>OZ037776.1:28311373-28408873 GCA_964035525.1 Porites cylindrica | reverse complement strand
TTACTACACATATTCTTCTTTTCTTTTTCTTTGCTTTTTACTTATTATCTGTAATATCTGACTTGTAATAGAATTATTTTAGCACGCAACGACTAGCGTTTTTGGCTAACTGCCTGCCAAGAAATTTCACAGGCAATATTATGATAATAAATGTCTTGTCTTGTCTATTCAACTGATACTGATCAAGTGTTGTAGTAGGCGAAGAAAGTTTTACTTCTTTGACAGTCTAGGACTGAAAAGCTCCTTCAGTTCTAGTCTAAAGCAGGACAACTTCCACAAACGATTTAGGAACAAAATCAAATCTTACGCTATTTGTATCAGCAAAGAATAACAATGTCCTTTAGGTTTTCTTTGTGGATGAATCATTCATCTCCGCGCCTCAGCAAGGTTTATTTGTCTTAAACCGCACTGAAGCAAAACTCTAACAGGTTGTAAATGAATGTAAACATTATCAGAGTCAACCATTATCGTCATCACCACCATACCACTGCAGGAAAGATAACACTTATCCTTAAGCGGTTCCTACACTTATACTTTACTGAGACTTAGGCAAATGGATAAGCTGAAGATGTAAAAGAGTGTACAACAAGGAAGCTTTACTTCATCTTTACTACCTTTACTCGACAGCGTACAAGTCAAGCTCCACTGGCTAACTTCAATATAGCCAGTGAGGCAAGGCCAACCTCCGTAATGAAAAATGCTTCGGGTCTCAAAATGATTAAACAAAACCGGCCGGTATGCCTAGAGTAAGTACTGACAGCAGGGTGTCGGTGTTACATATCCATGATTACATAATCCAAGTAAACGGAAAACCGGCAAACGCAAAAACCTTTTCAGTGGTGGAGTTTATTGGAATATATTCCATTCCTAGAGTGCTCTAGCCTGCGTAGCGCGTCCGCGAGATTTCTTCCTTCGCCCTAAAAAACAAACCGGCGCCTGCGACACACGCTAAAAGTGCTCTCTTAAATTTCTCGTCTCCTGCCGATCTTGTCATAGAACGTAAAACTTGTGGAAGACAAAAAAAAGAGGTTTTCTGCAAAGCTCGCCGCCTTACGAGCAAAATATCATCCATGTAAGATGTTTGTTCTTTCTTCTGTAGGCATTTTTTTTCGTTTAGGGGAACATGTATGTTTCAACACTTGATGGCACATGCGTGTTCCAGTGACTGATCTCATGAACTCGAGGGGACGGGGTGGCGAGTGCCCACCTAAGACTTCAAACCCCTTCCTCGGGCCGTGTGTTTGAATTTTGGTTTACAAGAAACCAAATTTTCCCGGCCTTTTCCAGACTTCCGAATTTCTATGCCTATTCTTAAGACCTCTCTGATATGAAGATACCCTATCCTGGACTATAGACTTCGCTACCTGAAATGCACACCCCCCTCATCCTACTAACCCCCTTCAATGCAATGCCTATCCTTCTCTGGGCCCCTATACGTTCCTTGAGTTCCTATATGCATATACCAAGTGTGTTGCCGCACAAAGGACAAAAGATTTTTTTTTTCATTCGTTGACTTGCATCAACGCGTCAAAATCAATTCAATTATCGCGATGTGTTCAAGTACAGAATAACAACTACGCAACGTTACAAATGTATATTTCTGCTCAAAGGAAGACTAAACAAAGTAAAAGATAATCTGTTAATATTATACGATTATTTACATTCCAACTTTATTCAAAGTTTGTCTTACGTTGAAGATTTCAACCCTTATACAGTTAGCACTAAAACGAAAAACAGCATTAACTACAAAAAATATAAATTGCAATACCGTCAAGAACTAAAATAGACGGAAAAATTATCTCTAGTCAGCAGTTTACATTGTGTTTAGTATAATGTGAACCAAGGTTAATAACTTTTAAATGGCACATCGATAAGATGTGCACAACAAGTGCTCGAGGAGCCCAAAAAGCCACACTGGGTTTATCATCAGAAAATAAGATGTAAGAGTATACTCAAATATAAGGCGAGAAACTCACAATTAACAATTCTTCACTTTCATAAAATATATCAAATTCAGCTATATAATATTTGTATGGCCCTACTTTTTACAATATTCCAGCTGAGCGCATATTGTTTTGCAATTTTTTTTCGTTTTTTTTTCTTTTTTAGTGTCCTGCAGATCTCTGACATCAGCCCAACTGCAAAATTACTACACGACCAGGGGCCTATTAAATACGAAACAAAATAAATATACGGAAGTGTAAATTCAATCAGTTTTCTCTCTAAGCCGTAAAAGCTTTCTAAAATGATACCACAAAAAGTAATACTAAACAAATTATTTTTATATGTTCAATTACAGTGGAGGCTCTCTTAACGCCACTCTCGTGAGCGGAAAGCTCTACCTACAGTGCCTTAAGATGGTATCTTTCTGGAATTTTCAGTCCTACTACTGGGACTGCTTTGTTCTTATGACACTTTGAGTTAGATATATTGACATTCTACAAGTGTAGGCTTAAAATGCAACAAAGGTCGTAGAAATAATAGTATTTTTAAAAGCGTTATAACAATGACCTAGCCCATATTAAAAAGGTAGGTAGAATAAAAAAGAAATTCGCTTATTCATTAAAGTATATTCACTTCATTCTTTCTTGTGTCTACAAAGCGGTACTATCTTTGAACGCTTCGTTATCGAATCCCTTATTTGCAGCCTCTTTTTCTTTCTCTGCCACCCTTTTCTCTTCCTCTTTCGCTTCAATATCTGCCATGATTTTATTGCCAAGCCACGCGATAAAGCCAAAAAAGGCGAACCCGAAGACTAACATTCCCACGGACAGGCCAATCACAGCGCCAGAGAGCGGTAGGATTGCAAAGGCAGTCACCAGAGAAATGGTGTCCAAGATGTAGATCAAAGCAGCAAGAACCTGGCGATGGAAGTGAGTTCCCAGGAGGGAGCCAAGGGGAGCCATAAGCATAACAACTGGCGCAGTAACAATGATGTAGTGCCATGCCTGTAGATCCACCGTATCTTGAATGAGACGACGCCACCCGATTCCAACCAAGGAGGTCCATGCCATCATAACCACGGATGTAGGTGTGGCTGTCTTTTCAGTGACACGGAATAGAAGTGTCAAGACGCTGAAACTGCAGATGTCTACTCCCCCACCAACAACGGCAGTGAAGATTCCACCAATAAAGCCAGTGACGAGAAGGGTGATTATCTTCCACAACTTCACATCGGGGATCGTCTTATATGTCTTTCGCTTGTAGTAGCGGTTCAAAAGAAACAGAGCGAAGGCAAAGGTGAACCAGACGCAGACGAAAATCATCTTCTTCACGACGGCACTTACATAAGGATCGACAAACTCCAGGCCAAGTATTACGCCAAAGACTCCCCCAAGGAAACAGAATACTATGGAGTGCCACTCTAGCTGCACACGCATAAAGAAGATGGTGAACGTCGCCGCTGACATACCACAGGATTGCACTAACAGTGCGACATCGCGTGCAATAGAAGGTTTCTCGCCAACAGCAAGGGTCAAGACAGGAAAAGCAACCGCTCCTCCACCTTCACTGGTCATTCCTGTAGCAAGAAAAAGTTCCACATTATCGATTCTGTATCACAATACCTTTATAACCTAACACTGGAGACAATCTTTACAACAGATGCCGGGTGTTGATGCAGGGGAACACGGGCAACTTACTAAGAAACTAACGCTATTTTAAAGGCTCACTCTGTCGTGGAAAAATACTAGGCTGGTGATTAATGTCTGATGATATTGCCTTCACATAGCCCGTTACAAAATCAGTGTCTCAGAGCATAGTTCCATTCCCCCAACTTGACCATGCTTTAGTTAAGTCGTTAGTTTGGAAATGGCTGTTACGTTAAAGGATCACATTACCTGCGACGGTACCGCCAACAATCATCGTTAAAGTCATGAAGTAATTATCAGGAAAGATAGCGAACCAGTTGTATCTGATAGCAAGAGTCCACCAGACAATGTGGCAGAAGCCAGACGCTATGCCGATACCCACGAAGCGACGATACTTGACAAGAAGCTTCGTATGCCATGGCGCGTTGGGGTCCAAGTTTGCAATTGCTTCGTTTCCCTCAGCGGTCAGTGTTTGACCTAAAAGAAAACGAGGTATTTAAATGATTCAACCATTTGTAGCAAATAACCTAGCTTTTCATAAAACAAATAAACAAACAAACAAACAAATCGTAGTGGACGTGTAAGAGCTCAGTGAGTATCCTTAGGCTAACTTTTAAAAGTTGAAAAAAATCGTAACACCTCCCAGCTACCCATAGCTTACCACTTTTCAAAACTTGAACAGAACAAAAGGTTGTGGCTCATAATTTTGACAAAATTGTAACAAGAATTGCGACTCTAACCTTCCCAGAAATATTTTTTGCACCACTCTAGTGGAGTTCTTCTTCGTCGCCGGCGGGGTGGCTCGCTGTCCTTTACTTCCTATAACAAATCGATCAAAAACATTAACTTCCATCGTCATCTACGTCTGTTTTTTTCACTCAGGGGCACCCAAAGACGGCTTTTTCCCTGGAAATGTTCTCAAATGAATTTAAGGCTACCTAGAGTGTTTTTAACTCTGCAAATGCATTCTAAGAAGCTCTATACAGTTTTTATCTGTTCCGTCATCCTAAGGCACCTTTAGCCTTCTCAAATTTATTAGCGCTTTCTTATTATTTTCCCGACAACCTTATATGCCATTTAAAGGTTTACGAAACCTCAACATTCTCTGAGTCCTCTTTCGGTCACTATTCCCAAAGCCGAAAATTTTAGGGGAGTTTTTTTTACGCATAATGACCAAACCGGGGGCGCGAAATGTGAAAAAACCAAATATCGAAAATCGTAGAGAAGTTAATGGACAAGCTTCGAAAATCTGAGATGAATGGGGCAGTCATCTAGACTTTTTTAGCCTCTCTTAAGCGATAAAAATGTTTAGATAATATGTGCTTCTTCGAACAGATATTTTACAGAAAACAGTCGTTGGGTGCTGTATAACCATGAGCTACCAAGATTCGCTATCTGTGACGTTAATGGATGCCAATGTAAAAAAAGACAGTGTCGCAAAAAGGCTGTTCTTTGTTCGTTGGTGGCTGAGGAAGGTTTAATGGTTATGTACTGGGGGAAAATTTCACTCGATTTATCACTTGTCATCACTTGTTTTAAAAGTTGACTGTTAATCCAGTCTTTTCCAGAGGCTCTAGCAGTGACTAATAAACCATTCTGTCCCTGGAAATGAGTGAAAATATTGATACTACGCTTTGTTAAATCCTTTAAAAAATAAAAGGCATATGACAGTACTGCTTAAGAGGGTTTAATTAAATGATTCTGCGTAACATTTCCACAACAGAATTTCATGTTTTGTTAAGCTCAAGAAAAGTTTTTTCACAGTTAATGACATTTTGCCAAATCGCCTAACAGACTGCATCTCCGATCAGCTTACTTCTGTTTTTCTGTTAGTTCTGTCTTCATCCCCGTTTGAAGACAACAGGCTTCCTATTGACATGTAATATTTAAATCCATTATAGAACAAACAGTGTGATGCAAAACGTGAAGCTTTTTAAAATTAGCATTTCAATCGACCAAGTTCATAACAGCTAGCTAGCTATATATAGTGGCATAATGTAGAGCAAGAGTGGAGCTTTCTCTGAGTAACAAAAGCTCGAAATGACCTTCATTATGTTAAAAATGCCAAGATCAATTTGGATTTTTAACAAAGAGGTTTGTTTCGCTTCCCTCGGAGCGGCCAAAGGGCAGAATTCCTTAGCTCAATGATGAACAGGATACAGAACAGTCAAAGAAATAAATAGGAACAAGATCGCAAGGAATAGGATGAAAACTGTTTCATTCTAAGACTTGTGCTTTTACAATTGTACAAGAAGCGCTCTATAGCTTATTCATTCGAATTCATCAAAATGGCAAGGATTTGCACGTGCATCTGTGTCTATCTTTGGTCTTTTTGGAAGGGATTTGCATCACAGCGAAGACGGTTTCTCCGTTCAAATTCAAAATATCATCCATTCAAGCGGGTCGGAATCTGGATCCGACATTAACGTCTCGAGCTTCAAGTATATGATATTACTCTTCAGGGGAGCGAGTCTCGGGTTTCAGGTGATACTTAAAACTTGAGACTTTCATGTTGATTGCAGTTTCCGCTAACGCGCTTGAACGACGAAAGAAAGACACAGAGACCCTGGTAAAACAATTTGATTTCATTGCATTGGAAAGAATAAGACATACACGTAAAGCGCTCGGGCTCCCTGTGCAGGTAAGTAAAGCAGGTAAAGTGTTTGTGTAGTTACTTCAAACAACGTTACCCCTTATTTGGGGTTGTCACTGTAGGGAACAATGTGAGGATGATTACTGTTGCGTGTGCACACCATAACTATAGCAACATTCGTCAATATCACGTGTAGTTAACGTGAAAATTAAAAAAAAGCGGCGATCACGCGCTGGACATACGTAAACAAAAACTGAAGTTTGATCTTGGGGAAACCAGAATCTTCGAAAAACGAAAGTAAGATCAAACGTTTGACGCCGTTTGTGTTTGAATGAATCAATTGCTCGTCAATTCGTTATTTCCGAAATCATTTTTTTTCGTCGCACCTGGCACGCAAAATTTGTTCGCGCAATCAATTCTGTACTCTTCAACATATAAAACACCTTGGTTAATGTTTTCGGCTTTAGTAATAGAGCCCCCACACTGCGCTCTGCTTCAACTCCGCACAGAGTTGAAATAAAGATCGAAGGTTTGCAAAAACAAAGTGTCTGAAAAATCTGTTTTTCTGGGTAAACTGTTCTTAAACAGTTGAACTATTCATTCGTGCGTCTCGCCTCAATGGCTCTGTAACTGGCAATCGACTGTTTTACTTATCTCTTTTCAATTAAATCGCTTAACAGACTTTGCCCCCCAAAAAGTGCTGTTCCGACAGTTTCCGTGATCTAAAATTTTTGGATGGATTATGAGGTGCTTTTGGAAAGACCAGGGGCACGCAACGAGAATATAGTTCAAAACCACTTAAACATAGCATTGTTGAACGTATTTTAGTGTTTAAACGGTAGATATAGGCATATTTTTATGCGCTTTTCGATTTTTGCCTCTTGTTTGGAAAAGTCTTTGACAAATTTGCAAACCTGAAGTAACGAGTTAGCGAGACCAGCTACAACTTTTCGCTGAAAGGTTTCATTTTGGTTTGGTCGTAACCGTTGACGTTAAAGAAACGGCGATAGGGCGACTTTGATCATTTCTGTGCCTTGACGAATAAAAAGGAACGCTTGAAAGTATAAGCATACGAAAAAGCACACGACAGCTTCCCTGCGCCTAAGCCTCGGTGTAAGACTATCAGTGTATCTTTAGATCTTACCGCCGTTTGTAAACCGGTTAACTCTTAAGGCTAGTAAAAAGCTGTTGTTCTAGACAGCGCTGTACACCTTCCTGCTATTTTGCAAAGTAGAAAAACGTTTATACATTAGGGGTGGCCATATTAAAAAGGATTGGAACGGTAGACGCGTGATATGCGTTATCGTGTATTAATCGAATTTGCCTACTTAGCACTAGTTGTTACGTAACGTTTAAATCTATTCTCCAACACTAACAATTAGTTTATGGCAAAAATCTTTCGCGCGCAGTAACTTTCTCCGAATGTTTATGGACTTTTTTTCGCATTTGTTTGGCAGAAAACCCTTCTTATGATATTGGTCCGCACTTCTGAAAAATGCAAAGTATTGATGGTGTACTTAGGAGTGATGCTACTAAATTCAGCGAAATGCTTTAAATCGAAGTCGAGAACTTCTTAAGGCAAAGAACAACGAAGTTTAGCTTAAACTAACCACATGGCCATTTCGCTTTTCGACGTCAGATGCACGACCAATGGTTGGTGAGTGTGGGGCGCCCGGCCTGTAATTGCCGCCTGAAAGATCGATCGCGACGTCACCACTCTCCATTTCAGCACTCTATCCTTAACCAGGAAGCTGTTGAGTTGATCTTTAAAGTTTGAAAAACAAGAAGCTTTGTCAGGAACACCAACGAAAAAATTGTTGGTTTAGATAATTAAAACTAGGTAAACCGGTTTGACTTACTTTTAGATGAGTACCGGTTAGATCCGGGGCGCAGTTGCAATGAGCTCCAGTTTTGATTGTTCGTTGGTCTTAAAGTGAGTTGACGGGCGAGTGAACTCTTTTGTCTGTTGTGAAGCAAACAAAATAACTCCTCAGGGGTTCGTAGGACCGGCCACTGGAACACCGTCATTCATTAATATGGGCCTCCGACCGTAACATTCCACGTGTTCCCGCAGATTCAGCGAACCTTTACAATAAAAGAAAACAAAACAAATGTACATTGACCTATTCTGGGTGCTATGCATAACCTCCTATATTCTCACACATCATACATTCCCGGAATGCAGAAACTAAAAGGTAGTTTTTGCTACTGAATTATTTTATGCCACCGAAAAGACAGTTCACTGTGATTATGCGACCATTCATATATTTGACCGAATGGGCATCAACACTGACAGATTAAAGCAATTATTAATAGATACCTGCTTAGATGTACATATATTTGAAGCGATCTTCTTGATGCTTTTATTAAGGCATTTAGTTGGCTACTGTATTTTCTTATCAGTTTCATTGTAAATGTAAACTTTTGCTTCAAAAGCAGTTGTCTGTAAGATTCGAACTATATTGAAAAGTCGCTGCTACACTATCCCACCGAATTGGTTATTAAAAAAATTTGCATGTAGACTTGATTTGGGCAATTTTAGGCTCAAATTCCTCCTCTTTCGGAAATTATTGACATGGCCGGCTTTTGGGTGCCTAGGAACGGCGGCATATATTGGTTAAGAGAAGCTGTTTTTAAGCCCTCAAGTACAACCCTGTCTTCAAAGTAAATCTTCCATTGCCGATACTCATTCAAAGAACTGTCCGTCTTTATTGCCTTTTCAGAAACTACTCGGAAACTTGTTTACTCGAAATTGGTTAATCCGAGCGATTATAATTTTGGTGGGTGTACTTTTTTAATTTTTTACACTCAAAATTAACAGAAATCCAAAGGCGTATATCTCTCTTGCCACATCGCATTAAAGCTTGCCACTCTGCCTGAATACTGATTTCTTGCAGTAAAATCGAATTCGTTAAAACAAAAAAAAAAAGGAAAAAAATTCGGCAAATGTAACGGGGCCGGAACAAAAATAATGAACGACAGAGTGTTCTAGCAACTTGTCAATAAGCTTCACACAAATACTCGCCAGGTGTTGCCAAAAATTACAATGGATAATAGAATTTCTGTCATATAATAAAATTAGCTTCTGCAATTATTAGCGATGGCTCACTGGAAAATTCCAGATTTTCGTTTTCTTGAAAAAGCTTAAAATCGCTATTCCATGCAACAAATAAATAAGTGATACGGTATAAACCTAACAGATTTAACTCGATTGCAAGAGAGCCCTAATAATATTTATTCTAAATTAAAAATATAGCAAACAGCAGAGAAAATTAGTGACCAGAGTGCATTCCCGACATCGCGAAGAGAATAAAGGTGTTCTTTCTTTTACGTAGTGATTTCAGATGTGTCTGCAGTTTAATGTACAATCATTCACCATGCTCATGTTAAATCTTTTACCCGCAAACCTTTACCTCTTCTCCGCAACTTCACGGATGAGGAAACCTGAGGTTTTGCGTACGCAGGATTGAGGGTCACCGTTAGCATGTGTAATAGCCTTAACCGCTTAGCAGCGTCATAAAAAATGTATTATTCCTTTACGGACCTTTCGACAAGATAAGTGTACCGACTGACCGTAATAAGGTAAAAAAACAAACGCTTTTTACTACAGGACGATGAGGTCATCAACAAAAGACGTCGTCACCCTGGCATCCTCTTAACAAACCTGCCATGTTTCAATTTAAAACCTTCAAAACCTAATTCTCTCTGCACCCTTAGACTCGCCAACTCATAAAAGTCTAGGGAAACTTGGGTTGCTTAGTCAAAGCCCGGTTAATGCGCTTGTTAGTGAGACGTCCAAAATAATCAACTTGGTCAATGCATTAATAAAGGGGAACTTTCTCCGTTACCCTTGTGGATAGAGTTCAAAAGTGCAAGAGACTTTTTTCAGCTCTGGCGATTTAAGTTCCCTGAACTTCTCTGAATTTTCCCGATCAAACAAGCTCTGCCCATCGTACATAATCTTGTGTGGGCTCCCTTGAAAAATTGCACCTGATCAGAAGTCTTCAAATTCATCCTCCGCCCCTGCAACTTCATTTTTTTAAAAAAATTGTCCAAACTATGATGGCACAACTTCATAAAGTTAACTCTATTAATTGCCAGCCCTTTCCCTCGTCTTCGTTTATGGCGCAAGACAACTGTAAATAGTTTTTTTGCCTCTCATAAAGTGCTTCTTATCAAAACAGGACCATTTTAGTAAAGTTTTCACTGTTGCAAATATGTCTTTCGGTTTTTCCATAACTCGTAACAGTGCCCCTGTAAGTTCATGAGCTCTTTTTTTTTTCATTTTCTTTCACGTGCAGGTTTACTTTTTATTGTGTAATCGATTATGTAATGAAAACACTCGCAGCGGTTTTCAGATAAGCCAACTACAATCAGCTATTTATTCAAAGACATACCGGACTCAGTGTTGCTTAATCATTTTGGTGCCCGAGGAGTTTTTCATAATAGTGTTTGGATTTGCTTCACTGGTTTTATGGCTTGCAATCGTTAAGCCTTCGGTTCGAGCAAACTGATAAGTGATCTTGGTTGGTCTCATGCACTACAAATACGTAGACGTGTGGTGCATGGGCAATTAACTCAGTCCACAGCAATTATAACTTTCAAGTAGCACTTAAGAAATTTTGCTCCAGACTTGAATACAAAGTAGGTAACTAGAAACAAAGCTCGAAATCTCCATCAGTGCGTAAAGTCATCAATAACACCTACTCATTACGATCAACTAAGTGGAGGCCCGTGTTCAGTGCACGCTAGCCTCGTTTTCCTACAGAGTCTCTTATGAAGCATAACATCATTTTCAAGTCAATGAAATAGGGCTTCAAAAACCTTTCGAAGAGATCTGTTTTTTCTTTCCTCCTAAAGATCTGTTCTTTCTTTTTGTCGCAGCCAAAAAATCAGGGGTATTTTTTAAACAGATTTTGTAGTTTCTTTGCGAATTAGTAAGGAGTTTTTTAAAGTCATCCTTGGAACCCGTGCGTTAAAAGCCAACATTTGGCCTCTCAAAAAGTTATCTCGCTCAGCGGGTAAATAAGAAGTCTGCATAAAATTTTGTATGTCCAACAAGAAGCTGACAACAATTTTTGCCTCTGATAACGTTTACAGTGCTTATGGATTTTGTTTAAGTTTAACACTCTAGGCAGAAAAACGAATGGAATAGAAGACTTCATTTCGTACAAATAGTTCTTATACCTTAAATTCGAGACAAGCGCTCAGTACTTACGGTAATATCTATATATAAATAGATATGTTACTATAAATAAATATATTATATAAGTAAATAATTAAAAAAAGAATCACAAAACTAAATGTAAAGTCAACACAAAGTCTATGTTAAAAGATCTGTCAAAAATAGCAGATCAAGATAGAGCTAATGATCTGCAGGATTTTTACAGTTTTCGGGTAACACAAAATAAATCTGCTCATGCGCAACAGTTGTTTTTCCTTTTAACCAGTGAAGCAATGCCGGCCACTGTAATGAAAAATGCTTCAGGCAAACAAACTAATAAAATCCATGCTGACACGCGAGCCTTCGCCAACAGAAAAAGGAACTGAGCGTCTTTGTTACATATTGTTACGTAATCAAATGAAAGCCGAAAACCGGCGAAAGATAAAGAACTGACCTGTTCTATCAAAACTTAACATTTAAACTTTTTTTGCTTACAACTCTGGTTAGGGACTCACTCTAGTACTGGAGTAAGTTTGACCAGCCTCCACTTAATTAGTGCTTATGGCTTCATTCTTAAAATTTTTGTGTTAAGTAAAGCGTCTCCTTAGTAAATTGCTGTTGAGATTATCAAAGTTCTTCAATATTTTCACACTAGTACAAGTCTAAATCCATAAATTCATCCATAAAAGTAGATAACAGTTATTCATGCATAATATACGGATTTTCGTAGCAAAACTTGAAATCAAAACAATATCAAAATATGGCTTTGTGTTTAAAATGTCTATTCAAAGCATTAGTTTGTCCGAAGTCTAAAGGCCTGTCCAAATGGGAAATGTTTGGTGACCAAACATTTTACCGTTTGGCCATGATCGTGTTCGGTCGTGTTTTAAAAAATTTGAAGACCATCAAACATTTGATCAAACAACTTAAAACATTTCTTTTGTTCTTGTGTTTGATGGGCGATGTTTTATGATGTTTGGTTGCCAAACATTTCCCGTTTGGACAAGCCAATTATAGGCAGAACTCCTTAAAAGAATCACGTGCTTTGTAACATTTTGTCAGTCCAAAGTACGGCTCATTTGAAATGAGTTCTTGGCCTTATAAGGGCATGACTGACAGATCGGCATGATCTGCATGTGAGCAGCTGGCTGCTATATTGAGTGCAGTGTCATTATTAGAACAACGCCATATCATTTAGATGATGTTCGTCCTGAAGAAGCAAAATGTTAGTTAAAGTTATAAAATTTTTTTTTTCTTTATGCTGGAAAATTTCGCAGATGTCCTCGCATTGTCATGGTGGAGATTTGTTCGTTTCTTTTACTGGATCATTTCATTTTCCTGGCATCAGGTTCATAAAAAGGCTCTAAAAGGACAGTCAAGCTTAATCACTGGTTCCCATATTAGTTGAATTTCACTTCTGTTTAATATCGTGTGAAAGGAAACGCTTATCGGTATAATATTCACATACACTTTTAAATTGCAAATATGATCCCTTTTTCACCACGATTGGTTTCTTTAAGCAACGAGGTAGTTCATTATTATTATCTGAGTAACAACCAAACGATCATGATAATAATATCATCTCTCAACTTAGGCTATAAAACTCTAGGAATTCTCAGAAGACACACATTTTGAGGTTAGAAGGCTGTTGTCAGTTCGTTGTATCTTGTTTTTGTGACATCTCACCTCAGTTACTGATGTTGGGCAGATATGTGCTCCTCAGTCAACAGAAAACATTTTTAAGGTTGAAAGTCTTCAAAGAAGGACAACTGAATGATCTTATTTAATATCTCTATCAAAGATCTTAAAACAGCAGAGAAATACTATTCGCTCCACGCACACTAGCTTAAATTTCCAATTCCATCCGGAACGACAGGTACACAACTGCTATTCGTGGATATGACTGCCAGTGAAATCATAATTAGTCATTCATTTTATTTACTATTTAGCTCAGCATTAGATTTATCTATCCCAAAGTGCTGCACTAAATTGTTTCAATCTAGGTACTTTAATAGCTTACCTAAAATGTAGGCGGAATAATCTCACAGTTTCTATCTGCTTAGTTACGTCTGTTTCAACTCAACAAACACTATACAAAAGCCTTCGTTAGTTTTTACAACGACCTATAACATGCACCTGGAATTCTTTTTGCCCTTAGTGTTGCGCTGCGTTTAATATCTTCAAAACTAAATAAATATATGCTCTTATTAAATGAATGTATAAATATTGTTATATTTTTAATCTTCTTATATTTGATATATGTTTTGTAATTAATAGCCACAGCTTTACCAGTTTATGTAGAAAATTCAAATATGACTGACTTTTCGTTAATTGGAGCCTCGCTATGTTGTGCCACCCACACCGCGTTTTTCCTTCTAGACTACATTCTTTATTTCGCGGAAGTTCTGTTGATAATAAACCTAAAAAACATCAGGCAACTGTTGTTACGCTAGCCGTGAATTGCATACAGACGACAGACAAGTTCAGTTTATCAGAACACTTCAGCAAAGTAAAGCTAAGTAAGAAACTAGCACTTTTCTGGTAACAGGGAAAATAAATTGTTATTTCTTAATCAAAAACTGGGTTACGTTTGGAAACTTTGCCAGGTGTGGCGGGTGTCGACACAAAGCTAATATTCCAAAGTTGAGATCAATCGAGGGCTCGAGATTGATAGCGATTTTTAAGAACGCTAGTGAAACGGTCCACTGAAGAACTGAATATATAGGGCCAATTAGGTCAAGCATGCAGATAGAACGAAAACAACTCAAAAGATCTCTAAGTGAATGGAACGATGGTTTTGACGGAAAACAAGATTTAAGAAAACACTTTAAAAAGAACGGAAGCTAGATTAACATTTTCGATATTCTCGGTGACGAGAGATATTAGCCGTTCAGTACAAGTAAGCTCGAAACTTAACCAGATGAAAGACATTCAGAGCGAAATATTTAAACGAAGTCTAACTTAAGCCGCCGTTTAACGAATCTTTGAACCTCTAGATCTCTTCTTTGGTGGTTTGTTTTCAGAAGATAAATGCTTTTCTAGTCTTCTCTACATGCTTTCATAAAACTTTTTACAATTAATGTTGTTTAGATAAAATCGTTGGACAAATTGAAAATGACTTAGAACGTTAAACACTGGCTAAACTACGTTTAAATATTTGGCCCTCAGGGTTTTGTGGCTTTGAACAATAACAGAAATTTCAAAATTTTGACCCAAAATCATTGGCTAGCACCTTCGGAAACAAAAAAAAAACCAAGTGGCATCTAGCCAGAATAGAAATCGAAGCAATTCGTCGAGGTAGTTTAGTGATCACTCTAATACATAACCAAACATCACTTCTTGCCAAAAACCAACAAAGAAAAAATTTCAGATTTTTAACCAAAATCATACGCTAACTGTTTTCAAATAATTTCAAGATGGCCGCCAGGCGTCAGTCCTAATCAAAATTAAAAAATATTTCTATGGTTGCTTATGATCCAAATGAATCAAGAAATGATGCCTGGTTATGTCTAAGCACGCTAGAAAAGTTTAAAAGACAACTAAGAAAAATTTCGATTTAAGGTGCGGTTATCTTGGATATTTCCAAAGAAGTTAACCCTTGCTTTTGAGTCAAAATTGAAAAATTTCTCAGTTTTTGTTTACGATCAAAATGGATTAAGAAATGATCTCTAAAGATGTTTTAGAGTGCTAAAAACCTCAAAAAAGACAACTTAGGAAGATTTCGATTTGGGTGCCGCAATCTTAGACTTTTGCAAATGGGTTACCCATGCCTTTAAGTCAAAATTAAATATTTTTTCTAGCTTAGCTTATGATTAAAATTTGATCTCAGAGAATTGATCTCAGAAAATGTTTTAGAGTGCTAGAAAACTGAAAGAAGAGAACATGGGGATATTTTCTATTTTGGGTACAGCCATCTTCGATATTTGCAAAGGGGTCAATCAATGCTTTTGGGTCAAAATTATTGATATATTATTTTTTAAATCTTTGTTTATGATTTTTCTACGTTTGTTTATGATCAAAATGATTTAAGAAATAAACTCTGAAAATGTTTTAGACTGCAAAAAAAAAAACTGAAAAAGGCCAACTTATGACGACTTTGATTTTTGGTGCGGTCACTTGGATATTTTCAAAGGGGTTAACCCATGCTTTTGGGTCAAAATTATTATTATTATTTATCTTCGCTTATGATTAAAATGGATTAAGAAATGATCTCTGAAAATGTTCAAGAGTATCATTAAGACTTTTGTTCTTGGGCCATCGTAGCGTGATAAGATATAGAACACAAACAACGGTGATAAACATATTAAACTTACTAATTTGTGTAAAAATGAAGTTTCGTATGCTACTCAACATACACGTTACAATTTTGAAAACTTTTCTTATATAATAGTGAAAAGGGGACTGGGACCGAGATTAAGCAAAAAATTTAACAGTTAATCTATAAAAAGAAACTGCTGATTAATAAAGACTCAGCTCCTCGCTACTAATGTTAACATTGAAAGCTGCCTTGAGTTCCTGTATAAGCCATGTTTCCGTTATTTTACAGTGATAATCAGTTTTTCTCAACGCTAAGATATCAAAATGTTCCGCCACTTGATGTTGTGTCCAGTGGTGTTGATGTGCTCAGCAATGGCTGATGTGTGGTTAACAACTAGTTCATGCGTCGGCGTGCGTATGTCGAGATATTGAGCACTTGGGAAGTTTGGAGAGCACGAAAGAGGCGTAAGAGTTGCTCGAGGCGTAGCCGAGAGCAACTCTAGCCTCATGAGTGCTCATGAGTGCTCTCCAAACTTCTCAAGTGCTCAATATCTCGACATACGCACAGATGAAGCATGAACTAATTGTTTTATAACATTATCAAAGCGATCAATGCAGCAGTTAACTTAAATTTTTATTATTGTGGCGCGTGCTCAAGCAGTACGCGTCAATGCGTACGTGACTATAATTATTTTTTTACCTCACAGTTCTGCTTTTGTCTTGAAACTGAGAGAAAGTATACTGAAGTCGCTTAAGATAACATTCAAAAGATTATAAAATCCATATTGAGGTGCCGGAAAACTATTGAATCACCGAAAAATTCTTTTTCAAAGAAATAACTTTGCAAAAAATTATTTGCACACGCCATCGTCCGCACAGCTTCCGCAGATGACAGCAACAACACTCACCTCTTTTCCGTACGATCGGAATTCAAAATTTTCTCTTAAATTTACGTTAGAAAACACATGGTTAACGATTCATCGTGTACTGTTGAGTTATGGATGCACTTGGGAGCACGTCCTGGGAGGATCGCTAAGCTCACAAGAACTCGAGGTATAGTTTATTGACGTCATCAGCGTGCTCAATGGGAATATGAAGCAAGCTCGCGCTATAGAATTTGATTAGGCGAATATTCTTGGTATGTTATAATCATTTTCAGCTAGGGCCTTAAAATGCTCAGTTTTTCTATCATGAAGCCGTCGTTTAGTTTTACCAATTAAAAATTTTTGCAGTCCCAACAACTGGCTTTGTAAATAACTTTAGACTGTCGAGAAGCTTCTTCTTCAAAACAGGTACCCTCAAGGCATAATCTCCTAGCACATTAATGATGTTATAAACAGAAGCAATAACAAGCAAAACAACCATGTCTCAACTGTTCCTAAGAAGGATACTTCAAAACATCTTAAATCTTGTGTATACAATTTCTACTCTTGTGTTAGCCTTAAAAAAATTTTTCAAAACACTCAGAACACTCGCCGCATCAAATCTTTCTTTCCATACACGGACCACTTGAATCGTTCTCACCACAAATGCGAAACAGTTTTACATAAACTTGAACTTTAGTCACAATACTTATATTTCATTTATTATTCATGGCTTACAGAGTAATTACGTGACTGCACGATGCAGTTAATATTGTGTGTTCACTCGACATAATATGACTGCGCGATGCGGTATTTATGTCAGCCCACAACTGACCAGCTCATCACCGAGTTCTCAGTAGCTCAGTTGTTAGAGCATCCGACTAGTGTATAGCCTCCCACGTAGGCGTTTTCAGGGGAGCTCGTTTTTCATCCCTCCTGGGAAGGGACGAAAAACGAGCTCCCTTAAAACGCCTGCGTGGGAGGCTAACTAGTGTACGGACGGTCGTGGGTTCAATTCCCATCTGGAACTAAGAATTTTTTCTGTGTTCTTCTCTCCACACATATCATTTCATTTATTACTTAAATGTTCGATAAAATAAAAGGCCTGATGAATGGTGTGGATTCTCAACCATCGCGTTGTGCTTGGCGATATCCAGAAAACTTGTAATTGCTTTTTTTCTTGGAGAAGAAGAAGCTCGTATGCCGAATTTCTTGTCTTTGCGAGCAAGGTTGGAAGACTTGTACTTACAGAATTCTTATAAGAAAATTGCTGTGAGTTGTTTTGAAAAGAAGCGACCTGTATTTTGTTTGTTTTTCTACTTTGAAGTGATTTGTGACATTGTTGTTGAAGTTTAATGACATAAACGCTTGCACAGTGCTATTGAGAAGGCAAAGTAGTTTTTAGCATAATAAACAAGTGTAAAGTATTTTGAAAATTTTTACCATTAGTCGTTTTCTCACAGACAATTGGCGGTTTTTCCAGCTCAAAGTCTTTCCGTCAGAAACTTCTACAATTCGGACTAAAATTTGTCAAATTTGTCAGAAGGCACCAGTTCTCTAACAGAGTTCTTTTTCGCCCAATTTACGTTTTCTGAGAGTAAAATTTCAGTTCAAAGAAATTTGGACGTTTCTCACTCTTTTTTCCCATCATTGATAGAATGTCTGGAAAGCAAACGATGGAAATCCAAGTTTAAAACACAGCAAACCACTTCATCTTATTTACGTACGGGCTTACGTATATAGAAATTTTCACATGATGGCTCAATAGGAATTAGATAGGGTAAGAGCGCGCGCTATGTTATGAAACAAAATTCTTGAACCTAATTGGTCCTTTTTGTTTCTAAATGGACAAAACCGGTACCCAAACTGTCCGATTTGCTCTCTCCGACTACCAGCTGCTTGTAATCGGACAGGTCAAATCGGGCGGTTGCGTAGCCATTGAAAGGTGAGTAAAAGATACCACTGAGTAGCCAATAAAATTCAATTTGCTTAAGCCATTCTAAACCGACAAAAATCAATGAAAAATGCCAAGTTCTATGGGCTGCCCTGCTACGTCTGGAAAACCATGGTCTAGCAGTGATATATTTTCAGACATATTTTTTTCCTTAAAATTTGTCAATTTGTTAGAAACAGCTGATTTGGAAAACTTTCAAACTGCAAGTCACCTTTGAGTTTATTAAAACATCCTTTTTAGCAAGTATTTTGTCATTGATATTATTAATTGGTAATAGGACTTCGTGTCGCACAATTTAGAGGTAATCGAGCCCGCAAGTTAAAATCAGCCACGCGCTACGCGATCGGACGCTTTGGAATTTATTTATGTTTTTATCTTCTTAGATAGCTTGGGATTTCCTTAAAAACTAAGAAACATCTTGTAGCTATTTTCTTCATTCCTGACAAACCTTTGTATCTGACACTTCACCATCGTCTGATAGCACGAATCTTGTAACAAACAGGAAACTGGACAAAGACTGCCTTTACTTTGGGAGTATGCCCTTCCGCTGCAATGAAAGTAAAGTTGTGAATCAGCCACCACACGAACAGAAACAGTTCAATCAGTTTTGCTAGAGATTCACCAGCGCAAACTGGATAAAAATTACCTTGGTTGGAGACCAGCTTACCTTCTGTGTCAATATGGCGGTACGGATTAAAGACGGTGGGGTCTTCTCAACATTTGGGATCCAGGTGGACTGATTCTGTAGCGTTGTATCGGTGAGGGCAACGTGAGGTACTGTCAAAGGGACCATGTTTCCTACCCTGAGCGCTTCTAAGATCGCAGCCTGAACGAGAGGTAGATTGTTACGGTCATTAGCTAAAGAGGGTCTTCGATCTCCGATCACTTGGTCCATCTACCTCTGCGTGTCCTCTTGATACTTTGGGTATTGAACCAAGAAGGTTAAGATCCATCTCAGGGTCGTGCTAGTAGCTTCGTAGTCAGCGAGAAACATCTTTAATCCACCCCATTCAAACCACCCACAATACCTTTCCGGATTGTCGCGTGGACTTTTTCCGACAACCTTTCTCTCGAAATAGCTGTATATATTTTAACTTCCGGTTGATGTCCGCAATAATGTCACCAAGCAACAAACTTGGTCCGTTGTTTTTACTGTTTTTCCGGCCGTTTTCGCAATCAAGAAATGGTTTTGGCGAGATATTTTTACCGAAGAAGTATTTTACAGATAACATTGAAGCAATTTTGGACCAGTAGCTCCAAAATAAGAACGAAAATCGAGATGAAAGAACATTTGTCAGGGCGTCTCACTTCGCAGACGAGTTTGTTTAGGTCGCGCGATATGTTTGTCAGAAGTGCGTTTCAGTTCGTCTTTTTACCGTCAAACCTTGCTATTCTTCTCTGGAATCCACGTTGGAATTTAGTTTACACCGTGGAAAACCCACACTTAGCTTGGTGCCTTCCCCGCCGGTTAATCAAACTTTCAGCTCCGTACTTTGCCCCAAACTGAACTTGTAAGCGGGCCCACCGTGTTTGTTCAAAAAAAATCCAGAGGCCGAAACAACGCTAAATGTGCTTTTCAATACAAGTTTAAAAATAGAATAGGACAATACAGAGCAAAGAAGAAGAAGAAGAAAAGAAAGAATAAACTAGGGGCCTTCACGACAGGATACTCGCCGCGGGTCACCCATCCAGTTTTGTAACCCCGCCCGACACAGCTAAATTTGAGTGGCGCTACCAAAAAGCGAGATTTTAATGCGAGATACTTATTTCTAGGTTATCATTTCATCGTCCCTTGTTACTGAGGGACACGGTGAAAGTCCCACAACAATTGGACGGATAAAGGATGATTTTGGTGCAGCCGGATGATCAGTTCGTCATAAATTTGATTCCTTCAACATGATAGAGCGGCATATGAGTCAGAATGATACCAAATGCGCTCTTATTTGCATCAAAATCAGTCCCATTGAGTACCTGAGCCGACATGCAAGTTTTGAATGGGACAAAACAATAGCTGGGAAACTTCCTGCTGATCGCTGTGATCTTTGATCGAAAAAACTGTTTCTGAATTTTTGGGTAGTCTATCATAATCTTGTGAAACTAACTGTTGTTAAGTCGCTGTTATATAATCTTTGAGCGTTAATTTTGAGCAAGCCCTTGTCCTGATCAGATAAACCCATTTTTTTTTGGGGGGGGGGGGGGGTGCTTCTTGTAGCACGCGAGATACTGACTGGTTTTGAAAATGTTCATAGGCTGACTATCGCATGATTACTCGCGCAGTCAACTGAAACGTGCAGAGTTCTAGGGACCTGGGTATAACAGTCGTCCCAAGAGAACTGAATTGAAGACAATGCGCGGTAAAACTGTGGGGAGGGCGAACAAGGTGGATTATAGGAGATGTGCAAATGGCGTATAACAAAATTTAAACATTACCATGACAATGGAGTATTAAAGGAACGAAAATATTTTCCCTTCGTTGACTTTTCTCGAACTCCGCACTTTTCTCAATGGAAATCTTCACAGTATAGTAATACGAATGGATTTTCATCGGCAGTGTAGACATGACATCAAAACAAGATTACAACAGGTAACACAGATTTTTTAATGCGTTAATTTCAGGTCGGGAACTTCGCCCGGATGTCTTATGGGGGCAGGGTTGAGGGGTTTGGTTCACATTTCTCACGGTTCGCTTCAAAAAACCCAAGATCGAAATTGTAGGACAAGATAATTTTCACGTTCGATTTATGTTAGTTTATGCTGATCTCAACACAAAAGTTCAAGTTGTGCAATAAAAAATTAAAAAAAAAAAACTGGCTTGCGATCTTTTCATCTTTCAGTACTACCTGCAGTTCGACGAAAAGTCAAGACGCTTTTCTGATACACTCCCCTCTCTTCCAACAGACATACTGTGAACTCCCCCCTAAAAGGGTACTTGCCTCCTCTTAGGAACGGACGATTCTCTGAGCCCTTCTTCAATTGGCGAATAACGCAATCAGTTGAGCATAATGCCAATCCTTTGGAAAAGCTGGGCGCGCGTGTTGAGCTCATGGTCAGGATTTAGGAAGCCCGTTATCGTTTAGAAGACTGTACTCTTGTGCCAGCTCACACGGCCCACTTCCTACCTGTTACGGAACAATACAGTATAAGACAAAAGGATAAAACTATGTTTCCCACGCAATTTTTCCTGAGATTCTTGATGGGAGTTTCCGGCGATTTTCGATAAGACAACAGACGAGTATAAAAAATTTTTGTCTGAATCGACCTTTACCCGTCATGTTTTACCGATCACCTGATGAACGGGCACATTCTTGCGATCAAAAAGCAGTTTCGTTAAATGAAACAAAAATCTTTGACCAGATTGACTAAACTCAATTCATTTTTCTAGATATAAGCATACTTTACTTCTCTTAAAGCTTGCGTGGACTTTTTCGATTCTTTCGCTTTTTTTCCTCGTATTTTTCCATTATTTTTCTCACTTTTTCTTCTTCTTTTTGCACGTTCAGCGTTATCTATTTTTATCCTATTTAATTATTATTAGTCTTTCTGTGTTTGCTCCTTTAGGCACTTGAGAATCTGGTTTGGATTAAATTAGCACCGAAATTCAAGGACTTTCCAGCACAGACTGCAATTTTCAAGGACTTTCAAAGCCTTGAATTTTTATTTTAAAATTCAAGGACTTTCAAGGTGCGTGCGAACCCTGGATCCAAGTGCGGAGGTGGATCGTTCAGATTGTAATCTAAGATTGGTTTAGTCCAATTTTGGATAGCAATATCCGGATTTGGTCAAATGGAACGCAACCTTATTGGCTATTACAAGGTTGCAAAGGAAACTGGGTCAAAATTTGTCCCCCTAAAACGTTCCCATAATGCAATTCAACACAACATTGAAAGGTTGTTACTCAATAACATCCGTCGAAATGCCCTTAGACACCTGATGAAGTTTATACAACTTAGTATCCCTTATCGCTTAGGTTTGGAGCACTGACTATAGTGATTTGTGTTAGGCAATACTGATTAGGGTTAAGCACTGAAAACAGTGATTAGGGTTAAGCACTAACTTCAAACGGTTAGCTTCTATTTAAGGTTAGGGTTTCATGAACATTTTCTGAGCAGAAATTTCAAGAGATTTAAAAGTTTCGTCTAAGTGTAATATAGAGGCAATAAGGAATACCACGTTGAGCAAACTTCATTAAGTGTCCAATGGCCTTTTGATGGATGTTATTGAGTGTCGACCAGATCGAAATATTTGGAGCTGGAATAAGATCCTTCCACAATGAACGTCATCCTAGTATAATGGGAATAGTCCTTATGGGTCTATCAAGGATAATCACACCTTTGTTGATATAATGTATTTGATAGCTCCCTGGGTTGGTTCAACATTCACTGACTCTAGAAGACCCTGGAGAGAAACAATTTGTGAGTGTCAGATTTAACATCTCTAAGACAGGATAAATGATTCAATGCACAGGATACCTTTTTTAGACTTAAAGCAAAGAGATTCAAACCTTAGGTAAACTTGTTTTAGCATGAATTTCAATCCCTCTGATGAACCTGTCAGAAAAACCGAAATCAGGAAGGAATGACGTGTGAATCGTCCATTGCACGGTTATAACCTATTTAAGACTCAATATAATGAAAATAAAATAATTAAAAAATAAATATGTAACAAAATTTAATGGACCAGCATTCTTAAATTTGAAAGGGACATAAAACTGCTACCTTCTTATGAGTATTTCAGTCCCATAAACCGGATGTGATTTCGACTCTTTGTGCAACACAATGTTTAAAATTCGAATTCTTATCAAGAATGTATGGCCTCATTAACATTTTTTGTTACCCAACACTATGCAAGGAGCTAAAAATCGAAGAGGCTATTAGCTTTTCAAGACAATTGTTACTTAGCATGTTTCATTTCTACGTGGATTTCTATTGCTGACGAAGTGAAACGAACAAAGATTAACCTAATGTTAACGGCATAGATGTGCCTTTGCTTCATATAAAAAGTTTGCCTAATCCTTTTTTGACCAAAATAATTGGTAACAAATTAAATGATTATGCGGTGATTACTTAAACATTCAGTTATTCGCTATTTGCACATCTTCCATAATACACCTTGTTTGCCCCCCCCCCCCCCCCAAAAAAAAAAAAAAAACTTTGCACAACCTTTGTTTTTTATTTCTCCTGGGTATTACAGTGGTCCCAAGAGAAACGAAAAACAGTGCTTATGCAAAACATTGGGGGGCAAACATGGTGTATTAAGGGAGATGTGAAAATGGCGAATAGAGTGTTTTCACTAACGTGGTCAGCAGGTATGCAAATTGACTTCAACAATGGAAAGGTTTTACTTAAGAAGAAGGTTTAACTCCCACAGGATTTGAGTGGAACACCAACATGGCTCTGTTTCATTGTTTTGGGACACCAATTGTTGGCTTCACACTAGGAGCGAAGTTAGTTTCAAGTAAGCGCTTGATTAAAGGGCACTTGAAAATCTTAACTCGCCCTGTACAAAACATGGCTTCACACTTGTTGACAAATTGAAGAACATTACTGGAACCTTGGAACCGCTGCACGTGCACATCGTGCACATGGCTTCCACTTCTCAGGGTGCAAAGAAAGTCATTTTTACAGCTTGCCATTCGGGCAAGCTGAAGCTAACATTTACTAGCCCAAACATTATTTCACAATTCTTCTATAATTTAAAATTCTTCACAAAACTTCACTTACCCGTCGGACAAGTTAAGAACAGAATTTACTAGCCCGGTAGCAAAATCCACTAGCCCCGGGCTATCGGACACTAATTTCTTTGCACGCTGACTTCTTATTGGTCAAGTGTGTTCTCAAGTGTGGTGTTGCCCATACTTGGCGGCGAACTTCAACTTCTTTGAACTACGAACGTTTTCATGGTCACCAAGCAATGGCGGGTCCAGGTCTTCCGTAAGGGAGGGGAGGGGGGGGAGGTTATCCAGACCCTGAGATAAGATGGGCGCCTGGTGTCCAAAAAGTTTTTTTTCGGCCCTTCGGACCTCAGTTTAGTCTAAAAATAAGTGGGGGGCCCGGGCCCCCCAGGCCCCTCCCCTGGATCCGCCTCTGCCAAGTAAAGTTGAAGTTAGGAACATTTTACCCCCTCACACTCAAGGCAGGTTCCAAGTATGCTTACATTACACTTGCACGTAAAAACAAACCAAACAACCAAACAAACAAACCCCACTCATCTCACTTAGGGGTGCTTACCCAATGAAGGTCTCAGGGGAATTCACCCGTTTGTCTTTTCATAAATTATGCGCACTGTGGACGTGAATAAGGCGCAATTTGAAAGAATCTCTAGAGTATTATCACATGACCTGCACTGGGAAAACGAAACATACAAGCTAAAAAGGTCTTTTGTAGGAGCGCCTACCATTTGATTGGAGTTTTCGGTGGATTTTTGGGACAAATGAAATTGTACTTTTTCTCACCAAGAAAAGCGAAACGGATTGAGCCGTATCATTTGATCCGAAGATTTGGATGCAAGTGTTTTCGCAAAAGCTCGAATAGTGGACGCTTAAGTAAAACGCGAGCACCGACACCAAAACTTAATCCTCAGTTGTGTCGCAAGAAATCTGTTAACATTGGCTACGAAAATAAAACAGCCGTTACGTCATAAACGGTTTAAAATAGTAAAGATTAATCACTAGAATCCACCACCTTGGGCATCTCAGTGTCTTCTCGGAATTTGCCTGGCACTGGATTAGGCCATTTCCGAGTTACCCCAAGCCTCTGTTTCAAAGCGAGGCTAAGTGGCACAAAAAAGATTTTGAGCTTAGCCTCCTTTTGAAAGTGATAGTTTCTGAAACTAAGAAATGGCCTACTGTGGACAAATGGTACAGACATTTCCAGGAATTCTGGTAAAAGTCAAAAAATAGAGTAATACCGCGGATGACATAGAGAGAAGAAGTGTGACGTCACGTTACTATGGTAGCAAAATTTCTGGATCACAACATTAGGGAGATTTTGTAGCAGCAAAAAAGCAAAAGGTTAAGATTGGCACAAGAACAACTTTGCACGTGCATCACGCTTTTTTTGTACATTTCGTAGCCGTTGTTGCACGACCGCGACATGAAACTTCCTAATTTCACTCGCCCGCTTTATCGAGTAGGTGAGTACAACACAAAAAACTCAGAAAATTTCGCCAACATTTGACAAATTAAATGAAATTAAATAAGATCGATGAAGTTTGAAACAGTGACGTTTTGATTTGTTGTCATCCAGAAATTTTGCTACCATGGCAACGTGACGTTACGACTTCTCCTCTGTATTACCTTATTTCCGAAACCATTCCCCCGAGAAAAACCATTCGATTTGAATTCTCCCCGGAATTGCCGGGTTTTCCATACAAATGGTAAGCCGGCTCTCACGGAAAGGTAATATTTTAAGCTATACACATATTGCTTAGGGTAGTGTGTAAATTTCAGCATTTTTCGCGCAATTTAGAGCAATTTTCTATTCTAAACGTTAGCTCTTAATTAATAATAGTAACTGGTTGCTTATTTTACTAGATTCTCTTTTGGGGTTAAATAAAGCCCAAGCCGCAGCCAGATTTGTCCCCCATTAGCGTCTTAATTTTAATTTTCCGACGAGCATACCCGTCCTTCATTGGAGAGTCACCCCCCTCCCCTCCCGTCGCCAGTTCTCGCCTCTACCACGACGAAGGTGATAGGAAACACCAGTAACCGCCGTATTTTGTGAATTACTAGGAACCTCAAGGTCCGATTTTTAAGCGACGTTTTCGCCCCCCGTCGCCGTCTCGGCAGCTTAAGAAACAACGGGTGCGACGGCTACGAAAACGTCACCTGAAAAGTGAATTCAAACTGCTTCAAACTTTATCGCGCTTACTCTATCTCGTTTAATTCGTACAAATGTTGGCCAGTTTCTTTGGAGTTGAATTCTAAAGCATTGTACCAAAGTTCAGGAAAAAAAAAAGAAAGTTGTCGTTTTGTGCTCCCGTCCTCGACAAAACGTGAAATTAGGCATTTTCACGTTGTATGTCGTGCAACGACGGCAAAGAAATGTACAAAAAAGCGTGATGCACGTGCAAAGCTGTTATTTTGCCAATCTAAACCTATTGGTGTATTCAGGCCCTTCTCGTTGCCGTCGCCGTCGTCTTTGCTTAAGCTCCCTATTAATTAAGGTCGACACTACTGTTTATTTTGCTGCTACTTACCCGCGATATGTATCTGGAGGGAAAAAATGCTGTATCATGGCCAGGACTTCAGGAACTTCTTTTTCCATCAGAAACAGACATGCATTTGGTCCGGCGTCAAAGGTATAAGCGACCTGAAATGAAACAACAATCTGTGTGATATCTTGCCACAAACTATCATTGCTTATACTCGAGTGGAGTGAAACCTCAGGGTATAAGGGACACCATCTTGACTCAGAAAACTCCTTACCCATTCACTTTACACCCACATCCACAATGGACGTGAAAAGAACTTGGAACACTGCGGAAAAACCCTTCCAAATAATTGTTAGGTACGACTCTGCCCCTGGTAACAATGTCTGGATTGGCTTTGGGCTCATCCCTTCATTCCCCCCTCTCCCAGCAAAAAGGAACTCAAGCAACGACCACGGCGACGGCAACGAGGACAGGAAAAGGCAATACGCCACTTGCACATCTCCACCTTATTTGCCCCCAAAAATTTTGCATAAGCACTGTTTTCAATTTCTCTTGGGACGGCTGTAATACCCAGGAGAAATGAAAAACAAAGGTTATGCAAAATTTGGGGCAAATAAAACGCATTATGGGAGATGTGCAAGTGGCATATAAGTTTAGATTGGGAAAACAACAACTTCGCACGTGCATCACGCTTTTTTGCACATTTCTTTGCTGTCGCTGCACGACTACAACGTGAAAGTGCCTTATTTCACGTTTTGTCGTGGACGTGAACACAAGACAACAACTCTCTTTTTCTTTTCTTGAACTTTGAAATAGTCTTTTAAAATTCAACTACAAAAAAAATTTGCCAACCTTTGACGAATTAAACGAGATGGAATAAGTGAGGTTTTCGTAGCCGTCGCCTTCGTTGCTGGTTAAGCTCCTTAATGTTACGCCCCTCAAAAAACTTGTTTCTACCCTTTTTGCTAAAAATTCAACATTGTTTGGGGTGGAATGAGGAGGTCGCCCTTTTTACTAAAATACAGTTTTGAACCATTTAATAAGTTGAATTGACTTCCACTTCACGTCGAGGTGAAAGTAAACATTTGTATTCAAGTTCACAACCGTATTAATGGACATAGCCCAAGCTACACGAACGATCTTCTGGTATTAAATTCGGACATAAATGATCGGAATAGCCGAAATAGCTCCTTGAACTTAGTCTGCCCTCGCTTTAAACGTGAAACCGAAGGGGACGTACGTACATTTAGTAGGAGGTCAGCAAGATTATGGAATGCAATCCCAAATTCTTTAAAGAAGATTGAATGTGTACTTAGTTTTAAAAAGGCCTTAATTGACTTTTTTGCATCTTCTTAATTTCCCTTGTTGTAACTTTTATTACTTCCTATTTACAAATTTTTAAATTGTATTTTACTGTTGTATTTTTTAATTGTAATTTCAGTTTATTCTACGTCTATTTTTAATTCTGTGTATGTTTTTAATTGTAATTGTTAACTGTTGCATACTGACGACCGCAGGTTTGTCAGTTTACTTTTTTGCGTTAGGCTGCGTGCAAACGGACGCAACATTGTTGACCAACAACTCCCAACATTGTTGGATGTTGCATGTTGCGTCCGTTTGCACACCCTGTTGCCAGGACAGGACTTGTTTTGCAATACTGGTTACGGTGCTCTAACCACTCGTAAACCCTCAAGCGAGTAATCTTATTTAAATTAGTAAAAACAATAGATTTTCCTCATTAGCATTAAATTCGGTGTTCAACGTTTGAAAGGAGCCTAACTTTGAGAATAGGCTTATTGTTTTTTTTTAATTGCATGTATTCCCGTAAAAAGAGTAAATGTAGATGGTTTGTTTTATCGGCGTGTACATGACTTGGACGTCGTGGCTTGCAGGTTAAAAGGTTGAAGGTTTGTTTTTAGCGGAACGTGCACTTAACTTATGTGTCCTTCAACCTTGCCCTGTCGAGCAGCCAATCAAAACATAGGAATTGCTTCATTCAGCCGCTAGCGGAGCAAGCCACTGAGAAATATGGTTAAGTATTGTGATTTTATTCCAAACACTCCCTCTTATCTGATGTTATCTGGGAGACAACGTTAGTAGCGTTCCAAGCATGAAAATCATATGTGCAGGACTAGCAAAAACTGGAACAACGTCCTTGGCGAGCGCTCTAAGGGTCCTTGGCTATAAAGTCTACGAATATCCAGAACACGTAGCGTTCAACGGCGAAGAATGGCTTGATATTTACATGAAAGGCAAAAGCCCTGACTTTGTTTCTATGTATAAAGATGTCGATGCGGTAACCGATCGTCCACCAGCCTTCTGGTTTCAAGAAATCTCAGAGGCTTTTCCAGACGCTAAGGTAATTCTAACTGTACGAGACAGCGAGGAAGTGTGGCTGAAAAGCTACATGAAATTAAACGATGTGCTTAGAACTTTAAACGGGAGCGGATTCTTGACTAAGCTGTTTATCAAGAGATGGTCTCACTACACATATTACGCACTAGCCGATGTTATGGATAATGCAGCTATGGGTAGCTTACAAACAGAGTCAACTATTTTGTTCAAGAAAAAATATCGTGAGCACAATGAACGAGTGAAGGCCGTCATTCCTGACGAGTGGCTTTTAGTGTTTAACGTGAAACAAGGCTGGAAACCTTTGTGCAAGTTTCTCGGTTGTGAAATTCCAGAACAAGACTTTCCCTGGTTGAATGCAGGACAAAGTGACAGCTTGCAAGGCTTGGCTCAACGGAAACAAGAATTTGTCCTCACAGTGGTCAAATCTCTATCTTTTCTAGTCGTCCTGTTTTGCTTGACCTTGACTTACTATGCAAATTGTTAATCTAATCACTGAAGTCTTTCTGTAGTGAACTTGTCGAAGTTTTTCTTGTTTCGTTCCGGCGTTCGTTTGCTTTTACCGAGTTGCAGCGAAAATTTTAAATAGGTAATACTTTTAACCAAAAGCTCTGGAGTCTTGAATTACCTCTCCCATACTAAAAAATCTGGAAGAGTGCCACGAAAACTGTGTATTATAATTTACCCCTATTTTAATTATGTAGCATTGTGATGGGGCAACACCTATGAAACTGATTTAAACAAGATCTGTACTGAGAAAAACACATGTATTTCTAATACAATCGAGTAAAAACCCGCGTGTAAGAACCAGGTTTTTAAGAACCTGTTAGGCTAAAATTTGCCAGTTAGGCAGCCTCTATACAAGAACCTGTTTAGCCTTAAAATTTGAAACAGGATCTTATTTTCTGAAGTCTAGATTATTTGTTCTCTCTTTCCAAAATCTATAAAAAATATTCTGCACACATGGGCAAACACAAAATAAGTCAACATTCAGGATCCTCTTTGGAGGCATTTAGGTGGATATCACTCCAAATGCAATGTAACGTATGCAGAATGAGATGTAAGGAATAAGATGCATACGACTAAAATTTAATACTGTTAGCTACTTGCATTTTTTGTTCGTTCAGAATAAGAACCTATTTAAGAACCTACATAGCCTTATAAATTTGTGCTTATTACCATTTATGTAAGAATCCGTTTAGGCTAACTTGGGAAAATGCGGGTTCTTACCTGCGAGTTTTTACTATATTTTCTTCATAAACAAACGAGAAACGGCTCCTCTTGTATCAAATCCACTCTCAAAAAAAACCGATAAAAATTAAAATGATAAATAAAATTTGTTTAGTGGCACAAGACCGAATACTTTTACAGTGCTCTCATTGGTTATTTCGAGATCACGTGATATCTAACAAGACAACAAAACTGTTTCCCGCCAAAAGTTTCTGAGCGGACAACAGCAAAAACTATGACGTCAGAGGGGAACAGTGAACTGTTAACCGCGAATGGTGACTGCTCGCTAGGATTTACTTTTATAAATTTGAACGCGTAACTTATTTTCTTCGTGGGCTAAATAACAATTCACTTAATGCGTGTTTCCTTGGGAAACTACAGTCAAGGGACACAAGCATTCCTCACTTTCAGCTATAAAAAACGCGCGAAATTTTTACCTTCGTTGTGCACAATGTCAACAGTGAATACTCGATGCAGGGCGCGCGTTTGGTCAATAAAGGCGGGAAAATTGGCAAAAAAAGAAACAATCAAATATGCGACCAAGAGTACGAAAAAAATTGCATATTTTCCGAAAGAAAAGGAATAAGAGCTGTTTGTGTTTTCGCCGCTGACGCCATAAGGCAGTAAAATCAGCTATCAACAAAGCTAATCATACCTTTGGCTCGCCGTACAAATTGTTATATCCAGTCACCATTTGAACGACTTTATGCGAGGTGTGGTTCATGTAAGGCGGTGATATAGGAGGGTAGGTATCCTGACACACTGCATGAAGCTGATTACTTTCCTACAAAGTGAGAAACGTTAGCTCAGGTTTAACTTACCAAGTGAAAAGATATCATCATTTCCCACACACCACTGGTAGCCATGCCAAGCCGACCGCCGCAGCCTGACCTTTATTTTAAACTTAAAAAAATGCATACATATCATAACCTTAGAAAGGTAGGACGCTAACAAAACTACAAAGTTGCACCGTACATTTAACAGCATACAAAATTGAAATCTTAGGGTGGGTGGGTGGGAAGGTCAGTAATGGCGAACGCAACAAAAGCAGCTGCCCGCCCTTCAGTCACATGACCTATACCCAGGCTCCCAGTCGTGTGTGAGAAAAACATTTTCCACTTAATTCGTTACACTCAGCCAGTGGAAAATTACCCTTATTTCATCGATTTTGCAATCACTGGTCGCGGGATCCTTGCAATCTGATTGGCTCTGAGGGTCGTTTCAGTGGATTTTCCGGAGCAATGGAACGTCTGACAAGGTAGTCCTGTTTTCCAAGTCCGTCGGAATGTTCCAAACGGGAATTCGTTTTCATGTCTTCACACTTGCCTTTGATACCATTGTCAGATTTTAGCAGTCGTTTTTCGGTAAACGGGACTGATTTGTGCAAAAGATAAATGAGTTTTCATGCAACGCCAGAAAAATTCACCAACCTTTTACAAACTGAACGACAATGGAATAAGTGCGATGAATTTTAAAACAGCGTGAATTCACTTTTTCAGAGACAGTTTTCGCCACCCTCGTTATCTTCGTTGCTTAAGACACTACTCATCAATTTACGTTATCACTGCCGACAACGTTTGCTGTTAACCTTTTATTGAATAAAGAAGGGAAATAAAGAAAAAAAATTGGTCGAATGTACCTTCATTGTAGTTTCAGCAAACGTCCTGAGATCTCGTTTTAATATGGCCTTTTTTATAACCTCCATTCTCTGGGGGACACAAGATTCAGCTCTGAACTGAAAAAAAAAGAGAGGAAAAAATGGTAACAATTTGTTTCAAAAGTTAAAACTCCTACAACTGTTTCTGGCAGTGGAATAGATCAATAGCGGATCCAGGAGAGGGGCCCGGGCGCCCCCCCCCCCCTTATTTTTAGACCAAACTGAGGCCAAACGAAGGGCCAAAAAAAATTTGTTTTGAGACCGGGCCCCATGTTATCTCGGGTCTGGATGACCGCCACTGTAGATTTTGGATAAGTAAGAAACCTACCGGTGCAAGTATTTTGCTAAGGGCTTCAGAATGGGGCAGTCTCAGGCCCGTTTTATACGAAGAAAAGTTATCCCGGGTCACCCGCCTACCCGAGCTACCCTGGGCGAGCCAACTTATCAGACAGTTTCTTACAAAACGTGACGAACCGTTTACATAAAAAACGAAAAGTTGGCCTGGCTATATAGCCACGTCACTCTTTTGCGTTGGTAGGGTCACCCTCCAATATAGCTAGCCAGGCCAAATATTTTCTATCAGACACTTTCGCTTGCCCAACCGGGTCAACTCGGTCATAACAGCATGAACATGCGCTGTTTTAGACAATGCGCGAGCGCTGTAAGCTCAGGCAAAGGAAGAGCAAAGGGGCCAGCTTTTTTCTCATACAAATGCTCGCTTAAGTTGATTATGTACCTTGATTGTAATAATTGTACGCTTTCTTTGGGTTTTTTCCCCTTTTTTCTGTTACATGGCTCTCTTGTACTTTGGTTATATTAACTGTACGCTTTTTTCTTTAGTTAATAAATTTACGAATTGTAAAAAAAGTTTGACGCGGCTGGGAGGTTGACCTTTATACCCTGGACCAATGTAAGCCACATAAAATATACGGGGATTCAGTTCAATATGGCCTGAATAAAAGCCTGCATTATAAAGAGGAGCGTGTGACACTCTGCCTTCATCGCTTTTGAAAGCTATCATCAGGGGTGGTATTTGTTAATCTGCCTGATATAATTGGTAGTTAATGTAAGTAGTCTTTTGGTTGTCAGTGGTTCCTCCTGCTATCAAAGCGGCCATGTCATTTTTAAGCTGAGCTGAAATTAAACCAGATTATTATTCATTCCAATTATTTCTCCGTTTCTGATTGGCTAGAATCACATGCGTAATTCATCATAATCAGCTACTGTTCACCAAGTTTGGAAGAATTTTGCCATATTGAACCAATGACGTCAATGAAGTGCAGCAAAGTTGCAGATTTTTGAACCATTAGCCGAGAAGACCTGGAGAAGAGATTGAGTTCTTTTTGAAGTAGGTAATGGCGGAACATTTTACTCGTTTCACGACGAACTATTGTCTAAAAACATAGCAAGAACAGAAAGAAGACACCTCGACGGACGACATCTACTATTTGGAGATATTTGCAGACCTGAACAGCCCTTTATCTCCTAAACTTCCCGATAAAGATGCACTATCGATTTGAACTAACATCGACGGAGGTAAGCATGTTTTAGCTTGTTATTAAACTTGTAATTATTTTGATCTAATCAATAAAGCAATTATTGAATTCAGCTTTCGTAGGATATGAAGAATATTAATTATGCAGATCATATGTATGGCTCTAAAAAAATTGTTATCGAATGGTTCTGATCACAAGGAAAACAAAGCAGGATCGGTTTTTGTCGATTGTTTAACAAAACAGGAGGTCAACTTTAAAAATCTGGTCCATTTTTTTCCAGTTGCAATCCGTTTCCATCCTGGGCATCAAAACTTAAAAATGTGCGCATATATTACAGTTGACCCTTTCTCGTCCCCAGAACCTCCTGGAGGCCTGAGTACGAGGACCAGGAGGCTTTGGGGACACAGAATTTGAAGTCCAAGATTTGAGGACTTCCGGTCATTTCTGATTTTTTACAACGTTTCTAATAGCAGTCACTTGCTCTTGCCCAAGTGTCATCAACTGTAAATTTAGGCGATTCAAAGCTTTTAAAAGAAAATCCTCCAACTTTCATTTGAATCGGAAATGACCGGAAGTCCTAAAATCTAGTACTTCAAATGCTGTGTCCCTCGTGTCCCCAGAGCCGCCTGGTCCTCGTGCTCAGGCCCCCAGAGGGCTCTGGGGACGAGAATGCAGTTGACCCAGTAGAGCAATTTTGAATACTGTATTTCTTGAATAATAGCCGGGGGCGATTATTTCTTTTTTTCCCACAAAAAGGGAGCGATTATTCGAGGGAGGCGATTATTTCAACAATCGTTCACTGGAAGTCGTGCCCTAAATATTTTGTTTCATTTTCCCATTAAATCCAAAAATAATCACATCAAATAAACTGAACATGGCTTTTTAAGTGTTCCAGATTTAGTTCCTTGATTAATTCGTCACTGATCAGTTTTGATGGATCACTTTGCACCTCAACTTGTCGGGATCAGGAAGAGAAGACGGCGAGAGGGGCGGGGAGGGGGGCGATTATTCGAGGGAGGCGATAATCGAGAGACGGCTATTATTCGAGGAAATACAGTAAAACTGAACCAGTGTTTCGGCGTTTTCTTTGAATCTAATGTGTTTGTGTTTTTGCAGTTTAAGAGTAATAGCAAAAAGAGATTTATATAGTAACATAGCTCTAATTACCTTAAGCAAATCACTGGTTTCTACACTTCTTCTCATTCCCTCTGTACTACTTGTGCCTTTTTTGTTGTCGTTTACCTAAAAAATTAATGTGCAAGTTAAAAATGACAGGAGAATTGACTATTAAGTAAGGGTTACTTTAGTCCATACTCTAACTCTGTAAAACGCAAAATGCCTCACAAAAAGGGTCACTGCGATGTACAGTGGAATCTCGATACATTACAGTGATTTTGTTACCTCTGCGTCCTGCATCCCTGACGCATAAAAATCCTCAGAGACGCAAAATAATTCATGGCATGCATCCCGTAGGAACACAAAGATCGTTCGACTGACCTGAACATGGGTATTTTTAACAATTATTGCTCGAGCCCAATAGCCCATGAGGGCGAGAGGAATAATGGATTTAGTAAAATCCAACTAGCTGGTCAAAGATATCGAGACAAAACAACTTTAGCTGGTTAAAGCTAGACTTTAATCCTTTTTTTGCCGCCAAAAAGTCGGCGCTTTCGCTACTTGTTGGCTATAACATATAGCCGAGTAGTAGCTCAACCAATCAGAACGCAGCATTGATAATAGACCACAAGTTGGATTTTAGAGGTTTCTAAGTGGAAATATCCCATTTGAGTAATTTCTGTGGTAGTTATTATGGCTGTCGTTTAACGATGCATATTTCTTTTAGCCTTTTTCTTAATTTGCTTTGCTTTAAGATAGAAGGACTTTATGTTAATTTCTGTACACTGTAATACAGAGTGTTGTGGTCTGTCTACAGATTAACTGTCTGTTTACATAAAGACCCAAGCATTTTCAACTTCCAGCTCGTTTTCTTTTTCACTGGGACCCATTGGTTCCGGACTGGGACTCATGATTTTTCACACGATGAGTCCCAGGACTCACCATAACTATTTGTAACAAAATCACTCTACAACGAATCTCTATAACGAAGTTCTCAGCTGTTCTCAGAATAACGAACGATTTTCTTTACCTCAGTAACAGTAAAATATATGAAAAAGAACCTCGATATAACGAACCTCATTCTAGCGAAAAATTTCTCAGTCCCCTGGCCCTGCATTAAATCAAGGTTCCACTGTATTTTTTAAAAATTCAACATGTATCTCTATGTCGCAAATGGGCATGGAGGACCCCACCAACAGCAATTGCAAATTACATCAAGACATACGGGGCTTTTAAACGGGAAGTATTATTTCTTTTCATACACAGGATGTTAACATTCATAGGAAGGCCTCCAGTATTGTGCCTCTGGTAAAAATAATAAATGAGTTTCAAGATTCATATTTTTTCAGTACTATCCACCATGTTAGAAGCTCCTTTTGTCTTCGTGAGTGAGAAGTCCTGAGAAAAAACGACTCTGCCTGAATCACGTCAAACCTTTGAATTGCGGCAGCCCAAACTTCTGGACGAGCTAGTCAATCTTGTTTTCTCTCGTCAAAGTGGTTTTTTCGAGTGCGAGCATCCGTTCATTGATAAACCGACGGTCATAACCGAGCCCACTGTAGCAAGATCATGGAGCCGAGCTATTAGGCCTGGGTTCCAAACTATGTTGCGCATGCTAAACAAAGATGCAGAGTCTTTCTCGAGTTCGCCAAAATTGAGCAAGCAAAAGAAAGGCTCTGCTGACAGGGCGCCACGTTAGAGGCAGTAGTCTGCTAAAAATTCAGATTTGTGCATTCTTAGCATTATTGTGAAACTCTGTTATTTTTCAAGGCTAAGGAGGGAAAACATGACAGTATGAGCAAGGTTCATACTGCTTTTCGCCTGATCATCGCGTCTGGACACCATCTGAAAATTGTTTTGAGGCGTGTACTTACTACCAGAATAAGTACTCTCAATCCTGGCCAGTGCTCTTCTGAAGCAATCTGAAAACAAAGAGGTTGTAGATATAATGCTGACCCAAATAATTAACACTCACTTCAGTTGCTCTGGAAAATTATTACACCGCCATACAATCTAGACTTGGGATGGGGAGTGGAGTTTTGCCTTCTGCACAATAAAACTAGATAAGGTTTGCAGAATATGCAGCTGATCATGGACTGGTAAAGTCATTTCAGTCGCTCCAGAAATCTGTGCCACTACATTATGTACAATCAGCAACAAAATTGTTGAGACAAAGCCCACACCCCTACCCATCCCCACCATTCAAGTTAGAGTGTTTGTCGTATTTTACGTGTGCAGGAAGCTCGAATGGTGGCCCAACATTGCATGGAGGGGGTGCGGATGGGAAAGCTCAATTTTCTCCTTTTGAAGTCGGTAAAACATCAGAAAGCCCATTTAGGGTTAAGTGTCTCTACTAACTTTGTCACCGATTGTAGTCTTGGGGTTGGGTGTAGAGTTTTTCCTTCTATGTTAGGTTAGGTTTGCAAAACGCAGCTTAGCATGCCCTGGAATAGATCAACAATATCAGGTTACTTTGAAGACTATCATTAGTCACCTGTTTAGCTATGCTGTCTGAACCATCCTTCTTTTCTCCTTTCTCCCACGCTACAAAGCCTCCATACATGCTGCGGCAAGCACTTCCTGAGCCCTGTCTGAACAAGAAAAAATTATTAAAATTAACAATTGTAAATAAATAAAAATCATAAGAAAGTCCTCTTCTAATTTCCAATAGAATACCTTCCAAAAAACTATCAAATCTGCCTTTTTTATTGTTATTGTATATTTTAAATGTTTATTCTCCTGCAATTATCGACGCTCAAACAGGTACAGGTGCATGTACTTTCTTTGAAGTGGGGCTTGAAGATTGCAAAAGAGTTTTTAGGTGGCTGTTGAAAACCTGGATCAGGACGCATCAGATCAACCCCGCAATCCTTTCCCTAGTTTCCTGTCTTTAATTGAGTTACAGGTCAATCTGCATAATTCTTCACATAACACTCAGCCTCATTCAATAATTCATTTTATTACTCATTCAAAATATTTCTCCTTTTCTGATTGGCTAAAATCACACAATAATTCATCATAACCAGCTATTGTCGACCAAATTTGGAAGAATTTTGCCATATTGGACTGATGAAGTCAAAAGTGCAGCAAAGTTGCAGATTATTGAACCATTAACAGAGAAGACTTGGGGACGAGATTGAGTTGTTCTGGTAGTGAGAACAAATATGGTGGAACATTTCAATTGTTTCACCAGGGAGAAATAGGTGAACTGTTCGCTAAAACATAGGAAGAACAGCAAGGAGACAAATCGAAGGGCGACATCAGCTATTTAGAGAATATCAATTTACAACCCTTTATCTCCTAAACTTGCCAATTAATGAGCACTATCGAAGATGAACTTTACCATCAATGGAGGTAAAAAGCATGTTTTAGCTTGTTTTTAAACAAGGAATTATTTTGAATGAATATTTTATAAAATAATTATTGAATTCGGCTTTTGTATCTTGAAGATTTCTGAGGGTGTTATCCACCGAGGCTGTAGGTATTTTACCTTGCAATGCCCGAAAGTTCACCACTGACTTGAAATAACTTTGAAAGAGTAAACACTGCAGAGACAAACAACAATGGACACATAAATGGTAATAAAAGATTTTAAAAATCAAAGAGATATGCAGTGTTTTGATAACAAAACCATTCAGAGTCCCTGTTGACAAAATCATGATAGACTGTTCACCAGCTCACTGCAGAATATAAATTTATTAACATTTTTGCTTGGCTTTAACCTAAAACCAGTGGAGATATGGAAAACCGAGAGGGGGCAAAATAGTAAGTGAAATACAGTTTGCTTCAACCTTACTGGAATTGAAGGAAAGAAATGTCTTAATAAAAATTTATGGGTGGACGAGTTTCAAGAAAATCCTCATTAACATTATTTTGGAATTTTTAGCTAAATCTTAATTAATCTCTCAAGGTCATTGTCCTACAAGGATCACTTCACTCTTAAGGGCCTGGAGTAGACTCATCATTGCCAACTAGTTCCAGTTTTTAAAGATGGGAGACCTTAAATATGAGTACAAAAAATGTAACATTGTACCATTTTTGCACACATTGCCATGGTATGCTTGTGGTCTTAGTAGGGCACGTGATCAGAAAAACTTGTGCTTTGTTGTTGTTATATTTTTGGTGGCATTTAAAAGGTTGAATGTATCGCCATCATCCTTCTTAAGTGTTTGGGACCATTATTGTTGTGTCAGGTGTCAGGAGAAATCAATTAAAAATCTTCAAGCAAGAAATTCAGCACCTTTCAGTTGGCGCTTTAGACGTTTTTGAGAATTTGGATCGTGATACAGTGACAGGATTTGAGCAAATAATGCCAACCACACCAGGAGAAAGCAACAGGGCCAAGAGCAGCAGCACAGCACAGCAACACCTCCACGTCCTGCAGCACTGAAGCAAATATTTACTTCTAATTATGTCCCAGTACCTCCTAGACTAGACCGTGGTGACTTAGCAAAAGTCTTGGAGTTGTGGAATAATTACTGCATACATAGGCAAGAGTAATACGATTTATGTGCACTACATATTTTATCTTAGAGCAAAAGAACCCACCAAAAAAATTGAAACCTATGCATCTGCACATTGCACAATGGCTGATACCTGTGCCTTTGGATCCCTCAAGGAAGAAATGATTAAAGACTGACTCCTATGTGGTATTTCAGACAGTGGACCACGCAAGAAGCTGCTGCAAGAAGCAGAGCTTATATTGGAAAAATGCATGAACTATAGCAGATGAAGCTGCAAACAGACAGCTGAAAGAGATTGACCTCCAGCCAATGCAGAAGCAGTCAACTGAATGACTACAAAAAGGCAAGGGCAATGAGAATGTGCAAAAACTGTGGCAGAAAACATGAGTGAGGAATGGAGAAATGACCAGCATATGACAAAACCTGAACAAAGTGTTTCAAACAAAACCACTTTCATTCTGTCTGCCTACAAACAAGATGGGAGGCAAGCTGCAGTTGGAAGTTGACAATAAAGTGACAACTGTTGTAATACCACCCCAGCGTGTCCCTGTGGCAATTAAGGTAAGAGTGAAGGAAGAACTTGATCACCTTGAAAGCCTGGAAGTAACCAGAAGAGAAGATGAACCTACAGAATGGGTATCCAGCATGGCTGTGACTCAGAAGCCAAATGGAAAAGTTAGGGTTTGCCTCGACCCAAAGCACCTAAATCAAGCATGGAAGAGGAGACACTAACCACTACCTGTTGCGGAGGAAATTTTGCCAGAGCTATCCAAAGTAAAAGTGTTCACAAAAGCTGATCTGAAGGATGGATTCTTTCATATACAACTTGACTAAGAGTCCAGTAAGCTTATGACATTTCATACCCCTTGGGAAAGGTGCCGGTGGCTCTGCGCCATATGGTATCTGCCCAGCACCAGACTGTTTCCAACAACAGCTCGACCACTGTCTTGAAGGGCTGACGGGAGTGTATAGGATAGCAGATGATTTACTCATCATTGGCCAAGAGGACACTGACGAAAAGGCTGTCCTTGACCATGATCAAAACCTGAAGAACCTTCTAGAACGTTGCAGAGCAAGAAATATAAGCTGAACAAGAGGTTCCAGTTCAAAAGCCGTGCAATGTCATTCATTGGCCATGTAATGATTATGAATGGTCTGAATGCAGGTCCTGAGGAAGTTGAAGCAGTTATCAAGATGGAGCAACCAGCAGCTGATGTAACAGCAGTGCAGAGATTCACTGGGCTAGTGAAGTACCTGTCCAAGTTCCAACAAGACCTATCAGAAATGTGTGAGCCATTGTGGACATTGAACACTTTATCAAACTGTTGAATTTGTTTATTCAGAGTTTCCCAGTCAGTGCTTGCATTGTTGTTGCATTGTAGCTAGTCAACTCTTTAATAGTGTAATAAGGTTTTTTTTCTTAAAGGAGGATTAAGATGTCATGGTATACCTGTGGTCTTAGGTAACGTGATCAGAAAAACTTGTGCTTTGTTTTTGTTGTATTTTTAGTGGCCATCAAAAGGTTGAATCTATCACCAGCATCCTTCTTAAGAGTTTGGGACCATTATCGTTAAAGGTTCTAACTGTCATTCTGAAGAGAAAAGTGTCTTGGGGCCACTTGCTTCCTGAAACCTCAGTCGCTGGCAGTAAAAATTCATATTTTTCCTGTTCTGAGGCCATACAACCTTTTACTACCTATGAGGCAATCTCATTTTTTAAAACATGATTTCTTTCTTAGCCAGTTTAATCAATAATGTAAAGAAAAAAAAAGGCAAATTGAGGGGTTTGAAAAATTATATCAATACCTACCCCGCAGAAAGCTAAAATTTTGTGGGGAGAGGCCACAGAGACCCAGACTGATTAACAGGAAAAGTATCAATAGCCACCCATAAAATAAGAAATTGAAGTTGAGAGGAAGGGTGTCCTTAACGACTTAAAGGCCAAAATGAAAAGTGTGGGACTAACATAATCAAGTAAACTGGAATTTCCAGAGAGGGTGGGATTTGAAACCAAAACAACCATAGGAGTAGCACATGTATGGCTATTTTCTGGAGCTACACAAGCCCCTTATATGAAAGTTTTTCCCCTTTTTTTTTCTAGTCAGCGGGAGTTTAAGTAGGACAGCAACAAGTCAATTCATACACATGTACCTAGGCAAGAATAGCCAGCAGCTGAGGATGCCAGTCCTGCTGCTGTCGGAAAGTTGTTCTCAGAACAGATATGAACATGACAGTCCTTGAGTTCTGACCACCTGCTGTTAAGATGATCACTCTTACACAGTTCTCGAACTAAAAATGAATTAGAATACACACAGTTAATATCTTGTGGGAAATGCTAACACCAGGGATAACATCATATTTTATTAATACATTGATCACTGATAAGGACCACTGTATATAAATATTACAAGTTAATAAAGCTTCTTTTTCCATATCAAAAATATCAGACAGACAGCATACGCCTTCCAATTCAATCTCAGAACATGTCTGTAATACTAAAAAATATAATTAGACTGAAAAAATTTTGGGAAGTTTTACCTCATAGGTGCAAATGAAATGGTTCATATTTCATAATCATCATGACAAATTATTAGCTTTACTTTATGGATGCAACTATATATAAGTTATCCAATACTCAATAGAGAAAATAAAATGGTTCATAAAGGAATTATGTGTGCATTTCGTTTTGCAAAGGAGAAGTCACTTAGAATTTCACCATAACCTGAACTCTGGTAAAAGTTTCTTAGAATCATTTTGAGATTAGATAATGGCTGAAAAAGCCAGCTTTACAACGATAGCCTAACACCACAACAGAAGTGTATATATGTTAAAAACTATAAATCATACTAGACTAAGAAATACTGGTATTTTCTCTGTACCCAAAAACATTAACATTATCCATGAAAATCAACCTGTTTGTGGCTAGTTAGAATCGCATTATTTCTCTTGTGAATAAAGAAGAATAATACGAAACATTAAATCATCAGTATAACAAATATATATTTTTTTCAATACCGGTATCTAATTATGTATCAGAAATCTCACTTTTTAACAGGCAATTTTGAATTCTGGGCATCTCTGCAATTTCTTGCTTCCTATACATAAATAAAAAAGATTGGAAGGTAAAACCTTATGGACTGATTACGAACATTCACCATTGCAAGTCATCACATTACAGAAACGCACCCATTGAAAAACGTCGCCCGTGAAAAGTGGGGTACCCATTAGGCTTTGCGAGCAAAAACAAAGTTTCAAAGACTACCGTCGTTTTCGGTCTCTTATGAACTTCATAGCGGTTAACTATTCTCACACTTTCAAGAGACAATGCAGAAACAATAGAAGTAGCTTGCCATTGTTTTAAGTGTTGGAATGTCTTTGTCATTGCTACAAAGAAGAAAATGTTTATGCAAAGAGAAGTATTTTTCTTCCTCGTGCACTAACATAAAACCCTCGCGAATTCGGTAGTCTCGTGCGAATCGTTTTGATGGCAAAACAGTTAAAGCTAATCAGAAACCAAAGTTTTCTTCACTTAAAAACTCATCTTCACGAAAATCACTCGATAAGATTGAATAAAAATGTTTGCAGCGTTTATAAATATTATTATCAGAAGCGGTATTGTAGTTGTTTTCAAGAGACGGATTAGATCGCTGTTTAGGTTTGGCCGTTACATATGTAGTTATAGCGTTCTTAAAGAAAGTATCGCTCTTAATTTTGCCTAATACTTTGCTAAAATCAATATCTTAAATGAAAAATGTAAGTGAGAGTGCTTTTTCGTCGAATTTGCCCGTAAATTTTAAGTTTATAATATTATCCAAAACCCGTGACAAAATGTAAACAAACTATTAACGCATCGGTTGCGCTCATATTTCATCGATCGATTCGAACACCAAGAAGTTTGTAAAAGGTAAAAATTCATTTTAAGTCAGTGCATTGAATTATTTACGGTAAAATCAACAACAGTCATCGAGGATTTTTCAATTTTGAAGCGTTTAACAGCAAAAAGTCACATGCTAATTCGGAGTACTGAAATTTAGACAGTTTTTAAACCGACTGAGCTATTGTTAGTCGCGTGAAGTTCTATTCTTCATGGAAGAATAGGCAAATGTTGCGGATATCTGAGCAGGAACAATAACCAGGAAAGGGATATACCCAGGGGATTTCTTGATTGACACTAAATAAACGTCATTTTTCACTTATTTGCATTTTCACGATCGACGTTTTTGAATGGGCGCGTTTCTGTAATGAACAAAGAAAAGGAATCCTTTATTAAAGCCTTAAGAATGATAAGTATAAAATTTGTCCTTATTTTATTCTCGCAAAGTGAATTTATAAATTTGTTGTGCGCGACAACAATTGCTAAGTAAGGCATGATCCCTATCTTGCTTTGGTCATAAATCGTAACATCAAAATAATAATAATAATATAAAAATGTTGTTATTATTATTATTTTGATATTACGATTTAAAGGTTTTAAAAGTGTCGCAACATCCTCATCCTGGGACCCAGACTTTCAGTTAAATTCCCGAGGAAATAATCGTTATTTTTTTCAACGATACTGCAGTGACATAAAAAAGTGAAACCACAACGTTTATACAGCTCTCACCTTCCATTAAGCCATAAACAGTCTTCTGAAAATTTGTGGCTGGCTGCGACAGTGGTAATGGCGTGCAGCTTAAAGCAAATCATAGACGGGTGTTTCGTGGTTAAGTTTATAGCATTTTCAATGACACATAACTGTCTAGAAGGGCAATTTTACACATACAAGGGAATTAGTCCTACCTCATCTTTATTGAGAGTGGCACTAAGGGAAGAATTCAGTGGTAATATGAGTTCCTCGTCTCTCTTCCCCCCTGGAAAGAAAAATAACCAAAAAATGAATTTCTAATCTTACAGGATGAAAATTAACACATAAAACCATTTTATTTTATTTTACTTACAATATTTTATGACGGCAATATTTACTGGGCTCTGGCAAGTAACCATATGAACGTAATCACCGTTGCAGCGTTTTGGAGTTAACTCCTCCGCCATCTTGAATATGAACGGGTAAGCCCTGGGAACGACCCACGAGGTGAAGGTTACTACGTTATGTAAGACAATGCTCCTGAAATTTCTTGCTTGCAGTCCAATTTGTCTAGTTCTTGATCTCATCCAGCGAGATTGCAAACCATGATGTTACTATATAGGGATCGAGACGAGACGAGAAAAGACTCTTATTTTTTCTTCTCGGGCTTACGCCCTCGTTTCTCGAGGGCAAGCGGCTTCGCCACCGCTTCGCCGCTCGCGTGCTTAGGTTTTGAGTTTAGTAACTTTGCAACTGAAAAAAAAGAGACTGCTCGCAGTCTAAGGAGACCCAAATATTAAATTGCAGACTGCAGACTGACTGCAGACCATTTTTTTTTCAGGGGTGCGTTCGGCAAAAAGTCACTCCCAGCTCTACCGTCCCTGCCTACAATAAAAGGCTCCTGCACCTGCGGTGAAGAGGAAAGAGAGTGAAAAAGGAGGAAGGCCAAGGCAACACACATTATTTTCGCCTCATGGGGTAGCTAGAGCCCCTGGGGAGGGACTCCGCATATAAAAGGGGTGGGGATGCTTGTCGTCTCGCTTAGAGGTGTAAATTTCGGATTTTGGTCTCACTTTAGGGTGTTCTGGGCAAAATGCCATCAAACTAGCCATGAAGGTCTTGTTTAGGGTTGTACGTGAAAAAATATTAAAATCCGTGTATTTTCTGTGTTTTAACCTGGTCTCTTTTAGGGGTCAAAAAAAGCTTGGGCTACGCCCGAATCGGTCTCTTTTAGGGGTTTAATTCAAAATTTCCGACGAGCATCCCCACCCCTTTCATATGCGGAGTCCCCCCCGGGGCTAGAGCCTGGTCCCAGGCAACATTGGGGATACCTTCTGTCTGCTAAATGAATCCTACAGGCCCGGCCAGGGGGGGGGGGGGGGGGGGGGTACCAATATACCCGGTAATTTGCCCCCAAGATACCAATAAACCTCAAAATCGTAAATTTTATGGTACTAAATACCTAAAATTATTTTGAAACAGAATACTAAATACCTGAAAATGAACGAGTCAGATCTTAATAAAAGAGAAACTCCTGGTTCACTGTCCTCTTCCGCTTCCTTTACGGTCGGCCAGCATCCATGGTGATCGAATCCTCGTCATTTTGTCCATCGACGCTCTCTGCAAAAGGTTCTTCATCAGCTTCATTGGGAGAGGTGGTGTCAGTCGATCCATTCACCAATAGACTACGAGTAGTCCCCCATTATTCCTCAGGGATAGTATTGCGGTAGCCTGCGTAGCAGGCGTCGAAAGGGGTAGTGGGTAGGGGATAAGGAGGAAGGGAAAAAGGGGAGGGGGATTGGGGAGAGGGGGAGGGGACGCCTGCTCTAAGAACCCCCTTTTGTTCTTATCTGCGGACGCTGGCGTCCCGTAATTCCTGATTGGCTGAGCCGTAATGAGTAGCATATTGAAATGCGCGTTTCACAAATCAACAAACAGTCAAGATGGCAGCGGTAGACGTGGATGTCGTAGAGAGTGCTTTGGGAGATGTGAATTTATCTAGTGGTAGAGAAACTGTTTTAAAACCAGAGCAAGAATCAGCAGTAAGGGCTCTTTTAGCCGACTGAGATGTTCTGGCGGTTTTGCGGACCGGATACGGCAAGAGTTTGATTTACCAAATGTTTGTACGCGTGAAGAACTACGAGCTAAGGGACGGACCACTAGAAAAGTTATGGGGGGGGAGGGGAATTTTCGAGCCGCAGGAATTTTTTTTCGCTGACAAATTCCTTGCATGAATTTTTTTTAGGCCATAACATGAATATTTTTTTAGGATTAATTGGCGTGCACGAATTTTTTTTCAGTTAATTTTCCCTTGCGCGAATATTTTTTTTGTACTTCGCCCGCCCCCCCCCCCCCCCCCCCATAAGTTTTCTAATGGTCCGTCCCTAAATGGTAATGCGGCGATTAGCTCGTCATTTCGCCACTGAAAAGTATTATCGAAGACCAGTTGCAGGAGATGAAATTGTTGGGCTACCCAGCTGGGTAGATTATGCTCTGGAAGGTTCTGCATTTATACTGGGCAAATATTATTTTAGCCGCATGTTTCACACTGAGAGGTCATGACATACATATCGATTGACTGTAGTTATTGTTTCCTGGTCGGCAGGATTTGCCTTCTGATGCAAGCGCAATTTCTTTGACCTCTTCTGAAGCGTAAAGTTTTTTTTATTACGGCTGCATAAGGGTTCCACTTTTCTCCAAAGTGCCTTCTGGATCTGAATAACTAAGCGAATTTCTTTAGTCCGTGAGTGTAATGTTTTTCTGCAATGGCGAGTGTAGCGACACTTGATTGACAGTAAGCGTAATCGGATTACTAGAAAATTGGTAGGCGTTATGCAAAAACATAGGCTCTTAGAGCAGGCGCTCCCTTCCCTTTTACCTTTCTCCCTCCCCCCTCCCCTTCCCCTTTTTGCGCCTGCCACGCAGGCTAGTATTGCGGAGTAACAGTGGTTACGCAATAAAGCCAAAAAACAGTGAAACGACAAACAGACACCAAAACGCAGTGGAATAGATTGCAGGTAAGACTTTTTTATTCATTTCATTTAAGAAAAAGTAAGGTTTAGCGTTATTTGGCGTGCGCAGAACGCTGAACTCAGTAATATATTTTTCATACAAAGTATCTTATATTTTCAACGGACACCGGCGCGTCACCTATGTTATGTAAATCACACGACAACCTTTTCTCGCAACGTGAGTTTGGGCCGCCTGTGGCTTCGCTCGCCCTACTATCCCTGAGGAAAAATGGGGAACTACTCGTAGTCTAGTTCACCAAGGCCAGGAGCAGATAATACTCCCAGTCTCCCTCATCTATTTCAACAGTTTCATTGTCAACAACTCTAGTGCTGCTTACAACCCCCTTTATGCCCTCTTTTGGGATAACATGCTCTTCTCTCGAAGTAGTGAATAGCAGAGGATCGACAACATCTTGAGGTGTAACAGAGAGTTGTTACATAACCCGGGGGGTACTCCCATACATTACCTATACGGGTATGTGCCGCCCAACGGGGTCGTGATTTTAAAGCTCCTGGTTTAGAAAGGGGTATCCATTTCAGAGGCGTTTTCTAGAGCGGGGTATAATATTTCGAACGCATGAAAACTCCAGTTTTGTAAGCAGCCATTTGAAATTATTCAAGGACAGATTGCTTTTAAAAATACGGCTCAATGCGTTACTGAAGCATACTGTTAGGCTCTTGTTGCACCCTAGAAAGGAGTATAAAAAATTGGCCCATTTCTAGAACGGGGTATCAGTTTTAGGGCGAATTCTAGAACGGGGTATAAAAAATTGGCCCATTTCTAGAACGGGGTATCAATTTTAGGGAAATTTTTTTTTAGAACGGGGTGCCAATTTGGAGTCCCGGGCGGCACATACCCACCCAAAAAATACCCAAGTGCCCCCCCCCCCCCCCCCGGTTTACATAACGAGCACTGTCATAATATACAGTGGGCTGTTTGGAGCAGAACGCGGTTTGTATATTAGAGAAACTACAACATACGTAGACTGGGCGATGACAATGTTACGTGATGTGCTGGTATCTTGGTGTTGAACGGGGATGTCTTCATTGAGAAGCACGTCAAGGTCAACTGAATGTTGCTCCGGGGGTGCAGACTCGTAGAGGTTCAATGGCAAGGTGTCTGGCTTGTCTTTTGTTGAAAAGTTCCTTGTGGTATTCTGTCTGACACTCTTACCGTACTGCTGTACCCACTGGCGGATCTCATCCAATTGCTTCTTGGATAAGCAACCAGACAAAGGCTTCGGTAATTTTGCAAGGTCGCAGAAGTTTAGGATAGGAAGCCCAACAGTAACAATTTCGAGCATCCGCACTATTTTTAATTCTATTCTAGTGAGCATTAGAGCGATAATAAAACTGAGAAATGAATTATACATAATGCATTTCTCAGTGATTTCTGTACCATATACCGCATACCTAAAATTCAGCAAAAACTGAATACTTTAAATTTATACCCGAATTTTGACCAAAAAATACGATATACCTGAATTAAAATGGCCTGGGATACTGTATACCCAAAACCCCTGGCCGGGCCTTATCCGTATAATTCGAGAAAATTATGACTCTAATATCATCAAAATATTAAAACTATATCGACTGAATTTTCAGTTCCCCGTCCCGTTTCATAACCCACTCCAAGAGCAGGCCCCAAAAGGAAAAGGATTTGGCAGATTTTTCCTGGATTTAGAGGACCAATGACGCTATTTCTAACCTGTACCTGCGTAGCCTGTGAACAGCAGACGTATTTCCGGTCGTCGCCTCTCTCTGAGGACGTTACAGACGTCAGGACGTGCCTTGTGGGAGCCAGGCAGTCACGATGATTTCTCGTGATTTCCTGAATTCCGCCCGCAGTTTCAATTACCTGTTTTTGGCGGGATCGGGACAACAGACGGGACGAGGGAGACGGGATAAAATTCGCTATTGACCAATCAGGAAAAGGCTAGAACAGGCGCGGCGCGAAGCCAGCGGAGTACACACAGGGTTGGCGCAAAAATTCCTCCTTTCTCCAACTCATGTTTATAGTGAGACTGTTACACAGTGTAGATATATTTCCGGTCAAGTGTTTTCTTGGGAATCTGAAGTTCAAGCTAGAGGTATCATTCAAAGGGATCAAGGTACAAGAAATTAAACGTCGTACAGCAAGATTCAAGATAACAAGTCGTGCTGCGTCATCGTTCGAAAGAAACCAACGGTGCCGGCTTCTTATTCTACCGGTCGATGTTGAAGTTGTTCAAGATCTCACGGGTTACTGCAGAACTTATTTTATCTACAAACATGTTCCATGCTGAGCTGTAACAAGTACAAGCAAGTTGTGGCGGGATCAACGTAGTAAAAGTTCGCGAAATAACTCGTCGATAATTCATTGCGTCACTGTTCGGTCCATAGGAAACCACTGCTGCACTGCAGTTAATTGATCAATTGCACAGAGACTTTGATCACAAATTGTGCAACTTCAGAAAAAGAGTCTTTAAATTAGAAAATTGGAGATCTCTGCCGAATATCGGAAAAGGAGTTCTGGAGGAATCTTTTTCAACATCGGATTTCATACAAAGCACGCATCGTTATAATTATGACTCACAGCCTCAATTACTCTGAGCAACAAGCACTTCTTGGCTCAAAGAGCATCCAAGGAAAACATTTTCGAAGCCCTTATTATAGCGGTGTAATGCTTGAACAGCCTCTTAATGCAAGTGATGTAGACACTACTACAAGTGTAGGCGTGTTTAAGTCTCGCTCAGTGGTCCAACAACCAAGCGAAGATTTCTTTTACGAGGGTATACCGATATGGAGGGCTGCTTTGCTTGTGGTAAATGCAGCTCTTGGTGCTGGTATTTTGAACTTTCCTCAAGCGTATGCCGAATGCGGTGGTATTGCTACTGCTATTGTCATTCAAATGGTATGTTTACGTTTTAACCTGTAGTGAAAATGCTACAGCACTGAGCTTGGATTAAAGTATGTCTTTTCTGCCCCCAACTTAAATTTTTTTTTCTAGTGGGATTAAGGAATTATTTTCAATGGTTCATTGAAAGTAATGTGTTGCGAACTAGGAGGTGGCATATTCACATGTTTTGCAAAGACAAAATAGCTGAATTAATAATTGCTGCCTCAAAAAAAAAAAACCACCTCGACTAACGGTCACTTCTCCACAATCGGCCCCTTCTCTACAGCGGCTGCGTTCTTCTGTCCCTATAAAACTCACTTGAAGAATGTCAACTGTTGTTTGAAGGGAGCTCAAACTCAGTGTCACAGAGCTCTAGGCTTTTATATTAACTGATTGGCCTGTCATTTTATGCCAACCCATAGAACATTAATTTGTTTTCCCAAGGTTGCTTTTCAACCTTGGTTGCTTTTAATTATTCAGTGTTCCATTTAGACGCATTAGTTTTGTTTGGCAGTTTTCAAAAAAAGTTGTGTCTGATAGCGTAAGGCAAGTGGATCTTCGTATCTGGCAAGTATATTCTGTTCTTAACTTGCCTGTTGTGTAGATTATTGGGGAACTGTAATCAATCTTGCTCATCAAAGCAAAAGTCCTGGGACAAGATGCTGACTACTTTAAAGCTAATCCCTTTTATACTTTGCACTTCATCATGAATGAACAGATCCCTTAAATTAAAGGAGATCTTTGGACTTTGTTGGACATTTGAACTTGCTAATTGTAGAGACGTTCATCAACCCAGGTTTGAACTTTGTTTCTTTTTGTTTAGTGCATGCTGATCACATTACTAGATGGCATGTTGCTTGAATGTAAAAATCAAAATAACTATAACAGTAAGAAGAAATCTTGTAAAACCTGCCTTCAAGAGTAGTCATGAACTCGTGGGTTATTGGGGACATATGCACTTTAGTCTAGTGTACAGCTGATAGCTGTTGACACATCACCTAATTTGTGGTTGAGGTTTGACAGAACAAGAGTTGCCCAAGCAAACAGGTTACTACCTACAATTCTGGGAATACCCTAGGGCTTTGTGTTTCAGCAACAAATTTATGGTGCATCCACTTACATGTAAGAATGTTTATTAATAATGTTACTTGGACTCTGCACCAAACAGGGTGCAAAGAAAGTCTGTTGTACATGTACTAGCCTGAGCAAACGGGTTACTATCTACACTTCTGGCAAATGTCCTAGGCATTGTGTTTTGGTGACAAATTTACTCAACGCATCCATTTAAGTATGTTTATCTTACTTCGACTCTGTACCAAGCATACAGGGTGCAAAGAAAGTCAGTTGAACATGTACTATCCCAAGAGTTATTTCAGCTAGCCTAAAAAATTACAAGCAGAGTCTTCAGCTGTAATTTGAATTTTTCTGTAATTGAATTCCCCCAAAAACTATACTTGCCTATCGGGCAAGTTAAGAACAAAATTAACTAGCCTGATATAGCAAAATACACTAGTCCTCAGAATGCAAAGAAAGTCAGTTTTACAACTTGCCATTCTGGCAAGCTGCAGCTAGCATGTATTAGCCGAAGAGTAGTTTTAATTGGCCTGAAATTTTTTTTTTGATGAGCAGGATTCATTACAATTTTCTGAAAAAAATTCATTTGCCTGTTGGGAAAGTTGTAACCTGAGATCAGGCTCTATTTTCGTTTCGCTTTGAAAATTACATTCCAGCAGGCAAGACACGGTAGCCGTTAGAGAGAATGTATGAGAACCACTCAAATTGGGCCTGATCTCAGGTTAGGCAAGTTAAGAACAGAGAATTCACTAGCCTTATAGCAAAATCCACTAGTCCCAAGCAATCGGACAATTGCAGGCCGTACAGGTCAAGTAAGTTGCATTTTTAAACAATGTTATAATAATATATATTAATTTTTATTATACTGTTTTGTATTCTACAGAGTTTACTTGTATTTATCACTGGGGCCTTCCTTATCTTAGCTTACTGTGCTGACAAACATGGATCTCAAAATTTTCAAGAAGTTATCCGAGAGGTTTTGGGACCAGGAGCATACATTGTTACGCAGATTTTCGTACTTTTATACATGTTTGGTTCTACTATTGCTTATATGATTCTAATTGGTGACCAGCTGCAAAGTGGTATGTCAATCATCTTTCTCTTTTAATTACTTAAATATTTTTAATCAATGTGTTTATAAAGCACTTGGCACTCAGTTTTTAATTGCATACTTGTGCATACCGTAAAATTCCGAAAATAAGCCCCAGGGCTTGTATTTTTCAAAGACCCTTTTCGAGGGGCTTATCTACGGAGGGAAATTTTAGTTTCAAAATATTCTTGATTGGGCTAGCCTTATAGTTGGAAGTAAATTCACTGTTCTTGCTTTGTTTTACTTTGTATTTGAGGGCAGTTTTCCAAAATACAAGCCCCCGGGGGCTTATAATTGGAGGGGCGATTTAACGGGGGGTTTTTTGCATTACGAGTTTGGGGGGCTTACATTTGGAGGGGCTTATTTTCAGAATTTTACGGTATATTAACACCAAAAAGAGAGTTGATACAATATGACAGTCCTACATTCATAGCAGCTGTGTTTTGGATAGACCTGTTGATATTGTAGTCAAAAATAATGGTGTTACAAAAACTGTTTTGATGACAACTTCTCAAACAAATTGATTTCTAAGGATCAAGATATTGCTTCTGCTATGCAAGCATTTGAAAATGAAGATTTTATTAATCGAATGTCACAATAGAGAGATTTAAAGTGACTTTTATGGCAAACGGCTTCATCAGATTCAAGTTGAGAAATTCTCAAAATAGAAAAAAATTAATGTGCAGCTAAAGTCAAACCTAACATGAAGCTACTCATTTGGGGATAGAAGTAATTAACAGTAAAGCACATCAAGTAAAGGGAAAACTTGGTTGGGTTGGTACAAATTCACGTTTGCCATTTCACATAAACGTCACTTTAAATCTCTCTAATCAATCACATTTTAGGATTTCCTTTATGTTTATATTAGTTTTGTAATGTTGACAATAAGTGACAAATGTTTTGGTTATGTGATTTGAGTAGAGTTTCTTCTTAACCATCCTGAAATAATGAATATTGATTTTTGCCAATTATAGCAGTTAAAACTCAAATCCTATGATGGACCATCATTGTTCAGAAGGGAGTTCATTGCTCATCTCTGTCTTCTTTCCTTCTCTCTTCAGTTGGTAAAGCTATTGACAGTGAACCTCCTTGGTATCTAAGCCGAATTTTCCTCATGTGTGCTGTTTGTATCATATTTCTGTTACCATTATGTCTCCCAAAGACCTTAAAAGTTCTCAGTTATTCAAGGTATGCAGAACCCAATGTCAGTACAACAATGGAAAAAATAAATTATGTAAATAAAATGTACGAGAGACACCATTACATTTCTTTCATTGCTAAAAATGTACTTTAAGCCAGCCAGCTATTCTCCGATAGTAATGCATAACTTATTAGGACGTCAATGACAGGAAGCAAGATCATGTTATTTATTTACCTTACTACCAGCTTCTCTGGACACAGGCCTACCCAGAGGGAATGTGCACGAACAGGACTCAGGTCCCATGCAAGGTGCCATCCATACCCAATCCCACAACCTGTAAAGGTTGACCACACCACCAGGGTCTACGACCCCTACTCTTTTTGAATAGTGATATGCGTTCTTTTACATCCCACAAGAACAAATCATGGTTTTTTGTCCCTAACCGAGAAGACTAGAAAGTGTTAACCATTTGCAGATGTCATTACAAAGGCGGCACATTCTTCTCAGTTATTTAAAAACCCTCTGTGTTGGTCCGGCTGGGGTTTTAACCTGCGACCTCCCACTCAGCAGACTGGCACTCTCCCAACCAAGCTAACTAGGCAGCAAATTAACTTTAAAATAGAATATAATTGCAATAATTATTGTATTATTTGTGTTGGACACTTTAGTTTTTGCTGGTCAAGAATCCTGTTTTTGAGACCTGAGTTTCTGATACTCTTCTCTTCGAAAATAAGTACATCATCGTAGACTGATTTATCATACTGAAATCACTGAAAATACAATCATCATCACTGTCATCATCATATATTTCTGCACCACAAAACACTTCTTGGAGAAAGTACTGTACATGAACTTATTAGAGGTGTATGAGAAAAATAATTTATAACAACATTCCTGTTGGGTATTATAAAAGTTTGGGCACTTGCATTTCTGGGAGCTCAAAGCCAGTAAGTTAAAAAGCTCTCAGGTTTACTTCATTAATATTATGATGAATCAATCGATAAAGGTCTCTTAATTAGTTTTTTGTTAAAACTTTAAAAATTTGCATTTTATCACTTATGTCACACGTGCACACTACGTGTACATTGTAAGAAAGTTCATCATTTTAAAATACACAAGTACCATGTGCAGTGTTAATATAAAATTAATATGCCTGTCTTTTCTTTCTTTCTTTCCTTCTTTTGTCCTTTTCTTAGTGCCCTTGGAACAATTGGAGCAATTTTCATTTGCGTAGTAACCGCCACAAAGTATTTTCAGGGAAATTATACTGTTAATGCAGAGTTTGTTCAGTAAGTGCTTTTGACTAAAATGCTAATTAACACAAACACACAGTGTATGTTCAGTATATTGCACACCATTGCATAGGGAAAAGCTCTTAGTCCTTCGGTGTGATTAACTTGTACAGTTTCAGATTTTATAGTACAGTTGTAGATTTGGAAAGTACAATGTAGAGGGCAGTTCATCTCATAAAAATGGAAAATAATCTTTTTTTTTCAGGCAGGGGGTGGGGGTGGGGTGGTTTTTACTGCTTTCAAGCATAAGTTTGTCAGTTATAAATAGGAAATTGTCTGAAGACTGACTCATTCTAACCACTTAATCTTAAGAGGACAGTGATCAGAGATGATGCCTGGACATAATTAAATACGGTCAAACTCCGATTTACAGACACCCACTTAATATGGACACCTCATTATTATGGACAGTTTACTTTGTCCTGGGGCAGAGAAAGCCCTTACATTTTTTCTAAATTCAACCCGCTCAATATGGACACCTTGTTAAAATGGACACTTTCTATGGCCCCCTCAGTGTCCGTACTAGTGGGGTAAGACTGTACTATCATTAACCCTTGAAGTCCCAATAGTGCTCAAAATCAATTTTCTCCTAACGATATCCATAGACTATCATGAGCAAAGTCTATGAGAATTAACAAAATGATCACAAAGAGAAAAATATTTGATCTTTTACCAAATTCTCTCAACTAATTCTTCAAGGAAATGTATGGAGATCAGTTTGGAGAATTTGTATGTGGATATTGAGACTTAAAGGGTTAATTTTTGAAGCTGTATTTTTACATAAATAGAAGTCAATAATGTTAATGTGTCCCTCCCTTCTGCCCAACTGAAATGGTGACCTGGTTGACAACTCCAGTTTATGGAAGAAAATTATTTGAAACCCTGTTATCCAGCGAAAACAGCTGACGTTCTGTGATGCCTGGTTTCCCCACAGAATGATGTCTGTGCAAATGACTCACTGAAATTTCATACTGATGATTTAATATCAACTTTGCACCTGTGCACATGCCTCTAATCAGTGTACTGTTGTTGCTGTATTGTAGAGTGAAGTTACCATGGACAGAAGCTTTTAGTGCAGTGCCAATTATTTGCTTTGGTTTTCAGGTTTGCACTAGTCTTGCTATTTATAGCCATAAGACTTTTTTGTTCACAGGAAAACAACTACAGCTGTACACTGTAGACTTTTAAACACCTGCCAGCAAGTTGCAAATTTTTGGTGGCTTATCTGCAAGAAATAATATTATTTTCTAACTTTCCATGAATCAACCCAAAACATCAGGCCAAAATTTAATTTTCACCAAGCAAGCAAATAACACGCTATCTTTAAGTAATCTTGTCTGCTGTTTCTCAGAGCATGACTTTGACAGCAAATATATGTGAATCAAAAAATAAATCTCAACCTACATTTTAACTTCAACATTACATATCACATCAGTTCTGTGAGTAGAGCTTGCTTTGAAGTTAGTTAACCATGTATTTGATGACTCTGTGATGTTGCGTTTTTGTGTCAAACATATTACTTTGTATGTGTCAAACATATTACATCATGTTTACAACAAATAAAAAATCATGCAGATGATTTATGATAATTATTTTCTTCCAGTGTCATGTACCATCCATAGCTGTTTATGCAGAACTCAAGAGAGCAAGTGTGCCCAGATTTGGAATCGTCGTTGTCATTGCCATGGCAATTTGTGCTGTGGCTTATGCCATCACAGGATCCTTTGGCTACCTTACCTTTGGCACCAAAGTTAAAAGTGATGTGCTGCTAAATTATCACCCTAACGATGTTTTGGTGAATTGTGCAAGGGTGACGTTATCAGTAATAGTCTTATCCACTAGTGCTGTGGTCGTTTTCTGTGGAAGGTATAGTGTAGCACTATATTAAGAACCACAAATTTTATTTTTTATTTTATTTTTATTTTTTATCATTATTTTTTTTGTCTGGAAAGGTCTCTGAACTCCCCCAATGAATTAGGGACAGTCTCCCCTCACACAGATGTGTGGTGTGAAAGACCAAGAGCTCTTTGTGAATTCAGTCCTTGCAATGCAATTTATTGGTCAGACATGACCTATTTGCTAAAACTAAGAACTAGCTGACAATATTAAATGTTAAAACCATGAAACTGATAACCACTTTATGATGACTGCTTTAATAATAATTTATTATACTAATTCAAGGACAAAGACAGACCAGAGGACAGACAGGCAGCAGTATACAAGATCAAATGCTGCGACTGCCAGGCCACTTTATAACATACATCGGTGAGACTGGCAGAAACCTTAGCACACAACTGACTGAACGCAAACTAGCGACAGGAAATGGTGATGTCAACAATCTCTTTGCTGAACACCATTTACAGACTAGCCTGTGAAAACATCCGTTTCTCCTCGCTCTTCGCCGCCGGAGACGTTTCGCGAGGAGGAACGTCTGCGACTCAGCGACAGAAATTCCATACTGATGACGCAATCCAATGTTTACATAATAAATCGAGTAGTCATGGGGTTCCAAATACAAATTTGTCCAATTTTACGTGTCTTCTGGTCGATTTTGGTAAATTGTTGTGTTCATCTGCCAACGAGCTCCAGCAAAACTCACGTGCTTCTTCTAGAGAAGACTATATTTCCACAAACATTGACTGTTTTGTTCGAGATTCTTCGCGTTTACATTTGACCTTTGTGGCCTTTTGTCTTTTGTCTGTCATTCGTAAACAATAGCTAAAACAATGTAACTACTTCGTCGACCAATCAGCGCTCCTGACTGGATTCCGGACAGATTTTACATCATCAGTATGGAATTTCTGTCACTGAGTCGCAGACGTTCCTCCGCGCGAAACGTTCCCATCGGCAAAGAGCGAGGAGAAACGGATGTTTTCGCAGGCTATTTACAGACAAAACATCAAATCGACTGTGACTCTGCAACATGCATAACATATTCTACAGAATACTATCAACGACTCTCCTTAGAAAGCTGGTTTACTAACTTAGAACGAACGCCTCTGAATCACAGTCCACAATTACCATGAAGCACCATACAAACGACTTATTGACAGACTCAAACAAAACTGACAATGGTAGAGTTCCTGATAACCGACAATTTGACTAACAATAAAATGATCAAGACGACTGTTGAGCGGTGACAAAAAGACGGATCAAAACACACTATTGATGTTTGAGAGTCTTCATAGCCAATAACATCACGGCTTAACTGACGGACGACCAATAACATCGCAACTTAATTGACCAATGAGGTCAATAACCAGAGTTTGATACCATCAACTGACGTGATATAACTCACTTTGACTGTGAAGATGACTACCTCACAGGTTGTCAAAACGTCAGTCACTGTCAACAACTGTCCTATTCAGGACTACATTCAACCGCATGATCATTCTCAACCTACTGGGTACTTAATATTAATTTAAGGTTAGGAGTTTTTTGCAGTGTGAAAAAAACCCTTAATTTTCTTTTTGCACTTATACTGTGGTTATCCCAAATACATTTAATTCTTCATCCAGCAGTTCTGGTAAAAGTTTTTGAATTTCAGTTGTGTATTCATTATCATCTAACACAGTATTAGACATGCAAGACAATTATTATTGTCTCCTGCATGGTAGCCTACTAGCTTATAGAAACTAAGACACTTGACCTTAACTTTCATTAGATATTGCAGGAAGAGTATAATATAAATATGCTAATCACTGTAATGCATTTCATGACTGTTTTGTAGGACCTGCCTGGAGGGCTTGTATCTATCATTCTTTAGGATGCCTCCTGCATTAGCTGAAGTACATGAAAGACAACGAAGGATCATACAGACATTAGTGTGGTTTAGTCTTTCCCTCATTGTTTCTGTATTTGTTAAAGACATAGGATATGCTGTAGCCCTCATTGGGGGATTAGCTGCACTTTTTATCTTTTTCTTTCCAGGTAGGTTGTCAGAAATTAAGCCCCGTGCAAATGGACACAACATTGTTGGCTGTTACATGTTGTGTCCATTTGCACACGTTGTTGTATGTTGTTGGGAAGAAACTGGTCAAACATTTAAGCCTTTATTAACTCCCCACATTTCAATAAATTGTTGCACATTACATATGGTTTACAAAGTCTCTGGTTGTATCCTTCCCATGGTGCACTGCAGGTCACAACATTGTTTGGTTACTTTCGTAGGACACAAAAGGAAAATAGAGCCAAAAGGTCCTCCTAGTTGTTGAAACCTTACCTAACTGAAAATGTTTCTGCGAGTCCTGCTTGTGAGATCCCATGAAATTTTTCAACTCCCTCGTAAAAAGAAATTTTATTCGTTAAATCTTTATTACCATAAATACATGAAATTGCCCATGAAATTACTCATGAATTTCTTTCACTCTGACTGCAACCCACACTGTATGTAGCTAGCAATCTTTTCTTTATACTATAACAGAATGTTATTTGCAGTAGTAAAAAGCTAAATCTGGTAAATTTGATACCAACAAGTACGCCACTGACAATATTTCTTCTGACAAATGCACAACCATGCTTGCAAAGAATTTGTTCCCATTTATTTGATTTCTGATGTAATAACAAGTTGATGAAAATTTTTTCCTATTTATATTCACAACTAAGAGACGGCAATGGGTGTGCAGCTTGAACTGTGGAGCCTGAGTGTTTGATGCTGTCCAAATAACATACAAAGTTCAACATCATAACTAAGAATGGTATTCAAATATTCCTAAATAAAGTCACTCAGGCTAAACTATTCACGTGCGCCACCTGATACAAAAACCCAATGGGAAAAAATTGGGAACGTATTCCCTAACCGATGCGGTCGCACAACCTCTAGGGGTTAAAGGAAAAAATCAATCGATAGATGAATCAAGTAAGATATAAAAATAAAAGTCGATAGTTTGAGAGCTGAGATGAATACATTACAACTGTCAAAACCTTATATACCTAATAACAATAGAGTAAATTAATGCCGTAGCGGCTCACGTGTGTTCATACCAATAGGAAAGTATTTACATTCTCTGTCACTGCCACTAGATTTAGCTCCGCCAAATGTAAATACATTTCCTAGGAGCATTCACCTGAAAATTAAACTCCTGCATTTTTTTATTCCTAGGAATCTGTCTTGTGCAGGAGATGCTCCAATATCCTGTTCTGTCCACCACCAAGAAGCTCCTGATAGCCCTGGGTCTTTTCTATGTGGTCTTGGGAGTGTTCATATTTGCTGACTCTGAAGTTTTTGCAATAATGAAGGATATCACAGGAAAAGGGTTGTACTGATCATGAGACGGATTGTAAGAACAGCATTCTCAACTGTATTCAAGTCCACCAGCAGATAACTGGGTTTTTCATGAGTTTTATGTGACACGTCCAGCCTGGCACCTACTCGTGTATGCTGTGCCTGATCTCTACATTGCCAGGACCTAATGCCGATAAAAACTTAAATTTCTTTAGTAACCTCTTCTTTGATAATTAGCCTTCTATTTTTGACAACGGGTTGAGCACTAATTCTCTTTTCCTTGTGAACAGGATGCTGTACATGTACATCTAAGCTTTTTAAAATATGTAATAACAATATTACATGTTTTAAAAAGCTGAGATGTACAATAATAAGCAATCAGAATGACCATGTCCATTAAGCTACTGCATTTGAAGGTTCAGGTTATATCCTACTGGTTCAGAATCATGGTTCCGTTACTGTATTTATAATTTTTTTTTTGTGGGCTATATTGCATACAATTATTGATACTATTCATTAATCAAGTACATATATAAAATACTACTCTCACCCTCTTTCATTCTTATTTTAATTTGATTCTCAGTATGGGTGGACAGTTAAAATCCATCTTGAATTTACTTAGTATATCGTTGTTACTTTTCTATTTGTTATTCAGAGACATACATAAATTTCTTGAAATTCCCAGTGACATTCTGGACCTGAGAAGTCTCCTTCACAGCTGTTTTTAGTCTTGTCACGCAACGCTCCTCCCCACAAAACTCTTTTCGCTGCAATTTGATTGGTTTGATTTCAAACAATGATTGTGATAATTATGATTGGTCAATCGCCTGTACCGACAAACAAAGGGAAAGGAATGTGGTTCGAAAGAAAGCAGCCATTTGTGGGGAGGAGCTGTGATGCGTGACGAACCTAAAAACGGCTGCAAAGGAGACTAGGACCTGAGGGCCTTTATTCACTTACCCCGATCCTGCCCCTCATATTGTAATAAGACAGTGGTCTTAATCTTATAAAATAGTTGAATTTAATCCAACTTGATTACTATCGACTGTATGTCTACATAGGCATATCATGACAGTGGCGGATCCAGGAGAGGGGCCCAGGTGGCCACCCCCCACCCCTTTTTTTAGACCAAAATGAGGCCCAAAGGGCCAAAACATTTTTGTTTTGAGACCCCCCCCCCCCCCCCCCCCCCTGCCCCCCTATCTGAAGGTCTGGATCTACCACTGCATGAGCAACAACCTCAGGGCCAAAGCACAAATATTTATTTTTTGAAGCTTAAATATAAGGGTACCATGACAGATTCAACTGATCAACCTTTTTTTTCTATTAGACTCTCAAAAGATCACAAGTTTTCAGTAGTATAACCATGTTAGAATTGATGGTTGACACAAATTTTGAAATACGGTAGAGCTCCGGTAACTTGAACTCTGAAGGGACACGAAAAACAGTTTGAGTGATTGAGGGTTCGCGTTGACGGGGTGGATTGCAAAATTCAAAATTGATAGTTGTAACTATCACTATCAATTTTTAATAACTGACTTTTCAGCTCTTCAGTGTATAGTGCAGTGCAAATTTAACTTATTTCATCAGAAATGGTAACATGCCTTAAGGCATTTTTATGATAAAACGTGATCTGTTCGTTACTCCAGTGTTAGTTTTAGTGTTTTTACCAGTTATACAAAAAGGGCTAGAAGAGCTAATGGGATGGCATCCGAGTAGAGTTGCAAGATCTAGATTTCGAGTTATCGGGGTAAATTTCAGTGAATTTTTGTTCGGGAAATGAAATTTAGTTTGAGTTAGCAGGAAGTTCGAGTTATCCGAGTTTGAGTTATCAGGGTTCTACTGTATTAGGAATTTTGCTGTAGGCCTTAAATACCATTACATACCAGTACAGTGTACATCACACCATGTTACATAATACAGATTCCAGAATCCAGAAAATTTCATTTCTGGGATCCGGAATCCCTCTGCTTTAGAATCTGGGATTCTGCTCAAGGAATCCAGAATCCAAGTTCCACTGACAAGGACACAAATCCGGAATCCAGTACCCCAGAATCCACAGCATGGAGTTCAGAATTCAAGCCTGTCTTGGATTGCCTTAAACAAAAATATATTATTAATGATCATCATGTAAATTGTATGGATAAGAGTTGGGGAAATAATAAATTATTAATTGTTGAATTGATATCAAGACTTAAACCTTTGACTCAACATTACTTTGACAGTACTGTTGTTGGGGCTCTTACGAATAATTATGTAGAAAAACTATTCTGTTATTTATTTATTTTGGGGACTATACAACTGTACACAACCGCAGATCAAAACAGGGGGATTACTAGTCAGAGTTACAGGTCACGTATATTATAAACTGTAATAATGAATCAGATAAATCTGTTATTCTATACGTTTTGTACTCTCAACTGAATTTATCAATGTAGCTGCTAAGAGTTTCAAGGGTGAGTGAGTTAAGTATTAGTTAGGGGCCAACCATTTAACTTTTGAGAAGTACTGTAGGGGCGAGGTGAGCGTTAACTATAGGCAAAATTTTTTTCACGTCCAAATATAACACTGTTAGCGTATTGTATGACTTGTTTTCATTCCAGGTCTCATAATATATTTTTAAAAGGTCACCCAACCCCTACTCTGGATCCAGAGGTCCATTCTCAAAATACCAGGCTAAGTAGGATAACCATGAACTATCAGTAATGAGGCAAGGAAAAATCAATCTGTGGCACCAGCATAGTGAGAGTACCCATCCCCACCCCCTCAAAGTTAAATGGTCAGTTTTTCAGAATGTGCCCTGTTAATTAGTGACAAAAATCTCCTTAGTTATCTTAAAAAAATTATCTTTGCTTAATTAGGCTTCAAGGTCAAGAAAATAATAGAAAATTATGGGGAATCATGACTAAAAATAAAATCTTGATTTGTAAAGAAATTAGTGCCATAAGAAATTATGAGGATCAGGACTAAAAGAGTTAAAAAAGAAATTATTTCTGTATCAGTAATACATGTTACATGCTTTTCACGTGGAAGGAGTTGAAAGTTATGATGGGCAGGTGATGTCTGACAAGCTTTACTTTTAAAAGGAAGTAACATGACCCAGCAGACTTAAAGGTTTTTGTGAGGGATAGGAGGACATATTAAAACCATTGGAAATGACAGTTGTGTGGATCTTCTCTAGAATGCATCAAATGATTGTTTTGTGGGAAGAAAACTTAACTCCACAGAATTCTGATTTCTCAAATCCTCAGTTTGTTGCAACTCCCTATGATAATTATTTCAACCCAAACTGATGTCAGTTCAACAAAACTTGAGCCAGCGTGATTTACAAGTGTGGCTGTTATTTTTGTCCAGTCTCTAAAACAATGGCCAAACTTGTGATTTTTAATTAAGTTTTATTGAATTAACCCGTTTCCATTTCCAAGTCAAACTCTGTAATTTTACACCCAGCATAATGAATGTTGTTATGGAAGTCTCCATGAATCAACTCTCCATGAATCCCTCTGAGGTTCCGAAAATCAGAATTCTGCTTTACTTACCAAACGATAATTATATATGAAGAAACATTTGTTGCACATTTAACATAATGACTAATTGAAGTTCATGTGGAAAATATAAGATTCAAAGAATATTTCACTACAACCTAGAATTTTGATAGCAACAATCTTTGTGACTGAGACAGACACAAATAAATAAAGTAATACAAAATTTAAGAAAAATGCACAAATGCCGTTGTGGCAAAGTATTTTTATACCTTGGGTGACATGAAAAAGTAAATTAATCACTTTGAATTGTTTGTTTTAATAAAGTCACAATATTGATGAAACCTCTGTAGTATGAGTAATTTTTTAAAAAAATGTATTTGAAATACTTAAGTATATGATGTTAATTCAGGGCCTTTGCTGCAGGCACCTTCTCTCTTGACTCCTTCCTGCGTTCACCTCGCACTCTATAAAAAGTAACCAAAAACACTAGCAGGCGCCTAGAACTAGCAAACCACCATGGGTGTCTGACCTTGAATACCGTAATCCCTCTATTTTTCCGCTTGTGAAGATTTATTATTGATTTAGTATAAAATTTTATCTTTAATACATACACTAAAGTATTCTTTTTGTCCAGCTGTATTAACCCTCTCAAACCCATGCGCAGCAGGACTTAACTTTTCGAGAACTCTATACTTTGAACAGGTCTCTGCGATGTAATTTTTATTACAAACAATAGCCCACTGTTCAACTGAATTGGCAACAATAATGACCTGCTGGTCATAAAACAATAATGCCCTCACTCCTTGGCCCTCTATCACTTGAACAAGTTTTAAATCAAGCAAAATTAATGATATGTTGAATTATAAAAATTGATTCAGGTCATTCTTGAGTAAGTGATAGCTAACACATTAAGCAGTAAAATCTTGGAAGTGGCCCTCTAAACATAATTCAAAATGCATTTGAACCTGAAGAGGCCACCTGTTAAGCAGTCTTCCTCTATTAAGTGGCCAGGAATCAAAGTCCCGAAGTAATAAAAAATTGTAGGAAAGAATGGGAAATTAAACCTCTCTTACAGCTGTTTCGGATAACAAGCAACTTGCATTGTCAAAAACAGGATTTTCAGGGGCGGATACAGGATTTTTTCCAGGAGGGGGTGCACTCGTCTCTTGCTCTACTTCAACACCAATAAACCAATATTAGAAAACCGCGGGTCGTCTGAGGGGGGGGGGGGTGCGCACCCCTTGCACCCTCCCCCTAGATCCGCCCCTGATTTGGGGGGTTTTTTTGGATGTCAGTCAAACCATTAACATGGCATCCAATCCTTGCTTGTCAAATAAAGGTAGCAATAATGAGCAGAAGCTCCCATATCTGTGTTTCTTCTGGATTTGGAAGCTCTATAGGAACAATTTCCCATTGGGAATGTAAACTTGCCATGTTTCAGTAAGAAGGTAAAAAAACTTGAGAGCTAAAATGTGAAAACACGCGAGAGCTGAAGTTCAAAAGCAATGAACCTTGAAACAAGCCTTCAGATTTTGATTGATGTAGCAGAAAAACCCAAAATCCAAAGACATTTTTGACATCGCAGGTCATGTTATTCGAAACAGCTGTAAGCAGCCATGGCCATAGTCTACTACACAGCCGTTTTTAGTGTCGTCACGCAATGCTCCTTCCCACAGGAGCGTTGCGTGACGACACTAAAAACGGCTGTGTAGCAGACTACCATGGCCATCCCAATGAGAGTTCTCCCATTGCTGTCACCTCTTAAGCAGCCATCAAGAGTTCGATACACGTAGTTTGGCTTAATTTTAAGAATATCATGAAGGAAAATACAGTCTGAGATAGAAGGTGAGCATGACAACCGATTGAGCACCAGTCATGCCGCTCCTGTCACATATTTGTTTCAAGATAAAGTGGTGTTTGTACTAAAGATTATGCAAATTTCTAAGGAACCTCTAATGAGTGACCCACTTCTATTATGAGGCCACTTACCAGTACCCCAAAGGTTGCCACTTAATGAAGGTTCCAGCTACTGTACTATGTTTATTTGCTGGTAAATCATTCAAGTCTTTCTCTTGTGTGAATCAAGCCCATGATGGCCATAAGACATTGATAACATTTCAACACTGAGAAATTTCTAAGATCACAAGAAGAACCGCTATAACAGGGGCGTAGCGTGAAATTTTGAAGGTGTAAGCATGGGAAGAAAAGTGAGACTGCCGAAAGCACTCCAAAAAGAGGGCGTCTGGGGGCAAGCTACTTCGGAAAATTTTTTAAATTTAAGGGGCTTGAAAATGTCATTTCCTAAGTTTTCCACGGGACATTTTCATTATTAAAAATATAAAGTAGGAAGGAAAATGGAAGTTAGTTGTTTATTTTACCCATCTCTAGTGTTATCAGTAAGGTAAAGTTAGCTGACTGTGTTAATGGAGAAAAAGGATAAAAACTGGCACCATCAATGAGGTTACAAGCAAAGGGCAAGACATCTACCCTTAGGACGGGCAAAAACACCAATATGATGCAAAAAATTTACCAGCCATCCCAATCTAGTGATAAAAATGCTCTCACGAAACAGAAAGAATACTTTTCCAGATATCAGTTGTATGCACTGGCGTATGTGCGTATATAATCTATATGGACGCTACGCTCCTGTATAAGCAAAAAGTGTTCTTTAAAATTTCCAAAGCGCTCTTTACATATCTTTAAGATGCACTAAGAGCAAATTTATTACTTTCAATAGCACATATAACTGGGCTTGAAGAATTGTCCTTTGAACAAACAGCTCTCAAATTTTGCTTGCCCAGGGCAGTTTCATGCTAGCCTGCATGCAGATGTTTCCTAATTCCTTTGTTGCAAGTTCCTTTTTTGTTTTTATCAAAGGGAATTTGCACACAGGCTGGTTAGATGCTCATCTTTTTCATTATTTATGGTGCATTCTAGAAGATAACTTCCCTAAACTATTATTGTGAGCAACAGGAAAATCCACCTGTTCAGCACATAGGCTTTTGTACATTATGCTAGCATTTTTTCGAGCATTTTAGTGAGGCAAAAGCATTGAGCATTATTCGAGCATTTTAGTGGCATTTTCCCCGGAAAATTAATTTTTCCGAGAAAATAAAATAGAAATTAACTTTTTTCGGGAGTCCATGCCCCACGAGCTCCTGCTTTTTTAAAGAAAATGAAGACCAAAACTCAAAATTCACAAAAAAACCTAATACAGCTGGTTTTTTTGGCTGTATTTATGAACTTGTACACGTTGTCGTTGTTACTTGCAACACTTGCACGTTTTTGTAAGCGTAAACTTTGAAATTAATTTTAAAAAACGTTTGTCAGTAATGAGCATTATCCGAGCATTTTAGTGACTTTTTTGGGGAGACCGAGCATTTTAGTGGGAAAAATGGAGCATTAAGGTGGAGCATTTTAGTGGGGAAGCAAAAGCATAATGTACAAAAGCCTATCTGCACATCCAGGTTTTTTTGAGCCCTGGAGCCCATTATTTTCTCAAAAGTCCCATAACTTTTTGCGACTTTTGAGAAACAGGACCCAGGTAATACTTCTTGAACTGATGCAGAGTGGCACAATGGGCTAGGCATGCATTCTAACTTGATAAAGTGACTGTACATGTACATTGTATTTAAGTGTCTTCCTCTCTTATGTTACTACATTATTTTGATAAATAAATTTTAATGCATGCCAGGTTCTTTCTATCTGGAGTGATTTGACTAAGGAATGAAGTAATTGCTGACAAATGGTGGTGATTTTTGAGATAAGGCCATGATGTATCACTTGCATTGCAAGAATATCTCTTAAATAATGCACATCCATAAAAAAAGGTTTCAACTGCTCATAAGGTGAGGGGACCAGCCTATATTCCTATATCAATGAGTCACTTTGTAAATCATGCTAACTGTAGCAACTACTAAAATTATTACACAACTTTTAACATCTTTACAATGCCATTGTTGTTCATATCAGGTGAGTTTCCACTTCATTTCAGCACACACTTTTATAAAACTGTGGCATTCCCCTGAGTCTTAATGAAGTGTAGAAAAAAACCGTGGGATATGAAGGCTTTCCGGCTACACCACTGGCAAAAATCATTCAAGCACAGATCTTTTGCGTTTTTTGTGGTTTACCACAGTGTCTGAAGTTGTAAGTTTTGAAGTGTTGCCAGCTTCCCACCGAAGAAATTCATGTATGCCCTTACGGCCAGCAGAGAAAACTTGCCTTTCAATATGATCAAGTTTCCCTGTGAGGAGTGATGCATCTTCATTTGCAGCATTTTGAGATGAATCCATGATTTTCCTAAACCTCTTGATAAAAGTCTGTAAGAATGGAGAAAAAAACGTTTTCACATTAAAATACAATAAATAAAAATATTAACTTTTGCTACAAATACGGTAAAGAACTGGGTAATAAAAGAGACAAAAATGTATAACAATGTAACTCTTTACATAATTGATGGAGTAGGCCAAAACACAAGGAAATTTGGAATGAGAATATACAAACTACTCCGAAGGCATGCTCCCTTTTTTCAATTACAAGCTGTTAATTGGCCGCTTCTCCAAGCTACAACAACGCCTCACAGGATTGATTGAGAAAATAAACAACAGACAAAGTTAAAATTAGGGACTTTAAGATTCAATGACGTGATGGCAATGAGAACATCGCTTAAAAAGTGAATTTGCATTCTTTCAGCTACCTATTGTTTTTTGGACGTTCTCATTCCTGTCTGTGTCGTTGGATCTTTAAGTCCCTATTGAACCTTGCCCCAAAACAAAATGGGTGATAAATATAGTTGTCCAATCAATTTGAGGTTTTAAATAGGTGCAAGGCTAATTGTGTAATGGTTCTTCTTAACTGGATGTATAAAGTTGAACAGTTGGTCATAATAAGTAGGCAATATGATAAAACTAAATAACAGACCAGCCATCCCACTTTCAACGCCAGTGAATGCACAACGAAATAAGGTTGAGGATCATGTGGTCAATTTCTTAAAAATTACTCAACCCGTGCCACAAACTGGTGTCTTTCTTCACTAGGGATGTTGGAACATCCACTCTGCCGTGATCAGCAAACTGTTAACCCTTTAATGCCTTGAGTCCCAAGAGTGACCAAAATCAATTTTATTCAAGCAATATCTATACAAAATCACTAAAGGCAAAAGGCTTTGAACTTTTATCACATTCTCTCAGCTAATTATTCCTTAAGGAAATGCATCGAGATCAGTGTGAAGAATTTGCATGTCGTGGATATTAGGACTTGAAAGGCCAATTACCGAGCATAACTACAACCCATGTACAGTTGAATCCTGATAACTTGAACACTCGCTAACTCAAACCTTGCACTAACTCAAACCAAAGTCGATTTCCCCTGGTTTTCCTTCGTACATTTACCATAATTTTCCCCTCAGTAACTCGAACGTTCCACTGACTCGGGAGTTACCCTCACAGGAAAAAAAGTATCTGCAAAAGCACATAACTGGGTAGGGGTTTGAACGATGACAGTACCAGTGTGAGTACCCCTTTACCCCCACCCGCGACTAGCATGGGTTCCATACAGCATTGCAGACTCCTGTAGTGATAAGGGTGATTGTAAGAGGTACCGAGATTTTCTGCACAATACCCCCACTAGCATTATACCCTAGGGCTACAAATGTTACTTCCTATATGGACCCCCCCCCCCCCCCTTCAAACCCCTAGCTCTCAATGCCTACCTCTTGCATACATGAAGCCATTTGAGAATTTTCTTCAAAATCAAAATGCAAAAGTTTTGTTCCAAACTCGTAGAAATATGGCCCTAGTCTATGCAGATCTACTACACTTGCATCTGCTTTGAAAATTTCTCTATACCCGTCCTTGTAAGCTTTAGGAATATCCACTGAAACGATCTTTCTTCGTCGGTTACAAAGTTCTTTTGCTAGCCAGAGAGGTAGTTCGAGTTTTGCTCCAGATTGCAAATCATTTCCTTCTGAGCTGGGATCCAAGAAGCCAAGGTTATAAATCTGCACTTCTAGTTTAGCAGGAACTCTTCCTTGGGTGGCTATAATGTCATCGAGATCAAAATAATCGAGCTCAGAAGTTGGATGAGGTCGAAGAGCAGCGCCACTGGCAGCCATATTGAATCCTTAAACTCTCCTCAATGTACTCTCTTTGACGGCTTGACATGGAAATAAGCTTGGAATTAAAGATTTAGGAGTTACTTAAGCAGTCAAATAGCTCCTCCAGAGGAGTCAATGATGACATCGAAAGGAGAAAAGCAGTAAAAAATTCTCAGAAACTTTTCAGAGAATCTTTTGGGCGCCAAAATATTATTACTAGTGCCAGTCCGTAACGGTACAAATTACCCAGCATTCAATACCTAATCTTTCTTTCTTTTCCACGTTTGTCTTCGGAGAAAGCATCGCATTTTGTCTTTTTGGAAGAAATATGGATACTTTCACCAACATAAAAAACATCTTGGTTAAATTCTACGATGAATACACGCAGACGACCCCAAAGAAGCTCAAGATAGTGGATGCATATCTGTTTTACATCATGTTAACGGGAATCATCCAGTTCGTGTATTGTTGTCTTGTTGGGACCTTTCCATTCAACTCATTCTTGTCCGGGTTCATCTCGTGCGTTGGATCTTTTGTCTTAGGAGGTAGTGATTATTGATTATTAATATTTTCCTTTTACTTTAGTTTTCTAACGGCGCGTTTAGAAAATCTAAGCGTTGCAACCTGATCGTGTGACACGTAGATCGTTAAGTTCGAGACACCTGGTGTTTGCTTAAATGAAGTGTAATACTAAGCTGTTAAAAAAGGGCAAAAATATATTGATTTTATCGTCATCAGAAGTAATAGATAAAAGTGATTTCAATGTAAGATTAAGTCTTGAAAATGGCTGGAAATTTTTGTGCCCAAAATTTCATTTGTAGCTTAGCATTCACAAAGGAAGTATCCTTGAGAATTGATTTTGAAAATCTCAGGCATCCTAAGAGGGTATGGACTTATGATTTTAAAGGAGCCGTTGAAAGAATAAGCTTTAGAAACAACGTTCTTTATCTTAACATGTAAACATCTTGTCTTGATTTGACCACTCTGCTGATTCCCTGCCTTTTTGATGCTTGAAGTGATACTTACTTACTTACTTTGTACATGTAGGAAAGTTATGTTTTTTTTTGGCTGAACTCTGGGATCTGGGGTGAGCAGGCTTTGCTCATACTTAGTTACTTTCTGTATTTAAAGCTGTTGTGGTTTTTTATTTCAGTTTGTCTTCGAGTGCAGTCCAACCCTGCAAACCTTTCAGATTTCAAGGGTATTTCACCAGAGAGGGCATTTGCTGATTTTATCTTCGCTAGTGTCATCCTTCATCTAGTTGTGATGAATTTCATTGGCTGAAGAAACCAAAGTGGATTACAAACTGTTAATATTGTTTTAGCAGATAAGAAAGAACTTGTAGACTTTTTAACAAGTACTGTCACATGGTATTCAGAATATCTAGAATTAAATGGGATCCATGTTTGTATTAAATACCCAATTTTCCTTAAATAGGTTGTACGTCCAGTTATTAGACCTTTCCTGTGGGGTATTGCACCTCATGAATCTCAAAAAAATTCCAAGGAAAATCTTCTTTCCACTACCCACCTGCACAGTAAAAACGCTGTGACAAAAGCTTAGAGTGGATGTTGCTCTCTCCAGGTTATGTGCTCCTGCGAAAACTCAAAAGCTAATGATAATTATGTATCTAGAACGAAAGTCCTTTAACTGCTTGCCTCAAAAACTATGTTTTGGGCAGTTTTGCCTCTCTAGCCAGACTATTGACCAGAAAACAGTTCGACTCTCTTCAAAATGCTGTTTTCTTTTTCTTTCTTTTTTAGAGAGGTGGACGGGGGGGGGGGGGGGGGGGGGGTTGTATGGGTTCCTAACAATTTTATTTTTCTAACCCCAAAAAAATGCCTTTTGAAAAATTATTTTGGCAGTAACAGAAAGATCCATAAGGTTCATTCCCAATCCCTACTCCCTTTTTATCGGATGCATAATTAATGGTCACTAAGGGTGCTGGGAAGAATGAAGCAACAATAGCTGAGAGCAGGCTCCGCAGTGGGAAAAAGAAAATGGTAAAAAAAATTCCCCCACTCCACCACTCGGCTCTTTTCGCTCGCCGATTTTGTTTTAATTTAATTACTTTGAGTTTAGTATTTATTTATTATTTATTTGCTCTATTGTCCCTTCAATTTAATCCCTTGGACAGACACTACAATAATATAGCTATTTTTTTGTTCTGGCCTGCAGATAGGAATTTTTACCTAGAATCGTCAATTTGTGACTATGACATTGAGGATGAGTTCAATGAGTCATTAGTTGATAATGTTAGAAACCTCAATTATTATTTTTTTTTTTACATCTTAACATATGTAGCCTTGCCGGTGATTTTGGTAGATTGCTTATATTCGTAACTCACTTTTGGCAAATGTTCATTTAAAGTCCTCTTGTATTAGCGTATCTGAAACCTGGCTGCAAAATTCTTTCTATAACTGTGACATTCCTGGTTACAACTTTGTTCATTCTTCACATTTAAACAAAGTAGGTGGCGGTGTTGGCATTTATGTGACAAGCGAATTAGAATTAAGAATGCATGATGATCTTTCTCTTAAAGGTGAAAATTGTGCGAAATCTCTGTTCATTGAAATTCATAGACCTAATGAAAAAAATATTCTAATTGGGACCTTATACCATCCTCCTGACCAGTGTGCAGGATTTTGTTGGCAGCATAGATCAGCTTATTACCAAAATCTCTAGAGAAAATAAGAACTGTTACCTAATGGGTGACTTTAATTTGATTCTCACGCAACTATTAACGGTGCATTCTCAGATGTGTTGTTTTCCAGGTCGTTTGTTCCACTGATAACAAGGCCAACTAGACTCACCTCGCACACCGCCACTCTAACCGATATTAGTAAAATCCAACTGATGGTCTATCATCAATGCTGCGTTCTGATTGGTTGAGCTGCTACTAGGCTATATGTTATAGCCCACTAGTAGCGAAAAGCACGGGCTTTTTGGCGGCAAAAAAGGATTAAAGTCTTGCTTTAACTAGCTAACAGTTTTTTATTCTCGATATTTTTTACCAACTGGGTGGATTTTACTAAAACAATAATTCCTCTTGCCCTAATGGCCTCTGAGTCAATAGCCCATGAGGCTGAAGGCCGAATGGACTATAGACTCAGCCCCCATTTGGGCTCGAATAATTGTTAAATATTTGTACAAATAATTTTGATGACATTGCTAAGTCTGGTCTCCTAGTAACAGACATTTCTGATCATCTCCCTGTGTTTTCATTAGTTCATTCAGCACAATCTAAAATTTTACCCAATTTGTCAATAGATCTGGTACCAAGAAATAAACCCTCACAACACTTCTGAATTTAAAGATTGAACAACATCAACTGGTCAGAACTACCCTGTTTTAATGATCCTCTTCAAGCTTGTGTAAGATTCGTGGAGAAGTTTACTACTTGGTCTAACAGATGTTTCCCATTAAAAAGAAAAGGGCACGACGTCAAGTTATTACGAAACCTTGGATAGCTGCAGGCCTTCTGAAATCTATAAACTAGAAAAAACATATTGCATAAGCAGTTTCTTAAAATCCAACTCAGGAACGTGAACAGCTCTGATCCATAGGAAGTATAAAAACAAATTGAATCATTCATTAAGAATCTCACAACGTTTATACTACGAAAAGAAATTAAATAATTATAAATCCAATGCTAAAGGCATATGGAGAATACTCAATGAGGTACTTAATCGAAGGACAAACTCTTCAGATCTTCCTTCTTCGTTTATTACCGGAAATGTTGCGTGCTTGACGCTCCAACTGAAATTGCTAACAAATTAAAGTAGTATTTCCTACTTTATCGTGCATATTCCATCTCGTTTAATTTGTCAAATTTTGGCAATTTTTTTTAAAATCAAATTCTTAAGGACTGTATCAAAGTTCAAGAAAAGAAAAAGAAAGTTCCAGTCTAATGACATAGCGCGCGTCACTAACCTGAGCTGGTAAAAAAAGCCGGGCAGTAAATATAGCTTAGCTTAAGCTGGGCGGTAAATATAGTAATTGTATATCGCTGGAACAAGCACTGCTTTTCACTGGGAAAGGCCCTCCCCTCTTTGATGCCAACAGTATAACTAAGGTAACCACAAGTCCAAAGATATAAAAACAAGCATTTTTCTTTATTTACAAATATATTTACAGTTCTGAATGTCTCACGAACGTCACTTAACATACAAACGTCCTTTTTGCAAAACGTTAAATATCCCCAGTAGTCTGGTGATTGCTACCATTTTTGTAATCTTCCGCAAAAATTAGCCTTCCTCTTTCTAGGTTGTTTTGGTTGCCATGGTTTCGGTTGAGCTGCTCTTTCAAGTGCAAGTTCTTCTTGACGTAATCGTTCACGTTCCTCCTCCAACTTACGTTGCTGATTTTCACGATACAATCTGTAAGATTTAAAAACAAACCACTTTCATTAGAGCATAACTGTCTTGGTCTAACAAGAGCGAAATATAGCCCCTTTCTACTCTCTTGGTATAGTCAATTACGCTCAAAGGAGTGTCCATCAGGGCTGGAATTGAATGGGTGTTTCTTGATGTCGCGGAAGTTTTTGTTGGTTAGTAGTTTCAGTTATGGTGTGTCAAGAAGTGTGGGTATTGTTGATTGTATTCGAGTCCTGTTTTAGTTTCTAGTTTGGAGATTACGTATCACATATATGCAACTGCACAAAGAGAGTGCAGACATAAATGTTTAGAAAACCCAACTAACGGACCAGAGGCCAAACACTAAATGCCGTGCTTGAACCGCCGGAAACAATGGCGGCCTTCACTCACTGTCCTCAGTGGCAACCACTTCTTGCACAATAACCTAGTGTTATACCGGCCATAAAAAGGCAGTGTTGGGCCATTGTCACAGTCTACATGGACTTACGTAAGAAATTTACCTTATTGCTATTGGGCACTGAATTTTTCATTGCGGCATTTTGCGAACAAAAGCTTCATAGTTACAAACAAATTCATACACAGAAAGTCTCAAACAACCATGGCTCGTAGCCTTTAGTTTTATAAAGCTTCCATTTAATTGGCTATAGTGCGACCTTTACTAAAGGGGAAAGTAGAAATTGGTGTGGTATTATAGATGTGAATTAAAGCTTAGCCAGCAACTGTGCGGCAAACAGTGAAACTCATGATGTGTTCTCTTACCTCCATTCTCGAATTAACATTCGAATCAACCGGGAGATGATATTAAAAATGTAGGGAACGGCGAGGTACAAAGCCGTGCAGCAATAATCGGTCACCAAGATAATGGTCATCACATCAAACGTGTCCTGCCAGGTCCAGTTTAACATTGTGGTTACAACTCTTGTCAAATACACTAGAAAGAGGTTGAGCGATAGTAAGAAATTTTTATTAAACATGCGCAATCAATAAAACATAAACACAGTACGAAACAGACGAACAACAGGTTTAAAAAATTAATTTACAAACTGTGTGGTCTGTTCAATTCCTTCTCTTCCCACCGTAACTCCGTGAGTTGCAGAAGTTAATTTTATCGAGAAAAGTCAAGAAATACATTGCGAGAATCAAACCTTTTTATCTCCGATAATAATTTTGATTATCGCATTGTTAATTTTTTTTCGTGTTAAGCATCGTATCGTTTTCTCAAAGAATGTTTCCACTCTTAAATAACAACTGTCAGAAGTATCTTATTCTAAAGTATGAACAAAAATAGCTTCGTGATTAAGCTGCAAACAAACAAATACACAAACAAAACAACAATTGACCAGTCACTTTCAAACTGTTAGTTTCGTCTTGCAAAGTGATCGATCAATACATTATTTCACTCTGTTCAAAAAAGAAATATGCGGGGAGAGGTTCATGTAATCAATGTTTTCAGAACAAGGAGCCGAAAAGTGATCGTAGATTGTTAGCTGTAAAGGAGATTGCATCAAAGTACTTACAATTTGTGAGATTGCGAGCCTTTTCCTGAGTTTCATTTGACCTGATCCAGCGCATGGATGCCACGCCCTTGTTCCACAGCTTTGTAGTAAACCACTGTGATTCAGCTAAGCGTCTGGCAGCTTTCGTTGTGCAAAACGACGTTTCCTAAGTAAAAAAGGAAGATATATTCGATTCAGGAATAAACTATAACCTTAAATAGATTATTCCTTGAGTGTATATTACTTTGAGTAAAATGCATCGTAACGTTGAACAATCTTGGCCGAGTCGCCCCAGGTTAGTCCTCATCCCGAGTTCACCGTAAAACAGGGCAAAGATTGGAGTTGCAATTGGAATTATTACAAAATTTAAAATTGTCTTGACCAGAATGTCTAATTTAACATTGCAAATCTCGATATGACGGTGAAAAGCTGCGTTCAGATCGAGCAAAAACACTAACAGCAACAAATCATTATAGTCAAATTTAGGTGGTATTTTTTTCCTCGATTAAAAGATTTTAAGTTACAATACAAAGGTTTTTTGTTAACTTGTTTTACAGCATCCCAGATTCAAACCTACAATTTATTAAAGGAAAACTTGCAGGGATTTTCTTAGATATCCTCAGGGCAACGCAATATAACAAACGACAAAAAAAATACTTACCGGGCCAGTTTGATTTATCTCTGTCATGCAAATCTCAAACACGTTGACTGGTACATCTGCCAGTCCCTGATACTGTGGTCGTTTTGCTGTTTTCCGGGGAACACTGCTGGGCTTACGCAAGCCAACAGATACCAAACCTCTGTTCCACAGCCTTGTAATGAACCAGCTTGAGTCTACTGATGGACTAGATTCTTTGGCACAAATTTCCTTTATCAAAAGAAAGAAGCACAATTAACTGAAAGAAAATTCAAAAAATACGAAATCTATATATGTAAAAATATAAAGAGCCAGGCCTGCCCAATGGAAAAACTGAAAACGGAAAATCATATCTTATCTTTCTCCATGTTCTACGGATAACGTACTGTTATTTCGAATTCCGAGAGAGCAGGAGCTCTTAAAGTTAGCAAAACCCTACTATCGCTGCAAGCTTTTCAAGGCATCTTAATATAAGGGATGACTTGTTTTAAACAAAGGTCTCGAGTGGGAATACATATAGATCTCTGTATATCTTTTGCTTCTTTCTGGCAGAGAATATAACGAGTCTAAAAACTAACAATTTTGAGAGTACGTTCATGGAATAATTTTTGGGGGAAAGCTAATTGTTGGTGCCACAAATGTAGACCGCTCATTGCCAACTTTTGCACTCGTTTAAAGTCTTCCGTTTCAAACACTTTTCCTGTTCAAGTCACTAACATAAATACCTGACTTGCAGACGCTGTTCAAAACTCAGACCCTGAAAACCATACCCTGTTCCGTAGTACAAACAAGTTTAGGCCATATTAAGGGTACCCCCTCCCCCTCCCCTATCACTTACCGGGCCAGTTGGTTTTGAGGCTTTTAGACACATCCTTGAGACATTAACTGGTGACGCTTGTGCCGTCCACCTGTCTTGTTTTCTCATCATTCTTATTGCCTGGAGAGATACAGCGCTGGATTTCATGCCACATCCTACAATAGCAGGGCACTGGTTCCATATCCTTGTTGGAAGCGAAGAGGTTTCAGTTAAGCGTCTAACAGCCTTCCTTATGCAGCGTTTTGTTTCCTAAGAATTTGAAATAAAATGAAAATTGCAGACAGAAAAATTACAATGAGTAAACACGAGAAATACTCTAAGTAAGAAATAAATATTAAAAATACGAACCACAAAATACCCTCGGACATACAACACAGGGGTTGTTGAAGATTTTTATAATTTAGAGTTCAGAATTTGAACATGATCCACGCCTTATTCTTCAGATTTTTTGTTGAATATTTGATCAGATTTGATGTCGGGCCCGAAATGTGAACGAATTGAGAACCGGGCCCTTGGACCAACAGTAAACGTGCTAGCACTTGTGGGATTGGGGAATCTAATAATCATTGCATCTGGTAGGGGGAAGCCCTGTGAATTACATGTGGTGCTAAACTCGGCACTATCGAGACACTCCCTCGATCTTGTGGCCAGAGAGGCTCTTGCGGTGAATTTGTTACTAAAATCCTAGCTGTAATAAATCAAAGACATTTCCAGGCTATTGGCCCACTGGTAGGTCAAATCGATCAATGCTCGAAACACCTGACCCTAGCATATCAAAGATTATAGTTTGTCTCTTACCGGGCGACTTTGATTCAAACCAGTAAGGCAAATCACAGACTCATCTATAACTTGTTTCGTCATCCACCTAATCTGGGATTTCTTTGCATTTAAACCTCGTAGGAATAAAATATCTTGGTGAGGGGTAGTCAGGGAAGGTAAATCGCTAATATGTCCGTCAAGGTGTTCCTGTTCAATCCTGCACACTCCACTGTGAACCTTTTTCAACGGGGAAAAACCAGTTTGATCTTCATTAGATGAAATAAGTGTAACATTGACCATTTTAACATTATCACTGCGTTCATCTGCTTTCTCTGAGCGATTGGTTGTTTGGTTTGTTGGGTCAACTAAATCTGACAAGGTTTCATTACTCAAGGTAGATGGAGGTTCATCCAGAAGAGCAAAGGTTCCAATCTCAGTGTCCTGCTGAAGTGCGAACCCGTTTTCCTTGGGATGAGTTTTCTCAGTAAAATACGTTTCCAGTGGAGACGAAATTTCATCTTCCTCATGGTCAAGGCTTGAAACGGTATCATGGTCTGAGTCAGAGTAGCCAAGGAACATAACGTCATCGTTTTCTTGTCGGTTTGATGAACGGATTTCAGGGTGCAAACCAGAGAAGGGCGAGGAAGTAAATTTTGGAAGTTCAGATGATTCATCTTTACTTAGTTCTCCACTGTCGGAATGAGCCATAAATATCACGATTGGTTCACGGCGTTTATTTTCCTTGATTTTATTCACCTCCCTTTCAGCCTTGCCAGGGGAAGCGATAACATTAGTTTCTCTGTTCTCCAGGCTTGTAGCTTGCAGGGTTGTGTTAACTTTACCGTCCTCAGACTTCTTAGACAGAGACTTGCTGTCAGACTTGCTGTCAATCAGTGTCATCAACTGAATACTGTGAGCCACGGGGCAAGTTGTCTGATCCTTATCAGTTGTGTCCATGAACATGCTGTAATTCACAATCTAAAAGGACGATAAGAATGTGCAGAATATATCGTTAAGCCCCAATTGTCCACGTTACGCTTTTGTTTTTACTTAATTAGCCTGCTTGACAGGCGCCATTTTTTTCAAAATGGATGCTAGGCTTAAACCTTAGGAAGGGGCGAGCTTATTCGCTATTTTCACATAGACCGTATTGCACCTTGTTTACCCCCCAAGATATTGCATAACCATTGCTTCCAGTTTCTCCTGGGTATTACAGTCGTCCCAAGAGAGATCAAAAATGATTTGGGGGGAGGGGGGGTTAAACAAGGTGCATTATGGTCTATGTGAAAATGGTGAATAAACGAAAGTTTACATACATTACTGAAGCCCGACTTCACGCTTCTGCAGCGTCTTGCTTAGGGAATTGCAGGCCAGTCCAACAAGTCTGGAAAGGCCAGTAGAATCTCAAAAGTTTGGCTACATTTTTAAGGCTTTGGGTTATTTGCTATTTTAGCTTTCATTATAACTATAATAAAATTTGGCCGCAATTAATCGGCCATTTGCAACCCTGTATTCAGCATCAATAGGAAACTAGCGCAATCCCAACTGTCAACGCTTACTGTCCAATACAATTTGGTAGTGAAATGTTTTTGGTGGAAATTCGTTCCTTAATTAAAATATATATAATTATGTAGCTTCTAATTTCCTTGCGCTGACACGAAATGCTATCCGGTAGAGTGTGAAGACTGTGAACACCTATGCCGCGATATGTAACTCTCCACTTTAGAGAACGGCCGTGGCGTAGATTCGCTCCGTTAAATAAGGTGATGTTACACGCGACGATTCGCAACGACGATTTTTAGTGCAACACAGCTTTGCAATGCTGGAACAATATTGCAACCATTCGAGACAATGTCGCAACAATGTTGCAACGATGTGTTGCGCTAAAAGTCGTTGTTGCGAATCTTCTCGTGTAAAATCGCCCTTACAGAAATAGGGCCGAAATCACCGTTTGTATCAGCGTGAACAGAAGCCCTATCCGGTATGGTTTTCGCGCCGGCGCACAAGCTATCCGGTATTAATAGTAATGTGGACATTAAAGCCAAACTTACGCCGTCTGCCGGACAAGTAGAATCCGATGCAGTAACTTTCATGCGCGAAAATGTGTCTGAATTTATGTCCTTCGGCCACTCGATACCAATATATAACCATTTCAAAACCCAGTTCACGGCATTTAAGAAACTGTTCCACGCTGGTGCTACCCATGTGGAGTTGTTTCCTGCCGCATCTCGCTGGATGGCCATGGTTGTTCGTGGCGGTTGGTTTGTGTCAACCATATCTATTTGTTGTTCCTCGTCCATTTCCGTCTGCAGAAAAGAGAGACAAACCGTCATTGACTTATAATTAAATTAGCCTAATAACAGCCTACCTTTCGCGTTTCCCCTCGCAAAATTATAACTGTCTCGGAACGATCGCTAATATTCTATCAAAACGATTGCAACTTTGTTGAAAGCCGTCTTTTACGTTGTGAAACATAGCACCGTTTGCTATTCTTTTTATAGTGCACTTCTTTACTTTGCTGTATACTTACTTCATTTGTAAAGGTTTTTCCAGGCAAATAAGCTGTTGTGAAACTGCTGATTTTCCGGTTAACTGAGTTAACCGTCACGGAGACAAGCATATCAATCGATGTCAGGTGAACTTCAATTACAGCGCTCTTGCTTCCAAAGACTTCAACAACGGTGAAGCGTCGTTGGAACAGTTCTTCAGCGACGTTGACTCCTGCATTAGGATGCAATCGAAAGCGCATAAATGTATTAAATTCAATTAAACCGCTCAAATGCCGCTGATTAGTATAAACCGAGTGAAGGTATGTGCTAATACTTAAATTGAGGCTTAAAATCCTACGTCTGCAACAAAAATTACAACAAAGCTGTTAAAAAAGCTTTGAAAAGTGTTTTTAAACTTTGTGGAAACAAATAACGAAACTTGACGTCGTAAGTAACCTCGGTTGCGCGCGCCAGAATCGCTTCCGATCCTTAGAAACAAGTAACCAAGGAAACAAATTATCCAAACAAATAACAACTGGTTAAGGCCAAGAAGATGGCATTTCGCGACAACCAGATAAATCAAATCCTAAACAAATTAAAGAAGCTCTAAGACTTTTGAATAAAAAGATGGCGTAGTAGTTTTATAACTTAAAGGCAAAAGCAAAGTTAGTCTTTTCTGAGAAAATAACGATTTTCGCGCGTGCCCTGTACTGTTGCTACAAGCTTACGCCATCGAGGAAAATAACGCGAAGAGAGCAGATGTGAAAATAACACAAGTTTTACCTTCCTCGCTGACATTTAACGAAGCAGTCGAAGTTCCTAACACTGTTAGGAGGAAACTTATGAAGATTAAAAACGTTTTCATTTTGTCAAAAACGACTTTTCTCTTTCCAGAGCGCAACACGACTAGACTCGTTTAGCGACATGGAACGATTAAAAACCCGACGTCATAAAGACAAAATAGAACGTTTTCCTGCGCGCGTTAAGTATATGGAACACTCCTTTATCCTTCTATGTAATGCACTACATTGACAACAATTGCAGCTGTTCATTTTGTTAATAACAATGGCACGTAAAACGCTACTCTAAGGCTACATTTAAGCTAGAGTCGATTTTTCCGGATTCGTCCAAGAATGTGGAAACTTCAGATACCGGATTCGTTTTATAGTTTACACGCAGATCCCGAACGCGGGGCACTAACTGACCTTATCTGGCCTAAGTGGGCTTGTATCGCTGAACAGGCCGGGTATGGTTTTCTTTCAGAATCTTGAGTCTACGAATTAGGGTAATAAAATAAGGTCTCTTTCGAACAGGGTCAGTTGCAAAATGAACGTTTTTTGTCTTTAACAGGGTCATGGTTTGCAGGCGCGCTTCGGCGGCACACCTCCAACGTCCATATGAGTGCCCGCAGTCACGGAACAGAGGGTCTCAATGGGGTGGTAGCTTTGACAGTTGACGGTTAAAACTGCATTTGGACGCCGGGGTTGACGTAGCCTGAATTTCATCCGATTACTTCGAGTCGTTATTGCTCCCTCAGTAACGTCTGAATCGACCGGCCGTTAATGCCGTCCAGTGACGTCACCACTCCTTGACCTTTGTTTTAATTCATGCAAAAAGTAAAACACGAATTTTAAGTGGCAAACCGAGAAATATCGTTTGGAAATGTCTGCATGATAGAAACTTGCTTTTTTTTTTCAATCGTAATTCATGTTTAACGTTCAAACTATCAACTGCATGCAGTGCATGAACCGGTTGTAATTCTATAATCAACAACAACAACAACAACATAAGCTTTATTTGCATGACTATAATTATGTAGTTACAGTATTGCAAAAGGCGATCTGACGACTGACGGTAAACTCCATTGAGACCCCCCGTCAACCGTCAAAAAAAGGATATTTTTTACCGTCAACCGTCATTCGTCCCTACCCCACATGCTGGGGCAGGAACGCGGGACGAACCTCTAAGAAAGAACGTCTGCGCGGGAGGCTAACGGGACACTCTGGCTCTTGAAGAAAATCTCTAAACTGGAAAAACCAGTTCCCATGTTCTCAAAAATACTCTTTCTAGACCGGAGGGTTGGGGGGGGGGGGGGGGGGAAGGGGGAGAGAAAGAGACGAGTATTTACTTTAACTTTTCGACCCAATAACCGTCAACCGTCAGGATTGGAAAAAAAATTATCCGTCAACCGTCAAAGCTACCACCCCATTGAGACCCTCCGCTAATGCTCGGCGCTAAAAGTGACTTAAGATTTTCCTATATTTCTGACGTCCTAGTAGTTCATCTTTGGAGGAAGTGGAAAGTCGTCATAAACTGATTTGGAAGCTCCAAATAAATAGTAAACGGCTATAAATTGGAACCCATTGCTCTTTTATTCGGAAAACTTTAAAATTTAAGAGAATGTTTCCTTAGAGTGTAGGGTAGCCTGCACAGCAAGCGTTTCGGTGTGGTTTCGGAGCTCAGTAAGACCGAGAAACCACGAGGAAGGGGATTTTCGGTTTTGGCCGCGCGAAAAATGGAACGGCTTGTTCTTTTCCGAAAAACGCTTGCTGCTTCTGCCGTGCCGAACTAAATTCAGGAATTAAGCTCGACAAAAGCACGCCAGAAGCACGGCGTCTGAATTAAGTCCGACAAGCGCTGCCGTGCTACACGCCTTTGGCACGACAGCGATTCAAACGTCGTGCTTCTGCCGCGCGAAACAAAATTCAAAAATTATATTAATGTATTTTGGCGAGATTGCGTTCCCACGGGGAGTTGGGAGAAGAATTGTTACGAGGCATAAGTAAATCCTGAATTTGGTTCGACTCTAGCACGACGTCTGAATCAAAGTTGTTTTCCTGCCGTGCTACAGTGGAACCAAATTACAATTAAGTTCGGCAAGGCAGAAGCACCACGTCTGAACTGGGCCTAAGTGTAGGATTCATGCGATTTTCGACGTCCTTCTGAGAGATTCCATTTTGGCACTATCCATTAGGATTTATGGTCCAAGTCGTGGCTTTGCTAGACTTTTGTAGGGTACGCGAAAAGTAATGTCACCTCGATCCATCGACCATAGGCTCCTACCGTGGTCGATTATATCAGAACAGAGGGAGAGCAACGAAGATCGCTAAGCCTGAATTTCATCCGATTACTTCGAGTTGTTATACCAGCTAATCGAGGACTGAGGAGAGAACCCAGGGCCTCGCTCGGCGACCTCGCTCGGCTCGACTCAAGTTCGACTCACGACTGACACGCACGTGTAGATTCAAAGTTACTGAAGGGAACGGAGCGTCTCTCCTTAAAGACGTTAAGAATAAAACCTTGATTGAAATGACGCTCCAACGCTGCAAGGATGCCAAGGAACGACGCAGAAACAACATTTCGTAAGGTAAAAAAATGACCTTTGATGCACGTTTTCATTGTTTTTATTTTTAATTGGCACTTTTTAGACCAGCAATTTTAATATTCCATACAAATCCTCAAAGTTTGCATTCAAGAGAACTGCGAATCATTCACTCATTATTTTAAGTTATAAGGTTCTTCAATCCCGCCATCCCGACCCGTATTCCTATGGTTATTTTCGGCGTCTCGTATCGCATGCATAATTTCAATCCGAAACCTCGGCCCTATTTTGCTCTAAAATCCCGAATCCTGACCTCTACTGGGCATCGGACAATCTACATTAAAAGTACAAGAAACCAGCCAGGTGGGAGGGGTTAAGAGGGGTGGAGGGGGCTGGTGGATGGCCCGGCGGGGTGGGGGGGGGGGGGGGCACTTGGGTATCTTTTGGGTGGGTATGTGCCGCCCGGGACTCCAAATTGGCACCCCGTTCTAGAAAAAATTTCCCCTAAAACTGATACCCCATTCTAGAAATAAGCCAATTTTTTATACCCCGTTGTAGAATTCGCCCTAAAACTAACACCCCGTTCTAGAAATGGGCCAATTTTTTACACTCCGTTCTAAGGTGCAACAAGAGTACAACGGTTTGCTTGTTAACGCACTGAACCGTATTTTTAAAAGCAATCTGTCCTTGAATGCTTTCAAATGGCTGCTTAGAAAAGTGGAGACCTTTCGTGCGTTCGAAATATTATACCCCGTTCTAGAAACCGTGTCTGAAATGGATACCCTGTTGTAAAGCAGGAGCTTCAAAATCACGACCCCTTTGGGTGGCACATACCCGTATAGGCAATGTATGGGAGTACCCCCCCCCCCCCCGGGGGTGGGCAGTTTGTCAAGGTCAATCTACCAAGAATTGGTAGATACAATCATGATTGGCCAAGCAACAGAAATGAACATTGATGTTTTCGGCTAAGGAGGCATTTGTGGGTAGGGAGCATCGGCTGCATGGGTAGTTCAAGGTCATTTGTGGCCCCCTTCATGGGTGGCTAATCATTTAGCTACCTTGTTCAAGATTAGACCATTTTTCATGACCCCTATTCATTTCATTTTGCATACAAAAAAACAGACATTGCCAATGCTTACCCCCTCAATGTTTAAGGCATCATTTCCAGAAAGACATCCTGTTCAAAATGTTGCCTGTGAGCAAGCTTTCCGGGGTGCCCTGGCGATGGGGCGGGAAAAGGAAAGAGAACCTGCTACTACATCTCTGGAATTTGACTATTGAAAAAGTCAATGTGGAGTGCTGTCGATTGGCAGAGATGACATTAGTAATGATGTCATTACCCTTGGCACGTTTCAAATTATGTTTTTTTTACATTTGCACTCATTTCCGCTTTGCACTGATCGGCGGAAATCTGACAGGTCAGTTGACACAGGGAGCCACCGGAGAATTCAAATTTCAGAGACATAGTTGCAAGCTCTCCTTCTATTTTCTGTCCCGCTGACAGTGGGCCCCGGAGAGCTAGCTTGCTCGCAGGCTGCTAAATAGTGAAATAGTATACCATCATACCCTGGGTCCTGTAGCATCCTTGTATTAGTCATGTGCACATGATATAATTATTAGTTTTTATTTTGTTAAATCTTCTAGTTTGGTCAAACCAACATAATTTGAAAATAAGTTTTTCTTGGTTGATTACAAGTGAATCATCCAGATGGCCCATAAAGAAGGTAATGCAGATTTATCCAAAGAATCCAAGCATCCCTCTGAATTTCAGATTCATGTTCAACATCTAACAGAGGAAAAATCTGGACTTTGTTGTCAACTGCTATCTGGAAGTAACTACAAAGAAATCAAAGAACTGTTTGCACTAGCTTGGCCAACAGTGTTCTCTTACTTCTTCTATCACATGGTTAATATGATTAGCTTGTTTTTCGCCGGACGTGTTGGTGAAGTCGAATTAGCTGCAGCAACTTTAGGTTTGTCTTTTATCGGTGTGACAGGACCTGCAATTTTTATTGGTTTAAGTTCTGCAGTGGAGACACTTTGTTCTCAAGCATTTGGAGCAAAGAATTATCACCTTGTTGGTGTAGTGCTGCAAAGAGGAGGTTGGATTTTAGGATTAACTTGTATCTTAGCCTGGTCACTATGGGTTAATACTGAGTTGCTTTTGTTGCTGGTTCAACAAGAAGAGACTGTTGCAAGGTTAGTTTGTACTCAGGTAATACGTACCTTGTTATGTGATGGAGTCCCTGTTTAATTAACAGATAAAGAAGCCTTGACTGTGCTCTGTATTCTGTTGTACAGCACAGAGGAAGTGACTATAACACGAAAGTAGTTTAGGAGGAAAAACAAGACATTATATGAGTATTTCTCCCTACTTCTTGATCATGAGTGCGGGAAAGGACAACTTGCACACGCAGCTCATAAATTTGAATATCTGTATCCCAGAATGGTATGTGAAATGCTGATTGGCTGATATTTAATCAGGCAACAATGTAATGTTCCAGCCTGGGAGAGCTTGGTTGCAGGCTACTAGGCTTAATTAAGACACCTCAATTTTCTTAGTTAAAGTGAAACCTTTGGAAACCTTTTATGAATTGCTCTAAAGAGAAAATCTCTTTCAAAGATGCAATATATTGCTTTTAAAATAACAGTAGAGCTGGGTTATTTGCTAGTTGCTTTAGCTTCTTTGCAGTGGACAGAAAGGGACTCATGCTAGGACGAGTTTATATGGTGGTGGAGGGGAAAATCACTATTGGATAAAAACATGTGAAAATGCTGTGAAAAACCTGTGAATTAAACCGTGAAAAAACATGTGAACTGTTCAATTTCACATGTTTTCTCACATGTTTTTCACACCTTTTTCACAGGGTGTGAAACTGTTGAGACCCTGTGAAAAGGGCAGTTTTCACAGGGTCAGAACCCATGCAAAACCCTGTGAAAAACCCTGTGAATTTTTACCCTGTGAAAAAACCTGTGAAAGACCCTGTGAAAAACCTGTTAAAAACCTGTGAACTTTCACAGTGTTTTTCACATGGTAGAAAATGTCAAAACCTGTGAAAAGGGCATTTTTCACAGGGTCAGAACCCATGCAAAACCCTGTGAGTTTTTACCTTGTGACAAAACCTGTGAAAGACCCTGTGAAAAACCTGTGAACTTTTACAGTGTTTTTCACCGGATACAAAATGTCAAAACCTGTGAACAGGGCATTTTTCACAGGGTCAGAACCTGTGAAAAACCCTCTGAAATGGGAGGAGTTTACCTGGCAGCTGCACGTTGCCAGAGATCTCCCCTCCACTCCTCAAACAAAAAATTAATGTTGAAGTCTGATTTCTGTCCCCAAGTCACAGGGAACCTGAACGCATGCATTTAAGCTGTAATTTAGCTAATAAAATAAGATTTATTTACCTGTGTTCCTGTGTCTTTATATATATAAGTCATTTTAAATTAGAAGGGATTTGAATCCGATCAGGACATGGTTACCATTGCCAGTATAAAATGTTTGCTTGTCTGGGATTTCAATTTAACGGCCACAAGAAGAGAAAAGAGACAAAGGATGAAACTCAACTGTAGCCGGGTATTTGTATGATATATATATGACTCCAGTTGACTTGACCAGTCTCACCAATGGAAATGCGCATGGAAACTTGATCTGGCGACCAGCAGCCTTTGACTGTAATCTCAGGGACACTTGACATTATATGAATCAATCTCCTGTTCGTGGTAATATTGAAATGTTGTTTTAACATTTTATTACTTGTGAGTCCAATTATATTTTTCAGGTATTGTCCTCAAATGCTGTCCAGATATAAGAGAACAGAAATTATTATTACGATCATAGCATATTTTTACCAAGAGATTGCTATCAAGTGATCCTTGTCACAGTATTATTGGACATTTTTTCTTTTCATCAGTGACAAATTGGTTTAAAACATTAGAATTTACTACATGAGTGTTAAAATGTATCTTGCGCATTCCGTGTGGTATGGTCTGTTTTTCTACTTCTGACACACATCAAGTTGTCAAATCAAAACAAAAGTGACTGTGACAAGAACAATAGAATCATCCAGACGAAGCACATGCTTATGACAAATTTGCTTCTGGTCAAGTCAAGTGTATATATAGTCACAGCACGGGCGAAAAGTAGCCTCTAAAAACAACACAATTCTAAGCAGAAAAATGGGCGTCAAAACAAACAATACAATCAACAGCGGATAATTTAACCTTTAATTAATGGAGGTGTGGGATACTAGCCGATTTTGTTGAGTAACAAGGGAATTATGTCTCAAAATAAAATTACCCTTATTTAGGTTTCATCCCTTACTAATTTATTGTCTCTTTTCTCTCTTCTTCTCTTTACCATGGAGATCGAGTTAATATTAGAATATTGGAAACTTGATATGTAACTGTTGCATCCTATTTATGAAGCACTAGACAAACAGCCATTTGATACCAGCAACAGCTAGCAATGTTTGCCGTCTCCGATCGCATTCAAATCCCTTCCACAACAACTCATAACGAAACAAGAACACAGGTAAATACATCTTATTATTTTCCTAGCTAATACAGCGTAAATACGTCTAATTATTTTATTAGCTAATATCTCATATAAAACTACACAAAATAAATTGGATCCTGATTGATGATGGTCTTCTTAACTTAAAAAAATGTAGAGATACTCACATTGGTAGTCTTCAAAAAACCACAAACTTTTTGTCAGATGAACTGGCATGGCATGATATGCATGAATACTATATACTGAGTGCTTGATTCAGCTTGGCCATCAAGACACAAGCATTTTTACAGAAGTCTTTGTTACTGTTTATAAAAAAGTATTTAACTTCATTAGTTAAGTAGTTTTAATAGTCAGGTAGGTGATAAAAAGAAGTAGCTATTTAGTTTCACAACAATTTGAAATAAAAATCTGAAATAAAGAACAGATGAGAGGTGTGCTTGTTACAAGCTAAAACAGAAAAGAAAAGTCCTAAACTGTAAGAAATACTGTACTGTTATGGTTAGATAAAAAGGTGTTTAAGGATTAAGTTTTAATACCATGAGGGCGTGCATCCAAACCAATGAATTATTTTAGTAAATCACTGAGTTATTAAAAACTCGCCCCTTGTAAGGGAATCTGGAATCCTTGGCCTTACAATCCCGAAAATACAGAAATCCAGAATCCAGACCAGATACTCCAAACAACATGTACGACAGTTAAATACACAAAAAGGCTTGTTTTATCAATCCTGTATTATGGACCATATAGAAACTGAAAGTGTTCATTACAAGAACTTTGCTGCACAGTTGTTGTTTAATACAATTCACTAGCTTAATAGCTCAACTTCAAATAAACGTAGGACCTGTTTATAGTAAAAAAAAAAAAAAAAGATAAGAAGAAGCAGATAAGAAGCTATACAGCTATGTACATTATTTGATGTAGTTCCTTTCTAAAACTCACCAGTATCAACATGTTTGTACAAAAGGCCCATTTATCAAAATTAAAGGAAGGATAGCACTTACCTTTTTAGCCAGTCTTTGATTATTTTACAAATGAAAACTTCATCGAAGAAAAGGCTATGATTACAAATCGATGTAGGGAAAAATAAAGTCTTGTTTTTGTCTTTTCAGCTTTTACACGTCATCTATCTTTGTTGTGATTGAACGAATGAAGAGGAGTTTGGAAGCCGCGTTCAGAAATTCGCGCAAAAAACGGGTGCTAGGATCCAGTCTTTCTCGTCCGAGTGCGGCCATCTTGGTTTCTGAACGTTCGGATCGATCTAGATCGTCTTTGTGCAAATTCTTTTTGTTTGACCGGTTAAATTAAAGAAAAATATGTGAGGGACAAGCATGAGATCCAAACTGAGGTCGGAGCAAAAGAGTTGAGTTCACAAGTGAAGTCAGTCTCCGTTTACGATATTTTTACCTGTTGTTATACAGAAGCAGAAGCTCAATGATATGCCGAATGGAAGAAAAAAAGTTCTTTAAGGTGAGTACTTACGGCTGTATTTTTGGTCATTTTAATTACACAACACAATTTTTTTTTCTTTCTTTGATTTAAGCTTTAATGCATGAACGAATCTTGAGCGGATGCCGCTTTATTAATTCCATATCTGAAAGCTTTTCCCTTTTCCTGTACAAATTTATCACACATTTAAATCTAATAAATTCTCGTTATTCTTTACCAGTTCTTCAATTAGGGTGGACAGACTTGCTTGAAGATGCTGCTTATGATAGGGTCATCCAGTGAATGAACTTACTCTTACAGCGGGCTGGAGATTTAGCCACTTGAATTAGGGAAAACAGATAAGTACATAAATTTGAACTTTTACAGTAAGCTTAAGTTTTGTTTTTCTCTGACTAAGATGCTTCCTTCTTTTAAGTTATTTGATTCTTTAAGTTGTTATTCTTGTGATCAAAAACTCTCCTTTCTTTTTTGACATGAATTTCATTTGGAAATGCACAACCTCGCTTTGATAAATTGAATATGATGAAAAAAAAGTCCTTTCCTGTCTCATTTTTTCTTAGCACCTTTAATTTGGTTCTTGAAGCTAAGAGTGAAAGTTATATTGAGTTTCACATATTCTATTTGCATTCAGTTTGGAGTCACTATTTCGCGAAGAATTATGTGGATCGAGCCCCCTTGATAGCTGCATAATAGGGACTTTAAGATCCGAGACGCGACGGCTGTAAGACGCGACAGGAAGTAGATTTTCAAAGAGGAGACATGTTGCGCATGCTCAAGCCGTTGTCCTGGTGTCACCACGTCGCGTCGAGAACGTGGGTTTTGCGTGTTTGACGTTCTGTACAAAACGTGAGTATATTTGTTCCTGTGCTTAAATTAAATGATGGTATATTCCTCTAAACATGTAACATCAACTTTCTAGGATCATTGGACGTAATTTCTGGCGACATTTTAGATCGCAGAGATGGAAGGATTTCAGATTATTTTTAAATTTCTTTCAGGTGTACGAAGCTTATAAAATGGCAGCGCCTTCGACTTCGACTTCGAGCGAGGCTTGCAAGTAAGTCACGAGCTAAAACTGCAAGTAGTGAATGCAGGAGTCTTCTGCATACTCTTCTCGTCTCTTGTACCGTTGCAATTCTCGATTTATTGCGTTCATCTGCGGCTAAAAACCAATTTTAAGCCTGTATTATTTAATTTAATTTTATCAAACTGTGTGTGTTTTTATGCTTCTCTTTAGTTCAGTAATGTTTTGGACTCATGATCATGAAGCCATTCTATGCAGAGAAGTCGTCAATGTAAATCCCTACACAACTAACAGGGGCGCCCAGCGAGAATATAGTTCAAAACCACTTAAACATAGCATTGTTAAACATATTTTAGTATTCAAACGGTAGATATAGGCATATTTTTATCCCCTAAAAATTTTTCATCTGTTCGGATTTCCTAGCCGAAAGTCAAGTGATCCGAAAATTATAGGGATCAAAACTTACCTTTTCGAAAATTTCAGCCAGAAACAAGGCTCCCGAAAATTCTAGGTGACCTTTTTAGGGTAAAAATCCGTTAAAATTAGGCAATTATACCATTTTTTAGATGTTCGAAAATCCTAGGAGAGGCAGGCAAGCAAGAAATTTTACAACAAATGTTTCGAAAATTCTAGATCTCAAATCGTCTTCCGAACAGATATTCTTCCGAAAATTGTCGTTGGGTGCCCCTGAACTAAGAAAGGGTCAACACAAAGAAGTAGAATGTGGGAAAAAATAGCAGAAAACTTGAACAAATTCACTGTGCCGAAATTCAGGGTTGATAAGCGATCAGTCCGAGACCACGTGGGACGTAGTTACTAAAACCCGGAACGACCCACAACGACCCACAACGATCCACAACGATCCACAACGACCCACAACGATCCGACAACGATCCCACAACGATCCACAACAACCCACGACGATCTACAACGTTGCGTTACATAAACTGGAACTGATTGAGAGCGATTTACGCCCATGTGATTTTGTTATATAATACGTTTTCCTTCAAGTGTGGCACGGAATGTACTAGGTTTTTCAACAAGGATTTTATGAAGATGTTTTTAAGTTGGCGAGTTTCTTAACTCTGTGTTTTTACGAGGCTGGACAAATGTAAGTTTTCTGCAATTTGTTTTCGTTTATTTGACTGTCTTTTCGCTAGCTAAGGATTCCCTTCTAATTTTGTATCATTTCGCAATTTTTAGCTTCAGATTACCACATTACTACGTTCTACCGCGTTGTTTTAATAAATACTGAAAATCCAGCCTTTGCCGAGGTTTTGCTCCTTTGACCCATCGGCCCAGCACTATTTTAAATAACGTCAACGTACCATTCAAATATACATGAGGTCTCTGCCTGTAAAGGGAAGCAATTACGTACAATGGAACTCGTGGTAGATATATACATGAGATCTCTGCCGTCTTGATGGTCATTGTCATAACACTGCAACCCCAGTTCGCTTCGCTAGCGCAGAAATGTTTACGGAGAACAAAGCTGATGAAACTTTTCATGTGTCTTATGCATATCTTTATTCGATGGTCGGCTGAAGAGACATCGATCGGACATACAAATGTGTCTCTGAATGGAGATTCTTTCTCGTGAAAAGCTGCATTTACCCATTTATTTTGTCCTGTTTTTGACGACCCTATGAATGTGTTACCGGACTATCAAAGGTATTCTGGGTAGTTGTGAGTCATTATGTTTGCTATTCAGTATGCTTTTCAATTTGTGGAAAAAATTCAAAGTTAAGTTAAGTTAAGTTAAGTTTTTGCTATTTTTTTCTTGGGTGGTTTCTTTCGTTGTGGGACCGTTGTGGGTCGTTTTGAGATCGTCCTCGGTCGTTTGAAGATCGTTGTGGATCGTTGTGGGTCGTTGTGGGATCGTTGTGGGTCGTTGTGGATCGTTGTGGATCGTTGTGGGTCGTTGTGGATCGTTGTGGGTCGTTCCGGGTTTTAGTAACTACGCCACGTGGGAATCCTTGTTTACAAGCATAAGAAGAAACTTCTAGCGGAGGAAAAAGCAACTGGGATAACTCCCGATGAGCCAACGGAACTAGAAAACCTATTGGATATGATCATCGCGTTGGAGGAAAGTGGCGAAGCGGAATTACAGGAAACACAGGGAACAGCTAGCAAAAAACGTCAATACGATCGGGCTAAAGTGAAAGATGTTAGACTAAAAGCAATGGAGAAGCTGTCAGAGACGAAGAAAAGAGGTTCATCAGAGGATGAAAGCGATGACAAACCGAAGCGTCAACCAAGAAGTGGAGGTGATGCTATCGAACAAAGCACAAACAAAGCATTTCTTGGACTTCCTTAAATGATGCCATGGCTATTTCTGCGAAAGAATCGCCGAAGAATCACACTGATAAAGAGCGGTTTGCAGCCGCGTCGTCTTGCATCGCGACAGAGATCTTAACTTTACTTTTCGCGCGCAAACGACGGCGTTCTACAGGTCCAGTCCTTTATCAGCCACCGCGTTCTAGAAGTCGTCGCGTCCCAGATCTTAAAGTCCCTAATGATTGTTTTTAAAACAATTATTATTCATTCAAAATTATTTCCAAGTAAAAAACTTATGTACGTTGCTGCCTCAATGTTCATAATACATGTATTTGCATGTTCTTTGGCAGTGGATGTTTAGTTTTGATAGCAGATATTCTTCAAATAGCAGTTGTCATCCTTGATTCCTACTTGCTTTAGGCAGTAGTTTACAGTAAAACCTCAGACAACTCGAATTCCCCAGTAACTCAAACTAAATTTCCCTTCCCTTAGCTTTCTAAATTTCAATGAAATTTACCATGATAACTCAAATTCCTTACTAACTCAAACAGTTTTTCGTTTCCCTTCAGAGTTTGAGTTACTTTGGCTGTACAACTGAAGTTATTTTTTCTTCATAACACTTAAGACTGAATCTCCACCAAAGCAGTTGGACTTCTGTGCTCCTGCTGTCCCTTTTTCCTTGATTATCAGTACAATATGGGAAACTGTACTGATATTAGCGTTATGTCTTCCTAAACTGGTCAATGGTAGCTGGTCATGGAGAATTAACTAAAATCGGTACGAGATTTTAGCCAATCAGAAATAGACAAGTACTTTGAAACAACAATAAACAGATATATAATTAACAACATTTCACGGCTCCATTATTTTAACTAGCTCTAGGTTTGACCTTTTTTTTAACAGCTTGACCAAAACTATCCTTTCAATGACCAAAAATACGAACAAGTACATCATTTATCACCGAATATGATTGACCTCCCTTGCAAAAAGTATACTACTACTTGAAGCCAAATTTTTCCCGTGATCATTTGCTTTATTCAATTTTGTTCTGGGCAAGAATCTGTCCGAAGTCCATTTCCCCTCTCGGACTGACATGGTCATGGTGTCGCTTGTTACGATGGTAGAACAAGTATTAGCTAAACATGTTCTATTTCCAAAAAAAGTGTCACACAAGTCAGTCCATCTCCCCTTACTGGCCATTTAGTAAAAGATTATGGCAGTTATGTTCACTACTTCCAAGCAGGTTTCCTTTACAGCAAATGCTTATTTATTTAAAATATATGATTTTCAATTATCACTTTCATTTATTCATCACTGACAAGTTTATTTATTTATGAACTAACAAAAACACATCACTGAGGGTCATGGGCTCACATCCAATGCAAGGCTGATTTTTATGACACAGCCTACTACATAATTATTTGAATGCACATGGCTGCTGATGTGATATATGATGTTGCATATTGTGCGAACAACCAAGAAAATTTTACAATATACCTTGTCAGTGACTCAGTTTTAGACCTGAATTGCTCTTGGCTATCACATCAAGCAACTCTGATCTTATGCTTCATTCGTGCTTAGCAACCAACCACAAGCATCCATAACTTGATGCTTGCAAGATAAGCATTTACCATTTTGTTAAATTCAGTGCTGGTTTCAACATGTGGTCACCTTTGCAATGTCATGGTGTTCATTTAATTATCCTGGTAAATAATAAATGAGAAATATTTAATGTGCCTTTCTCATTTAGAACAATAATTATACTTGTTTAACATGTTCCAGCATTAAACCAAATGGTGAGAACAGAGATAACTCGTCATGGTTTAACACAAACATCCTTGAGAACAAAGATGTTGACAAAATGTCGAATGAAATTTAACAACATTTAGATTTCCTTCAACACTTTCTCAACTAGGTTTCAACATTTAGGTCCAAAAATGCTCAAACTTAAACATCATTTTGTGGAAGTGGAAGATATCACATATGTCATTAAGTTGCACTATTAGCATGCAGCAGATATATGGCCAGCATTGGTTTTCTGTAAAGTCCCTCTTAGCTGAGAAAAAGTCTTTTTAAGTGACAAGTGAAAGGGTTCTTATCTGAATACAATTTTTGCCTGGAAATTATATTGATTGTTGCACTTGCCGCTTTCCCAAGAAACCAAAAGCATAATTATTCTTGTTACACATGACTGTGTCATAGGGACTTGATAATCACATGGGAGCGTAAGGGGGTAGGAACACTGTACAGAAATTTGTGTAAACACCAAACGGAAAAACATAAGAAAAATGCAAATTGCATTGAAATTACCTGAGTATTCCTAAATACCACAAACTGCTTGGTTTTGTAAAACTGTAACATAACAACGTAAATTAAAAATTTTTGCAAAACCACATTCAATGTAAACCCTAATGCCATTGTTGTTTATTTTCTATATCAATCTTTTGTTGTAACCGTTACTTTTGGCAGCATGAAACTCTGAGTAGCAAAACAAATGTCTTTCATCAAATCATCCAGCTTTACTTAATTTACTTTACTTTATTTTACTTAATTATGCATGTGTTTTATTTATAGGCATATATATGTGTAAAATAATTTATAAAAGCACACATATGGTTCATTCCTTCATTATTCACAGGTTTTTTCAGTGCATCTTTGCATGCTGTTATCGATTTCAATCATTTTTTGTTCACAGGTATTTTCATATGGTTTTTCAGAGGTTTTTCTTAGGCAATTTTCTCAAAATTTTCTCATAGGTTTTTTCACAGGATTTTTCAGAGGTGTTTTGTAGGCAATTTTCTTAAACTTTGATCACAGGTTTTTTCACAGGGTTTTTCACAGGCTTATTTTAGTCACAGGTTTTTTCACAGGGTCCTAAATTTTGAAATTTTCTCAAAATTTAGGCTGTGCAAAATTCACAGGGTTTTTCACAGGGTGTTTTCTTGTCACAGGGTATTTCACATATTTTTCACAGCATTTTCACAGGTTTTCATCCAATAGTGAATAAAGTCATGTATGATTTTAACATCTTTTACATCAAACAAATTGAGTTTGGTGATGAAATTTATTTAGCTGTTCTGGGCATCTTCATTTCAAAACACTTTCAGAAGAACAATATCCTGAATTCAAGGTATGCTACAAAGCTTACAAAATAAAATCTTGTTTTCTCAATGCCAAGGACTGAAGCAGGCATTAGTGGTGGTTTGCCACTTTTTGAATGTTCATCAATTTTGATCTGGCCCCCTCAAAGACCTACCTACAAAAACAAGAACTCAACAATTTTCTGGTGTTTCATCTTCTCGCTGCAGCCATACTTTCAGGGCTTTGTTCAATCATGCAAAATTGATCTATCATGTGCTTTATGTACATTTGACGCTCATTTCTGCTCTGTGCTGACTGGCCAAAACTGACAGCCCTGTCAATGAGGGGAGGGAGCACTGTATGTGGAATTCCAATTCCCTTAATAAGTTCCCCACACATGACTTTCTAATTATTTCCACAACAAACTTTATTTTCAATGTGAACGAGAGTGTCATCAACATGTTTTATACTCTCGTAAAGTACAATTAAATTAGCCACAATCACATTCCTTTTTAGAATGCGCCAAATGATTTGACTGGTTGCTTAAGACAAAAGCTGCTATCAAAACATTAAAGGATATCGTAAAGTGAAATGAGTGAAAAATTCTGTGAATTTGAAAGCAGCAGAAATGTACTTTTTACCCAAAAATCAGTTTCAGTAACTTGGTAAAATGTTCAGTTAAATCTGCCCAAATTGACGTGGCCCATGAAAACCTGGAAATTATTAAGAAGACAATTTGAAAACATACTGTATAAATTAATTTATACATATTATATTATATAACTGGTGGCAGATGATGTGACAGCTTTTGCTATGTATTTTGTACTTTAATAAAGCAAGCTTTTTCAACCAATCAGAGTGCACATCATATCTGAACTTTAATATAATATTTGTTTTAACTTTTAGGTTGACACAAGACTTTATCCTCATATGTATACCTGCTCTAATAGTAAGTACATTAACAACAATATTATTATTGCATGCATTCGCAAAACTTCTAGACTAGTATAAGTAACTGGCGCACTTTTTTAAAAATAATATTATGATGGTATCACTTTTAGGCATCGCCTTTGACAGAGGGTCTCAAATGGTATTTAAAGGCCGTTTTTACTTTTCCTTTGGTGGTATTAATAACATTGTCAAATTTGACCTTCTACACTGTATGCTCTTTGTCAGCTTGACAGTCAGCTTTGGTTTTTACATCAAAGCTAATTTATTGTCAAATATGTCTTTGACTTGTGAAAAGGTATACTGAGAAATATCAAATGTATAACTCCCTCATAAATTTGCACAACAGACTGTCAGTAGCACTTTAGTTTGCCTTTGCCTTATAAACTTTGCGTACAATTGAAAAAAACCTTTTTTCATTGTTTCTCAAAAAAGTTTAATTAAGCCCTAATAACCGTTTTTGTTTTGTTTTCTTTCAATAGGGGAATTTTTTATTCATCTTGTTGCAAAGATATCTTCAGACACAGGTGTGTTGAAAGCTAAGTACATGTATGTAAAGGGAATTTTAATCATGTATATGTTGCACTGGTCAAATATGAGTTAAGCTAGATTCTCAATATTTCTTTTCCCTCCTAGCCCTAATTCTTAGGATACAAGGGAAGTTTAGAAACAACCTAATGGAAAAATTGCAAACATTAAAATGCTGCCACATGCTGTGTTAAAACTGCTTCAATGTTAGAAAACAGAAAACTAAAAGCGTGATGTGCGAGGTGAAAAATTGGAATGGAGTGGAGATTACACAACCTACGTGTAGGTTAAAAACTTTTATAAGTAAACATAGCACGCATGCTTGCCCTATATAAGTCCTATTGAGCAGCTATGAAAAAAATCTTTATATATGCACACCCATGTGTAAATAAAAATTTTTTTCATGATGATGTGTTCATTTGTGTTTTTTGTCGACAGCAATGATGAAACACTTTCTAGATTTTTTTGGAATTTAGCTTCCTTTTAGCCACTCAAATTAACAGCAAAAGCGGTGAAGATGTTCGCAAAATAAGCTTAATAGAGCCTGAATGATTCTTGGAAAAGTCTGCCGTAAAGACTGACATTTTTTAAGAGGAAAAAAGACCACAAATTGGTAGATGTGTCGGAAAATATCCAATTTGTATGAAGCGTCCTCCGTTTTTAACGTTTGTTTATCCTTTACAAAACAAGTTAATTATAAAGTAAGCTCAATAGCGAAAAATTTATGCACTTTTGTTATCGCCGAACAATTCGACTGAAGCAGGAAAATTTCTCTTGCAATAACAAGACAAATTGCACAAGAAGACATAAATTTTTTACTCACAAAAACAACTCATGCTTCCAGGTCTTCTCAAGAAGCTGTAATGATCAGCCATTGTTTGTAAATGAATATAAGTTTAAAGTAGGATTACAGTCATCTTTCCTAAAAAACAAGTTTCAGGAATTTGCCGAGGAAAACATAAACATCTTTTCAGAAAATCCAAACCATACTCCATGACTTCCTAAGAACATGTGAGTATTTTAACTTTAGTTGGACTTTAAGACCC
>OZ037776.1:28258873-28306373 GCA_964035525.1 Porites cylindrica | reverse complement strand
ATTAATAGGTAAACGCGTTTAATACCACTGGGTTTAAACTATTAAACTACAAGTAGTCCCCTCATTTACCTCAGGGATAGTAAAGCGAGCGAAATACGTGAGTGCGCGTGGAAATCGCCATCCGCGAGGATGGTGAAACGTGAAGGGAAGAGAGAAAATTTTCTTTCCTTCCTCCACGTCCCGTCTCTCCTCGCGCGCCGCGATTTTCACTCGCACTCGCGTATATTGCTCACTCATCATCCCTGAGGTAGACGAGGGACCGAAGCTAACTAAAAGCTCCTGTTCTTTGCTTATCTCTCTGTTTTCAACAGTAAATTCGGAGCTTAAAAAGTTGTATCTTTGGTTGGCCTCAAATAAATTAGCCCTTAATACCAAAAAAACCAATTTTGTTATTTTTCATCCTTACCAGAAGTCTGTTGACTACCTTCCCCAACTTAAGATCTTCGATACTGATACCAATCAGTACGTTAGTTTAGAAATGAAAAATTATGTTAAATATTTAGGCATTCTGATTGACAAAAATCTTTAGCTACTAAATTAAGTAAAACGGTTGGTTTAATCGCTAAATTGAGGCACTTTGTTCCTCAACATACCTTGCTAAATATTTACCGTGCGTTAATCTTGCCTTATTTTTGATAGTTTGGGGGCAGGCGTCAAAAACACATTTAACAAAAATCTTATTGCTTCAGAAAAAAGTTATCCGTTTCATATTTTTTGCCAACAGGAAAGTTCATGCCATTCCTCTTTTTATTGATGCAAATATCCTGCCAATTAGCTTTCTCTATTTTAAGTCCGTATCTTACCTAATGCATGATATTCATACTAATTCTGCACCCTCAAAAATTGTTTACTTGTTCTCGCAGACATCATCTATTCATGCATATAACACAAGATCATCCTCTAAAAAATAATATGTACATCAAAAAATTTAATCTTGAAAACTAAGACAAGCCGTCCCAATTTTTGGCGCTAAAGTATGGAATGAGATACCAGGTAGAATGAGAGATATGTCAAAAAAAGTTTTTAAGCGAAAATTAATCAGAGGCTCTTCGAAATATTAAAAGACAAAGATGATTACCTTGATGCAACCATGATAACACAAGAAATAAAATCGTGAAATCCTAAACCTTAGCCTCTTTCACAGGTTGCATTAAACAGATTTATCTTTCTTGCTTTTGAATTCATTACACATATTTCTTCTTTTCTTTTTCTTTGCTGTTTACTTATTATAATATAATATCTTATTTGTAATAGAATTAATTTGGCACGCCTCGACTAGCGTTTTCTTGCTAACTGCGTGCCAAACAATTGTACTTCGAATGTTACGATAATAAGTGTCTTGTCTTTTCTTTGTTTCCGCCTCTAGTTTATTAAAGCAAGCTATTAACGCGTTTTGGTCAGTAAAAAAGAGGCGACTTGGAAGAAGAAAATTCAAGTTTTACCAGTAGTAGTCGAACCTATGTCCTTCTGGCCACAGTTATTCAATCAAGGGATAGCGTTATCAACTGGATTAGTCACTATTCAGCGGATAAGTATTAGCAAGAAACCAATTGCGTTATCCTCCGGATAGTGGCTTATCTGGTAAATAGCGCTATTCAACTGTTGAACAACCGGGTCATGGTTACTATAGTCCCGATGCTCCACATCTGGAATCTGAACTCAGACACAATCGATGGTTGTAGTAGGCTCAGTCCCCAGCCTTTGGTGTCTTGGTTACCCTGGGAAAACAGCCGACATTTTGCAACGCTACCACTGGTTTCGCCGCCAAATGACGTCTGAGAAACGAGCTCAGAAATTCCATACTGATGACGTGTCACTACCCAGATCTAAGTGGTGCTTCTGATTGGTTGAATCAAATTTCCCACGCGGCACGACCAATCAGAAGCACTACCCAGATCTGGGTAGTGACGCGCCATCAGTACGGAATTTCTGCGCTCGTTTCTCAGACGTCATTTGGCGGGGAAACCAGTGGTAGCGTCGCCAAATGTCGGCTGATTTCTCAGGCTAGGGTCTTGATGCGCCCTTGGGGAGTACCGAATCCGCATCGAGACACCAAGGCTGAAGACTGAGCCTATGGCTGTAGGAGCTATGGCTATTTAACTAGGTTCATGTGACAAACTTAAGACGTACTCACTACCGTACTGCTTAACAGCAATCCTTTGAATTTCCATACGTATTCATTAATTTTTGCTTTGATCTGACAGTTTCTGTAGAACTTATTATACTTACGGTCTTCCTTGGACTTGGAGATATCAGTGGTCGTGTCTTCACCAGCAGTAGGTTTGTAAATACCATACCATACGCGTTTACTATCTATCTGCATTTTATTTATTGCACAGAAAACAGGTGAAACGAGTGCAAATTTACCAGGATATTTTGTACAGTTGGTTATTTGTATGCAGTAGTAGCAAACCTGTTTGACATTTCGGCGCGCTCATCAGTGTTGAAATCTCCGGTCCCAACAAAAATAAAAAATTGTTAATTTTTCGAGCATTTACCGCGCGGAAGACGTTTATTATATACTACCGTGTATTTTTCTAACTTTTACCTAGCATTTGAAAACTGGTTTGTCAGTTGTACGGAAAGTGCTGTACGGTAAGAGAAACGAAAGGGGACAATTCTGACTGTTGCTCAAATTGACGGCTTCATCATAGCCTGTTCCAGTCGCTGTTACTTTCTTTTTTTTTCTTTTTTTTTCTCTTTGCACCGTACTTACGATCTGAACGCCTTGAACAGGCTAACTTCATCAAGTAAGAGCAAACTGTGAACAAAAATGGTTCAACAAGATAGAAAAGAGAAAACAATTTAACTGACTTGGAAGCCGTCTGAAAAAGATAGTATTCCTTTATTGGCGAGGCACGTGTAAGCTCGCTCAATACAATCAAGACGTCGCCGAGTTCAAGCAAACAGTTACTGTGCTCGAGTTCTTTTGCGAGGGTGTTGGCCGTCATTACAGGCTGCCAGGCTGGGATGTACAGCTCATTACGCTATACAGAGAACTTAGGATCAGCTAGGTTGTAACGAAACCTTGATTACGGAAACTTTTGCTATCAGAATCATTTGGTGGAATGTGTTTGTGTTACGAGGAAAAAGCCATTCAGATCAGTTGAGAGACAAATGCACAGAAAGTGCCATTTACAGTAATAAGTATTTATTTTGTTTGTGTGACTTAAATCACCAATTTGATTGGTTATTTAACAATGAAAATTCCATTCATTTTGTTTTTTACCTCTGTCCGTCTTAGCAAAGTGTTTTTTTTTCTTAAATTTTTCATGGAGACATTTTCGTTTCTTTCAGTGATGTTTTGGTTGTGTACAAGAGGAACGTTCGCATCGTGGTAGTCTTGTTTTTCTTTGATGGAATTCAGGTATATGTCTGCTTACTTCGAACTGACCCATGTGTAGCTTTGGCTAATAAGCTGACAAGTTGATTAGTAACTGATTTTTGTGCCACTGTTACTAACAGTACATTGGGCTGATATCCATTTGACAACTTAGGGGGAACAGTCCATTTCGCTTAGTTTTCCAGGAACTCGCTGTAGAGCTTAATGCTAGCCTCAGAAGAAATTTCGATCCATCGTTAGCTCCTACAGCTTGCTGACATAAATTCATGTTCGAACTTTGGGAGAAAAATAAATTTTGGGAAATTTCACCAGGGGCACTCAACGAAAATATAGTTCAAATTAAACTTAGCTTTGCTGAACGTATTTTAATATTTAAACGGTAGATATAGGCATATTTTTATCCCATAAAAATTTTTCATCTGGTCGGATTTCCTAGCTGAAAGTCCGGTGATCCGAAAATTGTAGGGATCAAAACTTACCTTTTGGAAAAAAGGCTCCCGAAAATTTTTGGTGACCCTTTTAGGGTAAGAATCCGTTAAAAGTGGGCAATTATGCCATATATGTTCGAAAATCATAGGAGAGGCAGGCAAGCAAGAAATTTTACAACAAATGTTCCGAAAATTCTGGATCTCAAATCGTCTTCCGAACAGATATTTTCCAAAATTGACGTTGGGTGCCCCTGATGCCACTGTGGTTGTAGAAAATCTGCATGCCCACATTGCCTTAAGAACCGTTTTCTCCACCATTGTAACTTAATGGACCACTTCACCATTGTAGCTTGATGGACTGATTTTATAGGACTAGTTTGAGTAAAAGTTGGTATTTAATTAACAATATTATGTGTTTGCACATGTTTGCATTGGTGAACTTTATTTCAGGGTGTCTGTAGTGGGATTGTACGAGGGGCTGGCCGACAGAGGATAGGAGTGCTGATCAATTTTCTATCATATTTCGTGGCTCTTTCCGTTGGGATCACTTTAATGTTTTTTGTCTTCCATGAAAGCGCAGGTAAAAAAGACATGTTCATGGAATAAACTCGTTGAGCATGGAAACAGAAGCTCATGACTTCTGATGGGATTTAATTTAACTGGTTACTGCTGAGGAATTTTGATTAAAGGGTAAATCTAACCAAAAGCGATGATACAAAACAGAAGAAATAGCTTTCGATTTTATGCGATTCAGATTGATATACGGTACAACGTTAAAATAAAATTGTTTTGTTTTGGACCTCAAAAAAGGGCGGTGCGTCCGTATTAGATGAATGAAAGTATTTTTCGCCCCATGTATTTAAGGGAATCCAAGACAGTCTGGGATTCTGGATTTAATGCTGTCGATTCCAGATTCCAGGCACTAGATTCCGAACTTTGGCAGTGGAATTTGGATTCCGGATTCCAATCTTTAAAGGGATTCCGGATTCCTTGAGCTTTATTCTGGATTCCAAAGCCCAAGATCCCTGATTCCACAAGCAAAAATGTCCTAGATTCCGGATTCCACAAGCAACAATTTCATGGACTCCGGAATCTGGATGTCCCTTATACATGGGGCGAGTATTTTAGTCAAATGTTGGGGGCCGGGTGCCGTTAACATTAACGGAATTATGTCCGTAATAGCGAGCTGTCTGTAGGGCTGGATTTAACTACATATTACTTATTTATTATTATTATTATTATTATGCATTTTTTCTTGTTGTGTTAAAGGGCTGTGGATTGGTATTTCAACTGGAGTGTTTCTTCAGGTAGGCATGACTCATGACGACTCCCATTTCCGTAAAGTTTAGTATTAAAGTATAAGCAGCTTTTCCCGGCCTATTGCTGCTTTCGAGGTAGACTTAATAATAAGAATATAACTAGGGTATCTAAAAGATAGTAATGCTGCGGCACATTCTGTTGATACTGGCATTAGTTTGGCAGTGAGACTTAAAAGAATCAAAAATGACATTGAGTGTCCTATTTAGATGTTGGAGAGTACTAGAATAATTACTATCAGTCTATAGACTGGAACTCGTGGGAACGTTGTTTAGAAAATGATCAAGTGGTTATCAAGTCTGGTTTTCCCACAGTAAATTGTAGGAAATAATAGAAATTCGATCGTTTATCCATATATTTAATATACAGTGCACGATATTTTCTCTGGAAACACAATACTTTTCTTGCTGTTTGTTGCACTTTATTAAGTAACAGTTATTTAGCTATATATTTATAGAAAACAACAACCAAAAAACGGAAAAAAAAAAGAAAGAAGGAGTAATTAATTCAGTAGGATTCGAACCCGGCACCTTCGACTTTATGCGACTACACCTAACCACTACACCACAGAGACTGACTACGTAGTCGTTAGGAACAGTCTTTCATTTTATTCCTTTTCCATGAAACTTCCGCCGGCAAGATGATCGCCAGCCGCATTAACCGAGCTATTGACAGTGAAAAAACAATGTTAACGCATATTCCATGGCAATAAATGAATGAAAGAACATAATTATGCTTTTCAAAACGCCGATACACGTCCTCGTCTGCAAAGTAGGACACGAAACATATGTTTTGTTGTCTCGATTTCCGCTGTTATTTTGAAGCGAATGGTCAAAATCACATCCATTTTCGGCTCATACAGTTTCTTAAGAATAGCATTGCATGACATTTTCTCACTTTCACATCACCTTCTAGCAAGCTGGAATTTGTATATCCCCCGTGTTGCGGAGTCGAAGAGCAAATGCTCATCTTCTCGTCAGGTTTAACACCTGGACGAGTCAAAAAGGCTCTTGAATTGAAATCCAATCCCCAAGTTAACCATCGTACTCACCTGAAAGACTCCTGCGTGTCTTAAAATTTGGTAAGACCTCTAACCGTGCTGTAGAAAATTTGCCGCAAAGAAAACTCTAAGTCTGAGCATCGAACGATGCACTCTCTCACCCACCGAACTTCCCCGTGTTTTTATTTGAGTTGTTCGTGGCGCAATGCACTCTGGTTAAATGCAATGCATTGTGGTAAAAAGTGTGGTTAAATGCAATGCATTGTGGTAAAAAGTGATGAATTCGAGAATTCGTCGCCCCTTATATATTTCCTTTAAATCCTGATTATGTTGCTGCTCGCTCCCTTCGGTCGCTCCGCAGCAATAATAATAATAATGATAATAATAAAGGTCTTTATTAAACACTCTAAACAACAGACGTGTTTAGTTACAATGATATAAATTTAGTTGCTACAAGTCGACCTACGAGTTTTTTAAAGGTGATGTTACTGAGCGACTCGCAACGACGATTTTTAGCCCAACACAGCGTTGGAACGAACACCGTTGCGACATTGTTCCAGCATTGCAACGTTGTGTTGCGCTAAAAATCGTCATGGGAATCGTCCCGTGTAACATCACCTTAACGAGCGGAGCGAGCTATAGGCCGCGAAACGGCCAAGCGAGGGACGAAGTCGCTAGAGGTCGACCTTCGTCTCGCGCCATATTGAATCGGACGAAGGACTTTTTTGAAAGTCAACTTTCCAATGATCGCTAGTGTTTGGGTGTACAGCTAAAATGTGTAACGTATTGTGTGTAAAGTTGAAGACACACTCAGTAAGCGATGCCTCAAGGACAGGCGTCCAGTTGACAAAACTAACATTAATTCCAAACCTACGACTGTTTCCATGCAGTTAATTTCACTACAGACAATTCATTCCTCACGTGACTGAGTCCGTAAGGCGAGGGAGTCACAATTGATAGATGAGGCCATGACTCTTGAACCTAATGGCCTAAACCGCCGTGACGAATTGTAGTCTATATCCTTATTAATTTTCTCTTTCTTTTAAACAATTTCTGTTGCGACGTTCTCCATCAAATATATATTGAGTAACAGTTCTATCATAACTTCACTAACATCTGTAAACCTGAAGAAGGCTGGTGTGGCAAGCCGAAATATTGTTTTCAAAAAAGCGATACACGTTGCTATATCAGCTTTGCGGTAGGCTTCAGACTTTTTCGATTTTTGTTCTTCATTTTTTAGCCGATTAGATCTCTTTTCTAGAGATCCAACGTTGACAACCAGCAGGATCGTCGTCCACGGTTTTTATTAGACAATGTGGGTAAATGAACAATGAAAAACTGTTGTCAGACGCATTGTTAACAGCGTGATCGAAAATAGAAGTTTGGAATGCATGGCATAGCTCCTTTACTTGTGTACTTGTGCTTACACTGCTGACAATATTTTATCTCATCTTTCCCTGTTTCATTTCAGGCTTGTTTATATTTATTTCTTCTGTGGAGAACAGATTGGGACAAACAAGCTGAATTAGTAAGTGATGCCTTTTTGCAGAGTATTGAAAAGTCTTAAGCCCAACATCCGTCCTCTAATATTTAACAGTTTTGTAACTTCTCTCGAGTCATAACTCAGAAGATTCTGGAGATAGAGAACCAAACTATAATCTGCTGGTGTAGCGTAAAAGGAAATGACATTTAGGGCCCGTGTACACGGAGGTGGTTGACCCCAGGTTCGTGAGGAAACCTTCGCAGACGGGGTAAAAATATCACCCGGGTTTACATTCAATCTTACATCTCCGCCATCTGAAGTGCACTTTCTGAAGATTGTTGAATGGTCGCTAAGCTCGTAAAAAAAAGGCTTTGGGCAAACCACGTGTTTTGACGGTTTTCTTCTCTCACTTGCTGCTCTTGCTGCAATCTCTCAGTGTTGTCGCTTTTTATTGTCACTTTTAATGAGATGCAAAATCTCCGCATAAGGCAGTTAACAAAACATGTTAACTCGAATGCGTCCTCGGTTACCCCACTTGAAACGTTTACATGGCAAAATTTGGCCCTGGCTGAGGGCGTGGTCTGACAGACCGGGCACCTCGTCTTGGCGGGTCACCCACCTATCATGTAGATGTGATTATTATAATGATACGGACAGGTGGGTCACTCCACCCAAGCGGGTTGTCTTACATATCTCTCTCCTGGGGTCCCCCACATACCTCCAACATCACTTGGGTCTAAACGTTTAGACCCAAGTCAAATTTAGAGGGATTTGTATGTAGTCATCAGAACATAACTGGGCTAATATCTCACACAGACAACTTGCCCCACAATGCAAGTTTTTGGCAAGTAGGCCTTTTGGATATTGTTTTAGAATATCCTGGCAAATCCCGTAATTTCACAAATTCAATTTTTTATGACGTCACACTTTAGTACTCTGTAGGTTGAAGATTTTATTGTAGACTAGGAAAACCGGGAATTACCACTCAAAACTATAAAAAAATTAAATCGGCAAGTTTAAATTTACGCAACTCAGCCTAAAAGCTACTCTAAGTTAGGGGAGTCTAGTGTAGGGTAGCAAAATTTAGCTGAACTAGCTCTGGTATCCGGGTCGAGATGGTTGTGAAGGTGCATTGTGGGACTGTTATGGGGGACGCATTTCAACATGGCGGCAAATTCGTCCCATAGAGAATAAGTTGAAAGAATTTGGTAGACGATCAAAGCATTTTCTCTTAGGTGATTATTTTATCAATTCTCACAACCTTTTCTTATAATTGTGTATTGATTCTGTTCGGAGAAAATTGTTAATTGTTTGTCACTTTTGGGGGTTGAAGAGTTATTTAAACTGTACCATCAGTTGTGGGTTTTATTGGAAATTCCTTATTCAGACGATGGTCCTTCTTTTGCAGGCACAGCGAAGAACGGCTGCCAAGACTGTGAGAGCTTCAACCTCTGAGGACTTGTTAAATAGAGATCAAGCTGGACACTCCGCCAAAAAACACAAAGGTGCGATGATTAGTCATACTCAAGACACCATCACACGTAAGAAGAAGCGGATAAAACTCATGAGAAATTTCCTCTTATGCCTCTGATAACAATCTCATGATTGAAAATGTTGAGGTTGTGGGACCTTTGTAAGATAGTCTCGTAAAAAGTATGTGATGAGGCGTGGTTTCCTTCCCAGAAAGATCTTGGAAAGAACCGTCACCCCCCTCCCTTCACTAATGAGGCATCCTCATACCTTTCAGCGGATACAATATGTGGATTGTGTACCACTTCGTGTACTTAAAGGTCGTCCATCGTTTCGATAGGGGTGTCCTCCGCCTTTGAAACACGAACTTGGCACAAAAAGAGCGCAGAGTTTATGTATCGTTTTTTTTTTCAGACTTGATTCTTGCAAGCTGGATCAGCAAAAGCTCGTCACTTCCATTTCTGAATCACATCGATGCCAATAACTCTCAGTTTCGACCTACTTTACTTCCAAATGATGTGAACGCTTCGTTAGAGTTTGATAGTCACCAAAAAGAGATTGAATCAGAAGCAACTGCTAATATGAAAAGGAGTCGCAGTCTTACCTCAGCACAAAAGAGAGCTCTTATTGTAAAGTGACTTATCCCTCTCGTAATATCTCTGATGATTTTAAGCGGCTCTGTAGCCGTACGGTTTCTAATTCCTTTGCCTTCATCGCACGAGACTTCTTCATTTGGAAATGATACACTTACTTCAAATACTACTTCTCGCAATTTAACCACGGTAGTAAACATCCACATATAATAACCTATGATTGCGGGATTGAGGCTGATCAATTTGTTATTTACCGGGTACGTAGTAAGAAATCAGGCTGAAATTTTCTTAAAGTGTTATTAAAATTTGTTTGAGAAATACTATACTGTATAAATTACGAGAAGTTTAATTAAAATACAAAATTATTTAAAAATTAAAAATTATCAAATACTGTTAATATAAATATAAGCAAACGTACGAGTTACTGTATTGATTTCTTATCTTAGCATCATTTTTTATCTTTTTATATAAGAACATGTTTTAATCATCAGGCTGATGATGACGTCATTTTACTACTATGACCAGAAACCTTCAGGCTTTTACTTTCTTTGGCCAATTAGAGCTTTTGTTATTTAAACCTCACTGGTATCGCCAAATTCAAATATGAAAGAAAAAACGAAATGAATTCTGGTCTTATAGTAAAAAGACGTCATCGTGCAAACGGCCTATAGAGCTTTTTCACTCACTTGGCCATCATCTACGCAAATGTATTGGAACAAAAGAAAGCGTTTGCATGAGAAAAGAAATCCACTTCCACAGGATTGGTTTGGAACACCAACATGGCCGCCGTTTCATTGTTTTGGGACACAAATATGGCCGACGTGACGTCATGTGAAAACACTCTATTGTTTCTTGTATATGTAAGGCTTTGTAAACAAACTTTCAGCCTGATGTTCTTAATGCACATGTTCTATTTACATGCGGATGTTTACTTAGTATTTTAGTATTAGTTTATTGCGAAGTCATTGTGTCAATGCAGTTGAAATTGCAAAGCGATTCTTGCTAGCTATTTTGCGAATTTTTCCTTTGTTGAGCAAAGTCCTGGATATAAGGAACGATTTTCTTTACCCCAATAATGGTAAAATATATGAAAAAGAACCTCAATATTGTCAGTCCCTTGGCCCTTCGTTAAATCGAGATTCCGTTGTAATATATATGATTTTCAATTCAAATTTATATAAATCTAATATATAGAGGATATTACACGGTGGCGCGAAGATATGAATTTTATTTTCGAGTGGCAAAACAATATTTTACGAACGAGCGCAGCGAGTGAGTAAAATATTGTTTTTGCCACTCAAAGGACGCAAGACGCCTACAAATTTTGGAGGGAAATTACCGAAATTACGTCATCGATAAACTCACGTGTGAGATTATGGAAAATAAACCACTCGGGTCCCTGATGTAGTTTTTATGAATTTTACGAGTGGTATATTTTCCAGTAAAACACTCGTGTCTATATAATAAATGTAGTTATTACTATTTATTATATTAAGGTGTTTCCTTATTGGTCGAAGAAAACAATAAAACATCGTTGTTGTTCATTATTTCCCATTGTTCACGGTTAGGGTATCTGCGAACCAATTGGCTTTTAGGGTTAGGAGAGCTGCCACATGACCCTAAAAATATCGCATCCAATTAATGGCTGGGTTTGCATTTTATTTTACATACATTTTATTTTATTGTGTTTTGAGGTAAAAGTACAATAACATGCCCGCGGGTCATGTTTACAGGAAATAAATACAACTAGAAACAGCTAAAAGTAACAAGAGAGCTACAGAAACTAAAATTGACAGCATTGACTAGTTATGACATATCAACTAAGAGGAAAATAAACTCAACTTAACTTTTTGAACGATTTCTGGGAGATCAATATAACAGTCTTCTGAAGCTAGGATCTTACAGAGTGTTTGTTTTATTTTCCTCTTACAGCCATTTTTTGAAAGCTTTCTTAAAGATACAGGTATTTCATTCCATATTTTTGTTCCGATTCTAGAAAATGAATCAGTCACTTGAATTGAGAGTCTGGAACTTTGCGTGTAAAAGTTACTGCTCCCCGCAGGGATTTCGCCCAGAAGGCGAAATCCCGAGGAGGCACTCTAGTAAACTCGCGCGTATATTAAGAAAAGTACTTACAGTTGAAATATACAGTCATACAGTCAATATAGAAAAAAATCTCGATTTGCTTGAACAGGGGCCGCGAGGAATCGGTAGGTAATGATGACGTTTCTATTGTTTGCGCCCGCAAGTACGAAATGGTTAGGATGACGTAAAGACAGAACATCCCAAGGGGACCGCTTAGGTAGATTTTGTGACATTTATTGTGCAGTCATACTTCAACACTCTTTTGCGTTACGTGTTATCAGTGATATTCTGTGGAGCAGTTGTTTCATGGACCAAAATTTTAACGACACTCGTTAAGCGCAGAAGTAGTTATAAGGTGCGTATAACTTTGTATATATAAACACTTGGAGAGTTTGCCAGACACGAGTTCACAAATATTTCACTGAAAACCTTGCCAGACACCCTTTCTCTCTCTTTGACCGGAACAAGACTCAGGCCCAAACAAGCAAGACGAATGAACAACGGCTAGCTTCTCACCAGCAGAACGATGAACGATTACAGAAATTCGCCGACAATCAAATTCTGTGCTGACTTATTACCTGCTCACAGATGTCCTTCCGCTATAAAGTTTAAAATAAGACTAGAATGCGCGAGTGTGATTTGATCGAACGTCCTTTTAATTTCTAAGGCTTCCTTTCCGGCAAATAAAATGAACTAAATGTAAAAAGTGAAATAGAAATAGCGAAAAATTAAACTTCTAATTAAATCTTTTCTTATAGTTTAGAATAAACTATTCTCGAAACTGAGAATATTTTGATCAAAGCTGTGTAAATCGAACCGAAACTGTGCATGGAACCTTTCGTTTATCTTCTGTACTTATCTCACCTGTTGTATGGAATATGTGTGAACATCTTCATTATGAATCGGTATATTTCAAAGAGCTACACAAGGAGCAAGAATACTATATACAGAGCGGGGGCAGCTGTAGTGTCAACTATTACTAGTTAATAAGATAGTTGATCTCATAATTGTATATAAGTGAAGTTCCGGAATAATATTTCAGAGTCCCATTTCTTTCTGGCTAAAATCTCGCTGCCGACGAAATGATTTCCCAGATTTCCCGGCATTACTCTGTGCGTTATCAGATTGACCGGCTAGAAGGTGGCGCGCTCCAGACCCCTGACTGTTGTTGCAAATACTTAGTTATAGTTATGAGGTATATGTATACGTGAGAGATACATTTCAGGTAACAGAAGAACATAAGCAGGTTCATTGACATTGATTCATTAATTCTGAGGGTTACAACTCGGTGGATCCCAAAATTAGATTGCCTTCACCTCGCGACCACGCCTTGTAAGTAACAAATGCTCTGTTACTAACTTTCCAACAATACATGCACGATGCTATTTCAAATCGAGTCTAGGATGGATGGGCATGGCTAAGATAAAATGCATGTGAGACATGTAGCGTGCAAACACTTGAAATCATGTCTGTAGGATGAATTGAAACATGCAGCCACTCCATCAGGCAATTTATTAAGGTATTCAGGTAATTGTGTCAGTTTTCTCACAAGATGGTTCAGTCGGTTAGTCCCCTAAGCCTATGGTATTTACGATTTTGGCTAGTTTTCTTATTAGACGGTGAGAATGGTCTTTGAAACAGAATGAATCTGCCAAAACTCGATTTATATCAAAATCCCTTGCGTACTCAAAAATAATATTTCTCTTATGTATTGTTCCTTTCAGAACAAAATATGAGTGTTTTGGCCCCCAAAGTTAAAGGCGTTGCTGTTCGAAGTGGTAGATTTGTGGATCAGCGGAGCACCACGGGTAACAAAATTTGGTAAACTATCCATCCGAGAAAATCTGGTTATGACGTAACGTACGCACGCCCGCCCGTACACCCACCCGTACACACAATTCATGTAAGCCGATGTCAAATGTCACAGTAGATCTTGTACAACTTGACTAGCCTTTCAGTTATGTAAGCCATCCGTATGAGTACAATTAGATTGACAGCTGTCAAAATCAGACATCCGCTGACAATTATCACATGACTATCTCGTGGGCTCAGGTGAAGCTTTGTCACTCGGTTTGATCAAGCAACTGAAGACCAATGGGTTTTGTGCCGGACTAAAAGGTTTTGCTGTTGAAAGTTTGCAGCAGAATTCTCAAGTGTTTGGTAGCATTGCAGGGGTGCTCTTAGCTCACATAGTAGCACCGATCTATGCAGCCAAAGAAAAGGGCGAAGAAGCTGCCAGTCTTGCTGGAGGAGCCATGATAGGTCTCGGTGCTGCTATTGCCGTGCCAGGAGGTGCTGCCATTGCCGTTGGTCTATTGGCGCCCTTCGTCATCAAGAAAATCTTCGACATTGTTCCCAAGCTAGAAGAAATTAAAGCGAAGTATCGCCAGGATATGTACAAGATGTATCAAACATATTCAGAGCCGTTAAGTTCCGTATTGGCTGAGGTTGACAAAGTGAAGTGTCCCAATGGCCACTATCTAGTTGATGACGGTCCGCCAACCCTTGCATATCGTAGCGAAGATGGATGGGGGGAGGTCCGGTTTTCCGCAGTGGATGCAGTGCATACACTAGTCCGCACTGCACCAGTAGGGATCGGCGATGGCAGTTCAAGACAGTACGTTTGTACTGCAGCCTATGTGGTGTGTGTTATTGTTAGCCTTGCATGCTCAAGCACATCACAGAAGGTGCTGTGTTCACCCCCTTTCAGTGATGCGGGCCACCTAAAAGTACGCTACAACTAAACATCATCAAAGCTCAAGAAATGCACTTACAATTTACGTTGATACAATTTAATGCTGCTCAGTCTAGGATGCAGCTTAAATTTCAACCTCAAATGGATGATAGCTATCAAGACTTGCAAGTATACATATCTGAAACAGTGTATCGACATTAGATACATATTTTAAACAATTTACAAAATTGAAAATTGAATAGTAAATTAAAATTTCATGTTAACTTTTGGAACGTTACTGGTTGCATTTGTGTGATTTTTCATCAGCTAGATTTTTTCCTGTTTGGTTTTTCGGTAGGCTCGATTTCGGCCGCCTCTCGGGTCTGGTCTTTGATCCTCCCTGAAGAGAGACCCCGTTGGTTGAATAACGAACACATGACCCTTCACTAGATATTGCAGTGCCTCTCGCTGGATGAGAATCTTTTAATTTTTGAAGTTTAAAGGACTCCAAAAGTCGCTCGAAAGCCAAATTCATCTAATCGACATCGTCCGCCATTTTGACAACTCTGTTTTGATGTGATAATTTATGCGACAATTCTTACCAGACGAAAATTTGCAGGCGGTAACATGATTAGCTGAAACCAACAAAGGAAATCGCAGGCGTCCAGCCGCTCCTTCAGGGGGATGAGTGAACAGTACGTAGCTGGTAATCGAGCCTAGTTTTTCGGGTGATGGAATGATAAAGGAAGGTATTTTAGTGTGTTTATTTTTCATATGCAAAATGTAATTACTCCATGTATAATAATATAGCTAAGGGTTTTCTCCGTTGCTACTTGCCATCCATTAGCTGTGCCAATTCAAAGAAGGCCACAATTTTTACTTTTATTTTAAACCACTCAGTTTATACAATTTGTTTTTCCATCGAAGTAAGGGACCAGTCATTATTTATCGCCGTGGGGCGGAGGATTTTGGGCTAAACATGTCAATGTTACTTCACTGAATGATACCCCTAATAGCAAATTTGAGTGGTCCCCCACTGAATCCTTCCAAAGTTTTTAGCGATCCCCACTAGCTTTTGGGTTCTCGGTTAGGACTGATCCCCCCTTTTTTTCTCCCAAAAATCAAGTGATCGCCCCCAGGCGATAAATAATGACCGGTCCCTAAAATTCAGGGATCGGAGAAATTCCGTTTTAATATTTTTTTTCCAGTAAAATATCTTATGTATATGTGCATATCTACTCTTTTTTGCTGCTACCCGTAGTACATTCAAGACTTTTCCAAATACTTATTTTCTCTAGCATTCTTTCGGTCACTGCAGCTGTTTCATCAAACAGAAATTCGATACTTACAATTTTGGATGTCAGTCGCGGTGTAACACATATTACTCACAATATCTAGTGCAATAAATATGTCTTCGAATTTCGAATATTTGCTCGACTTTTTTGACTTTGACATATAGCCGACAGCTCTTTAAGAAAATTCCATCTAGCTAAATCAACACTAACTATAGACCTTCTTTCGGGTACTTGCTGCACTCAAACTTTATCTTTTATGGTGTAATATTGATTATTCTGCCCTAGGTGTTGTTATTCATGAAATTTAAATAAGGAATGGGGAATTGCTCTGGCTTTCTCCAAGCCCCGCGCTGACTTTTGCGACTCAGACCAAGCACGCATCCAGTGCGAAAACGCTGCTGTTGCCTCCGATAGAGAGGTTAGATTACAGCAAGTAGACAAAAACTTAACTACTATGCATGCCGCATTCAGCCTTTGTCAGGAGAAAGTTATTAAGATCTAACTCCATCTGTTGGCCTCTTTCCCATCCTTATCGGAAGCACGACAAACAAATTATACTGACTCATGCAGGGAGCTTACTTCCGGCCCAATCCATTAAATAAACTAAATAATTTAGATACTAAAGACAGAGATAACCAGGTTGTGTTACTAGAATACTGGAGAGAACCCCTCCAGATTATTAAGGCGCATGTAGGTTGTGCCGATGCCACAATCTAAATATGGCTGCGCTGCAGCTCTTGCTGGATTTACCACCTGTTTTAGCTTAATATAATGTAGGGCTGTCCTGCTGTTTTTCCGGCCAACATGATCCGTAATCTCATGCAAGGAGACCCCAAAAAGAGCTAACGAAATCGCCGCACCGCTCCGAAAACCATGAAGGGTTTAACGATCGCTGGTTAATTCATTTAGTGCAAAGTCTACATTTGCATACTCATTTAATCTAGCCTAGGCTGCCTGTGGCTCTAGAGCCTTAAAATAAATTTTCCCCTCTTTTGTTACAGAACGAAAGAGATACCCTGGCTGTAATTCTATTCTGAGGAGCCTACAAATATTGAAATACAATTCCAGACCTAGCCTTCAACGGGGCATATAACTGCGTTTTTACCCCTTCTAAGGCGATCCCCCCTTTTTCTCGTTTAGCGTCGAATGCGTTTTCGGTCGAATGAAAAAAAAAATCACAGTAAGTCTCGGAATAGGAGGCCCTGGTACCCCAAAATACTACAAAAAATGTTCCTGTTTTAGTTCCTGTTCTCTGTGCTGTTACTATGCTCATTTTTCAGATTAAAAGAGTTATTTCAAGTGAAAAATTGTTTAGCTACGTCGTTACTTTTTTCTTTTTTTTTTGAAAATGCCAAAAATTTGGGTCGATCGGACGACGCTAAACGGAGAAAAAAAAGAGGATGGCCTAAAAGCAAAAATTAAACATTAGCATCGCACGAGCGCGATCATAAGGATTTAGTCCAAATATGGTTGATCAAAAATCCTGATTTGTCTGGAAAGAGTAGGATATCAACCGCTTTCAAGCCTAACAAATCAACAGCCCGATCTGTTGCGAAAAACAGGGACTTCAAGACAGCTTGATCCCTCGCGAGGATATAAATCTTAGATGGCTAGCTATTTCACAGGCAGCCCAAACTCTGTGGGAGTCTGTTGGACTTTGAATTTACAAGAGAATGTATGAAAATAAACAAAATACGTCTTAAATTCCAGTTTTGGACAAAAATAGAAATTAAAATCACTTACCTTGTGTTTGTGTTTTGTTATTTATCAACGTTTAAGATTTTGAGTTGTACTAACAGCAAGAAAAAAAACTGTTAGTACAACTCAAAATCTTAAACGTCGATAAAACGGCTTCCAAATGGCTCTAGAGGCGAAGAGACAGTAAATAACAAAACACAAACACAAGATAAGTGATTTTTATTTCTATTTTTGTCCAAAATCGGAATTTAGGACGTATTTTGTCTATTTTCATAGTTCTCTTATAAATTCAAAGTCCAACGAACTCCCACAGAGTTTGGGCTGCCTGTGCCTATTTGGACACTCTTGAATCCGCGCATGAATGAATTCTGATATGGTAACTAAGTCGCCAACAAGAAAAGGCTCTGCCTGGCGCGGAACCACCCTTGCGTTTAACTGTTTCTCTCTAACATTTGCCAGATACTGTTTTACTGAGCGATCCGCAGCCGGGTTACCAATCCCCATGAGAGGCTGCCATTCAGTACCTCTCCCATTTCCTCCAAAAATTGATCTCAATTTGCCTATAATAAATTAGAGAGTTTACTGCTCCATGAGCAAGACGTAAAGGGCACTGGGCGCCTGCCTGTGGCAGTCCGGTTGATGGACGCGTGTTCGTCCTCCACGATCTTTTCATACAACCACGTCTGTCGACAAAGCTGTGGTGATAGATTTAGGCGGGGACAGACTGAACAAGAAATTGGACAGCTCTTGCTCGAGAGCGCTTTTTTGTCTGACATAGCGCGATGACTGGTGCTGTCGAGAAAGTTGCTCTAAGCGTTCAGAGATGGCACTCATTATCTTGAGCTAATCGAGCAAGGGACTGAGGAGAGTACACCCTTTCATACTCGGCTAAAACAGCAAATATAGTCAAAGGTAGCCCAAGCTCGAAATATGAGCTTCGGCGAGCATCGGCATTGTTGCGTAACATTCAAAAGGGGGGGCTTTAGGGGTCTTTATGTGAACGGTTTTCTCTCTATATAAAGGTTTATATTCGTGTTTATATAGAGAGAAAACCGTTCACATAAAAACCTATCAAACGGCCATAAATCGGCCCGTGGACCACACAGGAGAGACGTAACACACATTTTAAGTAAGGTAAGCTGTTTTTATTGAAATCCTTTCATTTTCGTTGGTTAGAGAAACGATAGGTTTTTTCCCATACAAATCCTTATATTTCAGAATGTTACGCAACAATGCCGATGCTCGCCGATGCTCATATTTCGAGCTTGGGCTACCTGTGATATAGCTTGCTTGTGTAGGTTCAAAGCGGAGCGTCTCTCCGTAAAGACGTGAAGAATAAAAAACTTGACTGAAATGACGTTCCATCGCTGTAAGGATGTCAAGGAACGACGCAGAAACATTATTTCATAAGGTGAAAAAATGACCTTTAATGAACGTTTTCATTGTTTTTGTGTGGCCATATGGCCGGTAATCGGTCAAGGCGTTAAAAACACTAAATGACCGGCAGTCCCATATTCCGTAAATTTCACAAAATCGAAAGACTCTAGCTAATCTAAACTATCATATGTCGATTAAGACAAGTCAAGCGATCCTGAAATGCTTTATAGATCTCAAGTCTAGTGTTTAGTTTACAGTGGCCTCAGAAGACGAAACCGTGTTTTGTGACACTTGGAACTTTTTTCAGCTAGACTGCCGGTCAAGGTTTTCAAAACACTTAATCGCCGGCAGTCCTCTATTCTCAGTAAATTTCACAAAATCGAAAGACTCTAGCTAATCTAAACTATTATATGTCGATTAAGACAAGTCAAGCGATCCTGAAATGCTTTATAGATCTCAAGTCTAGTGTTTGGTTTACGCTGGGCTCAGAAGACGAAACCGTGTTTTGTGACACTCACTTTTTTCAGCTCGACTGCCGGTCAAGGTTTTCAAAACACTAAATGGCCGGCAGTCCCATATTCTCAGTAGATTTCACAAATCAAAAAATTCAGCCGTTCTGAACTATAGTAAGTCGTGATCCTGATCAAACCAGCCGGTTTTGTGGGATTTCTATATCATGTTTTTGTTCTCGTATCCCATGTATAATTTCAATCCCAATCCCGAATCCTGACCCTACTGGGGATCGGACCCTTTACATTACAAGTACATTGTGTACCACAACAACCAGTTGGGAGGGGATAAGAGGGGCGGGAGGGGGCTGGTGGGCGGTTTGTATTGCCATATATTGTCTCCTTCTGCTGTCAAGGTCAATCTTCCAAGAATTGGTAGATACAATCATGATTGGCCAAGCAGCAGAAATGAACATTGATGTTCTCAGCTAAGCAGGCATTTGTGGGTAGGGAGGAAAGATCCTCTAACATCGGCTGCATGGGTAGCCTGATTCTCAGAAGTTCAAGGTCATTTGTGGCCCCCTGCATGGGTAGACCATTTTTCGTAACCCCCTATTCATGTCATTTTGCATACAAAAAAACAGACATGGCCAATGCTTACCCCCTCAATGTTTAAGGCATCATTTCCAGAAAGAAATCCTGTTCAAAATGTTGCCTGTGAGCAAGCTCTCTGGGGCGTCCTGGCGATGGGGCGTGAAAAGGAAAGAGAACCTGCTACTACGTCTCTGGAATTTGAATGTTGAGAAATTAGTAATGATGTCATTACCCTTGGCACATTTCAAATTATGTTTTTTTTTACATTTGCACTCATTTCCACTTACACTTATTGGCGGAAATCTGACGGCTCAGTCAACAGGGAGCCACTGGGGAATTCAAATTTCAGAGACATAGTTGCAAGCTCTCCTACCATTTCCTGCCCTGCTGACAGTGGGGCCCGGAGAGCTAGCTTGCATGATATAATTAATAGTTTTTATTGTGTTAAATCTTCTAGTTTGGTCAAACCAACATTGAAAATAAGTTTTGCTGCTTGGTTGATTGCAAGTGAATCATCCAGATGGCCCATAAAGAAGGTAATGCAGATTTATCCAAAGAATCCAAGCATCCCTCTGAATTTCAGACTCATGTTCAACATTTAACAGAGGAAAAATCTGGACTTTGTTGTCAACTACTATCTGGAAGCAACTACAAAGAAATCAAAGAACTGTTTGCACTAGCTTGGCCAACAGTGTTCTCTTACTTCTTCTATCACATGGTTAATATGATTAGCTTGTTTTTCGCCGGACGTGTTGGTGAAGTCGAATTAGCTGCAGCAACTTTAGCTTTATCTTTTATCAATGTGACAGGACCTTCGCTGTTTATTGGTTTAAGTTCTGCAGTGGAGACACTTTGTTCTCAAGCATTTGGAGCAAAGAATTATCACTTTGTTGGTGTAGTGCTGCAAAGAGGAGTTTGGATTTTAGGATTAACTTGTATCTTAGCCTGGTCACTATGGGTTAATACTGAGTTGCTTTTGTTGCTGATTCAACAAGAAGAGACTATTGCAAGGTTAGTTTGTACTCAGGTAACACTTACCATGTTATGTGATGGAATCCCTGTTTAATTAACAGACAAAGAAGCCTTGACTGTGCCCTGTATTCTGTTGTAACGCACAGAGGAAGTGACTAGAACATGAAAGTACTGTAGGGGGAGACACAAGACGTTATTTGAGTATTTCTCCCTACTTCTTGAGTGCTCTAGCCACATCCAGTGAGTGTTTACAACAGAATGGATAGCTTGCAAGCAAGATCTCCTCGGGTTCCCTGGGGTAAGGGTTAAAAGGGAAAGGAAAGCTTGCACTCACATCTCATAAATTTGAATATCTGCATCCCAGAATGGGACATGATATTTAATCAGGCGACGATGTAATGCTCCCCTGGGAGAGCTTGGTTGCAGGCTATTAGGCTTAATTAAGACACCTTAATTTTCTTCATTAAAGTGAAACCTTTGGAAACCTTTTATGAATTGCTCTAAAGAGAAAATCTCTTTCAAAGATGGAATGCTTTTAAAAATAACAGTAGAGGTGGGTTATTTGCTAGTTGCTTTAGCTTCTTTACAGTGGACAGAATGGGACTCATGCTAGAGTTTATATGGTGGTGGAGGGAAAATAAATTCATGTATTTAGGTGATTTGTACACAATTTGTATACAAAAAATGTACACAAATCTACTCCATTGTACCTAATGTATACTTGATGTATACATAGAAAATACACTAAAGGAAATGTGATTGATTTTGATGTATTCTTTTTGTATACAGCACTAAGAAGATGTGTACAAAAAGTATACAACAGACACAAACTGGAAATATGTGATTAATTTTGATGTACAGGTTTCATAGTACAATCAGAAGAAGCATACAAAAAGTATACAACATTGAAGGAATGCATTAACCCTTTAGGCCCCAAGAGTGACCAACATTAATTTTCTCCTAACAACAAGAGCAGATCATCAAGAGTAAAGGTTATGAGAATTACTAAATTGATTACCAAGGGGAGAATGCTTTGATCTTAAACCAAATTCTCTCAACTATTCTTCAAAGAAATGTATGGAGATCAGTCTGGAGAATTTGTATTTGGATATTAGGGCTTAAAGGGTTAACAGGAATAAAAGGATGTGTAAAAAGTACACAACAGATAATAAAGGAGATCTGTAATAAGTAATGGAAACAGGACTGAGTGGAGTCTAATTCAGTCGGTAATCATACATGCAAGTGATTAAACAGAATTGCGTTCATCCAATTTCTTTGCACGAGTAACTGTATGACTATAGACCCAACTGGACTACATAAGGTTCTGTTACCAATTAATCATAACTATAACAAAATTTAAGATGTGATGTTGAGATTTTATTTGAACTTTTGTATAAAGCACAGGATCTTTAAAGAATTTTGTTACTGTTATGATACCTTATATCATGTACAGTAATTTTATAGTCGGAACAATATCAGTAACCTGCATATACAAACTATACAACATTCATGTAAAGCATTAACAAGAAAAGCAGCACATACAACAAGGAATCATTTCGTTACTACCGTTTTAATACAATAATCAGAGGAAGGATACAAAAATACAGACAATCTTTTATTTGCAACTGCCCCATGTATTTCAGAATAGCTTAGGAGACTAAAATTAAGGTACATATTTTTAATAGAACCATTCACTTTAACATTGGACCTGTACGAAAGTTATCACTTTAACATAATTTGCATAGAAGCAGCACCACTCAGCAGAAAAGCATTTTGGCCGCCTATCATAACGAAACTTTGTACATACTGCTTTGTAGTCACGACCTAACTTGCATGCATTCGATTCGTGCATTCATTAAAGCTTAAATCGAAGAAAGCAAGGAAATTGTCTAGTGTAATTAAAATGACAAAAAATAAAGCCGTTAATACTCACTTTAACGTACTTTTTTTCTTCCATTCGGCAGTGAGCTCGATCTGCTTCCGCTTTATTACAATAAGAAATATTCGATAAACGGAGACTGAGTTAACTTGTGAACTCAAGGCGATGTAGGAAGCAGTTTGTTTTTTACTAGGACCTCAGTTCAGATTTTATGCTTGTCCCTCACATGTCCGTTAATTTAACCGGTGAAAAATACAGCATGATGGCACACAAAGATCTGAAAGATCTAGAGCGATCCGAACGTTCAGAAACCAAGATGGCCGCACTCGGACGGGACGATAAAAGACTGGATCCTAGCACCCGTGTTTTGACGGTTTTGGAACCGGTTTTGGCGCGAATTTCTGAACGCGGCTGCCAAACTCTCGATCTTCATTCGTTCAATCACAACAAAGAAAGAGATGACGTGTTTAGCTAAACAGATCAGGGCCGAGTTGTTCAAAGCTGGGTTAAGATGGTTAAGATAACCCAGGGTTAGTGCGAAATTTGAATTAAGATTTGAAAGCTTAAAAAGCATTTCAGCTTTAATTTTTTTTGTTTACAAGTTGATGATTGGAAGCTCTAAAAATAGCACAGAAACTTATCCGAGAAAATGCTTTTGAACACAAGAAAAAGAAACCCGGGTTAATTTTAACGCCGGGTTAAGCTTGGGTTAAGCGCTAATCGTCCTTCGAACAACTCGGCCCAGTGCAGTACAAGAACAGAGCAAGACTTATTTTTCCGTAAAAGGATTTGTAATCCTTTTCTTCGATGAAGTTTTCATTTTAATAACTGAAAGACTTGCTGGAAAGGTAAGTACTTTCCTTTCCTTTTGATAAATGGGGTTTTCCTTCTATATTTTTTTACCCTTTTGTAGAAAGATCTTGATATTTGCGAGGTTAATATTCAGAAACGGTGATTGGCGAACTACACTTTAGCTTCTTTTCATTTGCCTCTTACATGAGCTGCCCTCATGGTATTAAAACTTAATCCTTAAACCCCTTTCCAGCTAATTGTAACTTTTCTTTTCTTTTTTAGCTTTTCAGATTCTGAAATTTTCAAATTTTTGCAGAACTATATAGCTACTTTTTTTCTGTCACCTGCCTGACTATCAAAATTACTTAACTAATGAAGTTAAATACTTTTTTTTATGAACAGTAATAAAGACTTCTGTGAAAATGTCTGTGCCTAGATGCAGAGATGCCAACCTCTGGAAATCTAAAATCTGGAGACTCTTTCTTTTGCATTAGCCCCCAAATATCAATGATCAACCCCCCCCCCCCCCCCCCCCATAAACACAATTCGATCCAGTCCCTAATCGGCTCAGGACATTATTATGAAGTCTTGCATGAGTTATAGACCATCACAAGTAGCTTTCACGATTTTGTCAGTGTTAAAATACGTGCGAAAATACCCCAGAAACCGAACTTTGAATCATAGAAAATTCGAATTTTGGGAGAAAATGGGATAAATTCCAAATTAAAGCACAGAAAAGCTCATAACTCGATTTTATCCGGGAGATTTGGTGACCCGTACGGGAGACCGGGAGATTGTTGTCTTATCCGGGATACTCCCGGATAATCCGGGAGAGTTGGCATGTATGTAGATGGCCAAGCTGAACCCAGCCCTCAGTATATAGCATTCATTCCAGTTCATCTGACAAAAAGTTTGTGGTTATTTGAAGACTACGGATGTGAGTATTTCTACATTTTTGCGAAGACCATCATCCATCAGGATCTGGTTGATTTTGTCTAGTTTCATATGAGACTTGAAGTAATACAGTAACCTTATCAGTCCATGAATCTTTAATATACCACAGATATCAGCCCTTGCATGATATGTAATAAATATTCTATTGTGGGTTCAATTACTTGTTTTTGTTTAGCTAATTACTATGTTTTGAGACACCAAGGTGACCACTAGCTGTGTTAATAAATCAAAGTTTGATAATGGATGCCAAGTCGATAATAAAAAATTATTAAACCGTACACAATGTAATTGAGCACTGTCAATTGGATTGGAATATAGAAACAACATTAAAATGACCTTAAAGGCTTTTGTGAAGACAATCCAAAAACACTTTTTGTATATAGCATAAGTAGAAAAGAGAATGGCCATTTCTATTTTTTGTTCATTATAATGAAATAATTATATAATTTATACTCAACGTTTTTAAAATGTACTCTTATATAGAAATCACAAATTCAGGTACAGATCAAGACTAATCATATACAACAAGTATATACTTTGTATAATTTTTGTATAGAATTGTTGTGTTGATTTAGCAGATTGCAGTCAATGTTTTGTATATAAATGTATATGACATTGAATCCAAAACAAGTGTGGTGCAAACGACATACTTTTTGACTTGTATACTTTTTGTATAGAATTCTGTTCCAAATTAATGTAGGCAACATTGATGCTATACAAAAAGTATATAAATGTATACAAAATGTGTAGATCACAAAGCGGACTCAGGCACTTCATGTACTATACAAAAAGTGGACAAAAATGTGTACTTTTTGTATACACTTTAGTTCAAAATGTGTACTACAAAATGTATACTTCATAAATGAACACAAAAAGTATATAAATGTATACAAAATGTATAGATCACAAAGTGCACTCAGGCAACTCATGTTCTATACAAAAAGTGTACAAAAATGTGTACTTTTTGTATACACTTTAGTTCCAAATGTTTTCTATAAAATGAATACTTCATAAATGTAAACAAGGTATACAATGTGATGTATACTTCAATGTTTGAATTTGTATACATTTTGTGTGATACATTTTTTTTGCATCAGACAAATTCAGTTTGGCGACAAAATTTATCTAGTTCTTCTGGGCATCTTCATTTCAAAACACTTTCAGAAGAACAATATCCTGAATTCAAGGTATGCTACAAAGCTTACAAAATAAAATCTAGTTTTCTCAATGCCAAGGGCTGAAGCAGACATTAGTGGTGGTTTACCACTTTTTGAATGTTCGTCTTTTGGTCTGGCCCCCTCAAAGACCTGCCTGCAAAAACAAGAACTCAACAATTTTCTGGTGTTTCATCTTCTCGCTGCAGCCATACTTTCAGGGCTTTGTTCAATCATGCAAAATTTATCTGTCATGTGCTTTATGTACATTTGACGCTCATTTCTGCTCCGTGCTGACTGGCCAAAACTGACAGCCCTGTCAATGAGGGGAGGGAGCACTGTATGTGGAATTCCAATTCCTGAGACGTGACTGCAAGCTCTCCTTCCTCTTCACCCTGCTGCCATGAGAATGCCTTGGGGGAGTTTGTTTGCAGGCTACAGAGTGGAACACAGTCAAGTCTTTATTTGTTTCACACACATGTTTCATGATTAAGAATTCCCTCAATAAATTCGCCACACATGACTTTCTAATAATTATTATTTCCACAACAAACTATATTTTTAATGTGAACGAGAGTGTCATCAACATGTTTTACACTCTCATACACGTAAAGTACACTTAAATTAGCTGCAATCAGATTCCTTTTTAGAATGGGCCAAATGATTTGATTGGTTGTTTAAGACAAAAGCTATCAAAGCATTAAAAGCTATCGTAAACTGAAACGAGTGAAAAATGCTGTGAATTTGAATGCGGCAGAAAAAATAAAAAATCAGTTTCTAACTTGGTAAAATGTTCAGTTAAATCTGCCCAAATTGACGTGGCCCATGAAAACCTGGAAATTATTAAGAAGACAATTTGAAAACATACTGTATAAATTAATATACATATTATATCATATAACTGGTGGCAGATGATGTGACAGCTTTTGCTGTGTGTTTTGTACTTTAATAAAGCACGCTTTTTCAACCAATCAGAGTGCACATGAACTTTAATTTAATATTTGTTTTAACTTTTAGGTTGACACAAGACTTTATCCTCATATGTATACCTGCTCTAATAGTAAGTACATTAACAACAATTATTGCATTCGCAAAACTTCTAGTATAACTAACTGTCGCACTTTTTTTATAACAATATTATTATTCAGGGTTGTCACTAAGGGCCGGGGGCCGGGGATTTCCCCCGGCTACTCAGAGCATGGCCCCCGGCTACTTTCGTCATTAAATTAAACCAAAAGAGCTCAGCTTTGAAGCACACAAAGACTATCCATCAAACTAAATGAAAGTTTCATCTGCAGTAGGTTCAAGTAATTTTGAAATACTCGCGTGCAAAAACTAAGAAATGTCGGAAAAAGACATCTGCCTTAGATTTGGTACTAGTACACACGCGCGAAAACTCTCCGTTCGCGAAATGCCAGTAGGGAGTTTTAGCAACGACGACGGCGACGGCAACGAGAACGTCAAAAAAGCAATTGGTTTATTGAGCAAAACAACTAGTTTGCACGCGCATCACACTTTTTTGTACATTTCTTTGCCGTTACTGCACGACTACGACGTGAAAATGCCTAGTTTCACGTTTTATGGAGGACGTAAACAATCGAAGACAAACTTTCTTTCTCTTTCTAAACTTGAGTGCGGTCCCAAAGAAACCAACTCCAGGGAAATTGGCCTACATTAGCTATTTTCAGCGAAGTGAAATAAAAGAGACGAAGTTGGAAAAAACGCCAATTCATTTTAAAAGCGACGTTTTCGCTGCCGTCACCTTTGTCGATGCTAAAAGTCCCTAGTTTCAACCGTTGTGTCGGCTTTGTGTTGAACATGTCGAAGAAGTGGCAAAGGAATCTGCACTCTTTGTTCACGATGAAAGACCTGAGCAGATCTCTGTTGACATCACAGAAGAAGTTGAGGCTTCATCCGAGCGTTAAATCTCCCTGATGCTGATGTTGATGATAATGAGGATTATGATGAAGGCTTTGAAGATGAACACTATGACTGATTGCTATGTTTAATAAATTGACGTTTAAGTGACCAGGTCTATATTTAGCTTTGTGAGGTATCGAGTATATAGAGAATACTTCATGGAAAGTGCTGGCGTACGGTATTTACGCACGAGTTGTTGACGTATCAGAAATCGAACGAGTGAGCGCAGCGAACGAGTAAGATTGCTGATACAAAAACAACGAGTGCGTAAATACGTACAAAGCACTTTCCATGTGGTATTGTGTTTATTATATACATACTGAGAAACTCATCATTTTGGCGGCCTTTTTATTTTAAATCTTTCAAATAGGCTAAAATTTGCCGCTACACACTTACCGCAAAATGACAACGAAAACGAAGTATCAGCTTTTTTATTAATTAGTAAAAACGTTTGTTCAAAACATAAATGACGCTAAGGATATGAGGTAATCCAAGAACTATAAGTAATCTTAACTGTTTGTTCTCAATGCACAATTGAAAATGAGTGAAATTTAAGTAAAATGGCCGGTTTCAATATAAGCTTAAGCTTAAACGAACAGCAAAGTAGCTCCGACAAAAAGCACAACAAAAGCTTACGTCTCGTTCTGTTTTTCCCTTTCCGCTGTTGTTTCGCCAGCTCTCTAGCGTTTTCTTTATCGACAGTGAAACAAACGAAACTATTCCACTCCATTTCCGAAATGTTTTTCCTTTTTTTTAGCGAGAAAAACTCTTCGAGTAAAACTTTTCTCGTTGAATGTGTGCGAAGCGGCGCTGCCAGCTTTAAGAAAAGGTGGGAATCTTGGCGCGAAACTCACACACCTCTGTGGCTTCTGATTGGACGTATCATTTTTCTCACACGTGAAAAAAGATCGTTCGCGATTCTGATTGGACGTATTACTTTTTTCACATGTGAAAACCATCGTTCGCTCCTCTGATTGGCTAGAACTAATTTGCGTACGAAAATTTACGACATAGCTTTTTGGTGAGTATTTCTCAGTACGTATATAATAACGCGCGGTCAACGGGAAATGTTAGATCATTGTCCGCAGGTCATGATCACATCCTCTCAGTTCTACTTCCAAGAAGTTATATTTAAAAGGGAAGTTAAGCATTAGCAGTACTTTTGCATTCTTCTCCCTGAGTGTCGTTTTGACATCTCAGCGTCGTTTATAAAGTATTAGCCCTCTCTTTTAAATGCTTTTCCGTATGTCAGTTTCTTCGTATGTTAAGTGATGTTTCGTTCCTAAATTCGAGACCACTAATGTTACCAGTTGTGCAGTCTAGTTTTGCCATATTTTATCCCGCGATTTTTCGTACGTTACGCTTGTTTTAGCGTTATCATACTTTTGTTTTTCAACAAACCATAGTAACCTTGTGTTTATGATGCTTTTTCGTACATTCATCGTCCGCTTGTCGTCTTTCCGCTTCTCCGTGAGTTAATTCATTTGTAATATTAGTTAAACTTTTGTTTTCTGTAACTTGTTTCGTTCTTACGTATAACTAAATGAGGATTTACAATTGATTTTTAAACGCATGTTAATTCATTTGCACCATCTAAGAATCGATTGTCCTTTCCACATTTTTAACATTTGTAAAGTATCGTTGTGATTTAACACTTCACTGGCCAGCATGCGCCTTGTCTGCGTGAAGATAAGACTGCGCGGATAACGTGACCGGTGCCTACCTGTCATCTATTTCAGACCCGGTGCTTACATGTATACTCCCATTTGGCGGCCACTAAACTTATTATTTTAGGCTCTCCGAATGATGTTGTTTTCTTTAATAAAGACGTGATCATCATAAAACCGCTAATGATAGCTGTACTCTTGATGAAGATTGCCTTTTTGGGGCGGTAATGCGTTTTAGAAAACGGTAGAAGTTGCGCTGCAAAAACTTCTTGTAGGGGGGGAGGGGGGTCTCTAGGACTGGTATTAATAACATTGTCAAATTTGACCTTCTACACTGTATAGTCTTTGTCAGCTTGACAGTCAGCTTTGGTTTCACATCAAAGCTAATTTATTTTCAAATATGTCTTTGCCTTGTGAAAAGGTACCTCTTAGAAATATCAAATGTAACCCCCTCATAAATTTGCACAACAGACTGTCAGTAGCACTGTAGTTTGCCTTTGCCTTATAAACTTTGCGTACAATTAAAAAAACCTTTTTTCATTGCTTCTCATAACGTTTAAGCCCTAATAACGGTTTTTGTTTTGTTTTCTTTTAACAGGGGAATTTTTTATTCATCTTGTTACAAAGATATCTTCAGACACAGGTGTGTTGAAAGCTAAGTACATGTATGTAAAGGGAATTTTCATCATGTATATGTTACACTGGTCAAATATGATTAAGCTAGATTCTCAATATTTCTTTTGCCTCCTAGCCCTAATTCATGAATAATTAGGGCTAGGATACAAGGGAAGTTTAGAAACAACCTAATGTAAAAATTGCAAACATTAAAATGCTGCCAAATGCTGTGTCAAAACTGCTTCAATGCTAGAAAACAGAAAACTACAAGCGTGATACATAGCACGTGTACTTGACCTATATAAGTCCTATTGAGCCGCTATGAACAAAATATTTATATACGCACACCTGTGTGTAAATAGAGATGTTTTTCATGATGACGTATTCATCTGTGTTTTTCGTCTCTTTTCCTAAGTACCCAAAAATCGACGGCAGTGATGAAAAACTTTCTAGATTTTTTCGGAATTTAGCTTCTTTTTAGCCACTCAAACTAACAGCAAAAGCGGTGAAGATGTTTCGCGAAAAAAGCTTAATAGAGCCTGAATGATTCGTTAAAAGGTCTGCCATAGAGACTGACATTTAAGAGGAAAAAAGACCACAAATTGGTCTGTGTGGGAAAATATCTAATTTGTTTAAAGTGTCCTCCGTTTTTAACGTTTGTTTATCCTTTACAAAACAAGTTAATTATAAAGTAATCTCAATGGTGAAAAATTATGCACTTTTGTTATCGCCGAACAATTCGACTGAAGCAGGAAACTTTATCTTGCAATAACAAGACAAATTGCACAAGAAGACATCAATTTATCACTCACAAAAACAACTGTAGCTGCCAGGTCTTCTCAAGAAGCTGTAATGATCAGCCATTGTTGGTAAATGAATATAAGTTTAAAGTAGGATGACAGTCGTCTTTCCTAAAAACAAGTTTTCCCGATTTTGCCGAGAAAAACATAAACATCGTTTCAGCAAATCCAAACCTTACTCCATGACTTCTTAAGAACATGTGAGTATTTTAACTTTAGGTGGACTTTAAGACCCTTTACCTTTGTTTCTGCTTCGTTTTCATTAATCGTTAACGAATAAATAAGCGAATTTTCTTTCTCAGTTTTACAGAAAGAATTTTCATTCAAACCAGACGATTGTGGCATGTTCGTAATCGGCGAATAGAAGCGTTTGTTATTGTGTCGCGCGTTACGAGAATTTTGCAGTTTATCAAAAAGCAAACATTTTTGTCAGCTATGTTATAAAAGAATTTGCTCATGCTTTTACCTGTGTGTATATCAAGTTATGGATGCACTTGGGAAGTACGGAGAGCACTCAAGAAGCTAGAGTTGCTCTCGGCTGCACCTCTAGTAATTCTTACGCCCCTTTTGTGCTCTCCAAACTTCCCGCCCGCATCCATAACTCGATATACCCACACTAAGCATTAACAAATTCTAAATTAACCTGAATTTAATTTTGACCTGTAACATATATAAGCAGGCCACTGCTGCACCTCATTAAAACAGCCACATTCTTATGCTCCCTGTAAAGGCTGAATTAAAGGAGATCTACTGAAATTGCTATTTTTGCTTATAGGGTATTGTGAAACCTATACTTTATGTGTGTGTAATTGCTAATGGCATACAAATTGGTCTTAATGTCCTGATGGCAATGGTGCTAAAGCTAGGATTCCGGTAAGTTACATATTCACTAGGAACCTATAAATACCTTTTTGTATCTGGGAGGGTGGGGCGGGTGGGGTGCCTTATATTCACTAGGTAGGAAATTAGGGAAAGCTTTTCAAAACAAGCTATAAACCTAGCAGTGCTTATCAAAATACTTTTTGAATTTACTCGCATTTTTAAGCATTTCAGGATGTCATAAAAAATCGAATTCGTTTCAATACAATTAAGCCAGAGGAGGCTAATATCCACTGAGGGGGGCTCTTGACCCAACGGAAACCCTTGCTACGCAGGCTACAAATTTAGTTTTTGGGACATCATCACCGACTTCTCTTTACTTTTGTTGCCCCGGTGTAGGTGCTTTTAATGGGGTTCAACTGTACCACTTTGAGGGTAAACCCAACCTAAACCACTCAGGTGAAACCTTGGTCTATTATGTGGGCAGCCGTAAATAATTAAAAATTAATGAATGAGGCTGAGTATCTTAAATAACACCCTCCGAGATCTCCATAATTCTTCATATGATACGAAAGCCGAATTCAATGATTGATTTATTATTCAGTCAAAATAATTCCTAGTTTAAAAACATGGCTAAAACATGCTTACCTCCATCGATCCATCGATGTTAAGTTCATCTTCGATAGTGCACGTTTAGGTTTGTCCAGCTCCGCAAATATTCTCCAAATAACAGATTTCGCCCTTCGAGATGTCTTCTTGCTGTTCTTGCCATGTTTTTAGTTATTTTTTCGCCTAGTTCTTACTCTTGAAAAGAGTGAAATGTCCACCATTTTTCAAGTTCACAACCAAAACAACTCAACCTTGTCCCCAGGTCTTCTCGGTTAACGGTGCCTTAACCTGTACGAACGCTGCATTTTTGACCTCATTTTCTCGTTAAACACAAAAGTCCTCCAAATTTGGTCATCAGAAACTGGTTATGGTGAATTATGCGTGTGCTTTTAGCCAATCAGAATCGGGGAAATATTTTGAATGAATAATAATAGGATTTAATGCTTCCGCTGTGATCCATTCTGATTCTGGTCGAGCACTCAGACATGTGAATCTTCTTTTAATTTGACAGGGGAGTGGCCATTAGCTGGGCTCTGACTGTATGCATCTTAACAAGTTTGCTGTTTGCTTACATGAAGGTCTTTAAGCTCCATATAAAGACTTGGCCAGGTGAATTTGATATCATGCAGTCCTAGTTACTCAAAAGTTTTGACTTGTTTACCAATTAAATAATGATTTGTCCAGTGCTTTTAATGTACAATCTGTGGCTCTAGTAAATTATAGAAGATATATTGTGTAGCCGTTCAGTGATACAAAATTTCTCTTTGTGATGAAAAATATGTCACAGTTCAGCACTGTGAACAAGTGAGTGACAATTAAAACAAGAGAACATTCTTATCTCCAAGTAGCCGCGCAGTGTGTTCTATATAATAATATGTTTGTGTTACATATTATTATTGCCATTGCATTGTTTCCTTAGACAAGAAACTTTGCTCCATTTTTTCTCTTTTTATCCTTGTTTATGAATAGGTACTGCATGGCAACAAACCCCCTCGGCGAACCCTGTGATAGACTATAACAGGCGTACAGAATAATACTCGCGGAAGAGTTTTGGTCTGATCTTAAAATCTCGGAAGCGTTTTTGATGGGTCTCTTTTTTGGGCGATTTTTGCGACTCAGTGTCTCGAATTTTTTTGCCGACGGGTCTCGGAGTCTCGGATTTGTCTTTTTATCCTAATTCCGTTTGGTCTTCACGAGTCGAATTTTTCAGAGTTCATGGGTACAGCTTATAAAATGAACTGAACTAGTAGATTAAGACAGTAAAACAAGACAAAGCAGTATACTTGTGCATGGGCTTCCGGTACGCTTCCACTGGTGCTTTCGGTCATTTTTTTAGCTTTATTTGCACCCTTATCTCATGGTTTTTTGACGCTTAGTCTCGGCTTTGATATTTTAGAAGTAATGTCTTGAGCTCGCATTTGATAAATGCTTTAGTCTCAGTCTCGAATTTTGCAACCAGGGTCAGGTCTCGCAAAGTCTCAAGTTTACCAGTATACCCCTGGTGAGCATGCTACTAAAAGCTACAAAAACCAGGGATAACTTGTAATTGCTCAGCCTTGTCGCCCCCATTAACCAATTGTGCACTTTTGCTTGCTTTATTATAGTTAATGCATTCATCAAGTTAATAGTTAACTTGCTACAGACTTTTTCATGATTGTATAGTTATTAAAAGGACCTGGTCTTGTACCATTCAGGTTGGACAACTGAAAGCTTGTTGAACTGGTCACAGTTTTTTAAACTTGCTGTCTCCGGGATGTTCATGACCTGTGTTGAGATTTGGAGCTTTCAAAGTGGAGCATTTTTGACAGGTAATCGGGGTGCCACAGGCAGCCCATTAACGCGATATATGCGTTCTTGTTCATGCGTTACTTACACTTTTTGTGTAGTTTCAGGATGTTTGCTAACCTGGTTTTCAAAAATCTAGATAGAAATGTAAATTGAGAAAGATATAGTGATCGACATTATTTGAACATGGGAGAAGACAACGGGTACAGCACCGTAGGTGACAGGATTTGAACCATAGATCTTCCAAACACTGGGCGGAGCTCTTTCGAACCTAGCTGTGGAAAAATGTCATATATGAGGTTCATAACCGACATGTTTCAAGTGACTCTAAGGATCATGCAGCAATGTTGGAGGCGTACCCTATGGTGATAATTAAAAATAGGTGATAAGCTTTAAGCTTGGTAGTGAATGAGAGATTACATGTAACTGTTGGTGTCTATAGTTTTTTTTTTTTGTATTAACTAGTGCTATCGTTGTTTTCTTTCTAAGGGACCCTTGGTGAAGTGCAGTTGGCATCGTTTGGAATTCTTTTTAGTTGGGCAGCCTTTGTATTTATGGTAAGGGTAACTTTTTAAAATCTTACTCTTTTTCATGGATCTAAATATCTGTCGCCACTCTATCCAGTAAGGGGTCTTTCGATCCCTCTTTCTGGGCCCAGTTGTTCAAAAGTCGCGGGATAACGCAAGGGTTTCCTTAATACTTATCCGCTGGATAGTGATTTTTGTTATATATTAATGACATCCGTAAATCTTCCAAGGAATTTACTTTTTATCTATTCGCAGATGATACAAGTCTAACCTATCCAAATGACAACTTAACTTACTCTTGAAATAACTGTGAACAATGAGCTTGAGAAAGTAAGTGAATGGCTTAGCTAACAAACTAACGCTCAACGTCAAAAAGTCTAATTTTGTCATTTTTCGTCCGCGCCAAAAAATAATACCTTTCATTCGTCAAATTAAGATTTTTAATCCAACTTTAAATGCTCGAGTAATTGTAGAGATGAAGGACTTTGTTAAATATTTGGGTATAATGATTGATTCTGAACTATCGTGGAAGCATCATATTGACTTTATCTGTCACAAAATTAGTAGCAGATCGGTTAGAATAATTGTTAAAATGAGGCATTACATTCCGTGGCATCTTCTTTTGAATTTATATCATGCACTTATTGCTCCTTATTTAAATTATGGTATCTGTTTATGGGACAAGAATCCACAGACCTACCTCAATAAGATACTTGTTGCTATTTGCAGGACATAAAATTGTAAACTTTATGTTTCTTTAAATAAATACATTGTCGTTGTTGTTGTCCTCTCTGGCACTGAATTGAAATCTGAGTGTGCCTATTGTAGATACCACTGGGACTGAGTGTTGCTGCTGGGGTTCGTGTTGGAAATTTCCTTGGTGCTGGTAACCCAAAGGCAGTAAAAAAGACGATCAAGGTGGCTCTGGGATTAATAGGTAAACGCGTTTAATACAACTGGGTTTAAAATATTAGACTACAAGAAGTCCCCTCATTTACCTCAGGGATAGTAAAGCGAGCGAAATACGCGAGTGCGGGTGGAAATCGCCATCTGCGAGGAAGGTGGAACGTGAAGGGAAGAGAGATAATTTTCTTTCCTTCCTCCACGTCTGGTCTGTCCTCGCGCGCCGCGATTTTCACTCGCACTCGCGTATATTGTTCACTCATCATCCCTGAGGTAAACGAGGGACCGAACCTAGCTATATATACGCTTTTCCTGTTCTTCGCTTATTTCTCTGTTTTCTTTGTTTCCGCCTCTAGTTTATTAAAGCAAGCTATTAACGCGTTTTGGTCAATAAAAGAGGCTACTCGGAAGAAGAAAATTCAAGTTTTACCAATATTAGTCGAACCTATGACCTTCTGGCCACAGTTATTCAATCAAGGGATAGCGTTATCCACTGGATTAGTCACTATTCAGCGGATAAGTATTAGCAAGAAACCAATTGCGTTATCCGCCTGATAGTGACTTATCTGGGTCGAGTTGTTCAAAGCTGGGTTAAGATAACCCAGGGTTAGTGCGAGAGTTGAATTCAGATTTGAAAGCTTAAAAAGCATTTCAGTTTTAATTCTTTTTGTCTACAAGTTGATGATTGGAAGCTCTAAAAATAGTACAGAAAATTATCCGAGAAAATGCTTTTGAACACAAGAAAAAAAAACCCGGCTTTTGGTTAAGCGCTAGTCGGCCTTCGAACAACTAGACCCTGGTGAATAGTGCTATTCAACTGTTGAACAACTGGGTTCCGGTTAGTATAGTCTTGATGCTCCACACCTGGAACCTGAACTCAGACACAATCGATGGTTACAGTAGGCTCAATCTCCAGCCTTTGGTGTCTCGATGTGCCCTTGGGGAGTACCGAATCCGCATCGAGACACCAAGGCTGAAGACTGTGCCTATGGTTGTAAGAGCTATGGCTATTTAACTAGGTTCATGTGCGTAGGACGTACTCACTACCTTACTGCTTAACAACGTTCCTTTGAATTTCCATACGTATTCATTAATTTTTGCTTTGATCTGACAGTTTCTGTAGAACTTATTATACTTACGGTCTTTCTTGGACTTGGAGATATAAGTGGTCGTGTCTTCACCAGCAGTAGGTTTGTAAATACCATATACGCGTTTATTATCTATCTGCATTTTAGTTATCAAACAGGAAACGCAGGAAATGAGTGTACAGTTGGTTATTTGTATACAGTAAGAGCAAACCTGTTTTACAGGTCGCCGAGTTCATCAGGTTTAAAATCTCCGGTCCCAACAAAAATCAAAATTGGTCGTTTTTTCTAGCATTTACCGCGAGGAGTTTATACTACCGGGTATTTTCCCAACTTTTACCTTGCATTTGAAAACTGGTTTGCCAGTCGCACACTAAGAAAGTGCTGTACGGTAAGAGAAACGAAATGGGTTGACTCCTGCTCCAATTGAGGACTTCATCAAGTAAGAGTAAACTGTAAACAAAAATGATTCAGCAAGTAAGAAAAGCGAAAAAATTTTATCTGACTTGAATGCCGTCTGAACAAGATGATGTTCCTTTATTGGCGAGGCACGTGTACCATTGAGGTCGTTTTTGTAAGCTTTTTTAAAGGCTTTTTTTAAAATTAGCTCAATGCAATCAAGACGTCCCCGCGCGAGTTTGACCAAACAGTTCTTATGCTCTAGTTCTTTAGCTGCAGAGAACTATCAGAATTATTTGGTAGATGTGTTTGTGTTACTAGGAAAAAACCAGTCAGATCAGATGAGAGAGAAATGCATAGCAAGTGCCAGTTACAATAATTAGTATGTATTTTGTTTGTGTGGCTTGAATCATCAATTTTGTTGGTTATTAAACGCTGAAAATTCCTGATAAAATTAGACTGCGAGCAGTCTCTCTTTTTCTTCAGATTTAGTGGGAGCAATGCACGCGCGCGGGAGCCGCGAAGCCGCGAGACGCGCGAAACGAGGGCGGCAGCCCGAGAAGAAAAAAGAGAGACTGCCCGCTTAGCCAGAGCCAATGAATTAAGCGTTGGCCTCACAACGCAAAATACGATTGGCTGATTTGTGAAGCTTTCACAACAAACTGTCAACAATCGAAACCATTGACAAGTGGATGGTGGCTGAAGCACTGCAGGAAAGTTTGTCACGTTTCCCGAAAAAAAAAAAAACATTAGATACGGAGCAAAGAGAAGCATAAGAAGGTCTCATCTCTCCCGGTACGTGACGTGATCGCGCAATTTAAATGCTCAAAGCCTTTCTTCACTGTCAAGGAACGCTTTCGTTCCAAAACGGTTGTCTTACTTTGGAAATTAAAACAGAAAGTAGCATTAGACTGTTTATTTTATAAAGCTAAAACAATAGTAATTACCAAAGGATACACTACAGAACATCGCGCTAAAGAACAAAGATTCTCAAGAAAGAAAGAAAAAACAAATCGAATCGGCGCCCAAAGAATGATCTTGAGTGACTTGCAGCGTTGGCTTAGCTTTAGTTAAGCTACAATTAGGATATGTAGAACACTGTCCCGTGAAAATTTAACATCCTGCAAACAAAAACTAGGCCACGGGTGATCTCATTCAAAACATAAAGCACAGGAAATGAATTATTCATATAAAAGAAATAGACCAGCTTCATGACCTCTAAATGTGAGACCAGCGGCCAAAATTAAGATTTGCTCCGTCAATTAGAATCGACTCTAACTCTATGCACTGCATAAGCTGCGCTTTAAAAAGAAAAGTAGAAAAACCTCTGTTGTTCAAGCAAACTCTAAAGTCACGTTTCACGTGCCTGGCCTGTCAACACTTTAATTTTGACGCCAAAAAATCACTAGACCGTGAAAGACCATTCTCTCTGGCTTTGCGGGTAGTCTCTCTTTTTTCGTGCCTCTCCCGTCTCGCGCCATCAGTCACGCGCGTGGCCATTTGCGTTTCTCGCGTTTTGCTCGACGGACTACAGAAAAAAGAGAGACTGCTCGTAGTCTAGATAAAATAGACGACCATTCATTTTGTTTTTTACCTCTGTCCGCGTCTTACAAAAGTGTTTTTTTTTTTAATTTTACACGGAGACATTTTCATTTCTTTCAGTGATGTTTTAGTTGTGTACAAGAGGAACATTCTTATCGTTTCAATCATGTTTTTCTTTGATGGAATTCAGGTACATGTGACTGTCTGCTTACTTTGAACTGACCAATGTAAGTCTTTGGGTAATAAGTTTACAGTCGAGTTGATTAGTAAGTCTGATTTTTGTTGCCACTGTTATTAACAGTACATTGGACTGATATCCATTTAACCATTTAAGGGGAGAATAGTCCATTTTGCATAGTTTTCCAGACACTCGCTGTAAAGCTTAATGCTAGCCTATTTAAGAAGAAATTTCGATTCATTTTTAGCTCCTACAGCTTGCTGACATAAATTCATGTTGGAACTTTGGGAGAAAAATAAATTTTGGGAAATTTCACCAGGGGTACCCAACGAGAATATAGTTCAAAACCACTTAAACATAGCATTGTTGAACGTATTTTAGTATTTAAACGGTAGATATAGGCATATTTTTATCTCCTAAAATTTTTCATCTGTTCAGATTTCCTAGCTGAAAATCTAGTGATCCGAAAATTAGCTAAAATTATAGGGATCAAAACTTACCTTTTCGAAAATTTCAGCCAGAAAAAAAGCTCCCGAAAACTCTTGGTTACCTTTTTAGGGTAAAAATCGGTTAGAAATGGACAATTATACCATATATGTTAGAAAATCCTAGGAGAGGCAGGCAAGCAAGAAATGTCACAAAAAATGTTCCGAAAATTCTATATCTCAAATCGTCTTCCGAACAGATATTTTCCAAAATTGACGTTGGGTGCCCCTGATGTCACTGTGGTTGCAGAAAATCTGCATGCCCACATTGCCTCAAGAACTTTTCTCCACTATTGTAACTTAATGGACTGATTTTATAGGACAAGTTTGAGTAAGAGTTTGTATTAACGATATGCATTTGCACATGTTTGCATTGGTGACCTTTATTTCAGGGTGTCTGTAGTGGGATTGTACGAGGGGCTGGCCGACAGAGGATAGGAGTGCTGATCAATTTTCTATCATTTTTCGTGGCTCTTTCCCTTGGGATCACTTTAATGTTTTTTGTCTTCCATGAAAGCGCAGGTAAAAAAGACATGTTCATGGAATAAACTCTTGGAGCACGGAAACAGAAGCTCTTGACTTCTGCTGGGATTTATTATAACTACTGAGGAATTTTGATTAAAGCGTAAATCTAACCAAAACGACAAAGCGATGATACAAAACGGAAAAAAATAAATTTTGATTCTATGTGATTGATGTACGTAATAGTAAAATTGTTGTTTTGGACCTCAAAAAGGGCAGTGCTTCCGTATAAAATGAACAAAAGTATTTTTCGCTCCATGTAAGGGAATCCAAGGCAGTCTTGGATTCCAGAATCCAAGCTGTCGATTCCGGATTCCAGGAACTGCATTCCAGTCTTTGTTAGTGGAATTTGGATTCCGGTTTCCTTGAGCTTTATTCTAGGTTCTAAAGCGCAAGATTCCTGATTCCACCAGCAATAATTTCCCAGATTCCGGAATCCATATTCCCTTACTTGGGGTGAGTATTTTAGTCAAATTCTTGTCCTTGTTGTTGGGGGTCCGGTCGCCGTTCATATTAACGGAATGTCCGCAATAGCGAGCTGTCTGTAGGGTGGGAGTTGACTATTACTTATTTATTATTATTATTATTATTATTATTATTATTATTATTATTATCTCTTTTATCACAGTCTTTGCTGTTGTTCTTTTTGTGCATCAGCCGGGTGCAAACCATGCACCTAGAGCGTCAGTCACTCAAGTCAATCATTCTGTTCATACACTGAGCACCTTTCTGAGGATTCGCGCAGATCCCAGCATGCAGATCTTTTGAATCTCTGTCATAGTAGCTCTCTCTGATACGTTCTTGATGTTTTCTACCATTATTATTATTATTATTATTATTATTATTATTATTATTGTTAAAGAATTAGGAATTTAGGAATACGAGATTTTAAATTCTTTTTAACTTGTTTTCTTTTTTAATATCAGAGACGGATTGGTAATGAATTACTTTTTAAAAAACTCTGGACTGCCTGCAAGAGTTATTGACCCCATCTGAGCCGGAAGAAATGTATTTGTGAAATCGTTATTGACACAGTGATTGCTATTTTTATTATTTATACTATTCTTAATGTTATATAGTGCTTAATTCTTACTCCAAATATTTCTGTAAATTATTTACATAAGTTGAATAAAATTGTTACTTATCCTTAAAAAAAAAATCATTATTATTGTTATTATTATCATTATCATTATCATTATTATTGTATTTTGCATTTTTTCTTGTTGTGTTAAAGGTCTGTGGATTGGTATTTCAACTGGAGTGTTTCTTCAGGTAGGCATGCCTCATGACGACTCCCATTTCACTTCCGTAAAGTTTAGTAAGTATAAGCAGCTTTTCCCGGCCTATTGCTGCTTTCGAGATAGACTTGCTACAAGTCGACCTACGAGTTTCTTAAAGGTGATGTAACACGAGACGATTCGCAACATTGTTGCGACATTGCTTCGAATGGTCACAACATTGTTCCAGCATTGCAGCGCTGTGTTGCACTAAAAATCGTCATCGGAATCGTCCCGTGTAACATCAACTTAACGAGCGGAGCGAGCTGTAGGCCGCGAAACGGCCAAGCGAGGGACTAAGTCGCGAGAGGTCGACCTTCGTCTCGCGCCATATTAATTCGGACGAAGGACTTTGTGAAAGTCCACTTTCAAGTGATCGTTCCTTTTTGGGTGTCCAGCTGAAATGTGTAACGTATTGTGTGTAAAGGCTTGAAAACACACTCAGTGAGCGATGCCTCAAGGACAGACGTCCAGTCGACAAAACTAACATTAATTCTAAACCTACGACTGTTTCCATGCAGTTTATTTCACTAGAGAAAATTCATTCTTCACATGACTTAGTCCGTAAGGCGAGGGAGTCACATTTGATAGATAAGGCTATGACTCTTGGACCTAATGGCCTAAACCCCCGTGACGAATTGTATCTATATCCTAGCAATTTTCTCTCCCTTTTAAACAATTCCTGTTGCGACGTTCTCCATCTAAAAAATATACTGAGTAATAGTTCTATCATAGCTTCACCAACATCTGTAAACCTGAACAGCCTGAAGAAGGCTGGTGTGGCAAGCCGAAATATTGTTTTCAAAAAAAGCAATCATCACGTTGCTACATGTATATCAGCTTTGCAGTAGGCTTTAGACTTGTCGTTTTTTTGCTTTTCATATTTTAGCCGATTAGATCTCTTTTCTAGAGATCCAACGTTGACAACCAGCAGGATCGTCGTCCACGGTTTTTGCTAGTAATTTCTTTAATGTTGTCAGAAAGATTGTTAGCAGTATGATCAAAAATAGAAGTTTGGAATGCATGGCATAGCTCCTTTACTTGTGTACTTGTGCTTACACCACTGACAATATTTTATCTCATCTTTCCCTGGTTCATTTCAGGCTTGTTTATATTTATTTCTTCTGTGGAGAACAGATTGGGACAAACAAGCTGAATTAGTAAGTGATGCCTTTTTGCAGAGTATTGAAAAGTCTTAAGCCCAACATCCGTCCTCTAATATTTAAGAGTTTTGTAACTTCTCTCGAGTCATAACTCAGAAGATTCTGGAGATAGAGAACCAAACTATAATCTGCTGGTGTAGCGTAAAAGGAAATGACATTTAGGGCCCGTGTACACGGAGGTGGTTGACCCCAGGTTCGTGAGGAAACCTTCGCAGACGGGGTAGAAAAATCACCCGGGTTTACATGCAATCTGACAACCTCGCCATCTGAAGTGCACTTTCTCAAGATTGTTGAATGGTCGCTAAGTTCGTAAGAAAAGGTAGCGGGCAAACCACGTGTTTTGGTGGTTAATGCTCTTCTACTCTCACCTGTTGTTCTTGCTGCAATCTCTCAGTGCTGTCGCTTTCTATTGTATGTTAATGAAATGCAAAACCTCCGCAAAAGGCAGTTAAATATAACGAAACATGATAACTCGAATCTGTCCTCGGCTACCCCACTTGAAACGTTTACCTGGCAAAATTTGGCCCTGACTGAGGGGGTTACCTGGTCTGACAGACTCGGCAACCCTTCTTGGCGGGTCACCCCACTTAGCATGTAAACGTGATTATTAAAATGTTACGGACAGGTGGGTTACTCCAACCAAGCGGGTTATCTCACATACCTGGGGTCCCCTACATACCTCCAACATCACTTGGGTCTAAACGTTTAGACGCAAGTCAAATTTAGAGGGATTTTTATGGAGTCATCAGAGCATAACTGGGCTAGTATCTCACAATGCTAGTTTTTGGCAAGTACGCCTTTTGGATGTTGTTTCAGAATATCCTGGCAAATCCCGTAATTTCACAATTTTAATTTTTTTATGACGTCACACTTTAGTACTCTATAGTTTGAAGATTTCATTGTAGACTAGGGAAACCGGGAATTGCCACTCAAAACTATAAAAAAATTAAATCGGCGAGTTTAAATTTGCGCAACGCAGCCTAAAAGCTACTCTAAGATAGCGGGGATCAGGGGAGTTTAGTCTAGTGTAGGGTAGCAAAATTAGCTGAACTAGCTCTGGTATCCGGGCCGAGATGGTTGTCAAGGTGCATTGTGGGACTGTTATGGGGGACGCATTTCAACGTGGCGGCATATTCGTCCCATGGAGAATAAGTTGAGAGAATTTAGTAGAAGATCAAAGCATTTTCTCTTAGGTGATAATTTTATTATTTCTCACAATCTTTTCTCATGATTGTGTATTGATATTGTTAGCAGAAAGGTGATGTTTGTCACTTTTGGCACCTGAAGGGTCACTTAAATTGTACCATCAGTTGTGGGTTTCATTTGAAATTCCTTATTCATTTGCAGGCACAGCGAAGAACGGCTGACAAGACTGCTAAAGCTTCAACCTCTGAGGACTTGTTAAATGGAGATCAAGCTGGACTCTCCGCCAAAAAACACAAAGGTGCGATGATTAGTCACACTCACGACACAATCACTTGTAAGAAGAAGCGGGTAAAACTCATGAGAAATTTCCTCTTATGCCTCTGATAACAATCTCATGATTGATTGAAAATGTTAAGGTTATGGTCTCCGTCCTCCGGAGTCACCCTTCTCTCCCCCCCCCCCCCCCCCCCCCCCCCCCCGCCCCCGCTAATGAGGTATCCCCATCCCTTTCAGCGGATACAATATGTGGATTGTGTACCACTTCGTGTTCTTAAAGGTCGTCCATTGTTTCGGTAGGGTGTCCTCCGTTTTTAATGAAACACGAACTTCACACGAAAAGAGCACAGAGTTTATGGATTTTTTTTTTCAGACTTGATTCTTGCAAGCTGGATCAGCAAAACCTCGTCACTTCCATTTCTGAATCACATGGATGCCAATAACTCTCAGTTTCGACTTGCTTTACTGTCAAATAGTGGGAGCACTTCAGAGAGAGATAGTCATGAAGAAGAGATTGAATCAGAAGCAACAGCTAATATAAAGAGAAGTCACAGTCTTACCTCAGCACAAAAGAGAGCTCTTATTTTAAAGCGACTTATCCCTCTCGTAATATCTCTGATGATTTTAGGCGGTGCTGTAGCCGTACGGTTTCTAATTCCTTTGCCTTAATAACACGAGACTTCTTCATTTGGAAATGATACACTTAGTTCAAATACTACTTGTAGCAATTTAACCACTGTTATTAGTTAACATCCGCTTATAATAATCTATGATTGCGGGATTCAGGCTGATCAATTTGTCATTTACCGGGTGCGTAGTGAGAAATCAGCTTGAAATTTTCTTGAAATGTTATTAAAATTTATTTGAGAAATACCATACATTATAAATTACGAGAAGGTTAATCAACATTCAAAATTAATTAATGTAAATTTCAAAAATTGTCAAATACTATTAGTAATGTACAGTGTAAGTAAACATATGAATTACTGTAGTGATTTCTTATCCTAGCATCATTTTTTATCTTTTTATATAAGAACATTTTTTAATCATAAGGGTGAATGGGCCCTTTGCATGATGACGTCATTGTACTACTATGACCAGAAACCTTCAGGCTTTTACTTTCTTTTGCAAATTAGAGCTTTTGTTATTTATTTTTTTTATACGGGAAAATATAAGGGAAAAATAAAGCATATTTCAAAACTAATGGCCAGTTTTCTAATGTTTGTGAGAAAGAAAGAAGGTACAACTACAAGGAATTTACATTTTTGACATGACTGACTTCTTTATCTTTTTTACACACTGTGACGTTTGTTATATAACAACTTTCGAAAGTATTTTATTGATTTAATTTAGTATGAACGAAAACAATTTCGTAATTAAGAAACAACAACCAAACAAACAAACAAAGAAAAGATTGACTATTCTCTCATAAAATTTAGTTTCGACCCACAAAATGATCGGCAATCATTACATGTTTCCAAAGAAGAAATATGCTGGGAGAGAGTTGAATTTTATTAGAGTGGAGATGTAAAGCAATCGTGGATTGTTGTTGTTCTATGCCTCTGGGCGTAAGAATACTGAATGCAGTGATTAAAGGCGTCTGAGTACTTGAAATTCGGTAGATTCCGAGCCTTTTCCTGAGTTTCATTTGACCTGATCCAGCCTGCAAATTCTACCCCGCTGTTCCACTACTTTGTAGTAAACTGACTGTACCGATTCAGCGTGGCATCTGGTGGCTTCAAAATAATGATTCCTAATTCAAGGAAGAAAGAAAGATTCGATTCACATTCAAACTATTATAACCTTAGCAATCGCTGGATAACTTCTTGTTTTGCTGCATAGTTGAACTGTTCCATGAATGTTCTGGCCAAATGGAACTATTTCCTGCCGCATCTCGATTTCTTGTTTTGCTGAAGTTGGACGGTTTGTATCAACCATGTCCATTTCTTGAAGAAATGGACATGGTTGATACAAACCGACCTTTCTCCATCGCCGTCTGAAGGAAAGAGAGACAAACCATCGACTTATCAGCACGAGAAAGCAGCCCAAATTTTGCGTTCCCCGCGAAATATGATGCCTGAATCGCAAGGAGCGCTCATATTCTATCAATAAGCAAGGGCGCTTATAACTTCTCAGCCGTCGTTTACTATTTGAAAAACCCCGAAGGGTACTCCACAAAATTTTATACGGAGAGGCTCAGCCCAGAGTTCCACACACTTACCATCTGATACACCAGACAGAAAAGGTAACTCTTTCGTATATCTTCTATTGACAAATGGCGTCCCTATCACATACCAATTCTAGAACCAACAGCCCTTTTAACTGATGTAAATGCACCATCTTTTAATATGAATAAATTACTAAACTACAGTATACTAGAAAGTTTTCTCGTCTCTTTCACATCCATAAAATGCGTCGGTTAGCCCTTTTCCGTCCTTTTAAAGACCTTAACGACAGATTTGTCTACCTGCCATCCTATTATCCATGCCGCTACATTTAACGCAAATGGCCGTCGTCGCGCGTGCTGGATTAACGAACTAACTTTGCGCTCGCGGCAACGATTAATGACATCTGTGCGTGCGAGTTAACATATTCTGTGCGTGCTCACTTAATTGGACTTAACTGCCTGTAGTCATGGAGGATCGAGGTGGTACGATATCGCCTGCAGTCTTACTACGTTTCCTGCGTCTATTGATGTGCTCCGTGGATATACATGAACACCCCTCCAAGCTGTTTGTGAAAAGTATGTCACGAGAACTATTTCATCCAGTTTCTTAATATCCAACTGAAAGAATGAAAGTTAAGTCCGCTGCATGGTGGCGGGTGCAAGCAATCGGTTTGGTGCTTGGCCTCGTAAGAAATTTTTTGAGTCAAGAGTACCATATTCTGCGAATCGTACGGTCATCTTCAACCTAGCTGATGTTGCTCTCGTCCGAAACGGAGGTGTATGATATACCGTAAGAACTATGTAAGTTTATTATTATTATTATAGTTTTATGTCTTTTTTTTACTAGTGAATTAATTATTTCACAGAGTGCCCACATTGATAGCAGTTATATAACTGAAGCGGTTATCCTGTAAACATTCCAATTCCATGATGTCTTTTTGAAAAATATTTCGATTCTGTGTGCAAAAAAAAATAAGGAATTAGGGTCATAAAATAAGTTCTCTTTTGTTAAACAGGGTTGCAAAAAAAATGAACGCTTTTGTCTTAAACGGGGTCGAGATTTGAAGGCGCGTCTCGGCGGCCGACACCTCGATCCACCAAAACGTCCCTTGAGTAGCCTGCGTACCCTTTCGCGCTTTTACCCCTCCCCCACTCCTCCTCCCCCCTTTTTGAGCCTGCCTCCCAGGCTAACCCTTGAGTGCCTCCCGGAACAGAGGGTCACAATGGGGTGATAGCTTTGATGGCTAATTTTTACCAATTTTGACAGGTAACCTGTAAAAATTAACCATCAAAGCTATCACCCCATTGTGACCCTCTGATCCCCTTTATAGATTTTGAAAAGGCGTTTGAACGGAGGCTGCTTCGAAGTGCTCGATGCAATGACCTAAGCTTCCGTAAGTGGATCTGCGCATTTATCACATCCCTTTTTTCAGGTTAAGTGTTTTCCGATTTGATCTATCAAAGACTGTTGCAAGCTCTCCCTTTCTTGACATGTTTTGACAGCCAGCTTCAGGGCGAAAGCAACTGCGTTTACTTTCTGAATTCATAGCAGATTGGTCCACGCTTTTCCTACTCAGGTAGTAGCGACTCTTGAAGAGAAGTGAAAGAAACAAGCTCGTTAAAAGTCAATAAATGGTGAACTTTAATTTCAAGGCCCTACTTTCCAGTAACGGAATCCTGCCTCAAAACGTTTTTTCCTGTTTTCCGGGATGATATTCCACATTAACTTTGTTTATTTTGAATCACTTCACTACGCATCATGCAAGATGAACTGATGTGAAATCGCATTGCTAGCTAATCACATTTCCAATCAACGTAAGGAACCTCCTAGTGCTGACAAGAGCTGTCAAAATCGACCAATCATAGGGTATAGGCTTTCCCTCGCTTTCACCCCTACCCCACCTCCTCACTGTTTTTTTTTCTGCTTACATCTCTTCGCACCGCCCTTCGCACGATCTGAACGCCTGGAACAGACTATCTCAAGATACACAGTCCCGGGCTAGGAGGGCGGCCATAACCATCTCTTTCTGTCGTATGCTTTATTTATAGCAAATCACA
>OZ037776.1:28228873-28253873 GCA_964035525.1 Porites cylindrica | reverse complement strand
TTCGTGGCTGCAAAAGCTGAGTCTTTTACTGCGTTGATCTTCTTTCATTGAAGATAATAAGTCATTCCTTCTGTTTTAAAAGGTAACCTTTCAAGATGAAAATTATATGTGCAGGACTATCAAAAACAGGAACTACATCCATGGCAAAGGCTTTAGAGATACTGGGTTTTAAAGTCTACGATTGGAAAGAACACGTGACGATCCATGTCGATGAATGGCTTGATCTCTACTTGAAAGGTAAAACTCCTGACTTCGCTTCCATGTATAAAGATGTTGATGCTGTCACCGATATTCCAGCGAATATTTGGCATGAAGAAATCTTACAAGCTTTCCCAGACGCAAAGGTGATTCTAAGTGTACGAGACAGCGAGGATGCCTGGCTGAAAAGCTTTGTCAGAGAAAACGATGTGGAAATGTTATCAAATGATGGATTCTTGGTTAGGTGGTTGTTGAGGAACTGGTCTCACCCCAAATACTATGCACTGTTGTATTGCTCGAAGCTTGCAGCGGTTGGCAGCTTACAAACAGAATCTACCGTTTTGTTCAGGAAAAAATATCGCGAGTATAATGAACGAGTGCAGACCGTCATTCCTAAGGAGCGGCTCTTGGTGTACAACGTGACACAGGGCTGGGAACCTTTGTGCGCGTTTCTTGGATGTGAGGTCCCTCAAGAAATCTTTCCTTGGGCGAATAGAGGACAAGGAGGCACTCTGCAAACGCTAGCTCAGCGAAAACAAGAATTGGCAGTCAAAGTGGTCAAAGCCTTTATTATTTTTATGGGTTTATTTGTTCTTTTTTTCTCGTTTTGCTATATGAAGTTTTGATGGATGCGACTTGCAGTGTTTGAGTTAATGATAATCCTTGTTTAAGGTGACTGAACACAGTTTTGGCAGTTTGTGAGTATATGTCATTTGCCAAATCATGGCAAGAGAAAGGTTGCAGCTCACAAGCTAAAACTTGGCAAGTGAAAAATATACTGATGAAAGATTTTGACTGACAGGTAAAATGTGACGTTTTCGTAGTTTCCATGCTACATGAACGATTGAGTGCAACCTTAAAATTTCACTTTTGCTCAGTTTACATAAAATTCGCTCATTAGATTTTCCTATAAACTTGCACACAGCTTACTATAATTAATCATTACCATCTGAAACTTATTTGACCAAATTTTAACAGACGGTTTTTTAGATAATCAATAATATGATTGTACTGTAATTATTAAAAGTGTCACAAAATTCTCCTGTTGATCTTCCATTTTAAAGTTCTTGTTATTGAAAGTACGCTAAAAGTAAAAATTCTGCCAAATATCACAAAATTTTAATGATCAGATTTTGAGAAATTGTCTTCTGTGTACCTTTACCTTTTTCGCTGCCATGTTTGTTTGTCTAATTTAAAACGCGGGCCGTCGCGCGAGTTACCGCTGACCGCCCGCAAAACTGTGTTCAGCCACCTTAATCTGAAGTACTTATGGAAAGCAAATTCATTAGGTAGGGGAGTAGGGTATGTTCGAGTTTGGATTCGAGTTCGAGTTCGAGTTGGACTTCGAGTTGGATTTGGAGTTGGACTTCGAGCCAAAGTTCAAGTTAAAGTCTTCGGAGCCTTCTTTATCCGGTATGGTGCGTACACCTACAACTGTCTGCGATATCCGAGTCATACTCTGTCTCAGCAACTATTTACAGAGAACAATGGAGTAGTAAGCCAAAGAATTAGGGGCGAAAATCGAGATGAAAAAATTTGAAACACTGCGTCTTACTAAGCAGAAGATTTCAAAATTACGGCTTAATAGGTCGCAGTTCGGCTTTTTAACGTTTTAACGTCAAAACCTTCAATCGGCGATAAAATGAGTTGAGACACTTCGCCCAAAACTGGGCTTTTTTACGTTTTATTGACTTCAAAAGGAGGAAATATAGCTTTCCTCCCCCATCCCCTCCGTGCAATGTTGTGCCCTTGTTCTACCTGCCTATAGAAAACAACCAACACCCCAACTTTGAATGGAGGGGACAGGGGCGGGGGTGCGGATTCTTTTGTTCTCCGAAATTACCCTATTTAAGTACAATGTCTCAACAATTTTGTCGCCGATTGTTGCTTTTCCCAAAGGACAAAATAATAACAATAATGATCGTTTATTCAACCTTTTTGCAGCATAAACTGAATTACAAGGCGGGTCATTAATTACATACAAGTACTTCGGAATTATGACGCGTAAATATAACTGTTAATGTTAAGACATAGCACATTTCGGTATTTTTAAACGTGATTCTGGTATTTGATAGTGCAAAAATTTCCAAATCTGTCAGTTCTTGAGGAAGCAGGCACGGAAACAGTTTCTCCTGTTCTAAGGGCATACGGTCTTGTGAGTGCAACTCGCGGCACTAAGTTTCGTAGCAGGTCGGAAGAAGAGTAACTTCGCTTGAGAAATGTTATGCACGCATCCTCCCTCCTCTGGCGCAGCAGAATTAAGCCTGATTTCTTGAGCGCGTCCTCATAGCACAGAGAAGGAAAAACAATTTTTAGCGCCCTCTTTTGGCTTTACCTTTGAAGTCAAAGTCATCAAAGTCTCTCTCGCCTCCCTCCGTTCTTTTTTTTGCCCTCTATTTTTAAGCGCTTGTCGTACGCAGGCTTTGCCGCACAACGTGCATGAAGTCTGGTATTGGCCAGTCGAAATATAGTATACCTCAGCCTTTTTTACCTTGTTTTATTAGTCTTTGCAGCAGTCTTTTTTACTTTAATTCTATTTTCAAATAAACAGTTAAAATCAGAAAATAAAGCGACCCGATCAAAGAGGGCTACTGAAATCGGATCCCTAGCCCTGTCTCAGGTTGCGTTCGATTGGGAAATCTTGATTTCGGATTTTGCAATCGAACGCGAAATCCGAAAACGGATTGCCTCCTAGAAATTCGTCCTCAGGGTGCATTTCAATTAAGAAATCCAATTAGATACCCCTTTGGCTTCCTTGTCAGTCTTGGTAAAGAATGAGGAAACCGCTATTAATTTTTAAAGTTGCTCGGCATTTTGTGGTCCTGTCTTTAAAGTTCTTCCCTGTGCCTATAAAGGCGCTAGCTCCCCTACATTCCTCCAACATTTTCCCATACATAAAGCGAAGCCAAGACTACATGTCTATTATCGGCTTCAGTTCTCAGTGGTTTCACTAATCTGGGCTAGTAATAATGAAAAGTTATGAACTGGAATTTTGGATTCGCATGAAAAAAAAGGCAAATATTTGCTTAAGCGGGGCAGTAAATATACTTATTGTATATTGCCGGAACAAGGACTGCTGTTCTCTAGGGGAAAGGCCCTCCTCTCTTTGATGCCAACAGTATAACTAAAGAAACCACAAGTCCAAAGATATAAAAACAAGCATTTTTCTTTATTTACAGACAGTTCACAATATCACACAAAAGTGGCTTAACATAGAAACGTCCTTTTGGCAAAACGTTTAATTTCCCGTGCATTAATCTGGTGATTGCTACCATTTTTGTAATCTGCCGCAATAATTGGCCTTTCTCTTTCTAAGTTGTTTTGGTCGCCATGGTTTCGGTTGAGCGGCTCTTTGGCTGGCAAGTTCTTCTTGACGTAATCGTCCTCGCCGCTCTTCCTCCAATTGGCGTTGATTTTCACGATACAATCTGTAAAACGAAAACGAACCATATTTATTTTGTATTTGATTAAGCTCAAAAGAGCGTCGATCAGGGGCGAAAATTGAATGCTGGGGTGTTTCTTGATGTCGCGGAAGTTAAATGTTTTGTTGTTAAGTAGTACAATTGCGGTGCGAGTATTGTACATTGTAGATTTTATTTTCAAGCCTAAGGCCCAGTCCACATGTATCGGGATTTTTTTGAAAACGGAGATCTTTTCCCTCGGTTGCAAACAAATACGCGTCCAAACGTACCATATTCGAATCCTTTTCGTCCGTTCACATCAATTAAAACGCCAAAACGACAGATATACGATAGCATCCCTCTCAGAGCATGCGTAATGCTTGTAGTATATGATGCATGACATGATCGTATTCGAAAACCTCCATTTTCGTCCGTCCACGCGTAAACGAAAAGCCGGTGTTTTTAAAAATCTCCACTCTGGAGAGCGTTTTTGAAAAGATACGTTGTCGATGACGTTTTTCACGGGACACGAGTGGACGGTAGGCCAACCGGAGGAAAAATCTCTGTTTCCAGTCAGAAAAGTCTATGCGTGAGTTGGGCCTTAATTACGTTTCGAGGTTGCACCACATCTGTAACTGCAAAAGGAGAGTATTGTCGACCTTAACTTTGTCTCAATACACGGTGCGCCATCTGAATCAGATGTTGCGCAAGTGTCGCTCCAAAGTCGAACTTATTCAATTAGGTTCGGCACATGAAAAGTACGGCGTCTGAACCAGGCCTAAGTCGACGAGGGAATGGGTAAATAAAATAAACTTGTCGAGTTTTCAAATAAAAAACTTTTCCAAATTCCTGCTTGGGTGATCAGCGCGAGAAAACCAAAACATTTTGACGTCACAACCATGTTTACATACTCTCATGCAAACACGCCTCTCGGCCAATCAGAGCGAGTGTACGTACTATGTTAGATATTTAATAAAAATGTCCAAAGAACCCAACTGACCAGCTGACCGCATAAAGTAGTTGTCCTTGAAGCGCCCCCAAAAATGGGCGTGGTCACGGTTTTTTGGTGAGGGTTTCACTTTACTAGTCTGGCAACCTTTTCCACAAGTATAGTATACAGTACCAGCCGTTAAAAGGGTTGTGTTGGACCATTGTCTTGACGTTGTCATAGTTTACATAGACGTATGTAACAGATCTACCGTTTTTGCTATTTGGAACTGTATTTTGTATTTTTATTTTAGTGCAAAACTCAAAAGTCTCAACTAACCGTGGTTCGTAGCCACTTAATATAAATCTATAGTTCTGCCCTAGGAGAAACCGGGCCATGAACGTAGAAATTTGGTGTGGTATTATTGCTTAAAAAAACGGTAAACTCGAAACGTATTCTCTTACCTCCATTTTCGAATCAACATTCGAATAAAACGTTTGATGCTGTTTATAATCAAAGGAATGGCGAGGTACAAGGCCCTACAGCAATATTCAGTCACCAAGATCATAGTCATCATATCAAACGTGTCCTGCCAGGTCCAGTTCATCATTTTGGTAAGGCATTTTGTCAAATAAACTGAAAAGAGATTGAGCGATAGTAAGTGGTCTTTAACGAACAAGGCGCAGGCACAAACTTCCTTATATTTCTACACTAACTCCGTGAAGAGAGTTAATAAACATCGATTAATTGCACAGATCAAACCTGTTATTTTGAATGTGACAATCAGAACTGTTCATTTTTTTCTTCAGATTAAGCATCGTTATCTCTAAAACGTTTCTGCTATTATATAACAACTTTTTGGAAGTGTTTTATTAATTTAATTCAGTATGAACCAAAAGAAATTAAGAAAAAAACAAAGAAACAAACAAAGTAAAGATTAATCTGTCACTTTCAAATTCAGTTTCGACTCACAAAATGATCAATCAATGCATATTTTCAAACAAGAACAAAATATGCTGGGAGAGATTTAAATTTCTTTTGGATTAGACTGGAGATTTAAAGTAATCGTAAGCTGTTGTTGCATGTTCGATGCCTCTGGGCGTACAAAGAATGACTGCAAAGATTGAAGGCATCTGAATACTTACAATTGGCTAGATTCCAAGCCTTTTCCTGAGTTTTATTTAATCTGATCCAGCCTACAAACTCCACCCCCTTGATCCACAGTTTTGTCGTGAAAGACTCTGATTCAGCTTGGCGTCTGGCAGCTTTTTTTGTGCAACATAGTGTTTCCTAATTCGAGAAAGAAAAAGATATTCGATTCACTTTCAAACTATTATGACCTTAATTATATTCTTCGTTAAGTAAAAATAACTTTTAGTGAAATTCATAGAAACATAGAACAATCCTGGCTGAATTTGCCCAAATACCGGTTAGTTCTCATCCTGGGTTAACTGTCTGAAACGGGGACAAAGGCGCAGTTGTAATTGTAACTATTACACTTAACCTTCAAGTTGTCTTGACCAGAATGCCTAATTAAATAGGAGTCATTCATCTATCGTTTCAAATCTCGATGTGACGGTAGAACCGAAGTAGCTTTGATCAGATCGAGCAACAATGAAGAACCAGTTCCAAATACAGTTAAAATCAAACTCACCCGGTTTTTTTGTTCCTCGATAACATTTGAAGCTACAGTACAAAGATTTTTGTTAACGTGTTTTACAGCATCCCAAATATGAACCTACAGTTCAATTTATTAAAGGAAATGCGTGTAGGAATTCTCGTATATATTCTTAGTGCAACAATGCAATATAACAAACGACAAGAAATAAATACTTACCGGGCCAGTTTGATTCATCTCTGTCATGCATATTTCAAACACGCTGATTGGTACATCTGTCAGTCGCTGATACTGTGGTCGTTTTGCCGTCTTCCGGGGAAAACTACTGGGCTTACGCAAGCCAACAGATACCAAACCTCTGTTCCGCAGCCTTGCAATAAACCAGCTTGAGTCAACTGATGGACTAGTCTTCTTCAGACAACATTCCTTCACCAAAAGAAAGAAACACCATTAACAGAAATAAAATTCAAAGAAAGACAAAATATGTTTGTTACTGTAGTCGTGCAGCAGGCCTCACCTTCTTACACCGTTTTTACGCCTCCTTTCAGTGTATCGGGTCCGAAAAGTTAACGGAACTTTTGAGTAACGGGCTAATGCGCCGAAAGTGCACGCGCAAGCGCTTGTGTGGGATTGGGGCAATATAATCAATGCAGCTGGCAGAAAGAAACACAGGGATTTATTGTGGTGCTTAATTCGGGACTATCGACATGAAGCTCTATCTTTTGGCCAGATTGGGTCTTAAATTCATTACAGAACCGAAATCCTAGCAATAAAAAATCCAATACGTTTCTAGAAAAGAGAGAGTATCAGAGCTGTATCTAGACTACTACTGGTAAAGGTCAAACTCTATACGCGGAGAACTGACCCTAACATACCAAAGATAATACTTTCATTATCGCTTACCGTGCCACTTTGATTCAAACCAGTGAGGTAAAAAGCATGCGTAGACTCGTCTTTGACCAGTTTGGTCATCCACCTACTCTGCGATTTCTTGGCTGTTGAACCTCGCAGGAATGTAATATCTTGGTACGGGGTAGTCAGAGAAGGTAAAACGTTAATACGCAGGCCAAGCTTTTCACGTTCCTTCATGCACACTCCACCGTGATCATTTTTTAACCAGGATCCACTACTCTGAGAGTGATTTCCATTTAGCAGAGTAGATTGAGGTTCATCCATAAGAGCAAAGGTTCCAATCTCAGTGTCCTTCTGCTGCAATGCAAGCCCGTTTTCCTTGGGATGAGTTTCCTCAGTAGAAGACATTCCCAATGCAGTAGACTGAATTTCATCTTCATCACCGTCAAGGCTCGTAACGGTATCATGGTATTCAAGAACTGTTTTATGTGAAGCTATACCATAGTATCCCATGACGCCAAGAAACGTAATGTCATTGCCTTCTTGTCGGTTTGATGAACGAATTTCGGGATGCAAACCAAAGTAAGGTGAGGAAGAAAATTTTGGAAGTTCAGATAATTCATTTTCACTGAGTTCTTCACAGTCCGAGTGTCCCATAAATATCACGATTGGCTCATTCACCTCCCTTTCAGCATTGCCAGGCAAAACAGTAGCGTTACGTTCTTTTCCAAAGGTTGTAGCCGGCAGGGTTGTGTTAAATTTTACGTCCTCTGCTGTGACATTCTGAAGAATACATAACAATGTGCAGAATATATCGTCAAGCCCTAATGATAAACTATCCATGTTAAACTTTTGCTTTCACTAAATTAGCCTGCCTGGCAGGTTCCAATTTTTGTAGGGAGGGATGGGGCAGGGGGGGGGGGGGGGGGGGTGTAGGGGGAAGGCAGGAATTTAAGGACGCACACGACCGCTAGGGCAGTAAACGAGAGTCTCCTCATTGATTGGGAGAAGCCGCTACCGCTATGCGAGCTCAAATGTCCGAAATGTATGGCCATGCACCAGGCTAGTTTTCACTACACACCTACATACCGTTAACTACCGTTTATAAACCGTGGTTATGTACAACTTTGTGAGGGAATTTTAGCAGTCTATGAGGGCTTATAAATGTGGGAGGGGGGGAGGCGCTTCTTATCGTCGTAAAGATCAAATTCATTTTAACACAAGCTAGAGGGAAGCTTATAACCGGCTTACTTTTTAAAATTTACAGGTAGATAGTATATCATTGCAACCCGACTTGACTCTTTAGCTACATCTCCAAATCCTACCTACCTGTTATTTTAGTCTTGATTTTAACTCTAGCTGCCCTGATTTCACAATTACATTCTCCATTGTCATTTCTAAACTGCAAATTAGTTTAGCAAAACGGTGTTTATTTTTCGTGAAAAAGCCTCCAGTTTCCTCGTGCAATGGCAGATATCATTTAAAGCTCGAGTTCTCTTCGACATTTTAACTTGAATAGCATGATACATAAAAACGTCAAACTTACGCCGTCTGCCGAGCATATCGAGTCCGATGCAGTAACTGTCCTTCGAGCAAATGCTTCTGAGTTTGTGTCCTTAGGCCACGCGATACCCATGTGCAGCCACTTTAGCAGTGACCTTACAGTACTTAAGAGACTGTCCCATGCCTTATTTGTGGATTGGTATCTACCAACCATGTCCATTTGTTGTTCCTCGTCCATTTCCGTCTGTAGAAAAGATAGACAAACCATGCCATCGACCTATCAGAACGAGAAAACAGCCCAAATTTTGCGTTCCTCAGCGAAACGTGATGCCTGACTCGGAACGAGAGCTAATATTCTGTCAATGCGCAAAACTTCTCAGCCGTCTTTACGTTCTGAGAAACACTAGGGGTACTCCAAAAACGCTTATACGGAGACAGCGGTCCAAACCCTTACCATTTGATACACATATACAGAAAAGGCATCTCTTTCCTATGTGACCTTCTATTGAAAAATGCAGTGCCGCTTTCACGTTGATTGCTAGTTTAGAACACTGCATTCCTTTTAACTTAAATAAATCACTTTTAACCGAATAAATCACTAGACTAGGAAGTTTTCTTTTCTCTTTCACATCCATAAAATACGTCAATTATCCATATTTGGTCCTTTTACAGACATTGATGACAGATTTCTCTATCAGCCTTTCTTGAACTTCAACTAATGAAATCCCTACCCTTTCATACACCTGAAGCCTGAAAAAGGTACCCCTTCTGAGCGGAGCGGAAGCCATTATGGGTCAGTTTTCGCCGGATAAAAAACAGTAACGTTTGCCTCTATTTTCATATTGCACTTTCTTCCTTTGCTATATACTTACTTCATTTGTAAAGGTTTTTCCAGGCAAAAAAGCTGTTGTGAAACTGCTGACTGCATGACTTGCTGACTGAGTTAACCGTCACGGATACAAGCATATCAATCGACGTCAGGTGGATTTCGATCAAAGCGCTCTTTCTTCCAAAGTCTTCAATAACAGTAAAGCGTCGTTGGAACGGTTCATCAGCAACATTGAATTCTGCATTTGAAGGTAATAAAAGAACAATAAATATTTTATCTCTAATGGTATAAGTGCTATTGCTCATCAATTTGAATCTAAAAGATCCTACGCGTATGGCCACAACTAGATTACACTGATAAACCTATTTAAAAAGCTCTGAAATTAGATAAGTTTATTTAAACTTGCAGGAACAACAAATAATTTAACGGAAATTTTTGACGTTTTAAGAAACTTCTATCGCGCGTACGAGAATCGTTTCCTTAGAAACAAGTAACCAAGGAAACAAAACCACCCAAACAAATAAAGCTTTTTTTCACTGTTTGAAGCCAAGAAGAGAAAATTAGCGACAACCAGATAAATTTGATTCTAAAAGAATTTAACAAGCTTTAATACTTTTAAATGAATAGTTAGCGAAATAGTTTGATAACTTTTAGGCAGAGGCGAAGTTAGTCTGGGAAAAATAACGATTTTCGCGCGTGCCCTGCACTTATGCTATTAGCTTACGCCATGGGGAAAATTAACGCGAAGAGAGTACATGTGAAAATAACAAAAGTTTTACCTTCCTCGTTGACATTTCCTGAAGCAGTGGAAGTTCCTAACACTGTTAGGAGCAAAATAATGTAGATTAAAAACGTTTTCATTTTGTCAAGAATGACTTTTCTCTTTCTCAAGCGCAACACGACTAAACTCGTTTAGCGACGTGGAACGATTAAAAAGCCCGACGTCATAAAAACAAAATAAAACGTTCTTCTGCGCGCGTTTAGTTCATGGAACACTCAGTTAGTGTTACCCTCCAAAACATCACATTGACATCTGATTGCAGCTGTTCATTTTGTTAATCATGGCACGTAAAACTTCATTCGAAGGGCGCTTATCAAGAGTCAGAACTGGCCAGCAGGACCATGGCTGGATCAGTCATTTTGAAAATGAGATAGGCCTCTCTCCAAGAGTTTCGGCTATTTCTTTTGCTCATGGTATTTAGGATTTGACTGATCTGGCTGAATAGCTTTGATAAAAAATGAAATTCTCATTACGAAGGGAATGCCCTGGCCGCTCAGTTCTGACAAATGGAACGCGCCCTAAGGCTACATTTATACCACAGTCGATTTTTTCCCCGGAAACTTCTGATACTAGATTCCTTTTAGCGTTTACACTCAGATCTAGGGCGCGGGACACTTCCCTATTTGGCGTAAGTGGGTTTATACAGCTAAGGTTCAAAAGCTCTAGGTTTTGAGTCTAATACAGGGTACAAAATTTTACTAAGAGTTCCTGAGCAGAGTGGCTTTTTTTTACCGAAAGCCTTCCCAAAGAATGGGAAGTTACTAAGTTTACTGGACGAGATCATAGATGCAATAGAACTTTGTCACGCGTCGGCCATTTTGTCCCAGGAGATTGAAAAAGCTTTGTATTTGCACAGCTAGCCTCGCAGTGAGAACGAGGCTGGCAGTGCATATACAAAGCTTTCTCTGAAAAGTACTCTATGAAATTGTTATAATTCTTCTTTCTTTTATTGTGGATAATAGCATTTATTCAGTTGCTATTTAACTGTTTGTCCCTTTCAGAATTTCCAAGTGGAATTAAAAACTTCACCAAATACGTGAGCCTACGTGTAACCGCACCCTCCCCGCGATGAAGGAAAAACGGAGAGAGGGAGCGTCTACAGGCTGCAAATACCTGTGGTAATTTATTTATGGTAAAATAAAGCAAGGTAAAAAGTAGTGAGCTTAAACGAGAAATTAAAGGAAGTTTCAACTTTTACGCTTACGACGACTTTTCCTGCCTTGCCTCCATTTTATTTGTGGACTTAAATTTTAAGCAGGTAAAAATTACGCGACAATAGAAATCAACCCTTAGTCATGCCGTAGAAGACGTGTCGGCGATGATTTGGTTTGGAGTTAAATGTGCATAAAGCTACCCTGGGTTGCAGAGGATATTTTTTTCTTATCGATACTGATGGTTCGCGGCGAAGCTGCGTCAACGAGGCGCGAAGTAGCCTCCGACGCCTACGTTCTTAGGGGTTCGTCACGCGTTCCTGCCCCACGAAGGAGCGCGTGACGAACCCCTAAGAATTTATTTTACATTAGGTATTTTAAAAAAATATTGTAATTTACAGTATATTTTTATAGTGTATAATGTACATCTAGGCTAGTTTCTTTCGGATTGTGTATTGTTATTTTAGAATTGGTTTTATTTCAGTGTCCCCAATTAACCCTCTGCTAAATACTATATTGACACTTTAATAAGGTCATGATGATGATAAAATTGAAATATGCACAATCGAAATACCAGTAAAGATAAAAAAAAATGGTGTTGCTGAGTGAATATCTTGCATTTACAATAAAAAGAATTTTTAGACTTTGCCAAACTTTTCTTGTTTGTTAGGGCTCCTGGTTTGTATGAGTGGCCCGTATTTTGGCCATGTGTATTTTTTCAATTCCATTCTATGTATTTCTTTACTCTCATACAGTACAAAATAAACGTTGTTGTTGTTAAGTTGTTGTTGTTGCTTGTAGTTTTCGAGCCAGACAACCCCCTCCTCCTAGTGACCTAGTCACGCTTCAAAGTCACGCCCCTGTTTCTCTCTAACCTTGTTCCCAGGGGCTTCTCGGTTTTCAAAATAGCGTGGTTGCGCGCCTACCTTCTCGCGATTCATACATGCAGTCCCCGCTACTTTTCGACAGAAACGCTGACGAGATGAAGAAAAAATCTTGCAAGATAAACATTTTGCGGCGTTGACGGTATCCTTATTTTTTTGCCAGTATTGTGGTGATTAGCAGCTTGCGTGGGTAGGTGAAAAGTAAACTGTTTTGTGTTAGTCTTAATTACCGTTATAAGGCAATCTTGAGTTCTTGCTAAAATGTGTCAAGCGGCCTTCCCTTCAGTGTAGGTTCGTTTACCCGGCAATTTTCAATTGCGACTGGTTTATCCACTGGTTTATCAAAGGGCTGAACACATCCAATGGTAAATATTTCAAAGTGAATTAAGATGGATGCGATTTTCATTTAAAATAGTGACATCCGCATGTGGAAGTGACTTCAGTATTTTTATTTGCGATCAGGCGTTCTTTTCTGTCTCGGGAGCGCGGAAGACAGCGGATGGGCAAAGAAAAAGGAAAGCAGAACCGCCTGATGACGGGTATATTTCATTTGGAGACCACAAAATGGTACTCAAGGCTACAATCCCGGACAGGAACAACAGCTCATTTTAATGTTCAAAAACGATGGTTTTCCCTTGTGCTAAAAATACCCACTGGCCTCCTTAATTAATGTTGATTGATACAGCTGAATAATAGAAGCCTGCAACACACGGAACAATGTAGACCTGTTTAGCTTGTATGTTTTGTTTCCCAATTAAGATTCCAGGGGAATTAAACCCTTTTTCTTTTCATTAAATAATGTAAATAAGATGATATTGAAAGAGACAGACTTTCTCTAGAGTATCATCATATGATCTGCATGACACGCACATGTAGTTAAGTGTTGATGGGGAAAAAGGATTAAAAAAAGGTGAAAAGTAGGAACCTTCCCAACACTTTTGAAAGTGATTGCAGTTTCAGGATTGTATGTTCCAGTTCAATAATAAAGGGTTTCTCAGCGTCAGTTGAAGAAGCCTTTTTTTCTGGTTCTATAAATGCAGGAAAGGGCATTTGTTGTTCTTGGTGCCCTGTGCAACCTTGAACAAGTAGTATAGCCATAGATGAGGCCCTCTGTGTTGGGGGGGGGGGGGGGGGGGGGATTGAACTACATTCATCCCTAGTCTGAATTTCAAATGCAGTCGTTTTGTGTTTTGAAGAGTTGCCATGTTCTTGTTGATATTTGACCCATTTTAATGTCAGTTGTCACCATTTCATCTTGTTTTAAGTCACCATTTCAAGCCCATGTCACTTGTCGATACTTTACCTTAACAGGGCCCCAGATATAGCTGAGACATGGGTAGAAGAGGGGGACCTCTCTAGTCAGAATTTCAAAGCCCTTCATGTTATGTAGTGAACAGCTCCCCTCCCCTCCCCTCTATTGTTAAGTTGTATTGTGCTGTTGTTTTCCTGCTTCTTAGCTTTTTGGACAGTTCCAATGCAATTATTGTACTGTAGAGTATGTTATGGTTAAAACAAAATTTCAGCAAGAAGTAACACTACCAACTCTTCAGTATGTATGAGCAGCACCTTACCGATGTACACAGCTACATGACTTGGAGTTGCATTTGGTAGTGTATGATTTTGGTTCCTTCCACAAAATACTTAATTTAGCCCCTGTACACCACATGCCAGATGAGGTCCCAGTCCGAGTTGCCCAGGTATCGGTTGTTCATTGCAAACTCATAGAGGTCTGTTAGAGGCGTAGCGTGAAATTTTGAAGATGTTTGAGCTGAAATAAAAGCTGGAGTGCCCAAAGTGCTCCAAACCAGAGGGGTTTGGGGGTATGCTCTCCCAGAAAATGAATGAATAATAAAATAATTGTTGAATTCTGCTTTCATATGATATGAAGAATTATGCAGATCTCTGAGGCTGTTGTCCACCTTGGCCTTTGCCTCTCTGGGTAACAGTCTCCTCAATCTGCATAATGGGACAATTGCTTGATGATGATGTCACTTTACTACAACTACACAACATTCTGTACCAGAATTTTTTCAGTTTGTTGCTTTCTAGTTATGCAAATGGGAGCTATGTTTTTTAAACCCCAGTGGGATTGACAAATTTAAAATCAAAAACTAAGAAAGCAAAAACGAAATGGATTCTGGTAGTTGTAGTCAAATGTGGTTATTGTGAAAATGGCCTATTCTTCAAATCATACTCAGCCTCATTCAATGATACTGCTGAACAACAAATGAATTATGTGTAATCTTTTTATTTAATCAAACTTATATTGAAAATAGAAGTTGCTGGTTGCCTGCAGATGACAAACTGAATGATCCAGATGGCTGGTCAAGCACATCCTTATAATGCAGATTTATCCAAAGAATCTGAGCATGCTGCTGAATTCCAGATACACGTTCGCCACTCAAGAGGGGAAAAAGCTGGTCATTGTCATGGTGGACTTCTGTCAGGAAGTTACTGCAAAGAAATCAAAGAATTGTTTACACTAGCTTGGCCCACAGTGTTATCTTACTTCTTTTACCACATGATTCACATGATCAGCTTGTTTTTTGCTGGGCGCGTCGGCAAACTAGAATTGGCTGCTGGAACATTAGCTTTATCTTTTATCAATGTGACAGGACCTTCGCTGTTTATTGGCTTGGGTTCTGCAGTAGAGACACTTTGTTCTCAAGCATTTGGAGCGAGGAACTATCGCCTTGTTGGTGTAGTGCTGCAAAGAGGAGTTTGGATTTTAGGATTAACTTGTATCTTAGCCTGGTCACTATGGGTTAATAGTGAGTTGCTTTTGTTGCTAGTTCACCAAGAAAAAAATGTTGCAAGGTATGTTTTATTTAAAGAAACATCTGACACTTAGCAATGTCACCGCAAATTTCCCTTTTGCAAATGTTCGCTGCTGCCATTCTTAAGAGTGTTTCTATAAAGAAAGAAGTTTGCAACCCAGGGTTGAACCTGGACTTTTTGTATCTAATCTCTCTCCCTTGCCACTTCACTACCACACCAACTCGCCAATATTCCATAAAATGTTTAGTACATAAAGTAGCAAACTGTCTTACTTAACTGATACTTCTCAAAAACTCATTAATAATTTATAAAAATTAATGTTTCACGAGTGTTCAGTGTTCGGATGAAAAACTGCTCATTTTTGCATCTTTGATTTCTCCTTCTAAAATCCATTTGTGTGAGAAGTAATATCAAGCATTCAACAAAGTGTTCCTTCACCAGATGAAACACCCTGAAGTTCGTTAAAAATACTCCGCTGCAATGTCATATTTTCAACTCCCTTCTAAGTGCTTCATCTGTGATGCAACACTGCGTGTCATGCTTGATATACAGTTTGTATAACATCAATAACAGGTGACTCAAGCCCTTTCCATAACTTTTAACGTCAATTCAACTGAGGCTTCAATGTCATTCTTTCTAAGACTACTCAAAAACATATCATTTGCCTTTATATTAACCAACCACCCAATTGTGATGAAATAGATATTAAGTCCAACTAAGAAAATACTGGGGACCAGTATCTGGAAGGTTGTGGCCATGGGTTTTGATTCCAGCTGGGGGCTCGGATTTTTTCCTCGAGCATTTCTTAGTTGTACTTCATATTTGCCCTGTTGTAACTTACATGTAATCCAGGGAATATATTGCATCTATCATGACCAAAGGCTTGGTTACCAGTGGTGGCATCGACTGTTAAAAATGGCAACCACTGTTTACAGATGGGATCTAGGTGACGGGAGCAATGGTCCCCTGCAAAATGACATCCAAGGAACGAGTACAGAAATTCCATGATGTAATATATCAAACATGAGACGCAGTGTTTCATCACCAGATGAAACACCGAGAAGAGAGTTGAAAATACGACGCGTAGCGGAGTATTTTTGACGAACTTCGAGGTGTTTCATCTGGTGATGAAACACTGTGTCGAATGTTTGATATTTCTTCTCAAACAAAATCATTTTTGAAGGAGAAATTAAGGATGCAAAAATGAGCAGTTTTTCATCCGATATCCAAACACTCATTAAACATTAATTTCCTTTGAATTTTCTTTATGAATTAGTAATGAGTTTGAGAAGATATATTACATCACTTCCCAGATCCGGGTAGTGCTTCTGACTGATAGTGGCGAATTTCCTTCATGGCACATGTACAACCAATCAGAAGTACTACCCAGATCTTGGTAAGGACATGGTTTTATTCCCCCAAGCCTCGTTGCCAAGTCTGAATTTTAATACAATGTATATTGAAAATGGTCAATTGTTGGGTTCAACATGGCATAACATAGCGTGGCATAATTTTTTATTAACACTCAATTTGTTTTAACTTTTCATAGGTTGACCCAAGACTTCGTCCTCATATGTATACCTGCTTTAATAGTTAGTACACGCACTTCAGTTTTATTACTATTAACAGAAGTTTTTTGTATTTTGTTCACTTCAATAATATAACTATATCTCCTTTGCCAGAAGCCTTTTCTTAGAGGTTTACATAATAAATTATTACACTGTATATATTATGATCTATGAATCAAAGGACAGAAACTTAAATCCTTTTAATTAATCATCTTTTTGCTATTTTTTTCTTTATTAAATAAACAGGGGAATTTTTTGTTTGTCTTGTTACAAAGATATCTTCAGACACAGGTGTGTTCAAAGTAAAGTAGATAAATTGAACAAGATTTTAATCTGTAACAATACTTGTATACACTGGCAAATGATACTGAAGTCAAGCTAAGCCACCTGGGAACTATTTTAAGTTGTTTTGCAGTGTGAAGTAATAACAACATAGACATAACATACGCATAATAATAATGATAATGATAATAATAATAATAATATAGCCAAAATTATATTTCAGGGCTGTCACAGTCTTACATATATTGCTAATGCATTACCGATAAAAGAGCTTTGGAAGAAACTTCAAATCCAAATATTAAACTATTAAAATATTCCTATACTATTACATGATGTCTCATTTCTCTTACCACCCTGCACTAATGTGCATAATTTATATGTCTAGTCAGATCTAATTTTTTTGGAAAGATATATATGTGAGATTTTTCTTAACTTTAATAGCTTTTAATTGCCAAAAATTGCTCTCAGCTACTTCATTAATTTACTGATAGATCAAACAATTAAGCCAAGCACAATGAATATAATCATAATGATTATAACTTCTGCATGTACTGTAGGTGTAGCTTTTTATTCTAACCTTGGAATTTTGTTTTTAGGGTATTGTGAAGCCAATACTCTATGTCTGTGCTGTTACTAATGGGATACAAATTGGTCTTAATGTTCTGATGGTGTTGGTATTTAATCTAGGTTTCAGGTAAACATAGATTCGTAGTACGTGTATTTAAGGTACATGTACATGTACTTAATATCCTAATTTTATATATTTTATTATAATATTTTCCTTATTTTTTGTGGGTCAGTTATCTTTGGACCTCCAGATCTCTTCTTTCGTGGGTCAATTTAAGAAGAGAAATGCTTTTCTAGTCTACACTATATGCTTTAATGAAACTGTTGACGACGAATGGTGCTTAAATGAAAGCGTTGGGCAAACTAAAAATGACTTAGAACACATGGTTAAACTCCGTTTAGGTAACCAGCCCTGTATGTACAGTGGTTTAACCATGTCTCTTTTTATTGATTGCCTTTTTGACTGATACTTGAATGTACTCCTCAAAGTATGACAAGACAGCTCTAGCAGTGTCATGACTACACCACCGAGTCATAACTATTCATTGGAAGAAACAAAAAATTCTTGATCAAAAGGCTTTCTGGCTTTTCCACAGGTAGCCCAAGCTCATACTGTGTAATCCTCAAAATTGCCATTTAAGGATTTGTATAAGAATTCAGACACTTAAGATTCAAGAAGATATTAAATACTTGCAGACATTTTCAGTAGTAAAAAAAAACCCTTTTCCACGGTGTGTTCTTGTTTCCTGTGTGGTTATTTTCCCAATCCATAGCGATTTAAGCGATTTCCTTTATCCCGAGTTTCCACTTATAAAAAGAGGACAAGGCCAAACACTTGTGATCTGGACAGCCTGCTGAACAAAGAAAAAAATTACATTCTTGGTTTAAGGTATCAGCCACCCTTCAGGACAGTCCGCGCGCCGATCGCTGTAGCGTTAGTTGTTTTTATAAAAACCCCTATAAACCATATATTTTTTAAAAGCTTAATAATTCCAGATTTTGGATTTGAACTAACAAAAACGATTTACTTAAATGTGTTTCGAAATTGGAACGCTTTGCGTAAAAGTACACGTTTCTATAAATCATGTTCCATTCCCGCCGGAAATAAACGGAAGAAAACAATTAACACCGCATTCGCTTCTCAACGCGTTCCACTAAAAAACCGTGTCTCAGATTTTTGACAAGTGCGTTTGTTTTTCTTTTATCAGCAAATGAAGTTGGGGAAGTCAATTAGTCAACACTCTCTGTGGAAAAAAAGCTCTAGCTTTAAAATGAAAAGGAGTATTAAAATTCGCAGACACGGTTTTGTAGAAGAGATATATGGCATCACTCTGGCCAAATTTTAGCCAAATTGATTGAAAGGCTGCCGACTTGGAGTTCAAAACGTACGAGTCGATCAGCAAAATTTGCGTTCGGAGATAAAATAGAAAATACATTTTTGGCGGCATCCTACCTGGAATGAGATTATAACACCTAAATGTTTATTCTGATTGATATCAGAGAGGGATCAATTTTCTCTAACAATAGGACTTTGACAGGTAACATGTAACAGGAACAAACTTTTTATTGCTATCAACATCTTCAAGTGAACAGTTTAATTCTCCGTTGGAAAACTTCCACTCTTTTACACCACGAGAAGCACGGTTTAATTCTTTCTCGATCGCCAGGCCAAGCTAAAAAACTTTGAAGCCGCCGAATGCCCACCACCGATTGCTCGAAGGCCAAGAACTGAGGCCCGGTTTATTGCAAACGCTCTGCTCTTCTCGGAAGAATTAAAAACAGAATTTGTCTTGTGCGACGGCCAGCTTTCATTCTCGCACTGGATTCTCCAGGTAGAACCAAGTCCATGCTTAGTCGCTACATTTTCCATGACTTGGACTCTTCCCTGGCAAAATCGACAAGATACAGACTCGTCCAGTCTCTCAAGCAGCTTTTCGCTCAATACGATAGCTTGACCGCTTATTGTTTTCCACGTTCCATCAGCAGATGGGGTCAATGAGCTTAATTGGCTTTCTTCATTTGGTTCCTTAAGCTGGATTTTGGAGCGGCTTGCACTCTCAGCAACTGCTGCATTTTCGCTTTTCTGAATATCCAACTCTTTGAGCCACTTCTCTTACTGATAAAATGAGCCTTTGTCGCTCTCTGCCAATTTTGCGGCCCATTCTTTGTCAAACTCGCTCTTTGATTTCTTTTTCGATCTCGGTTTCGATGACGAAAACGGACACGACCTTTTCTTTTTTTTTGGCGGCATTTTCACCGAAGCAAACGCTAAATATCCACGGAGAATACTAAAGGCTATAAATAACGCGAAGACAATTCGCACGTTTTGTGTCGAAGCACGCACTCGGTATCACGTAACTAGTTCACAGGCAAGTTAATTGATATATGACACGGGTATGACAGAACTTGTTAACGATCAATTAAGATAATTAACAAGAAAAAATCTTTTACCCCCGATATCTTTCGACAGAAATAATATTTTCTTCTGATTTTTTTTTTAAAAGAAAGCTCTCAAGCATATCTATTTGAAAACGTTGAAACCTCAAATATGGAAAAATGGCAATTTTAAGGGTGGCTGATACCTTAAGTCACCCCACAGCCAAAATTCCATCACAGAATCCAACTGGAAAGGTTACTCTGTCAATCTAGCTCCCTAGCCAAGCAATTGTGTCCCTGCAGGCAAAAGCCACATGGCAGTTTGCTTCCGGGATATTTTAACGGTCCAACCCTGGTAGACGGCTGTGTACAAACTCACCATGACATGATGACCATTGAACCTATGTCACATTGTCATAAAAATGATTAAACACCTATACTGAGCTTGGGCTACCTGTGAGAAAACCAGTTTCCAGAAGTGGGTAGTGAAAGGGTGAATTATGACATCATCGCAGATGTAATTTCAAGGTGATGCGTTTACAGACTATAAGTGTTCAATCTATCAAAGACGTAGTTACAATATTTCTCATTTACATTTTACAGGGGAGTGGCCATTAGCTGGGCTCTAACGGCATGCATCTTAACAAGTTTGCTGTTAACTTACATGAAGGTCTTCAAGCTCCACACAAAAACTTGGCCAGGTGAATTTTTTTATTCATGGTCCTTACTTTAAAGCTTTGATCAACATGTATTTAAGCAATAAAAAATGTTTTCTAAGACAAAAGTCGAGGGCTTTCATGACTGTTGAGAGTTCTCCCAACCCCTCAAGTGTTTATAATAGGCTATGCGAATACAGGAAAAAAGTTTTCTATTGCCTTTATATAAAATTATAGCCAAATTCATTGTATCGCGCTGCGTGTTTGCAAAACTTCGAATGGGTTTTTCTGTTCCATCAATCACTTGAGTGGGAGTTAATGCAAATCGCAATGCAACGCACTCGCCCAGCTTGGACCACAAAAACAAAATTGTGAAGGACGCTAAACTGCTCAAGAATAGCGAAGGAAATCGCCATGATGAGTGGAATTTTTGTTGAGGGCAGGAGGCAGACATTGCTCTATTCTTGCAGGAGACCAGAATAGAAAAGGTCATAAAAAGCTTTGAAGAAAACTAGCCGATCATTGCCCGAGACAGTTTAATCACTAGCAGCGAACCTTGAAATGCAGAAACAAACAAAGTGGATCAAAATGCACCAATCACAAGTAAACATTTGTTTCCAAAGAGGTCCGCTAAGATGATTGACGGAACAGAAAAACCCCAATTTCCTTTGAAGTTTGCAAAACGTGCAGCGCGATACAATGAATTTGGCTAGAACTTCCCAAAGAAAGATCGCAGAACTCTTGTTTGTTATGGCACTGGTTAAAAGCAAAATTCTTACAAGTTGCAAAGTCTTGTACATGAAGTCTTGCATACGTAATAATAAAAGTGATGATAGTTTTCCTCTTAAATCACTCATTCTTAAAATGTCAGCTTAAGTGAAAAAAAAATTGCAACAGCAGGTTTGTAAAGATTTTCCAAGTCTCAGCCGATGGGGAAATGGGGAAATATTAATAGTAGTTAAACTTGTTGTGTTTTCAACTCAAAAACTTTTTTCAAATTCATCCGGCTTGCTTGATTAGCACAACTGAAAAGAAAAACATCTTGATGTCATAATTACCATGTTCACATTCTCTCATGCAAACATACCTCTCTGCCAATCAGAGCACGCATACTGCCGCAGTTATTTTATAAATTACATTATAATGCATTTTTAATACTGGTATTAATTTGATAATAAATTATTATTTACCCAATGATTGTATTGCCATCTGTGGCTCGCGATCCTTTGTTTTGCATTTAAAATTGATGGCATTTTAGTCAAAGTTTGGCCTGTTTTGCTAGTTTTTTCAGCAAAAGGACTTTTTTTATCTGATATCCATTTTGGCAGATTCATAGTCTTACCAGTATTTTTTTTGTCATGACATAGCTTAGACTGTCTTCAATTAACTTATATGACACTACTCCAAGCTATGGGACACACATGTACATGTACTATAGTATTACTCCTGTTGGTGCTTTATTCTATGGAAAATGGAATAAACTCTAGTGGGGTGGGCCACGTTGGCTTGTAGTGCACGGGCTTATTTACTTAAAGTTTTGCCTAAGTCTGCGTTAGGGTCTGAAAGTATTTTTTGAAGTACATGTAGGTTGTCTATGGGACAGCCATCTTTTCTTTATTAGTCATTCAAAGTGAAATCCAATCACAGAATAATACAAGCCCATTTCAGACCCTGCAGTGCATGGTCATGAAAAAATGATGTTTATTTAATACAGCTGTCGATTTTCTGCTATTTAGGTTGGACAACAGAAAGCTTGTTGAACTGGTCACAATTTATTAAACTTGCGGTGTCAGGAATGGCCATGATCTGTATTGAATGGTGGAGCTTTGAAGTTGGAGCATTTTTAACAGGTACAGTGTATACTACTCTCAATGTTATATTGCTGATCAATCAATGCATGCAGTTTATAACACACTTGATTGGTTGTACATTGAATTAAAAATACCACTGAAGATGGCTGTTATCTTAATCTTATTGTAGAAAGGTGAAATACACACGTAGCATACATGTACATGTATACATCTTATCTTATTTTGTTTTTATAGTTCGAGGTACAATTTTAACACACTCACAGTTAGCTATGCAGATGGGTCATATATTCAGGAAATAAATACAACAGTGTACAATGAAACTATTATAAATATAAGCGTGCATATAAAAGTAGATAGTAATTTATTAGAAGCTAGGATACGATTTGTTAGATATCATATTTAATGCATGACCTTACAGTGACTACAGACATAATTAACCTGATATGGATGCATTTATAATGACTACGACTTCTAATACATGATATAATGCCAACAACCAGTTATGAGGAAAATAACTTTAACTTAACTTTTTGAACCATTTTTTAGAGATAAATATTAGTTGTTTGAAGCCAGGATGTCAAAAAGTATTAATTAGTTTTATTTTCCTTTTTTAAGTTAAGTGCTGGCCCGCTACAAATGGATAGCGCTATTCAATGGATAAATCACTATCCAGTGGATAAGTAGTAATAGTGAAGCCAATAATAATTATGTTATCTTTTGGATAGAGTTTCATCCATTGGTTAGCCAGTTAATTACCTTTTGAACAAGTGGGGCCAGAAATGATATGTTGCAAATGTACTGTATGATGAACATTAGGTTTGACAGCAACCAACAAATAATTACTTGATGGATGCAGTTGTTGTTGTTGTTGTTTTAAAATTAACAAGTAATATCTTGATTTTCTTCTTAAGGTACTCTTGGTGAAGTGCAATTGGCAGCGTTTGGAATTTTATTCAATTGGGCAATCTTTGTATTCATGGTAAGATTAATCTTAAATTGTAATGCATGCTCTCTGTCATGGATCAAAATATGTAACCTCTCTTTAAAATGATTTATAGTAGTATAGTAAAAGAAGGCTAATGTACCGTTGGAGGTCTTTGAGTTGTCTTCTGACAGGGTTGTCACTAAGATTTCAAGTTGCCAGGTAAATACAACAAGTAGGCGGGGAATCAAACAGCTAGGAATTTCTTTCGGTTCTATTTTTCTTATATTTTCCTTTGAAATTAACTGGGGAAAACATTCATAGTAGCCAGGGGAAATCCCCGGCCCCCGCCTCTTAATGACAGCCCTGACTTCTGGAAGTATTACAGGTGTATTTTAATTTTACAGCAAGTTCCCCACCTCCTTTCCTCTCTCTGGCGCTGAATCTGACTCTGAGTGCGCAAATTACTGATTGCATTGGGACTTTGTTGCTGCTGAGGATAATTAAGTCATGCTTGCTCTCTTTTCGGGATCAAAATATCTACAGTATGTATAACTCTTCTCCATAGTAAAAGAAAACAATAGGAGATCCTTCGAGTCCTCTTCTGAAAGTCACACAGGTATATTTTGTAAAAGTCCCCCACCCCCTCCCCCTCGTGCTGGCGCTGAATTTGAATTGGGCGTGTGAATTGCGGAGGTGTACTGTGGAACAGCTTACCATTGTGGGTCAGATAATAGACGTCCGTTAGTGAATTTAAAGCATAGTGATGTTATTTAATAATTAAACAGTAATACTTACATATGGCTTTCTTGTAGAGCATGTTTTTTTCTTTATCATCTTAATTCTGATTTTTGTTTTTACCTTTTATTTAGTGAGGTAGTTAGAGTGCGATTCCTATGTAATCTCTCCCCCTGGCTTTTAATCTGAATCTATGTGTGTTAATTGTAGATACCGCTGGGACTGAGTGTTGCTGCCGGGGTTCGTGTTGGAAATTTCCTTGGTGCTGGCAACCCAAAGGCAGTAAAAAAGACGATCAAAGTGGCTCTGGGACTGATAGGTAAACGCGTTTACTACAGCTAAGTTTAACATCTGAAATCATTATAGTAGATCAAACTTCCAAAGACGGTGAAAATTTTATCTTTGTTTTGTTTTTATTTGCTTATTTAGCTTTTGTCTTTCATGGTGTATCCTTTGGCTCCTACTTACGACTCCGACAGCTGAAGTCCTCATTTTTTTTGCAGGCTTCTTACGCAATTGCATAAATTGCGTTCACAACTGCGAGGATCATTCTTCATTTGATTTCATTTCCGCAGTGATTATTATGATTATTATTTATGATTTATTTCATACGCGGCTATCACGTAAATAGATTTATGTTATGCGAGCCTTCCGTAGGAAAGCTTATTTCGTTTTCAAAATGCCGGTCCAGCTGACCATTTCTGACATTTGGCGAGGGCCCTATTATTTGACCTCGATGTAAACAGTGCTTCCTTTCTGTCTTCGTTTCCATTGCTTGTTCTTAGCGTACCGTATTTCCTCGAATAATAGCCGTCCCTCGAATAATCAACCCCCTTTAATGGAAATATTTAAAATAATCGCCTCCCCCCCGCCCCTCTTGTCATCCTCTCTTTCTTTTATCCCCTCCCTGGAATGATGATCCAGTAAAACTGATCAGTGTCGATTCAAGCTCTCAAAATTAATCAAGCAACCAAATTTGGAACACTTAAAAAGCCCATTTTCAGTTTATTTGATGTGATATTTTTTTGATTTAATGGGATAATAATTAACAAAATATTTAGGCCACGCCCTCTAGTGAGCAATATTTTAAATAATCGTCTCCCTCAAATAATCTCCTTCCCTCGAACAATCGCCCCCTTTTGGTACGAAAAAAGAAA
>OZ037776.1:28206373-28223873 GCA_964035525.1 Porites cylindrica | reverse complement strand
TTCCCAGTGCCGAGATATACTGCTGCAAGTAAAATAGGTAATAGCGTCATTTCGTTGCTATGACAACTCCGATGCCGTTGCAACCTTGATCATAACAAATTTTCATCTTTATGTAATACAACTGTGGTGGCAATTTTTCCAAAACTTCGATTTTGGCGACGTAGTTTATGCTCAAACTTGGGAGGTATTGACCCTGAAAAACTGTATCGAGCCACCTTAAAGCTTCAATCTAACAAAAAGACAAAAGTGATCCGCCCATCATACAAACGGAAAAAAAACATCCTATACAAATGTTCAATGATGCTCTATGTTCATTATTAATAAAGACTGTGATGTAGGGACCCAAGAATCTGTAATGGACGATAGTTTTTGTCAACTTTTGTCTGGGCTGGGGTATAGCTGCCGTCCGTATCAGTACCTGGTTTTAGTACTAATTGCGAGATGTTTTCAAGGTCATCTTTGACTGTGCTTAGTTTTTTGTCGTGTTTTGAAGGTCTGTGGATTGGTCTTTTAACTGGAGTGGTTATCCAGGTAAGCATCTCAAACAGCGTGGAAACCCTATAGTATCCTGCGAACAAGCTCTTATTTTAGGTGATATCGTGAGAGGTATAGGCTAGAGATATTTTTGTCTATTGTTGCAACGTTTTTGATGCAGACGTTCGGATGTAAACAGCAAGATAAATTGTGAGAGTAATGCATGTGGCAACTCTAAAAGTACGTTTTCGTTGTTGAAAATCGGGTGATTTGTTTCATTGTAACAGCCAAAAATTTCAAACAGAGATTCTCCAAAACGCTCTCCATAAAAATTGTTTAAGATTGGTCGCTAACTGAAGACTAAAACCCTACAAGCAGCTTCAAGAACGAATGTCTAGATTTCTCAAACCTGAGACCCACCTTTTTCTGGCACGTTAGGCTATTTTTATTCGTAGGTTTTATTTTTTTTATTAATTAATAAACCAATTTTTATTAAATTGTATTTTACATCGCATTTTTAGCGGAGCTCCCGCGCGCGCGAAGCGCGCGCGCAGCGGAGCACCATGGGTAAGAAAATTTGGTAAACTATCCATCCCAGAAAATTTGGTTATGACGTAGCGTACGCCCACCCGTACACACACTTCATTTAAGCCGATGTCAAATGTCACAATAGATCTTGCACAACTTGACTAGCCTTTCAGTTATGTAAGCCACCCGTATGAGGACGATTAGATTGACAGCTGTCAAAATCAGACATCCGCTGACAATTATCACATGACTATGTCGCGGGCTCAGATGAAAGACCAGTCGTTTTGCCCCTACATATAAGCTGTTATAATATGTCACACTTGCCAATTCAACATAAAAACGAAACTACGCCGGGCAAGGCTGTCAGTTGGCTGACAGTCGTTTAAAGTTATATTGGGAAGCCAAATTAAGGTCAATTGACAGCTGTCAAAACAGGACATGTGCAGACCAGTATCAGAAAACTAATAACGTGGGCTCAGGTTCGCTGAGGTACACGATCTGGCATTTTCTACTACAAGCCGGACGGATATGCCTTACTTACACTCGTAGTCTGTTAATTCGAACTTTCGCCAATCTAATGAAGGTTAATTGACAGCTGTCAAACTAGAGTATACGCTGACCATCATCACCTGAGTGTATCGCGGGCTCATTTTTCTATCCATTGAGTTCACGTAGTGTTTAAAGTTTTGCGCTGATATTTTATTTGATCACGTGCTCAATTCGAAGCCCCAGAGGTTAGAAAATCTATCCATCCTACAAAATTCGGCAATCACGTGACCTTACACCGACCACCCGACCGTCCGCGCCACAGTCATACCAATGTTTAACCTCACACTTTCTAGCTAATTTGAGAGCCTGCAACCTGATATTGTACATCCATGTTTTGATTAATTGACAGCTGTCAAAATAGTGTTTCTGCTGACCAGTATCGCCTGACCGTATTGCGGACTCAGGTATCGACCCACTGAGTTTGAGTATTTTTTTAAGGTATCCGTTGACAACTTGCTATTTTTCACATGATCGCAGGCCCTAGTTCAATTTTTTTAAAATGCATATGAAATAAGTCGTGTTTATGAGTCCGTTGTAAAATTTTGATTTCGAACTGACTTCGGACGCGAAAATTCAACCCGCTTTTACATGCAGGTTAGGCAATCGCTCTTGACTTTTCTCACTGTCACGCGTTGATCACGCTCTACGTCCAACTTTTATGTTCTGATTGGTCAAAATTTGACAGGTGAGTTCATGCGGAAAATTTATGCAGCGTCTGGAAACTTGCTTACTGATAGCTGGAGCTGACAGAGTTTTGTGTCATCTTGTGATGTTTTAAACTGTCGTTTTCTACTTGGTGTACAAAATGAAATACAGCTGCTAGCAAGATTGTTCTGTAATTCATGGCTGGTTTGTTTATTGCGCTTTATGTTGACAAATGCACCGGTTGTGAAAGTCATTGGAAATCCGATTTCGGATGGCATCGTTTTCAAGAATGAGCTTCCTCACTTGTCCTTGCTTGAGGCGTAAGAGGGTTTAAAAGTCTCCAGCGATTCTGGAACACTTGATGACCTTCAGAAGCAGCATCTCGACTGGTAAGCCTGAGCAATTATTGTCTTTGATGTGTTTTTTTTTTTTTTCGGTTTCCTGAAGTCGAGCGTATGGTTTATGCGGCTTAAGTTTACACGAGCGATGATCTAACCAACAATAGTATCAGGTTTAAAAAGCCTTTAGACATTTTTTGACCGCAAATTCAAAGAAAAGGTTCCAAAGATTATTTAGTTATGATTTTGGCTATAAAGAGAAAGCTCTGAGCGATTTTCTTGCCTCGAGTTCATCTTGAAAAAGAGCAAACACCGGGAAGCCGGCTTAAAACATAAACAAGTTTATGCTTACCTGACTCATGATTTTCAGAGACACTTTACTCTCGATACTTCTCTTCGTGAATGAAAATTATTGTCTCTGTACATGTTTCACCGAATTATATTTATTTTATTGATTGTTAGTAGTCCCTCCCGCAATTTTTATCGCTGCACCGGTTGTTTGCAGTCGAACATAAACATCGCATACAGGAATACTCAAAACGCCGCGCGTAAATATCACTCGCTTTTAAAGATTACACATAACAAAACCACATACACAGTTTAGTAAATAAAGGGAAATAAAACCTAAACATAACAATTTCCCTATCGTGTTGAAGCGTAAATGGTAACTCTATTAATCGCACTGCAAATTTGCCTGTCAAAAGTGAGAACCCGTCCGGCTGGCCGAAAAGGTGATTTTGGGAATTTTTTTTATCGTTTTCATGCCAAAAGCCCATAATTATTACCCTGCATATCACATAGGACCAGATTTTTCTAACGGAAAAGTCCCGCATTATGGAATTCTTTTCATGAAAACGTTTGATAATTCAATGCTATAATTTGTTTTGCAAAGGAAGCGCTTGCTTTGACGTCGTGGATATTGAATGAGTGCAAATTGTCTTACAAAATTGTGAAAAACTGCAGAATGATAGGGCAAAAAAAGAACAAATTCTGTCCAAGGTCTGTATGATAAAAAAGGGCCTCATAGTACTGTTTATCGGAGACGTGTTGAGAAAAAGTATGTTTAAAAGGCTGGTTTACACGCCACCAGATTTACTTGTAAACTAAACTTGTCGAACACAAAAAATCCGGCCTGATTTTTTATTTTGGCCTCCCTTTTAGACAGATGAATGCAACGTGTCAGTTGGCTGCCACCAAGGACTATCGTGGCTCGTGTGGTTCTTAAAATTATATTTCGGGGTTGTCCAATTATCCATAGTCTCTCTAACGGAACATTGTTGGAGAGACTGGTGAATGCGACATTATGATGCAACAGCTAATGCAAATACAATACACGAATAGGTCTATTTGTTTTCCAGGCCTAATCTACTGTGATCGAACATGATTGCTATTTTTGGGTGTACAAATAAGACTATTAACGCGATGTAAAATTTGTTTCACTCTTGGAGTGTCAAATTATTTTTCTCTAAAATCACTTAGCCTTAATTTGCCTCAACAGTCACATGAATGTGCCCTATCTGTGGATTACAAGTTTATTGTTTGATTTAAATTATGAATTTATTAACGGGAGCTTCGCTTTTAGCCTTGGCTAAATCTATATATTATTTCATTTTGGATAAGATTTTTAAGTGAGTTATTGTAAAGCGCTATTGATCATTTTCATGTAAATAGCGCTACATAAGTATTTTAAATTATTATTATTATTATTATTATTATTATTATAGAGCGTTTACACTCACGTGAACAGCATCTATGCGATTTTATGGGAACAAAAGAAATTTTTTACATAAGAAAAGAGTCCAACTCCCACAGGATTTGTTTGGAACACCAATATGGCCGCTGTGACGTCATGTGAATACGCTCTATAAATCACAATGAGGCCACTGTATTGCCATGGATGCGCCGTTCTAGTTTTTTTGTTTGAGGCACCTTTGCATTTCGTGTTCAAAGAGAGTATGTGTTGTCAATTTAAAACTGTGTCGAGGTACCTTTTAATCTCTTTTCTTTTGTCCTCTTGTCTTTCTTTTTCCTCTTTTTTACTTGTACCTAACCCCAAATACAGTAATTTATTTCTCTTTTTTTCTGTTTCATTTTAGTCTGCTTCGTATTTATTCCTTCTTTGGAGAACAGATTGGGACAAACAAGCCGAGCTAGTAAGTGAATCTCTGATTTTCGTGGAAAATTATCAAGATGTCGTTCACCTTTTTTCACCCGTGCGCGGCTTCCTACCGTACGTAGCTAGTGTGTGTTTTGTTCTCCACGCCCGCCGCTCGCTTGCCTTCGCTCGTCTTCAAAACCGAAAAAATGCGTATCGTTTTATAGCCAGTTTGGTATCACTGAAGCGGACCACCACGGAGAGGGGGCATATGGTTTCTTTTAAGTAGAGATTCTGTTCGCCGTGGCAGTTGTCACGACACCGAACTTGAAGTAGTTACAATCCATTTCCAACCTGGTCACCAAAAGCCAAAAGACATATCTATAGGGACTTGTAAAATGATAGTTATTTTAAATTTTTCTGGACAATTACTTTTGGTTTTAATTAAACTGACTCGAGTGTGTTTTCGACCTCATTCCCAGGGTCCTCTCCTACCCGGCCCATCTCTCGCTCCGGGGGCCGAGTAGGAGAAAGAGGATGACGTAAACACACTATGCGACAAGTTGGCGACAGATCACTCAGTGTGTACAGGTCGGGCGACTAGTTGCACCCATATGTCGCTGCGACAAATCGCTTCTTGTGTGCTGGAGACCTTTTGTGAAAATCTTTGTCTCTGCGACAGAATTTTGTCGCTGCAACAAGTCGCAAAAAAAAAAAACATTGTGCGACTTGCTGCGGCGACAAAATTCTATTGCAGCCACAAAGATTTTCACAAAAGGTCTCCAGTACACACGAAGCGATTTGGCGCTGCAAAAAGTCGCCGCCACATGTTGCTGCAACTCTTGTCGCCTAGTGTGTACCGACCGTTAGGATTTTATAGAAACATTGCTTAGTTTGATGATGGTTTTTCATTTGTCAGGCACAGCGAAGAACAGGAGCCAAGACTGTCAAAGATTTAACCTCTGGAAACTTACTAAATGGTCATTTCGCTGGACAGTCCGCCGAAAAACACAGAGGTGCGATGATTTCTACAGGGGCCGGGGGTAAAACTGATTAGCAATTTCTCTTATGCCTCTGATAACAAGACCAAATAAAGCTACGTTAAAAACGGGCAACAAAAACGTGCAACGTGTTTTGCAACATTGCTGCAGAGCGATGTTACGCGTTTTACCACGTACGTTCAGACCTGTCTTGCACCAAATTAAGGTTGCTTTAAGTTGCGTTACTCTAAAAATGTTTCCATTCAAATGAGACCTCTTTGGCAGAACTTTTGCTTAATCACACTTCTTAGTCAAAACCGTATTTTGCTAAAAGGAATGATTTTTTTGTGATTTTTTTTTGCGGTAAGTAGTAGACAAGAATCACTTCGTGAATTTTACCGGGGCCACTTTTGTCTTGGCAACCCACGTCTTTTTCATCAACAAGTTTGCCGGGCGACATGAAAATCTTTTTTATTGCAAATATTCTTTAGAGATGAAAACAAGGTGTAATGAATAATGTGAAAAGGCAAAATGTTAGGAAATCCCGAATTTTGAACAGTTGAGAATTTGCGCATCTCGCTAACGTAAATATTGCGTGACAAAGGTTATTTGAAAATATTTTGTTTTGTTGCTTCATAAGTCAAAGCAGTGATAGACTTCCTCCTAATGAGTTTTACTTGTTTGTCGGAAAATATTTGACGAAGTTTCCTGTTGGGAGTGCGAATTGTAAGGCACTGAAACGCATAAACAAAGCTTGGCGCATGCAAGTTTAGTAAGTTAAGATTTTTGCTTTGTCGTAGTGTACACAGTAGCTACACAGTTCTACGTCGACCAAGCTTTGTCATCGCTAGGATGAACACTGTAACAATATTTTGCAATAGACAGGGATCTCATTTATTGATAAGTGATAAATATAGTCGCATTAAACCATTCCGTGTGCAAACTAATCGAATTAATATTTACATGGTTACAGTTGTTGCTCCCTACTTCAAATTTCTGAACCAACGATATATCTCAGCGAACACTCCCAAAAGTAACGAGCCAGCGATATATCTCAGTCAGCGATATATCCCTAACAATGTAACTTTGAAAACACAGAAACGCGTTGCATTTTATGACCGGTGCCAGCCTTCGGCTAGGCCCCGGTAATAAAGCATTTCTGCTACCTCTTGATTATTTTTATAGCTGAGTTTTATCCTCCAAGCCCGAACCTTCAGCTTAATACAAAATGTTTGTAAACTTATGTGTCGATTTATTTCAGACCTAAATCTTGCAAGCTGGATCAGCAAGACTTCGTCTTTACTGTTTCTTAATCACGTCGATGCTGATAACTCTCAGCTTAGACTTGCCTTACTTTCAAATGATAGGAGCACTTCAGAGAGAGATAGTCATCAAGAAGAGATTAAATCTGAAGCAACAGCTGATATAAAAAGAAGTCACAATCTTACTTCATCACAAAAGAGAGCTCTTATTGTAAAGCGACTTATCCCTCTGGTTATATCTCTGATGATTTTAGGCGGCGCTGTAGCAGTACGGTTTCTAATTCCGTTACCTTCGTCGCAGGAGACTTCTTCATTTGGAAATGACACAATTACTGCGAATACTTCCTATAATAATCTAACAACTAACTTAGTAACTTGAACAACGCGGGATCATTGTGTCACAGTTGCCATCGGGACCGTGTGTTTCAGTAAGCCGGTCTTGGTACTGAATGGAACCATAGTGGACGAGACGCGATACAAATCGCGAGTGTTTAACATTGTTTATTGTGTAACACTCAAGTCTACATTAGTGAAACGTAAAAGTCTTATCTGTTGATCACATATTGTAACACATTGCGAAGTCATCCTCACTATCTACTTTCCAGAGTTTCAATCGTTCTTTCCTTATGCAAACATCACACAAGCGCTTCCATTTTTCAAATCTTCCCTCAGCGCCAAAAAGCATTTTATCACATGAATTTATAATTAGTTGTTTGTGTTTAGAGGATAAAAATTATAACCCTGAATCTCAGTAACATTGATATCAATTTTTGCTCATTGTAAGATAATTTTAAATTATTTTCTTTCCCTGTAGTACCGTTTTCATATTTTTGTAATCTAAAGGTTCGTAATAATTCCCTCACAGCAAGACATTTCTCGTACGATTTTAAATTTTTAATATATACGTAGTATTTATATTATTTATCCACGTAAGCCATAAACACCCCAAACCTTTGTGGAATTTTTCTACTGTACTGATTTATTGACAATAAAGATCTTAGTTTAAATGAAAAGTTCTTTGTTTTAACAAATAACTGCATCCAAAGGTTTAGCCTTGTTTGTATAGCAAAGTGGTCTTTGTCAAGATTTGCTTGTTTAATTTGGGGAAGGAAAGGTGAAAAAAATACATCTTTTCATAGCAGGAGCCTGTTGTTTTGATCTCCTTTTCTTCGCGGCAAGGATTAGTTTTCCATGTGCCTTTGTTTCTACAGCCAATTCTCTCTGGAAACGTCCAAACCTGCAATCACTTCGTCCTTGTTAACGTCCTCTTACTTTCGTATTCATTCCCCACCCCCCACCACCACCCCTTAAAAGATGCTTCATCGCTTGTAAGAAAAGTTACAGCTACAAGGGGTGTAGCCACCTTTTCGACTATTTGAAGGCCTGGGTGACTTTGATTTCCACATATCCTGAAAATTGCACGCATGACTAGTACACACTGACCTCACAAATACTTTGAGCTCTTAAGCCTTTTACCTCACTCCAGCAACGCATTATTTATTACAAGCGGTAAAGTGATCAAACCAAACATTTGTAGAGACCTATGGGCTGGCTGCGAGGAGGGACGAGAGTCGGCTATATTGGCAGTTTACTAAGTTTCTTAACGACTACCTTTTTTCACCATTTTCACATACACTATTGATAATAAACCTTCTTCCCCGCCCCCCCCCCCCCCAAAAAAAAAACAACAATAATAAAAATTTTATAACCATTTTTTTTCCAATTTCTCATGGGTATTACAGTAGCCACAAGAGAAATCGAAGACAATAGTTATGCAAAATGTTGGTGGGTTAACATGGGAAATTACTGTTCAGGATCTTTGTTAGACTCATCCGACCACTGACGCACTGGTGAAATCGTGGTTTTTTCCGAATGACTTAAAAAAACCTGAATAATGGCGACGTGAAATTGAGCTTCTTTTCCATCCAAGTACCATTGAAATCCTGTCTTTAATTCGTCTCATTTGTTTTTCAGTGGTTCACAAATGTCATTTACGATTTTACGACAGTTTAATAAGATTCAAAAAGCTTCGCGTGACATGTCTCTCGTGACCTATTTCAACGATGACGTCATGTGCCGCTCCTAAAAATATTCGTTTCCTTGTTGTTGCCATATGTCTGAGTTGGGATTTTGGTCGCAACGGGCAACACTTGCCTTTATCACTCAATTGCTGTGTACCTTCATTTGGCCAATTCTGTTACACACGGATACAGGTTAGTGTTAACGATCTTGATCCTTCAATAATTCTTTAAGTCTAAGCGAAGGTACGAAAAGATTTGAGTGGTATTTGTGACTATTGTACAGACATGAATCTTGAATGTCGTCAGGTTATGATTGACGGTTAATCTTGTCTGACACTGAATTTCCAATCTACACTTGCAATATTCAAGCTGCTTTCTATGGTCTTCTTTTACGACTCTTTTACCTGTGTTTGCTTATTGTTTCGGGTATTTCATGTTACAAATCATATCATAAATCGAGTTTGGAGGCATTGAAGTTATTTTTTTGTAGAACATTCGTAGACCGGCCATCTTGGAATTGGCGTGTGTTGGCTTATGATTACGTTGCTTATAACTTTTGTAGTGATGTACTACTCCGTATACGCGTTTGTGATTCGCTGATAAACTCTGTCCTTGACGTCAGTTGAACAATCATATAGATTCTAATCCAAGAAGTTGAATACTGGTAGATTTAGCGGTTAATCGGCGTTGCAAAAAAATTCCGATACGTGAGTGTAGGTGTTTTCCCCGTTTACGCGTCAGACGCGTCATGTCACGTTAGTGGCCCTACTGAAATCAGAGCTGTGTTACACGAACCCATGCGAGGACTTACATGAGATAATCACGAAAGCAATAAACTACTCTGAAAAACAATGAAAGTCAATTGTAATGCCCTCAAATGACTGGGGCCTTCCTCTGACTGGAGTCGAGTTTTGCAGTCCAAAAAAGTGAAGCTAAAAAACTACCTGGGCAGAGTATTTTTCTATTTAGTGACGGATTCTTTCATTTCTTTAACTTTCAAAAAAGCTGCCTCAGTTAGCAACATATTGTAACAAAAAAGTTGTGATGATCTCTTTATGTTATATTTATTTTATGAAAAGAAAATCGATTGAGTGATCAAGAAGCCTGGCGTAACTTTCTTCCTAACGATGACGTCATCCTCCCTTTCCGGAAAAACCCCGACTACTTCCCTTTTCGCCTTCAATTTCCTCCGGTCGTTTGCTTTTTCGGAGCCGATCATCTTCCTTTCTTTTGTTATGATCGTGTGGATAAAGGTTAGTCTTTTCCGCTTTGAAGTTGCTGATTTGCAAAGATTAAGCGACTGTTGTAGAGGCTTCGACATGAACGCTGTCTTAATGGCTTGGTCAATTTATTGTTAAACTTATATCTCATAATTCTAATCGTTCTGATCCGTGAATTAGTGTCCTGGTTATTATTCGCACGGGGTTGCAGTGGCGGATCCAGGGGAGGGGCCCGGGGGTCCGGGCCCCCCCTTACTTTAGACCAAACTGAGGTCCAAAGGACCGAAAATTTTCTTTTGAGACCGGGCCCCCCTTATCAAGACAAGACAAGACAAGACAATGCTTTATTTGGAGTCTTATACAGTCCTATGTACATCAACTTTATCCAAATAATTTAAAATCATAACGCAAATCGCACACTAGTGGAACTATAATCAGTGTTAACCTAAAGAACTCATGATCTTCTTTTCTCATAGCAGTCGAATACATATTTTGCAATTAACTTTTGCACTGGTTTGTTCTTGCTCGGAGGGTTTATTAACAACAGAAAAACATCATCTCGTGCCCATGATTCTGTTTACTGATATTCTGTATTCTTTGTTTAAGTATTCAGATTAAGTACTTCTTTTTTCTTGATACGCAGGGCACAGAGTTAAAAAGTGTATTTCATCTTCTACGTCTTTTTTACAGATAGGACAGATCCTCTCTTCCGGTTTCTTATAAGGTCTTACATACCGACCTGTCTCTATCGCCAATTTTTGATTACCTAGGTGTTGGTGACCTGACAGAGATAATCTTCACATTTATAATTTTCTGTTGTTTTAAATTTTCGGAAGGTTCTTAGTCCCCAAATTTCAAATCCGTAGAGAAGTATGGGGGATATCAGAGCATCGAGTAGCTTAATCGTCAGCATAATATTTTCTCTAAAGTTGTCACCCATCTCTTTTCTTAGTTTGTAAAGTGCCTTAAGCCCAACTTTTTTTTAACTCCTCTCTAGCCAAACTAAAATTTCCATACGGGTTCAGTGTCATTCTTCCCAGATATTTATAAGATTTAACATTGTTTAGTTTATTTACTCCATACTTAAACGAGTAGTTATTTAAGGACTTGCAACAGTTATTAAAGATCATAACCTTTGTTTTGTCTAGATTTACAGTTAGTTCACTGAGTTTTCTCACAGTAGGATTCCAACTTGTTGAGGAGTGTTTGTAGGCCATCTGCTGACCGTGAAAAGATCAGTAAGTCATCCGCATATAATAAACAGTTTATAGATCTTTCAGAGTCATCAAGCAGAATATTGGTTGAGCTTAATGAATTTAAAAATTCAGGTAGATCACTTAGATAGAGAAGGTCTGGATGATCGCCCCCTCCCCCCCCCCCCCCCCCCCTTATCTGAAGGTCTGGATCCGACACTGGCTTGTTACGGATGGTTCACGAATCGGTTCACAAAAAATGCTGAAATTTGTCTTTTTGCCATCTGTTTCTTGTGGTTCTGCAAAAATTATGGGCAGATTTGGTTGTTTTATGCTTTATGTTGGATTTCTCTAAAAAATGAGTACCTGAGAGGCTATGATAGATTGTGCTTGCAAGAGTGGCATAATATGCCTCTTGCAGTGCTCATATATTTCTAAAATTATGCCAATAATTATGCTGGTATTTGTAAATTATGCTCATTTTAGCAAATAAATGCAGAAATTATGCATCTACTTTTACTTTAAATTTGTTAAAAACACATCACTAACTACGCAACAAACAAACAAATTTACTCTATTTAGAGCTAGAAACTTTACTACTTCGAACTAGTGCATAATATATAATTCATTATAAATTCCCTGGCTATCACTGTCTTTGATCTCGCAAAGTATTTGCAGTGACATTTAAATGCAGAAAGGTAAACTACCAAAACAACAAGTTAAACTGTCTGTCAACTTTTACAGTGGCATACTTGTGAATTAGGTGGTAAAGTTTTTAAACTTATCTAAGTAACTAAGAATATAGAATGCGCCACTTGAAATGAAGTACTGTTTGTATTGTATATAAAAACTCAAATAGTTAAAGGGGCGGCAGGGCAGTCCAAATCATTTTGTTTAATTTTGCCAGTTACTCGTCCTCAATCGCTATGGAACTTAAAGTAGGCAAAGAAATTACTTGTAAATGACACAAGCAGAGATTCGAGACAAACAAATATGTCTCCTGAGCATTTTTTTTGAAGTTGCAAACAGCGAAGATCAACTTTGAAAAACTGTTAGACTGTCCTGTTAGGCTGAACAGTTTTCAAAAACCCTAATTTCAATCCGTTTCAATCTTCTTCAGTTTTGCTCATCCGTGGCATCTGTTGTATCTGTTGTGTTATTTTAACCTTCCTTTAATGCTTTAAGCGGTTATTTTTACCTTTCTCTTAATTTAACGACCATTTTGTAATTACCTAATTTGGCCATAGTTATTAGAGGAGACTGGTTATGAAAAGCAGCAAACATCAATGATAAGAACAACAGTGCTGCAGTTTATGTTGGAAGTACCGTGAAAGTGCACAATCCTTTGTTTTCTGTTGGCAAATTGTTACGGAATAAATTAATGCAACGTTTTTATTGGTCAATACAATCAAAATGATAGGAATTCTTTTGAACATTGTGCACTTTCAGGTCCACAAAAACATACATAACAAAGGAGTCTGACGGGTTTCATAACCATTCCACTCAATTAACTATGATTTGGCTGAATTTCGTGACACAGCTCCTTTAACAACCAGAAAGAGTCCTCAGAGTCACTTCTTGTGGGACCGGCAGATCCAATGAATGCGACAAAACAAACAAACAAACAAAAAGTTGATTTTGTTACCCCAAGTTGCCTTCAAACTGATCTCGAGCCAAAAGCATTGTTTACATGATCAATAATTAAATAACAATTTTGTGCTGCAAAACTAGCAAAAAAAGTGCAAATTATGTTCTTGAGCAGTGCTTTTTTCGGAAAATTGATCACGGCTCGTAAATGACGAATTATGCCAAAAATAATGCTCGCACAATCTATCAAAGCCTAGTACTTGAGTTCCAATATTAGCAACATTCATACATTCAATACGCTTTTTTTTCTCCTTACCCACTTTAAAAACCCGGATTAAAAAGCGAAACGAAAATTGTGTCTTCAGGTTGCGTGACGAGTCCGTGACTAAACGGAGATCGCGTGATATCGCCCGCGGTTTGTTATGGGTAAATGTGTTCCAAATATGGTGGTCACTAAGCCGCGAAAAAATACATCCGCTTTCGTTTTCTGACAGACGTGTGTATGGCAGCATTGCTCCCCTAAATGTAAAAATTTACGTCCTATTTTATGCGTTGTTGTTGGCTTGAGTAGACTCCAGTTCACGATGTAAAGAAGACAAAAACTTCTGGTAAGTTTAAAAATGAATTACGATCTCTGCAGGCAAACTTGACTGTGCTTTTGTGGCCGCCATAGCACTTAGTGCTGCTGGACATTGCTTAGTTGTACATTTCTATTCTGCAGTGAAGGTGCGAAATGTGGGCTGGAGGGGTAGTATATAGTCCACATTTTTTCACTTCTTTGCGCTCATCAATGCTTATCATGACTGTTTGACAAAAGCTAGTCAAACATCCATGATATGCATTGCTTTACGGAATGGCCGTATTACCGGGACAGGGTCAAATGTCTTCTTGAACAACAACCAGAATGTAGATATCGCTAAAAGTACTTAAAAAACTACCTGAAATCTTCCTGTAGAGCAAACAACACTTTAAATATCGGCTATTAAACTGCCACAAATGCATTGTAAGTGTAGTGCAGTCTAACATCAATAAAAGAACAGGCTCAGCAATTGACATGTCACAGGCATTTTAATTTTCTAAATTTGAAGGAGTATAGTGAAAGTATAGAAGATTCTACTGTTTGAGATTTTAAAATGTGACAGTTGGCCATAGTACATGTAACTGGTGACCACATTAGCAAGGGTTTTTCATAAGAAAGTGTATGGCAGTTTTGCTTGGTCACAAAAAGTGACCGTAATAACGAGGTGACCATAATAATATTATTACTGAGGTGGCAGTAAGGCAGGGTTCCACTGTATGACAATCGTCTTCTTCTTTTCATTATCCCCCCTGGCAAATTGCCTGTGCAAATGTGATGGCAAATCCAAAAGGCTTGAATAAATGACAAGGGTTTTCATGGCAGCTGAAAAATGGATGGTTAGAAGTACTGGAGTTGGTTCCTTTACACAATGTATTTCTCCTCAAAATGGGAACCTTTGTTGATAAAAAATGGAAGGAGATTTTCAGTAGATGCTATATTTTTGCTTTCTGGATATTTTTCTTCGAAAAGAAAGGGGCATGTACTGTACAGAGGTCTGTACAGTAACTTTGATAAAGTAAGTTTTTTAGTCTCACCTTGCATTCAGTGTAAAGTTGTTCTTGTTGTTATGCTAACTGCATTAGCTATAGGTTTCTTTAAGTAAGAATATCCTTTCAGATAAGAGATAGTTCGTTGGCACTCTTCCTCTATTTTTTTTGCATCAATTTTCACAAATAATGTGTTAGTATTCAGATATAGTCATTTCGGAGAAAACCAAAAAAACTAAAATCTTTATTCAGCCGTAATAAACAGAGGTCAAAGGATATAAAACACTTTACAGCTGCATCTGAAATCAAATCCTATCAGGGACACCTACAGAAGCATAAACCACAGGAAATGATTACTCAGTATGGATGTAACAAACCTGCTTCATGACCTCTAAATATAAGACTTAGTGCGGCAAAAACAAGATTTACTCAGTCAAAGTTTAGAATGCTACAAGTCATGCACTGTGTAGTGCTAGTAACCTTCGCACAAGAGAGAAAAAGAAATAGAACCACTGTTCAAGCAGACTCTCAAGGTCACGTTTCACATTATCACGAGCTTATGAGTTGTGTTTGGCCTGTCAACGCTTATTTCTTACTGTTAACTAAAGGTAAAACTTGACCAGCATTTTGTGCAGTGAGTTGTATCGTCGCCACTGACTTCGACAAACCTGCAGATATAAAACTAGAGAACTCTGAGGCTTATTTCCTGCAGTTAGGGAAGAATCTGTTGTAGATTTCCAAGTTATTTACATTTTTTTTAAGAATGCAAAATTAAATGTATATGGTGATATCTCAAACGTTTTTATACTGATAAGAAAATAAGTAATAGTTTCTAAAAGTTCCACTTTTCTTTACCAAGGATGCCAAGAATCATAGAAATCCAGGTAAAATTGTTCCTGCAAAAAAAAACAATTAGTCAGAACATTATGCTCTCAGCACCATGATTGTTAAGCCAATTTTTGTAGATAGACACTATGATCTTTTTTAATTATTGTTGCCACTTTGGTCCACAAAGTTAAGTAGAGCTGGATAGTAGCTTTTTATGTAGCAAGAATGAATGCTTCACAGATTTGCTATTGAAACCTGGTCTGCACCAAGATTCCTACCCTCCCATTTTGGCTAGCCTCCCATGCAGACGTTCTAAGGGGTTCGTCATTTGTTCCTGCCCCACGAACATCTGCTGACTTGAGCGGAAAAAAACGTAGACCAATCACAGCAGACTTCCAGATCTGGGAAGTGCACTTTGGACCTTGAGAAATTTCGCACTTGACTGGCTTGACTTTAGAGCTCCAGAAAAGATCAGAAAAGGTCTCATGAAAGGTGAAGACCTTACAGTTTTAAAACAAACTACTCCGTTAACTCACAAGCGTTCGTACCAGTGGCTACCCTCAGAATCTCGTTGAAAAAAAATACCTCCGAGGTTAAATTGCTGAACGGAAGGCGGCTTTACTACAAAACAACAACGTGTGAAAAAAAATTCTGCTTTTGTTCAGTCTTACAAGGTAACCCCGCCGTTGCATCACCCAGTGAACAACTTTATGAGCAAATGACATGTAATCCAGCCTTTACAGAGAAATATACAAAAACGCAAGGCTTATCTCTTAGATTCTCGTCCGGAGCAAAAATTTTTGGTCACGTATCACACTCTACGGAGCTTTTACATATGAGTTTGGCTTGTCAACACTTTGACTTCAACAGCGCTGATTGATCTCCGATAATCTGGATGTGATCTCCAGCCAATATTTGCAAACAATGGAAAAGGAATTTATCTTTTAGTTCAGCAGATGTTCGTGGGGCTGGAACGCATGCCGAACCCCTAAGAACGTCTGCATGGGAGGCTAGTTATGGCAGGAAACCTCCTATTTTCAGCAAATATTTCCAGCTTTCCGTTTTTGCTTAAATAATATTCTCCCGGTTTTTTAAACTCTTCCTACCCAAAGAGAGATAATGTTTTCTTTGTTTAACCAGTCTGTTTTAACGCAATAAATATTCTTTGCCGTTTTTCTGTGGTTTCTCAGCCATTTTTACCCTTTTGGTATCCAAGCATTAGACTGCGATAACTTCAGGCTCAGTAATGCACTGTTGTGATAGGGACCAATTGGCCTTAACTTCCACTGCCTGTTAAAAATGCCACTATTTTCCATTGACTGTGATCTCAAAATGCAGGAAATGGCATCTTAGAGGCACATATCTTAAATTTTTTTCTGGGGTAGCATACCCCTGGACTCCCTAGTGGCTTGCACCTTTGGCAGTTGTGGGCGCAGCTATACATGTACCACTTCACAAACCTCACTTTTTTCAAGTGACAGGATTGGAATCTCTGTCTGAAAGGCTCGGTGAGCAGTAATTAAGCTAATAACATCTAGTTAAAGTTAAAATATGTTTGTTCATTCATGTGCTATTTTAATAAATTTATGTATTCCCCCCCTGACCAAAGTTCATAAATACTGTACAGTGTTTTGTATCAAAGAATGGAATAAACACGTGTAGTGCTGCATATCCTGAATCTCATTTACTGCCAGGCCTCAACACTAGAATGAACAACTCAAGTTGGGGCTAAATGGCTATGGGCTAGAGCGGTGTTAAGGTGAATGTTCCATGCAACCTACAAGGTGTATGTAACAATTATGGTAATACTTGTTAATCACTCCCTAAGCCCCCCTTAGCATTAACCCAGATGCCATCATGCCATCAGACCATGTTGCATATGAAGTAAAAGTGAGGTGGGAAAAGCAAAAAAAATCTATTGCAAGCAAATATTCCATAATTAAATTATTATGTTACATATATATGTACTTGCCACAGTCAAAGCTCTCGTAAGCGAAAAGACCAGAAATTCAAAAAAAGTGGTTGTATCTAGACTCTGGTCTCTTACAAGAATGAGCTCTCATACAGTGTAAGTGACTACATGTTAAAACAACGGAGGTTGGTTAAGTTGCTTAATGAGAGCTTCAGATACTCCTTATAAATAATTAAGTGTTCTCCCTGGCATTTTTGGAAGGTCAGGGGGTCTCCCCAGACTGAGATTCATATCAGTGCTTG
>OZ037776.1:28138873-28201373 GCA_964035525.1 Porites cylindrica | reverse complement strand
CTTTTGACACCATTAACCATGCAATTTTGTTACGTAAACTTGCAAACTATGGACTTGATCTGGGTTCCCTACGATACTTTGCCTCCTACCTAGGTAACAGGAGCCAGAAGTGTTATGTTAATGGCATATTGTCCAGTGCAAGCGAACTAAGATGCAGCGTCCCACAGGGTAGTATTCTCGGTCCTTTGTTATTCTTAATCTACATAAACGATCTTCCAAACTGCCTTAATTCAGCATGCGCTAAAATGTTCGCAGATGATACAACTATTACCATTTCTGGTTCCTCTCTAGCTGACCTTGAACAAGAGACTAACTTAGAACTACCGAACCTTCACTGTTGGCTAAAAGCCAATAAGCTTAGTCTTAATGTTGCGAAAACCGAGTTTATGGTTATTGGCTCTCGCCAGAAGCTTCTTGCGGAAAGCCATAACGAAATAAACATCAAACTAGAAGACCAAGTTATCAGCAATGTTGATCACGCAAAATCATTTGGTCTCATTATCGACAATTTTCATCCTGGTCTAATAATGTTAACGAATTGTGTAAGAAGGTAACTTCGGCTATAGGTGCCCTTAGACATATCAGGCCCCTTATCTCTCAATCTACTGCGGTACTAGTCTATAACTCGTTAATTCAACCTCACTTTGATTACTGTAGCCTCGTTTGGATGGCTTAAGTGATCAACTGAGTGACAAGTTACAAAAGTTACAGAACCGTGCAGCTAGAGTAATTTTAAAGGCCAACTATGGGACTAGCTCGAGCTTGCTTCTTGATATACTCAAATGGGACAAATTGGTTATAAGGAGAAAGAAGCATAAAGCAATAATGATGTTTAAATCTCTAAATGAACAAGCTCCAGTGTACTTGCAGAACCTATTTCACGAACGATTTGGGCAATTCCTTTCATAAATTGACATTGCCCAGGCTGGTACTAACTACTTGAAACGAAGTTTCAGTTACAGCGGTGCTTTGTTGTGGAACTCTTTACCCGAAAATGTGAGAGAAATTAAATCAGTCAGGAAATTTAAAGAGCAAATCAAACATGTATTTGAGTCGTCGGACTCTCACTCGGCAGTCTTGTAAAACAGTATGTCGATAGTTTTTGGTCTAATTAATTGTAATTAGATTTTTACTCTATTATTCATTAAGATTTTACCGAGTTTTAAATAAAGAATCTACCTACCTACCTACCTATGAACACTTACCTCGACCTTGATTATTCCGGCTATCACAAAAACATTCATCCAACATAGTATTGTTTAATAATACAATGATGATTACTTTGATTCACAACAGTTTGATTGCCATGTGATGATGAGAGATGTCAGAAAGGCAAGGTAGAACATTGCGGGATGATGTGAGAAAGAGTGCAAACAAAATCTTTCAGAAATGGAAAAAGGAACCAAAGAAGTCAGGTAAGACAACTTTTTTGGGAAGTCTGTCGTAATTGCGATAAGTTAGGGCCTATATGTAAATTGGCTGGCCCACGTCACAGGCTGCCTTCTTGGTGATTTATCCAGTCAGCCACGTTGGCCTGCTTAGCTTCACTCTGCTGGCTTGGCTCATGTTTATAGGGGAAAGTAGTCTGGTAATGTGTGTCTTGAGCAACTGGGATCACAGCAAGCCGGGCCAAACAATTGCAAGGCATGAGCTGAGCTACAGCCTGGCTAACTGCCTGGGCTGGCTCACCTCTGCAGGCCCTTAAAAAGCCTGTCAGCTAATTATGCAAATCTATATTGAAGGTTGTGATTTTACGCATTTTTAGTTTTAATTTGTTTCATCTCATTCGGAGAACAATCTCTTTTGTTTGCAAAAACTGGAACAGGATTTCTGAAGATCCGTTGATTGTGCGAAAGGCTCCCAGCAAAAGTTTTGAGTCAGTTCGATTCCATAAATGTCTGACATGCCGTTCAGCTGAAGCATGTCGTCGAAAGAGTTATCTGAGTAATTCGCACAGCAGACATCGAATTACTTCATTTAGCGAAAACTGTTACTGGTATATCTTGAGAATATGTCAATAACCATGGCAGGAGAAACCACTGGAGAACTTTTCAAGGGGAGAAGTTTGCGAACTCCCAACATTGTATTAAAAAACTCAGTGAAAACTAGAACTAACAGCTGAATTTAATGTCACGACAACATTCGCAAATCTCCTTGTGGATTTTTCGAGAATCTGCAAAACACTCCCCATGTTAAATGTTTCAGGTTGCACTGGTATCACTGATTTCGGTGTCAAAAAAGCCTTCCTAAATTAAGTGTTATTTTCATCAACATTTCCAATGGTACACACTTTTTCATTGATAAACTGCATCATTGAAACCTGAAACAGTGCACTGTTAACAGTATTTTAGTGCACCAAGTGCACTTGCTATAAGTATTTAAGTGCACTAGTGCACTAAAATACTAATAACAGTGCACCGAAAAAGTGCACTTTGGTGCACTTGTGAGTGCACTGTATTACCTCTCGGGTTGGTCACCTTGGACATGCCGTTCAGGCAGACTAAAATTAATACACTTGTTTTGAACAGTAAGGAAAAAATTAGGTAAATTATGGTTTATGGAAAAATATCCTTTGGTTATTGTGTAGCCTGTGTACAGACGTCCCCCCTCCTTCAAAAAAAAATCCGGAGAAGAGTCTCTCCTCCCGATTTTTTCTGAGGGAGGGGGGACGTCTGTACACAGGCTAGTTATTGTGCATCTTGAAAAGACATTTTCTTGCGTGACAACAAGTGAACAATATCCAGCGCAAAGGATTTTGTAGCAAACATTCATTTCTGTGTTCGCCATGTTGGACAACGGTAAGTCATCATTTTTCATGCTGATAACATGTTCAGAATTTTCGTAAGCTGCTAGAAAAAATGGAAGACAAGTGTTTGTTTTATGTTCAAGTCGTATTGAGTTAAAAAACGGACAAAGATTGGCTATAAGTTGCCCCGAACACAACATTTTATATTTCCGCGAATTAATGTAACGCTTGAGAGGTCAACACACAAACTGAATTTGCCTTATAATTTTGCAATTATGCAAATCCCTACCTCCATACATTGCACTTAGGTTTAGTAAACATTACAGTTATGCTAGTGCTGTAATTTCATAAAAATTGGTTGGAGCGTTAACTCATATGATGCAAAAAGTATCCTGATTCAGTTGAACTTTGCGGTGTAAGCGAACAACGTACATAGAGCCTGTTAAAGAACAATAGTGTTTTTTTTTTTCAGTCTGTACATCTGTATGTCAACGATGTTAACTTTTTGACTTGAATTCTTTGCATTTTCTTTCTTGCACTTCAATCAACTAACATTTGGAGAGAGTTTTTAAATTTTCTGTTCTTTTGCTCCGTCTTTGAGTTTTAAACTCAGTACAAATTTTACAAGTGTTTATTGGCATGCATTTTTTACTATTCTGTATCAATATGAATTTTAATTATTAAATGAACATAATTTTGTTTTGAATATTAATTGATGAACAATTTTGCAGTTTTTAAAACATTGCCATCAATATGAATAGGAAGCCAGTTCAAAGCTCTTCAAAAATTAATGATGTCTGCGCATACTCTGTACTATTGTATGTCGCATTTATTGTGCTGCCTACTGTATTTTCTATGGCATGATATTACATGTAGATGATGTAATGCTTTCTCGTGGTATACATGTACTATGGAATATCCCATGTGTCACTTGTATTTTCTATACACACTCGCTTAAAGGTTTGTGAGGACAGTATACCAAGAAAATACAAACTTGGAAAATTCAGCGGTAGTTTTGGACTATGGGCGAATCTTTGTTTACACTTTTTGCCTCATTAACATATGCTTATCACTATCTGATGACGCTAATAAAATAAAAACTCTGAATATTGAAAGGGCATAACAGTTTCAGTTATCTCTGAAAATTTGAGCCCAATACACCGAATGTTTTCGGATAAAATTCTCTTCTAAAAACTCGACATTTTACAGAGAATGTATGGCTCATTAACTTTTTTGCCACACAGCAATTTCGCAGTTTTCGATGACTGATATTTCCTTCAATATTGCTCGCAAAGAGCTGAAAATTGCACAAATTGCCCAACTTAATCAGCTCTTCCGACTTTTAATTTAATTCATATATACGGCCACAGCTTCTATGAGTTAAGTGGTATGCTAATGAGGAAAAATGTAAACAATGACGTCAGTAAAGATTTGCCTATTGGCGATAACACATCACGCGTCCGTGATTTGAAAAGGGCCAGTAAAGCACAGGCAAATCTTGGAAACCTTGCCTGCGTCAAACATTCTGTTACATTTCTTTGCCACAGTGCGGCCGTCACTGCACAACGTCAACTTCAGGGGAGTACATTTGTACTGAAGCGAGTTGGAATAATTGTGATAAGGATTAAAAGAGCGCAAATTCACTTTTTAAGCGACGTTTTCACCACTGTTGTCATTGTGGTGCCTTAAAATCCTACTTGAGGAATTGACGCCTGGCGGGAAAAAATTACTACCGGTCATTATACTAGACCTTTCCGTAGTCCTTGCTAAAAGTCTTATTACTTTCAAGTGCCTGCTACGCTGGCGAGCTAAAAGTCATGTGATTGACTATTGTACAGTGACTTGGAATAGTGGTGGTCTATTTTTTAGCGGAGCTCCACCCGCGCGCGCGAGCGTGGGCGGAGCCCCATTGGTAAGGAAATGTGGTAATCTACCCATTCGTGAAAATTTGGTAATCACGTGACCGTACGACCGTCCGTCCGCACCACAGGGAAACCAATGTCTACTCTCACACTTTCTAGCTAGTTTGGGAGCCCAAGGAAAAACTAATTGCACATCAATGTTGTGATCAATTGACAGCTGTCGAAAGAGGGCACCCGCTGACCAGTATCACCTGACCGTACCGCGGGCTCAAGTGTTCACCCATCGAGGTCGAGTATTTTTTTGAAGTTATCCGCTGACAAATTACCAGTTTCAAATGATCGTAGGCTCAAGTTCATTTTTTCCAATGATTCATATGAAATATGTTGTGTTTATGTCACTATGACCCCGCACTGTTAAGATTTTGATTTCAAACTGACCTCGGACGCGAAAATTCAACAATTTTTTTTAAATACAGGCGGGGAAGAACTTTTATTACCATGGTCACGCGTTGGTCACGCTCAACGTCCAATTTTTATACTCTGATTGGTCAAAAATTGACAGGTGAGTTCATGCGGAAATTTATGCAGCATCATGAAAGTTGTTTAAATTTGAGAGTAGAAGCGGACAGAGTTTTGTGTCAACTTGTGATGTATTTAACTGTCTTCTCCACTGGATGTACAAAATGAAATACAGCTGCTATCAAGAGTCTCCTGTTATTCATGGCTGGTTTGTTTATTGGGTTTTTGGTTGAGAAATGCGTTGCTTGTCAAAATTCGGTAATCCGATTTCGGATTGCATCGTTTTCGTTTTCCACCTTGCTTAATGCGTAAGAGGGCTTAAAAGTCTCAAGCAACTGTGGCCTTCCATGATATCTTTCAGGAACCGAATCTCGAATGGTAAGCCTGAGTAATTATTGTATTTGATGTTTGTTATATCTAATTTCATGAAGTCGAGCACAGTTTATGCTGCAAGTTTATGCACGTTTGTAAGATTTGAGTCAATGATCTGACCTAGTATCAGTTTTGATATAAGCTTACAGAACTGTGAAAAGCCTTCAGATATATTTTCTCACCGCAAATAGAAAGACAACGTTCCGAAGAATATTTAGCTATAAATTTGGCTGTAGAAAGAAAACTTTGAGCGATTTTCTTGCTTCGAGAAGTGGCATCGTTGAAAAAAACAAACACCGGGAGGCCGGCTGAAATTACAGTAAAACGTAATTAACTTTTAAGTTTAAAGACTCACAATTTTCAGAGACACTTTAAGAGCGGATGTCAGTAAATATCGACCAGAGGTCTACAAAAGTGAAAAATCGAAAATTCTCAAAAAAATTCACAAAGTAGCACTAGATAAGCTATTAGCATAAATCTAATTTTTACTTCGATCCGATAATTATTTTCCACGTACGGGGGGGTTATTGGTTTCGCGGCTCTCGGACCGGGTTTTCCAGGCCCGAGACCATGTGTCGCAAAAAAATCGTTCTAAAATTCAAATCCATTGTAATGCCGACAACAAATAACTTATTCAGAAGAGTACTTAATTGCACACATTCTAAGTGGTGATTTACTCAGTTTGAACGAAAGTGTAATATTTTGGAGATTTTTCATTATTTTCAATATTTTGAACGTTTTCGTTCAATGAAAAAGTGGAAAATTTCAAAGCCCCAAATCGTCGACTGGTACCTCGATTTCGGTAACGAGTCTTATACCACGTTAAAGAGCGTTATCTCTTCTTTCAAAATCTGTTTTCAAAACTACGGGCAACTTAAAAGAAAATGTTTGAGGCCAAAAAATACAAGTAGTACTTTTCTGAAATTTGAGCTTTCCAGACGCGGCGGGTCGATGCTAAAAACTCAGAAAAATGCAATAACAAATCAGTTTGAGCAACAGTAATTTAACGTTATCAGCTATCAGAAACCAACACGTGTTTATCGAGCGATCTGATAAAATTTAAAGCCGTTTTCCAACAAGAAAAGCAGAGGTTAGCCATCTTCTGCTACCAAACGCACGAGTCACGTAAGGTTGTCAAAGGGCAAAGCACAATAATAAACTTCAAAAAGTACAACGTTTCTGCGTCCAGGAATTAGACTTTAGCGGACAGAACAATGCCTGCGAGTGTATGTTTCATACCTTAGCATGGGTTTCCTAGATACTGGAAATAAAAAACATCAAGGACAGCATCGGCAAGGGCATCTTCGGCTGCTCTCAAACGACAGAGATTGCGTTACTTTTCACAGATTGACCGCTTACCACCTGTTTTTGGGCTCGCATTTCGACGGAACGCTTGCCTCGAGAGGCGCGCGGCACGGATCTGAACTCTTCTTCACGAGACATTGAACTGAATTTATCGGAAATATGCCACCACCACCAAAAACATAAGCTTTTTTCGGGTATTTGTCGTTTTTTATGCGAAAAGTTCGGGTAAGCAGATTCTCGCAAAAACCATTTGGCTTAAAAAATGTGTTTAAAAGCCCACCCTGGATTTGAAGCAAAAAGTATTTCCTCGAAATAAGCTAAAAATACCCAATTCACGCGGTGAAAAAATAGATGATTATGGAAGGATCATCGAATTCTTGCCAAACCTGAGGGATTTCCCGAGATGTAGGATTAGGGCTAGGAAAAAAGCCCATAACCTGCTCCTGTCGTTGTGAATTTCCTCAAGATCAAAAATTTCAGTAAGAACCGAAAACAACAGCTTGAATCAACTCCATGAACAGGGGGAGGCGATAAGTCCCATCTTAAAAGATGCTTGATGTCTAGACGTGAATAGTCTGTCCACAGTCATTTTTCATTTTGTATTTCGGGACCATTTGACAGCGTACGAGTGAACAGGAGCGCAGTAACGAGCCCTAACCCCACCCCATTGCCCTTGCGGTCAATAAATCATCGCGTTTTTCATTTTTTTTATGCGCGTTCGAGAACCTCCAAAGGGAATATTGAGGGTCTTTGTACAGTTTCAGTTTTTTTTAGCGACAAAAAAGAACAAAACAAAGCAAAAGACAAGTATACAGAAACACACAGAAGCAATGTGGTGAGGAAGCCCAAAAAGAAACCATAAGGCTTAGGTCATCCCCTTTTCGTTCGTTTAGCGTCGAATAGGTTTCCTGGTTTTGGGTGGGTCGGTCGGTGGGGTGAAAAAAAAATCACAAGAAATCTGAGAACGGGAGGCCTGAAACACCAGCATCATTGCCGTGGAGACTGAAAACAACAAGACATGGTCACCAAATCAACACAAACTCAATATGGCGGAAAATTTGATGGTCAATTTCACAAAAAAAAGGCCCAAAAAGGGTAAAAAGCAAACAGGATACACCACCGAACGTTTTATGCCTCGAAATGATGTTATAATGCTAATTTTTTAGATTAAAAGAGTAAATCTAAGTCCAAAAAAAATAAACCTTGTCGTTTCTTTTTCTTGCTTTTTTAAAAAATGCCAAAAAGCTGGGTCTTTTGGACGACACTAAAGGAAGAAAAAATTAATATAGGTATTAAGCTCCCTTAAAGTATAAAAGTATAAGTTTACAAGGACAGGATCGAACGTATACTGAGTAACTAAATGATAAAAATTTGATCAAAATTAAATGAAAGGCTAAGAGCCTAAGCGCTGTCTGATAACGAAACGGTAAACAAGAAGTGCTGCCTCTCATTTAAAAGAGACGTGAAATACTGGGTGGACCACATCCTGAACTCCTGCGAAAACCGCAAGAGAGGAACGCTCAGGGCTAAGGAGACTAAACAGGGGCGTAGCTACTTGTACGCACGGTTTGCATGTGCGTACCCGAAAACGTTGAGGAAAAAAATAGAATGAAATAAACATAACTAAAAAAAATCGGTTTCCAGAGAAGCGACGACATTAATTGGAGAACCGAATCTTGGATGATTTACGTATATAGCAAGCTTGATGATGTAAAGCGTGAACGCGTTGTTTTATCCACGACCTGTCTTCGGAGTAGACGAAGTAGGGCACAATTACGTCAATGTGTGGTGCTTTTGTCGGTCAAAAATAATGTGACAAAAAGGGGTAAAAAGAGTCATTTGTAAACTAAAGTCGGAGGTACTACAAGCTTGATTTTTAATAGCTGAATTAATGATAAACGGTTGACGTCAATGAACATAACAAGCCGACAGAATTAAAGAATTTTAGAGGTTGTGTCATTTCATAAACAGCAAAAATGCTTTTGCTTACAACCGTTAACCCCACCTTTAATAAAGACAACTTAAAAAAATGTTGAGATTTGGGGTGGGGGGGGGGGGGGGGGGGCGGGGGAGGAGGGGGGAAGAAGATGTAGAAAAAGTTGGGCGTACCTCCGGAAAAATCCTGACTACGCACCTGCTAAAGCCTGAAACTGAACAACAGGAGTCTTGACGAAACGTCCTCAGTTATCACATGTCCGCGGTCGTACTTTCAAGGAAACGCTGATCAAGAATCACTCATGACGGAATGAAAACTCCTCGTAGCTTCCAGCGAAAAAAGGAGTGACAACAGTGGTAAGCGGTCGTTCTGTGAAATGTAACGCAATCTTTGCCGTTTACGATCTTTCGGCGCTTGGATTTGAAACGTTGTTGTTTCATGTTGTTTGGTATGTTTTCCCGTGTGGATACTTGACATTTCCAATATATGGAAACACCATGCTAAGGTACGAACAACAGATATTCACAACATTGTTTTGTTCGCTAAAATCTGATTTCATGGACGTAAAACGTTTTGAATTTTAAGACTTTTTAATATTAGTGCTTTGCCCTCCCTTTGACAACTTCACGTGACTGGTCCACTTGGCAGGAGTTGACAGCTTAAATCTGCCTTTCTTGATAGCAAACGGCATTAATTTGTATCAGATCGGTGTGTAAACACGTCTTGGTTTCTGAAAACTGATAACATGAAACCACTATTGCTCAAACTGATTTCTTACTGTATTTTTCCAAGTTTTTAGCATCGGCCCGCCGCGTCTGGAAAGCTCAAATTTCAGAAAAGTACTACTTGTATTTTTTGCCCTCAAAAATTGTCTTTTAAGTTGCCCGTAGTTTTGAAAACAGATTTTGAAAGAAGAGATAACGCTCTTTAACGTGGTATAAGACTCGTTACTGAAATCGAGGTACCAGTCGACGATTTGGGGCTTTGAAATTTTCCACTTTTTCATTGAACGAAAACGTTCAAAATATTGAAAATAATGAAAAATCTCCAAAATATTACACTTTCGTTCAAACTGAGTAAATCACCACTTAGAATGTGTGCAATTAAGTACTCTTCTGAATAAGTTATTTGTTGTCCACATTACAATGGATTTGAATTTTAAAACGATTTTTTTGTGACACATGGCCTCGGGCCTGGAAAACCCGGTCCGAGAGCCGCGAAACCAATAACCCCCCCCGTACGTGGAAAATAATTATCGGATCGAAGTGAAAATTAGATTTATGTTAATAGCTTACCTAGTGCTACTTTGTGAATTTTTTTGAGAATTTTCGATTTTTCACTTTTGTAGACCTCTGGTCGATATTTAGTGACATCCGCTCTTAATACTTGTCTTCGTGAATGAAAATTGTTGTCTCTGTAAATGTTTCACCAAATTATCTTTCTTTTGTTGATTGTTAGTACTCTCTTGCAATTTTAATCGCTCGTCCGTGGCGTTTGTTTTCATCGTTCATGAACATCGCTTGCAGGAGTACTTTAAAAAAATGTCGCGCGTATCAAACGCTTTATAAGATTACACATCGTTATAACTGAAACCATTAAATAACAAAAAATTATAATAATAAATTCGTTATTATGTTGAAACGTAACTCTTTTAAAGTTCATTCAAACACTCGATTACACTGACAGCTCGCACTAGAAACGAGAACCGGCCGGCCTAATGAGTGATTTTGGAAATTTTTTTTAACGGTTTCGCTAAAAGCCCACGATTGATCGTCCCGAACATTGACTGAGTGCAATTTGTGTTGAAAAATTGTGAAATACCGTGTTCTGTCCGAGGTCTGTATGATAAATTGTACGTACTGTTTCACCTCAGATCGTGTATAAAAGGTATAAAAGGTTGGTTTACACACCCCCAGATTTGTTGGCAAGAATTTGTAAAGTAAACCTGTCGAACGCAAAAAAATTCAGCCTGATTTGTTTTCCTAGAATTTGTTTTCGAGGCCTTATCTACAGCTGTGATCAAGAGCCATTATGGCTCTTGAATGTGACCGAAGATGTTTGCTCTTTTTTGGGTGTACATATAAGGCTATCAACTCGATGTAAGATGTTTCACTCTAAAATAACTTAGCCTTTCCCTCAAAAGTCACATGAATGTGCCCTCAAGTTAACTGATTTGTGGATCACAAGTTTATTGTTTGATTTAAATTATAAATTTATTAATGGGAGCTTCGCTTTTAGCCCTGGCTAAATCTATATATTAGTACTGTCTATATTAACTGATCAGTGTGAAGAATTAGGACGGTATAAAAATAATGGTGAATCTTGTTGTTGGTTGTAGGCTCGTCTTCAGTTTCAAAGTCCACTCAAGAGAAAACCAATTACTCTCGTCTATGTCGTCTGCTGATCAGCATAGGCTCGCGTGTGCTAAGAGGTACATTTGATAGCATAATTCCTCCGGAAAATCTTCGAGAATGCTTGAAACGTGACCCGGCGCACTCAAGACTACAGTTACTGCGAAAGAAAGGAGTCCTTTCTTCGGTTCATTGGAGTAAATTGTACGTTGCCATACCCACTGAAGTGTCATCCGCAAACTTTGATATCCCCCTCTTGATTGTGCTTCTTAGGACAATCTGTAATCTGAGTCCTCCACCCGCTGGCTGGGATACACCTCCTCTTACAGCAGACACCAGTCGCGAGTCTGACATTGCACGCATTAAGTACTTCATGAACGCCGTATCCAAACATGCTACGGAAGGCTCTTTAAGTGATTCTGTATTCAGTAGCTACTGGCATCATATCCGTGACACACTAGTGAGGTTGGGAGGAGCTGATTATGGAGATGTCATTGATGAAATGAAAGACCAGGACATTGAATTCCTCGATGGGGAACATTTCAGAGAACTTCTCAAGCAGTGGAAGAAGGTAGAAGACGAAATCAAAGACAAGCTGAATGAAGTTTTGAGTGAAAAAGCTTCTCAGGAGACAGGTATGCTTTTGCAGCTCGGGTGTCTTTATGGGATACCATCCTTAATTACCAGAGATTGAAAAAAAAAGCAGTGGTTGATCTGCCAATTTTTAGGTTTTAAACGGGGAAAGACTTTGACTTGTGTGTCAATGGAAAAAGGCCATGGATTTAGCACGTATAGACTCCCAGCACGTATAGACTCTTAGCTTTTATGGTAAATCGTGTAATAGAAATAACAATGTCCTTTTTTTACCTTCGGCAGTATTTATAACACTGATACTAGTGGGGCCGAACAAATGCCTGAAATAAATAATTCAAATGAAAGTTAACGAAATTCTATAAAAATGTAACTAGCTTTTTAGCGAATGTTCCTAAAGACTATATATATACTCCTAACTCTGGTATTGTTTCATCCCAAGTTATGATATCCATTTGCTGTAGAATTCCGAAAGTGACGGTCCCCCCGAAAATAACGGCTACCCGAAAGTAACATCTACTTTTTACTTTTCTTTCGATCCCCAAAGTAACGTTACCACCAGTAACGGTCAACCCGAAAGTAGGAACACTGCGATTAGATGCACCCATAACTGTCTTTCGCCCAGAGCGCGTGGTCCAGAAGAGTTAAGTTTGTCGTGGGAACGTCATACACTCAATTAAAAACCCATTCACAATTGTTATTTCGATCACCCCCGCCCCCCTGCGTTTCAGCTCTCTCGATCTGTTACGAATCATATTAATATATCGCCACCAATATTTTAAAACTGCAATTAATCAAGGTCAAACAAAAGTCCTCTGCGCCTCCTGATTCAGTTAGTAAACAAGGACTAAAAAAGCAATTGATTGTTAGTGGTTTTAAAAAGATGGTCATCGGATTATAGAAGGATAGAAAGTATGATCAGGGTAAGCCGAAGTTAGCTTCAATAACTTTCTTTTAATATTAACAGCTGTCCTTCCAATACTGATTGATTGTGAGAAAATGGTAACCCTTGGCGCACTAGACGCGTCTACAAGGATGGAAGCCCAAACTGCGCGTATATCGTTCAACTCAAATCAACTGCAAACTGTAGCCACATGTGCAGCAGGTCTACAAAAGGAGACCAGAGAGGTATTAGCCCCAGTTGAATCTCAGGAAGAAGCCCACGGGGCAGGAGCAGTACCTGGCAACTCAGAAACAACCAGAGCGGAGATCACGTCTGGTGGTTGGCGAGAAAATGTCGAAAATAGAGCTGTTCACCCCTCGCAGGATCTTCTGAATTTCATTTCGTCAAAGTACTTGCAGAAAGTTGATCCATCAACACCAGAAGAGTTTAACGGGTTTGTTGAGTACATTGAAAGGTTGCGTAACGCTCTTATTTTGGATGTTAAGAGTGGAAGTTTAATAGTCATGGTAGAATGTAGCTCTCTTGAGATCCTGGAAGGACTGTGGGAAGACTATAGCACAGGTTATCTTAACAAAATGGCACAAAGATTCCTTGTGACAGAGGAACTTCTTAGGGCGTTTGGTCTAGCTGAAGTTAAACTCACGACTACTATAAAAGAAGAGCAATACAGAGCTTGCCACAAGCTTCTCTCAAAAATTGCAGGTATGTTCATGGGCCATCTTAAACCATTGACTGAGAGTCTGCGGGGTACTCATATTGATTGTAGCTGCATGACTGAGGAAGAGAATTAACAAAATTAATGAAACTGCAACTGTGGTGAAATTTAGATTTTGCTCTTATTTGTCTATTTGGCTTGATGATACAGTAGATGTTGATAACCAAACGTTGAATATTTATGATTTTAGAAAAATACAGTTCATTTAAAATTTTAATTTTTTTTTATCATGTTATTTCTGCAATAGTTTCAACAAGTTTTGCGCTATTTCCATTCATTCATAAGACTTCGTTTATCTTTTAGCCAAACATCTTATCTATCTTGTTTGGCAGAAATGAACATTAATAAAACCAACCAGGTAGCCACGCCCACACCGCAAAAATGAAGCCTCCGCCGCAGTGCACGTTTTATCTAGAGCGCAGAAAAAGGGGGGACGATGCAGTAAAGGATTAACATTATAGCGTTCGGGTCCCGCGTTCAACTAAAAAACAAGAACATGCAGGGTAATGCTCTCTCTAAGGTAGATCTGGCTTTTCATCTAACCGAAAAATTAGTCATAATTGACTATTGTACAGTGACTTAGAATAGTGGTCTATTTTTGAGTACTGTCTGAAGAATTAGGACTGTATGTAATGGTGACTCTTGTTGTTGGTTGTAGGCTCCTCTTCAGTTTCAAAGTCCACTCAAGGGAAAACCAATTATTCTCGTCTATGTCGTCTGCTGATCAGCATAGGCTCGCGTGTGCTAAGAGACACATTTGATAGCATAATTCTACCGGAGAATCTTCGAGAATTGTTGAAGCGTGACCCGGCGCACTCAAGACTACAGTTACTGCGAAAGAAAGGAGTCCTTTCTTCAGTTCATTGGAGTAAGTTGTACCCCGCCGCACCCACTGAAGTGTCATCTGCAAGCTTTGATATCCCCCTCTTGATAGTGCTTCTTAGGACAATCTGTAATCTGAGTCCTCCACCCGCTGGCTGGGATACACCTCCTCTTACAGCGGACGCCAGTCGCGAGTCTGACATTGCGCGCATTAAGTACTTCATGAACGCCGTATCCAAACATGCCACGGAAGGCTCTGTGAGTGATGCTGTATTCAGAAGCTACTGGCAGCATATCCGTGTCACACTGGTACGATTGGGTGGAGCTGATTATGAAGATCTTATTGATGAAATGAAAGACCAGGACATTGAATTCTTCGATAACGAACATTTCAGTGAACTTCTCAAGCAGTGGAAGAGGGTAGAAGATGACATCAAAGAGAAACTGAATGAACTGGAAACTGAAGAAGCTTCTAAGGAGGAAGGTATGATTTACAGTAGACCTTTTGCAGCTCGGGTGTCTTTATGGGATACCATCCTCAATTACCAGAGATTGAAACAAACAGTGGCGGTTCTGCCCATTTTTAGGTTTTAAACGAGGAAAAACTTTATTTATCAATGGGAAAAGGCGCTGGATCGAGAAATTTTTTTCATATTTTTAAAACCCTTGTAATTGTGCAGCCATTCCAGCACTGATGCTAGTGGGGCCGAGCAAATGTAGGCGCTTTTTCAGTTTTAAAATCCACTCCAGGGAAAATCAATTATTCTCGTCCGTGTCGTCTACTGATCAGCATGGGCTCACGAGCGTAAAGAGATACATTTGATAGCTAAAGCATAATTAAACCACAGAACCTTCAAGAATTTTTAAAACGTGACCCGGCGCACCCTAGACGGAAGTTACTACGAAAGGAATCCCCAGTATTAAAACGTCAGTACATTGGGGTAAATTGCATATCGCCGCACCCACTGATCAAGTGTCATCTGCGAGCTTTGATATCCCTCTCTTGTCGTAGCAGCTGCGAGAAAGAGAAAGAGAAAAGAGAAAGTCGTCAGGTCCTTTTTTAAAAATAATTAGTGGAACAGACAAGCAACCTTTCAAATTTTGACATAGTCAATGGACTTAATTGTTGAGGTTGTCATAACCATCTGACGTACCCTTCATATTTCATACCTTTACAAACGGGAATAAATTTCTTGTAGTCAAATTAAGCAAACGCCTATTCACGTTCATTGTATTTAAACAGGTCGTGATAGTGCAAATGCCCAGACAGACGTAGCTAACAGTGCTTCTCAGCCGACGGAAGGCCTAATTGAACACCGTGGAGGTATGGAGGACTTTATTATGATCAATGACTTATGACTTAGTTTTGAATGATGGTAACGGGCAAAGACTGTTCTTATAAAGTCCTTAACAACAGATACAGTCGACTCCCGATAACTCGAACCTTCAAGGGAAATCGAAAAAAGTTCGAGTTATCGGGAGTTCGAGTTATCGGGAGCTCAAAGAAAATAGCCGAGAGTAAGGCAAAAAATAGTTTTTACTGCATAGTGAACATTTTAATCACATTTAATTGTAGAAAAGTCAAGTGAAAATTAAAAGATACTTCTAGATTATAAATCAGAACTTAACGTAACAAAACATAGCCTAAATAGAGCATGCGTTTTACTGTTTTGAGAAGTAAAGCTGCTTCACGTTAGCCTGTGACAATCAACATCAGCCTCCACTAGTTAACTATACTCCTACAACACGTCAATAGGAAATCCAAAATTCAATGTTTCGGACGCGAGTAGACGGCTTTTTTCCCGACTTTTTAAGGGCTCAAAACGTGGTTCGAGTTATCGAGGGTAAAATTATATAGAAAATGACCCGAGGGGAAACGAAAATTGGTTCGAGTTAGCGGGAGTTCGAGTTATCGAGGGTTCGAGTTACCGAGGGTAAAATTACAGTGAATGCATGACGGAAATCCAGGGGAAATCGGTTTTGGTTCGAGTTAGCGCGAGGTTCGAGTTAGCGAGGGTTCGAGTTATCGGGAGTCGACTGTAATATAATTTGAATAATTGAGTGTACCAGAGAACGTTGAAAATGTAGTTAATCCAATGCTTATCGTTAAACCTAATTTTGTCCTTCCTAAACTGGAGGTGGATCTCTCTCTTCCATAAGATCAAGAACAGTAACTTCTCACGTTTGTTCAGCCGAGAATTCACTGCGAAAGTGCCAATTTAGACCTGCAGGCCAAAGTCGGATTCAGTTCCTTTTGCAACCATTTGAGCACAATTTAAGCCAAAACAGCCCCATCAATTAAATGCTTATTACAACCCACACTGAGACTCATAGCCTATGGACGCTAATTAGCCGTAGGTAGTAGGACTGTATTCGCCCTGATTAAGGAAGCTAAGTGAGAGCCGAAAATACAGTCGAACCCCTAAGTCTTTGCATTTTGGGTGGTCGCTTACGGGAGGTGGTCGCTTACAAGAATAGAACCACAGGGGGCCTCTTCCAAGATGAGGTTCGGGCACATCTACTTTATGGAAGATAATTTATTGCATACAATTTCTAAGTTACACCATGTGTAGTTCCATGTTGTCACTAAAGTTCTTCGTATATTCTAAGTAGCACAGCGCACACAGCGAAAATAGAGATCAGAGAATGCGTCAAGTGGTCGCTTACAAGAGGTTAAAAACAGTAGAAAATCATTCAACTTTCAGGCCCAAAATGTGGTCGAGGTCGCTTACGGGAGGTGGTCGTTTACTAGAGGTTCCAACTAAATAGCTTTGACTGGGAAGGTTTCGCTGTTTTGGATAGGAGGTCGCTTATGGGAGGTGGTCGCACATGAAGGTTCCACTGTAGTACTGTATTTCACTCACTGAAACGGTCCCATTACATGGCTAAAACAGCGTCTTTCTGATTTACAGTGTAAGTATTCTATATCGTTCACAGGATGTGGGAAGGGAAAATCTTCGATGTTTGAGAACTTCTGCTCTTTATGTTTTTAACAGGCTCATTCCCCTTTCCCCTGCCATTTGAGCGCTTGGCACCCAATCTTAAGTGGTTTTTTAGTACGTCAGAAAATATTTAACATTTGGTTGCTGTCGTTTTTCACCGTGTTGAAAACCAAACAAACCATACTACGTTCCGTTTCATTTTTTCTCTTTGTCTTAGATTTTTCATACCCAACCGATGTCATAGAAAAGATCCGTCAGCTCTACAAAACACGTGAACGACGCCTCCTGCCTCTTCCTTGGTTAGAAGATTTTAGCTTTCATCTCAATGAAATTTTTACCAGATTAAAAATCGTTGGCAAAGAAAAAACCCGAGGAGTACTTACTGACGATACAACCAATATGACGGCTATCTTTAAGGCGCACGCAGAATGCCAAAGGCCACGAACAGTTTTGATCGAAGGAGATCCTGGTATGGGAAAAACTACGTATTGCCAAAAGCTGGCGTATGATTGGGCAACTAAGCAGAACGAATGGGACCCATCTTTTCCAGAGATTGAAGTGCTACTGCTTCTCAAATGTCACGAAATTAAATCTGACATCTGGGAAGCTATTAATGATCAAATTCTCCCCGAAGAAATGGACGATCAAGCTAAGGAATACTTCTTTAAATTTATTCGTGAAAATCAGTCCAAGGTTCTTTTAGTTCTCGATGGAATGGATGAAGCGGATCCCAGCAACCTCAAAATGTTCTTTAACCTTGTCGAGGGTAAAGAACTCTCAGGTTGTTACGTTGTTCTTACATCTCGTCATGAAGTTGGAAAGAAAGTAAGGAGATTCTGTGACACTCTGTGGGAGATTATAGGATTCAACAAGGAAGATGCAGAAAGCTTTATTCATAAATACTTTAAAAACATCAACAAGGAGCTTTTGGCTGAGAAAACTATAGAAATGATATGGCCGCCTTTGTATTCGGTAAGATCTACAGACCTGCATGAATTGGCAAAAAATCCTTTAAACACTGCTTTATTGTGTGTTATTTGTGAGGGCTTCAAGGGCGTTTTTCCAACAAGCAGAACCCAATTATATACTGAAATAGTCAACTGTGTTTTAAAACGTTACGAGAACAGGCACGGACTATCGAGCAACAATGATAACCTGTTGACCGTGTATAAAAGAGACTTATTTCGTCTTGGGCAAATGGCGTTACAGTCGCTTCGGAAAGGAGAGCTGTTCTTTGAAGAGCATGAATTTGCTGAGAAACTTATTGCATTATCAAAGTTTGGATTTCTTTCACTCCAGGCGGCTGGCAGTAAGAGGAACTCTCGTGTGCGTTACGCATTTCTTCATAAAAGCTTCCAGGAGTTCTTTTCTGGATTCTATCTTGCTTGCCAAATAATTGAGGGAGATATTGACTGTGACTCAGTAGTGACTGATCAAAGTTACAAAGCTGAATTAAACCAAGTCTTTTATTTTATGAGTGGAATATTAGCTTCATTAAACGAGGAAATCGCAGAGTCTCTCGTGAAACGTATCGCTGTTGATATCAATTCAATAAGCCGTAATCGTTATCCTGATGGACCCTTGTCACAACGTCTTTTATTTGCTTTACGCTGTGTATCGGGATACCCAAGGTTGGTTGGCACCTTAGGGGAGCGTCTTAACTTTACCCGTTTGAATTTTCAAGATGGTTCGATTGAAGACTCTGATGTTGCTCCTCTCTCCCAGGCTCTCGCAGCCAATTCCTCTTTATATAAATTCACGTTGTGTGGGATCTGGATTGGTGATTCTGGTGTTGCGTCTCTCTCTCAAGCTCTCGTAAAAAACTCTTGCTTAATTCATTTGGATTTAAGTTGGACCTGTGTTAGGGATTCTGGTGCTGAGTCTCTTTCCTATGCGCTTCTAGAGAACGCCTCCTTAAGACGTTTGGAGTTGAAGTGGAACGACGTTGGCGATTCTGGTGCTGAGTCTTTTTCCGAGGCTCTTGCAAAGAACTCCTCCTTAACACATTTGGATTTGAGGGGGAACAGAATTGGTGCTAATGGTGCTGTTTCTCTTTTCCAGGCTGTTGCAGTCAACTCCTCCTTAATTACTTTAGATTTGAGGTGGAACAGTATTAGTGATTCTAGTACTGCGTCTATTTCCCAGGCTCTTGAAGCTAACTCCACATTAAATTATTTAGATTTGAGGGCTAACAAGTTTGGTTATTCTGGTCGTGCAGTTCTGTCAAGCATTTGTGAGAAAAATACAACGGTGTATGTTCGCTTTGATGATTATGATTATTTTGAAAGTTTTGAAGGTCGTGTGGATGCCAGTTGTTCTGATTATGCTTCTCATTGTGCAGATTGTGATTGTGATGCGCCAGATTGTGATTGTGATTGTGATTGTGATTGTGATTTGGAAGATGATTTTGATCATTATTCGATGTCTGATCACGATAGTGATGATGACCATAATGACCATCAGGACGATCGTGACGGTGGTAGTGAGGAGGACGAATACGAAGAGAAACATGTAATTAAGTAATTTGTTTATGAGACGGTTACACCACTGACGTGATATTTAAGAGTTTTTATGTCTGAAATCAATCAGACAACTGTTCTTTATTGGTGAATTTTTTTATGAAGATTACTGCGTGCAGTCCTCTAGCATAAAAGATGGACATTTTTACCCGATATTAGTCATATTGTGTGGTGGACTTTTTAGGGGTTACTTGTGATAGGATAAAATTATATAGACCGGGCGAACTTTCGGACATTCAGAGGTACTGCCTGCCTCGATTAACTTTTGCTTATTAGTGAAGGTAGTGTGCATTTATTATGTATTTCTTTTGTAGTCAATAAAGTTGCTTGCAAGCTGCATTCTCTAAATACTGTGGCCTATTGGAATCGATATAGCAAGTTACCAAACTTATTTCGTAACTTAAGCTATAGGAAACTAGGGAAAGATGAATGCCCAATAAATGTCCTCAAAATGCTGTCAATTCATAATGAGAAACGTTTATATGTAGATTTCCCCCCTCCAAGAAAACTGTTATAGACTTCGCTTTCTATATGAAAGCACAACAGCTTACTACATTTATTGCAGCGATGAAACAAAATTTTGGCTAATTTTAGAAGAGGTTAGTGTAATTTTGGTCAGCCCTGCTAACGAATCTCAGGGCTGAATTTTAGGGGCAGTGTCACCAGCATTTTGTGCGACTTTAAAGTATAGACGAGCGAGAAAAGCGCGCGAGCATCGAAATGCGAGCGAAAAACAGCTCTCTCTTTCCAGCCCTCACGCGGTTTTTCGCACTCTTTTCGGTCCGTTCTCCCCACTATCTTGGAGCCTAGATCAGGCTAACCAAAAAGTGGCACAAAAGCCGCAGGCCAGTGTGTCGCTGATGTTTAACGCACATTCAGTAGAGTAGTACTCTAATCTTCTTAACAGTGCCAATCTAACTAGCCTACAAAATCGGCGTTTACAAGATCTTGCTACCTTAATGGATAAAGTTAAATATGGTTTGGTACCTAGTAATGTCGTTGACATTTTTAGTGTTAAGTCATCCAAACATCACTTAAGAGATATGGATTTTCATTTACCCAGACTTAATAGTGTACGTTACGGGAAACATGCAATAAGGTACTTTGGACCATATATACGGTCTCGATTGGACGGCAAAATCAAGGATAAACCTACTCTACAATCCTTCAGGTCCAGCATACGGCGTATTAACCTTGTGGATGTTATAAGTGAAAGTTGTGGCTCCTGTCTTATTTGTAGTACTTGAGAATTTTTAAAAATATTTTAAGCATTTTTCGGTATATTTTAGTGGGGATAACTCCGTAATCTTTTAACTTTTAGATTTTTACCTTTTCTAAATTTTAGATTTTAGAGAATTATAAATTCACCTTATGATACCATGTATAACCTCATTTTATAATTTTTTCCTATTATTTTAGTGTCCCCAGTTAGCTTTTATAAGCTAAAGACATCGACACTCAAATAAAGTTGTTATGTTATGTTATGTCAACTATTACTAAATGAGATGCAATCACATGAATAGGCTAGTTTTTAACTTTCAAACGACATATTTGGCTTTATCATGTTTATAGCTGAGGGGAAAAAACATAAGAAATGAGTTATTATTCCTGGCCCTCAATCAATCTCAACGCGATTTCTTTTGTTTTCATATTCCCCTCAGCCTCGGACCAATGTATGAATAATTTTAATATAATTCGAAGCAGCAAGCCTATTACTCACGTTGATGACGTCTCTTGTCTTATATAGTCAATATAAATTCTCCCCGTATATTTCTTGTAGAAAAGCCTAGAAAAACGCTTTGTTAAGGCTTGCTAGCCGAGCGTTCGATTCTCTTCAAATTAAGCCTGTGAGAGCTAGTTAAAATACCATTATGAACTTCCTAGAAGTTAATAGAAAAACAAGAAACGACGATGGAGAATATTGGATATGGCCTGGGTGCAACGCCATTACCCACTTTAATGATAGTCAAGAAATGAACATAGATACAGCAACTGAAATAAAACTAAAGCTACGTGTAAGGTCTGTAAGCGTACCAGGATGGCCAGAAAAAACCTGTCACAAAAAAACCCGTGGGGAAAAAAGCGCGGGAAATCTGAAGCGGGCCAGGTACAACTTACGTCCCCCGCTAGGACTCTAAACAAATTACTCAAAACTGCGACAGACAAAAGCAGAATTGATTCTAATAAAACCATTAAAAGTGAATACTGGAAAATCACTGAAGCTCGTATACACCTGGATTGAAGAAACTTAAATAAGGCTAAGCGCTAACAATTACACTCGAATACTGAAAAATATACTGAAATATATATATCCAATACACCTGGACTGAAAGTGACTTAGATACGGATATCTCTCCAGCCAAAAAAGCCAGTGTTAAGTGGCTTCGCACCTCCAACCAGCGTGGATATCCAACAAATCACCAGCCATTCTCATATAAGCCGGATTGGGTGCCGCGCCAGACACGCGCGGTGGGTACTGTACTTACTGTACTTATATTCCCCTTAAATTCCTCTCCTAAGTAACCTGTATAAAGAAACACCTACCCTGGAATGAAAATACAATAATAATCAGTACTTCTGAAATTGAGCTTGGACAATTACACGAACTAATGGAAACGCAGACACTGAGGCAAGAACTAAGTAAAACACTAGGACACAGCTGCGGGACAAGGCCTCTCCTATGTAGACGCATATAGATGGGAAACATCGCGAAACGCTCAGTATATTCTTAATTTCATCAATACGAACTGAAAAATCAGTAAATCTATCAAAAGAGTAATCAAAAAACAAAGATCAGAAACCGAAGGTGACAGTAGAGGCAAAATGAGCAGCGATCGCCTGGCAGTACTAGCAGACAGCGGTTACTATACTTAGGCTGAACAGGGTGCGCAAGCCTAGCTTCTTTTGGCGTCCTCTAATTAAAAGGCAAACTTAAGCAAGGGGTGGCTAACAGGACAAGGTTAAATACCAGCCACTGCATGGCCCCAATTAATACTGTAAACAGCAGGTTCTAAATATGATTCGCCAGTGTTATCCTCAGATGAACGCTAAGCTAACTCACATTTAATTAATAATGCAACGAGACATGTGAAGGTTATCCGGATACCAGGAACACCAATCTTCGAAAAAACCCACTCGCACCACCACAACCAGCCAGACTCATTTTTTCAAGTCTGTGGAAGGTGCCTTAGCATCCAACTGCAAACCAGTGAGGCCTGGCACCGTATCACTCAGCAAAGAATCAGTCAAGGGCGCTGTTTCAAGCCATATCCTAGAATTTAGAACAACTGAAATAAAAGAAAATCAGCGCAAAAAATCCAACAACTACCCCGCTATTTACTTAACTGAACAAAAAAAGCATTGGACAAGAGAGGCGCTGAGCAAAATATCCGCGCAAAGAAGAATTGAGAAAGTTATATTACAGGCCCAAAACGAACCGACACCAAAATGACTTGAAACACACCAAATAACGCTCAAAAATAAGCCAAATCAGGCTCACAAATACGCCAAATCAGGTTGAAAAATATGCCAAATCAGGCTCACAAACACAACTACAATATGCGAAATCAGACACAAAATATGCCACATAAGGCACACAACATAATATGCCAAATCACACTCCAAAAATTATCCTGGGCGACCGCTACGAGACCCACTGGAAAGGAAATCCACTTATCCTTACCACTCCAATCTCGCACAAAGGCATCAACACACCTACAACAAACTTGGAGTCAAAACGCGGAAGCTGAGGGCTCTACGCGATAGTAGAATCGATATGAAAGGTTCATCGTGCGAGGACCCCGTTTGGCATCAAGGACTCGAAATACGGAGGGATTAACTCATGATCAGTTGCGAATCATCCTCGTCAATGACACGGCACAAAAGATTAGCCGTCTCGTTGAGCGATGTAGGGATCCACTGCGCCTCTAAGGCAGTATACGTACCATGCGCAAAACAAACATGAAAAGTGCTTAGTAGCCACCGACTGTAAAAGGACCCTAAAGCCATCAAAGGAAACTACTCAGGCGGTACTCGGGTTGTCAGTGAAAATTTTCAGCTTCCCGCGCTTTAACTGCTCTACAAAAGAAAGCAAAGCATATTAAATAATAAATAGCTGTCAATACGCGAAAAATAGAACTATAACCCAAATAACCGATCGTGAACTTAGCGTTAGCCACAGGCGTAAAAGCAGCGAAATCCTGCGTCGCTAGCGCCGGGAAATACAACTGTGGAAGAGTAGGGGGGGGGGAGGGGTGGGGCCGAATGGAGTAACCGTTTAAAGAGTCACAAAAACGAAAAATTTCAATTCCTCCAGCCGAGCGGGAGTGAAGCGAAAAAGGAGATCCTAAGTCGATCAAGACTCCATGGCTACCTACGTCTGAGGAGAAGCGCCCCACCACTATAAGGCAACCGAAATAATGGAACCAGCCTGCTAGCTGATTCGCGATAAAAAGATGACTCATATTGAATTGCAGAATTCGGCCAAAGCCGCTTCACTAGTTGAAAACTTGCTTCTTGGGACTCTAAAACGTCAAAGAACTAGTGCAGATCACAAACCCACTTTCTCACTTGCATTGCGTTAGGATTTCTCCTTATACTAAGGACGGACCGCAATAAAAACTACTCCAACGGCGAAAGGCCTCTCTAGTTGACTACCAAAAGCGTGGTCGAGGTAAAAAAACACTTGTGGTCCATAGAAAGCCAGTAAAACAAAAACAATCGCTACTTAGACCGAAGGCTAAAACCGTGAAAGCGAAATACCTAAGCACACCGTTGAAGGGCCAAGAAAAACCTAGATACTTCCTGGTAATCTAAGGAGATATCAACATGATATCCAAATTTGAGGTCCCATTTATAGCCCCAGTGCCCCTCCTGAAGAAGTTGTGATAAGGAGAGGGTCCTCGTATTTACAGTTAAATAAACGAGGTAGCAGTTACGGCGCCTAAGATAGATGACCACCGCACCTGTCAAAATGGAGATTTACCACGCTCAAAGATACAACCATTGTCTAAAAAATTGGAAATTTCACGAGCCATAAAGTTAGAATGTTTAAGGGCTAGCGAATTATTGCTTAAAAGCATAGGTGGGGATAACTAGCAAACTATAAGCCGAAAGCCATGAGCAATGGTATCAACAGAGATGATGATGAAACCTTTATTTAAGTGTCATAAAATTCTAGTACATTACAGTACTAATTGGGGACACTAAAACTGAGGAACTAGAACTGAGGTGCTTTTAGGCGGGAATCCCAAAGACAATAAAGGAGGACCCTAAAGCGACCCTAAATAACTTCTGAGCAGATATTCCAGGAAAAATGCCTCCGGAAGACTGACATAAAACAAATCACACTCATCTCAAGATTGGCTAATGAATCCTAATTGATTTTCACCAATCCTAACTTCATTTTTATCTTATTTAATTTTTAAGTATCTATTTATTTATTTAATTATTTATTTATTTCACCTAATCTTGAACTTTAATTATTTTACAGTTTTTTTTCTTCGGAAATATTAGCAATTTTGCTGTCAACAAATTCGAAGTTGAATAAAGTTTTTGATTGATCGATTGATTGATTGATTGAACAACTGATGTCTGCAAGGTGCGCGACGAGTGCGTGACCAAACAGAGATCGCGTGATGTCGCCCTCGGGCCGCGGTTCAGTATGGGTAAAAGAGTTCCTAATATGGCGCTTCATACTGAACTTCTTCCGCGTCCTTTGTAGTGGCATTGCTCGCGGTCTACATGCAAAAATTTACGTCTTCTTTATGAGTTTGCGTTGCTTTCGGTAAACTGAAGTTCACGATTTACATCGGACAAATGTACCTGGTAAGTTTGTTACACATGACTCGGAAGATAGATTAAGAAATGAATCTGTTTTAGGTCTTTCATACATGTGCAGCTGTATATTAGAAAAAACCTCGCTTGGCTATCAGTATTTTACAATTTTGTTTGCATTGTCTTCATTGCTGTCACGGTTTTATCCCATATTTGTGTCTTAATGTCACCATTTCATCTGTTGTCTGTTGCTAGATAAGTGTTTCAAGGCCATGATACTTGTCATAAGTACTGTGTCCCAACTGTGACTCAGGCATTGAACCTGACCAGTATAAGATTTTTGTATGGGAAGTTAAGTTCGCCAACAAATTTACGTTGTCTTTCAAGATTTTTATCGTCAATAGAAATAAATTCCAGTTTGGTTTCGATAACATATATCCTGAAAATAATCAATGTGTGCCAAGACAATGTTAAACATGGAAAAAAACTGTACAGATGAGTGATTTTATGTCTTCTGCAGTGCTATTACTGTGGGTAAAGTTATGTTACAGCATTTAACTAAGAAATGTATGGAGAGCAGGGCTTCAAAGCTCCTCATAAAACGGTGCATTTGGTTAAATTTATGGGCAAAGGTTGATCAATTTTTTTTTGAGTGCTTGCATTACGCTACTTAGTACAACAGGATAAGTACTACATATTGTACCTAGTGACATACCTGGCAACACAACAACAGAACAAACTTACACAATTTCCGGTTTGTGTTTATGTTGGTGTGCTTTTCAGCTTTAGAAATTCTGCCACAAGCTAGCGAGAAGCACATACTAAACTGATTTTCTCTTTAGCCAATTTCAGTTTTCATGCATTACACAGCCAGAAATGTTATGTCATGTTTCTGTGCATAGAGTGCTATCTGACTAAAACAGAGCTAGGGATTCAATTTCAGTAGCCTGCTTTGATCAGGTCACTTTATTTTCTGATTTGAACCGTTTATTTCAGTTACTTGGACCAGGTTTTGCTCCCTATGGCTATAGCAGTAATGCGTTTTATATATTAGAATAAAGCTCAAAAAAATTTGAAAGCGCTCATTGCGAACTTTATGAACAATTTTCATTTCGGAAATACGTGTTGCTCATACAAAGCCTTTGAGTAGAAAGCATAGTTTGTCTGAGTCACGTGGGGGGGGGGGGGGGGGGGTCTAAGGGGACAAAACTTATTTTTAGTAATAGCAGGGTTTGAGCTAGGATTTAATCACTGGGGGATTATTTGTCCCCTTGGCTAAAATTTTGGGGGACATTTTCATTTTTAGGGGGACAGAAATTTGTACACCCTTCCTTCTTAGCAGGGCTTCTGATAGGTCTCGAACGAAAAAGTCAAATTTCGCGGGATTTTTAGGGTCAAATTCGCAAAAAATCGGCCGATTTCACGGGCGTTTTCGGGGCAAACTTCACCGAAAAGCAATCGGTAAAAAACGGCTGGTGGTTATTTTCAAGGCAAATTTCGCTAGAAATTGATCGGTTTTGCGCTGATCAGACCAGCCTTTTTAACGTTTTTCTAACAGAAGTCATCATTTGCTCTTTCAACAACAGTACGCTCCAGAAATGAACCAATGGCAAAGCCTTTAACATGATGGCTAGTACCCAGTTTTTCGCAACATAATCTGTTTGCACGTTTCAGTAACGAAGTTCCAAGACAAATTTGCAAGTTTACTGCAAGTAAATAGCCCCTATAGCTGAAATAAGTTTCAAATATGTTGTACAGACATGTATTTGATAAGATTTCTACCGAATTTCGTGGCTCCGCGACCACGCGAAAAATCAGAAGCCCTGTCTTAGATTTCCGACAAAAATAGCAGTAGAGCGTGACTGAAACGTAACTTTGGAATGAACTTTAAAGGTACGATAAAATATACTTTCCACGTTCTGTTTCAGCTTGCAACTTCTGTACCGAAATAAATCTCTTTGTGTGTGCTTCCTTTCGAGTTTTTTCCCTAAATTTTGAAGGGGACAAATAATTGTCCCCTTGGCCGTTTTTTAAAGGGACAATTTCAATTGCAGTGCGGGATTGGCGCAATGGCGCAGCCTGGCTCAAACCCTGGTAATAGTGCAAAATGCTATTAGGTGGGATCAGAAACCCATAAGGGGCTGAAACGTGTAACTCTCATATGTTTGCTTTGTCCGATGCTCGTGATTATTCATTTTCAAAAGTACCATAATTATTTGGAATGAGAAGAAGAGATGACTGACCAATCAAACTTCGTAAACAACGTGACATAATTTCACTTCAGGTTCCCGCGCCCGCTTAAAAAAATGGCCGACAAACAGAGGAAAATACTCCCCAAAGCCGAGAAAGCTTTCAAAGGTTGAAACCAGGAATCTTACCAAAACACTGTGCAGGATATTATTGCCTTACCAGCCAGGCAAGACATAAGATTATGAAACCCATTGACGTCCTCACAACTTCTTGAACTTGTCACTTCAAAAAACCATGCCTCGTTGACCCTCTGCACAGTAAACTGTACTGCAAATAGGCTTTTATAATTTTTATATTAAATGTCTAGAATAAACAGTAAAAAATATTTGCATATAAAATTCATTAGCTGCACATTGAAAAGTGTCCAAAAACTGAACCTGACATTTTCGCAAAAAGTGATGCATGTAATGAATGTGAGAAGCATTTTTCAGCTTAAATTCAGCTTGGGTGTTGTAGTCACGATCGTGTTTTGAGCTAATTTTATGAATGAACAAACTCAAAAAAATAGACAGAGAAGCCGTTTCTTGAAAATTTTTATTCAAAATCCAAAAAGTTAATCCTTTAAAGCAATTCGGAAAACACTATCGGGATCGTGGATCGATCCGTTCACGCAAAGTGAAGTCGGCTGAGCACATGGCAAAATTCAACACACAATCCATCTCAAATTGGGGCACATTTTGTAATTTTTCTTTAGCGCCGAAGAGAAAAATTTATAAAACGTCTATGAAAAATTGAAAAAGACATAAATTCCCTTTTCAAAAACGTAATTGTCTTGGCCATAGAGTGCAAAATGTACCTGAAAATTCAGCAAAAACTTCACTGCCTTGGTTGCATTTCAAAACGGACCATGGGCTCCGTCGTAAAGAAAACAAAGTTGAATTCCTCGAAGGACAATTTCTTGATGAAAAGCTTCCCTTCCTCCATAAAAAGGAAGCTGAGCATTCTTTTGAACTCTCTTTCCATTTTTTGTCTTTTAACGGTGTATTTTTAACCTTGAAATGCTGAACTCTTGCATGGTGATCGTGCGGCAGCCATTTTTTTTTGAAAATGGATATCTGACACTAAGGTTTCCAAATATGGTAAAAGTGAATATTCACGAGCATTGAACGCGAGTTACACGTTTCAACCCCTTATGAGTTTCTGGTGGGATGACATTATTTTGTTGCTTGAATTGTGTTTAATGTGAAAACAATGTAAAACAATGTGTATAGTAGAGCCTAAATTATCCAAACTCTGTAGGAGTTACTCAAGTAAACAGTTCAGAAGAGTCAGAGACTGTAAATCCTCAAATTAGCACCCAGGATGTTTTATTTTATTTGCTAGAGAGTATTACTTCAAAGATAGACTGTACTTATACAAAGGGGGGTGCATACCTAATTCTTCAGAACCCTACCCTTAACATGCTGTTTTTGTCATATGAATTAATAAAATGTAATATTAAATAGGAAAACTGTTCCAAAATGATCATTCAGTTATGAAGAAACCCAACTTTTACATCCAGTGCAATCCATATAAATTATAAGGCTATCAGGGATCCATATTCAGTTTTTCTCAGAGTCGTCAGCCAGGCAAGTAAGCCTGATGGCATATTTGCTCGGTTACAATTTGGTTTGCCCAGACAAAAGTGCAGAATTGTATTAAAAAAATGGTAAAAAAATTGTGTGCAACATGAACACTTCTGATAAGCATTTTATTTCCGTTATAGTTACTAAGAAAGGGTTTTAACTAAACCGTTAAGTACAACAGGCTACAGGCCTAGGCTAAGCACATGGTCAGTCAGTTTGCCATGAAAGCAAGACGGTGCACTTACGTTTCCCCCCATATAAGGCAGCGGCTCCAGTGTCACCTTTTTTTCCATCGAAAGCAGGGAAGCGTCTTCTAAAAAACATCACATCTTGATGCTATAAGGCACCAGCTTTTGCTTCACCTTTTTTTTTTTACCAAAGGCGACAAAATGCCTTCTAAAAACACCACATCTTGATGATTGCTGTCATGTTTTCTACGAATGGCCTCTGAATGAAGTGCTTTGCAAAAAACTGAGCCTGGGATTGTTTTGTAGAAAATACTGCATCATCAAAGATAGCGCCCAAAGTTATTATTTCATTGCAGACAAAAGCTGCCTTTTATTCTCCATTATTCTAAAAGTTTTAAGCTTAAGTGGATGAGAAGTAATCAGAACACAGGGAAAATGCATAAAATCATATTTATAAGAATTTTTTAAAGATTTTGTGGTTGAGCAAAACCTCACTTGTCAGAAGGGCGACTTTTAAAGTTATCTTAATTGTCCGTAGGAGATTGTAGTCATCTAAGATGACCGGCTGACTGAGAATATGGATCCCTGAGGCTATGTTCACACTATACCAGATAGCTATCTGGTATACTACTGTATGAACGGCAATGGCTCGGGGCTACACAAGTCGTTCTCACACATTGAACATTGTGCCGTCATGGTTTGCCTGAGAGAGTTTGGTGCACTAAATTCCAGTCCTCACTTCTGAACATTTACTTTAGTCTCTGTGGGTCCAGTCCATACTTGTACTTATTTGCTTCCCCGATGGGCTGAGTAGGTGTTCACACTGCACCAAAGTATGGCGCAAAACCTCTCTCATGTGATGTTCCGTTTTTTATATTGGCATTGCAAAGCTTCCCCACTCCAACCATGTTTGAGAACAGAGAACACCTATCTGGTATATGATTTCTAAGGTGGTGCAAATGCTGTCCACTATAGTGTGAACATAGTAGGTTTGATGGTGCCTGGGCACTAATTCTACTACAGCTAAAATTAATCTACGCCCCAAATATCTTTTCTACAGTCGGGCATGGTTGGGTCCTAGGCAGTGGTTAATCATAAAGAACCATTACCATGTGAACGGCATTCCAGATTTCTAAATTGCTTAACATGAAAACTGCGAACATTTAAAGCTTTCACTACCGTATTACAATGCTTGCCCAAGCTAGTAACCGTGTATAATATAAGTGATATGCACTGTTTTGCTGTCAATAGAGAGGAGAAGCTGCTATGTCACATTTTCATGGTAAGAAAATTTTTGGATGATAACAAACCAAAAACGTCACTTAACAAGTGAATTTGCACTCACCTTCAAACTTCATCAATTTTATCCAATTTCATTTAATTTGGCAAATGTTGGCAAAATTTTCTTGGGTTGAATCCGAAAGGACTGCAGCTAAGTTTAGAAAGGGAAAAAGACAATGTTTGTGTTGTGTTCACCTACTCCATAAAGCGAGCGTGTGAAATTAGGAAGTTTTATGTCGCAGTGGTGCAAAAACGGCAAAGAAATGTACAAATTAATAGTGTGATGCACGTGCAAAGTTGTTGTTTTGTTAATAAAAACTGATTACTTTTTCGCCGTTGTACTTGTCGTCACTGTCGTCGTGGGTTTTGTTTTCATCCAGAAATAGTGCTGCCATGGTAACTGATGTCCCACTTGTCCTCTCTATTCCAAAACTCTTAAGGTGCATTTTCTTGTGGCTATTAATTCCTTTGCTATTTTTCAGTGATATGTTCTTAAGTTTGATCACTTATAGTCCATTGTGAATCATTTAATTAGGAAGTGTCTTAAATAACTTCCTAAATCATTTTTCCACGGTAAAACTTCCAGTGCTGTACTCATGCACTTAAACATATCTCCTTAATTCATTGGTAATTTTGTAAACAGCAGCAACTAAAGGTTTGCTGTTTATATTCGTGATGTTGTGTGGTTACTGGTAATGTGTGAGTGGTAGCCGACAGCTTGCATGTGTCAAAAAGCACAGCATCGATGTTTTTCAACAGTTTTCTTCTAAACATAAAATGTTGGAGTGAAAATTGTATGAATAATGAGTACTTCAGTCTGTAATGTTTATTTGATAAACTGTTTAAGAGAGGCTTAAATCTGATTTGTGTTTATTGCATTTTAAATCCGCCAAGTTAAACACTGGGACCTTAACCAGTGAGGATATGCAATTATTATTCCCCACCGACAAGACTATAAGGAAATTGGCAAAATTTAAGACTTCATAGATGTTAAATTCCCCACTCTATCCCAGCTATCCCAGGAGTCAGGGGGTGGTTCCAACTTTCACTTAACTAGTGCATAATGCTCAAGTTGGTGCCCTGGCGATTTATAAGTCAAGAGGAGTTTATGCTCCTTTTGCTTTTTAGAAGGATTGAAAGGCAATAATTTTTCATGGCTGAATAGTAAAGAAATCATAATTACAGGATAATGGAGGATTCATTGAAGACATTTATGTAACATTTTAAATCCTCCAACAAATTCTTTATAACTAGCTAGTGTTGACCAAATTTGTGGATATCAATACTATACAATATTATTATTGGATGAGTTTTTTGTGGTATCTGTAATATTAATAATAAAGGTCAAAGTAAGTGTTATCAGCCAAGCCTGCTTTGAAGAAAAATAGTAATGATAAACACACACCTTCACACAAGTGCAGAACATAGTTTGACGTTACTCTTGGAAATTATGCATTGCGCAAACAACCTACAGATTAGTCAGAAATCTGCAAGCAGATAACTAACTAATCTGTAAGTTGTTCTGATTTTTATAATTAACTGTAGGCTCATAGACAATGAGAAGTTAGATAGTGATTGCCATGTTTAAAAAAATAAATTGTTGATGTCAGTTTCAGTATGTTGATACAGGTGCGTCAGGGATGTAGATTAAATTTATAACAGACAGGAAATGGCATTTGATAGGTGGGTAATATGAGAAGAAAACAAATGCCTTTTCAAAGACTGCAATGTTTTTCAGCTGGAAAAATCAGGTTGACAGCCGGCGATTTTCCCCGACTCCCAGCTGTTATAGATCTACATCCCTAGCTGTTATATTGAGCAAAAAGGGGACAGCAAATTAGGCACGGTACATGTAGCTCTGCAGTGTTTTGACAGAGCTCGAAAAAAATGGCAGAATATTTTGCACATTTAGCCTTTTAAGTCCCTAGAGTGTCAATTTTCTCATAACAGTACCAATAGATATTTTGTCAATAGATTAGGTTATGAGAATCAATAAAATCATGATCACCAAAAGGAAAATGATTTGATCTTTTATCAAATTCTCTCAACTAATTTTTCTGTAAGGAAATAATTTTGGAGATCAGCCTGGAGAATTTGTATGTGGATATTTGGATTTAAATGTTAATAAGTGAAAAAGAAATATAGGAACCATTAACTACACCCTAAAAATATCGCATAGCAGTAAATACTAACATGTATTTTTAGGCAGTAGTAAGTTTGGATACATGTATTTCTTTTCACTAACAACAACGACACTTCTTGAACTGAATGACAGTTGCTGTTTTAAGAATATCTGATGCAATAAGCATGCCTTCATGAGGTGAGACTGGCAAATAGGAAATAAGCGTGTTAAAAAATGAACTTTAAATACATCTAGGTAAGCATATTTATAAGTCAAAAGTATTTCCAGTGAAAAAAAAAACGGTTTTTGGGATTTAGCTGTCAGGAGCAAAGACAGTATAAAGGTAGACATAAAAGAAAAAGTTATTGTTTCTTTGTGGTGTCCACTAGTGAAAGTTTTTGAGTTAAAAGTAAATTCCGGATTAGCATTATTTGTAACGCTTGTTCCATTACCATGATTAAAAAAAGATTAAAGAAAGATGACTAAATCATATCCCTCTATTCAGTGTCAGCAGCTGTTTAATTTTGCAGAAATATTTAGTTGAGAGTTCAGTTAAAACAGGCAAGGTGGCTCAGTTAAGGGTTGTCCATTCACCACACTGTTTCTTTACTAGAGTTTGAGTCATGAGAATTCTTGAATCTGTAGCACAATTTTTAAAGTTCTTTTAACCTGTTCGCCCCTAAATCCCCCTTAGCTGCCCATGCGGATCCACGTCCCTTGTATCGCGTATTGCGACGTCTTCAGTTTTAACGACAAAGGACAACTTTGTCTTCTTACTTGTGCAGGGGGAAGAGATCTTTAAAAAGCATACCAGAGCGATATAGTCAAGGAGGCTGCAGAAAAAGGCAAAAAACCATGTAAAGTAGACCCAAAAATTCCGATGAAAATCTTGTACGTTATACCACTACCTACCCGCACTTCCTTCCATCTAATCCTGCGATCCTAAACTCTTTCCCAAAAATATTTTCCACCAAAATGAAGCCTAGTAAGTGCCCAGCAAAAGGAAAAAAGAAACGGGGCAAGAAAGACGAAAGGTAAATGTCAAGACTGCGGTGTCACGAACTGCACAAACTGCAAACGGCTTTTTGGTACGTTTCCGGTCGCTTCAACTAGCTTTACAACGCGTCTTCCGGCAAAACTCCTGGGGCGAATGGGTTTAAGTAATGTACTTTATATGACATTCAGTTATTTCATGTACATTATTTTTAGCTGTAAATTAAATGTGCAAAAATTTAATTTAGAAATCTACAATATATGGTGTTGAATACACAGGTTGGATGCCAACGAGGTGTAGAAGACATGAAGTGACATGTCATTGAGACACAGAAAAAGTAGCCAAAACCCTAGGTATGTAATAACTAATGAAAATGTAGTTTTTGTAGCGGCAGGATTTACCATCCAGTCTCCAGTTGTTCAAGAGATTCACAGGGCTATCCACCCTTTGAACAACTGGAGCCAGGTGTATTGACCACTCCAGAAAATACCATAACATACCATAATGCTCTCTGTTTGTCAACCCAAAATTATGTAGGAGCATTGTCTTCAGTTTCTCTTGGGAGATAAATGGCGCCAAGGGAAACTGAGAACAATGCTTATGTACAATTTTGGGGCGACAAACAAAGAGCATTATGGTGTGTTATGGTATTTTCTGGAGTGGTCAATTGCATTGAGTCCATTGACTACTGTGTGCTCTGTTTGGTGGTTGAAGGGCACAATAAATTAATTTCGTTTCCATTTGCACTGAAAATTACATGTACAAATTATTTAAATTAGAGCCTTCAGTGTTCTTTATAAGCAACGGTCTTATAGGTCTACAAACGGTAGGTCTGGACACTGGTATGCTGACACCGAGTTACGTAAGGTTACGATCCAGGTTTGTAGCGAGTATTTACATGACGTCACGGCGGCCATATTGGTGTTCCAAAACAATTAAATGGTGGCCATGTTGGTGTACCAAGAAGATCCTGTGGCAGTGGAACTCTTTTCTTAATTTTATGCTTTCTTTTGTTCCAATAAATTTGCATAGAGGCTGGCGACCTGGGTGAATACGCTCTATTTTAGAACGATTTCTGTGGAGTGTTCGAAGCACAACAATACTTTTATCTCCTCTCTAAATTGAACCAACAGGCTCTGATTTCTGGCAAGTGAACATACCGGTATTTCATCTTGGTCTTTCTGGATATAATTATCAACAAATGCCATTATTTTACAAATTGGAATTTTTGTGACGTCACAGCTCTATTCTACATTCACCGGCGGGTACTTTTTCCTTTTCCAACCAACAGATTCTTATGAGAATAATAGTAATAAGTAATAATGATGATTTATTGACTGTATTTCTTCATGGTAGCTTTACATCAGTCATACTAGCTAAAAACTAACTACACGGTCACCTTTTTGCTGTTCATTACGAGAAAATACGCAATCATTTGCGTGAAACGGCGACCAATAGTGCGAAGATACATTCATTAGCGCGAAAATACGAACATTTGCGCATAAATCAGATTCAATTACGATTTTGGCATTTTAATCATCATTTAATAACGCTTTTAAACATTCATATGCGTCATTCGGCATACAAAAGAGAAAAATAATTATACTTTCATTAACGCCAACAGCAAAGTCATTAACACCATCTTGAAAGTCAATAGGGAAAACAGACAAACACTAAAGTGCAAACACTATTCATTAACATTTTTATGACACAATTTGCAATTCAACAGCATTCCTGGACAACCCAGGATGAATAAAACAAACATTAACGCATTTTGATCAAAAACGATTTCTTAAAACATAAGCAAGCGAATATTAACGTTAAAAGCCGACGTTTCGGTATCATCACGACACCATTCTCAAGGCAATTTGAATAAATAATGCGAAGATTAGATTTCTTGTGATTTCTTGTGATCCTTTGTTATTATGCTAATTTGTAGAGACTATAGAAATCAAATCTTCGCATTATTTATTCATACCGAAACGTCGGCTGTTAACGTTAATATTCGCTTGCTTATGTATTAATGCGTTTGTACAATCAATTGAGCGTTCTTTACATTCAAAACACAAAAATCGATTTTCGATTAAACAATACCAATTGGCCTGAATTTTTACGCTACCAGGTTTAAATATCCACACTGTACTCCACCTATCTGTGTTGGTCGACGATTGCGGCTAATCTGATTTATGCACAAATGTTCGTATTTTCGCGCTAATGAATGTATCTTCGCACTTTTGGTCGCCGTTCCACGCAAATGATTGCGTATTTTCTCGTAATGAACAGCAAAAGGTTCATCAAAACTGTCTAAAAACAATAATGCACTTAATATATAGATTTAGCCAGGGCTAAAAGCGAAGCTCCCATTAATAAATTTATAACTTAAATCAAACAATAAACTTGTAATCCACAAATCAGTTAACTTAAGGGCACATTCACGTGACTTTTGAGGGAAAGGCTAAGTTATTTTAGAGTGAAACATCTTACATCGAGTTGATAGCCTTATATGTACACCCCCAAAAAAAGCAAACGTCTTCGATCACATTCAAGAGCCATAATGGCTCTTGACCACAGCTTGGAAAACAAATCAGGCCGAATTTTTTTGCTTTCGACAGGTTTACTTTACAAATTCTTGCCAACAAATCTGGGGGTGTGTAAACCAACCTTCATATACTTTTTTTTAAACATCACATCTGAGGTGAAACAGTGCCTAAAATTTTTTTTTCACAATTTTTCAAGACAAATTGCACTCAGTCAATGTTCAGGACGATCAATCGTGGGCTTTTAGCGAAACCGTTCAAAAGTTTCCAAAATCATCCATACGGCCGGCGGTTCTCGTTTCTACTGCGAGCTGCCAGTGTGGTCGAGTGTTTGGATGAACTTTAATAGAGTTATGCTTCAACATAATAACGAATTTATTATTATTATTCTTTGTTATTTAATGGTTTCAGTTATAACGATGTGTAATCTTATAAAGCGTTTGATACGCGCGACATTTTTTTAAAGTACTCCTGCAAGCGATGTTCATAAACGATGAAAACAAACGCCACGGACGAGCGATTAAAATTGCAAGAGAGACTACTAACAATCAATAAAAGAAAGATAATTCGGTGAAACATTTACTGAGACAACAATTTTCATTCACGAAGGCAAGTATAAAAGTGTCTCTAAAAATCCTGAGTCGTTAATTGTTATAATTTAATTTCAGCCGGCCTCACGGTGTTTTCTTTTTTCAAAGATGCCACTCCTCGAAGCAAGAAAATCGCTCAAAGTTTTCTTTCTACAGCCAAATTTATAGCTAAATATTCTTCGGAACGTTTTCTTTCTATTTGCGGCGAGAAAATATATCTGAAGGCCTGTAAGCTTATATCAAACCTGATACTAGGTCAGATCATTGACTCAAATCTTACAAACGTGCGTAAACTTGCTGCATAAACTGTGCTCGACTTCATGAAATTAGATATAACAAACACAGCTACAATAATTACTCAGGCTTACCATTCGGAATTCAGTTCCTGAAAGATATCATGGAAAGCCACAGTTGCTTGAGACTTTTAAGCCCTCTTACGCATTAAGGAAGGTGAAAAACGAAAACGACGCAATCCGAAATCGGATTACCGAATTTTGACAAGCGACGCATTTCTCAACCAAAAACCCAATAAACAAACCAGCCAAGAATAACAGAAGACTCTTGATAGCAGCTTATTTCATTTTGTACATCCAGTGGAAAAGACAGTTAAATACATCACATGTTGATTCAAAACTCTGTCAGCTCTCAAAGTAAACAAGTTTCATGATGCTGCAAACATTTTCCGCATGAACTCACCTGTCAATTTTGACCAATCAGAGTATAAAAATTGGACGTAGAGCGTGACCAACGCGTGACCATGGTAAGAAAAGGTCTTCCCCGCCTGTATTTTTAAAAACATGGCTGAATTTTCTCGTCCGAGGTCAGTTTGAAATCAAATCTTAACTGTGCGGGGCCATAGTGACATAAACACAACACATTTCATACGAATCATTGGAAAAATAAACTTGAGCCTACGATCATTTGAAACTGGTAATTTGTCAGCGGATAACTTCAAAAAATACTCCGCCTCGATGGGTCGACACTTGAGCCCGCGGTACGGTCAGGTGATACTGGTCAGCGGATACCCTCGTTTGACAGCTGTCAATTGATCGCAACATTGATGTGCAATTAGTTTTCTCTAGGGCTCCCAAACTGGCTAGAAAGTGTGAGAGTAAACATTGGTTTCCCTGTGGTGCGGACGGACGGTCGGGCGTACGGTCACGTGATTACCAAATTTTCTCGGATGGATAGATTATCACATTTCCTTAGCTATGGGGCTCCGCACACGCGGGCGCTTCGCGCGGGTGGAGCTCCGCTAAAAACTGTTAAAACTGCCATCAATACTGTGAGTAACCATAACTAAGAAACCTTATCAAGACAACTTCTGAGGCTCAACTTAAGAGCAGGCTAGCCGTAATCTGAAAAATTGTAAAACAATTTTTAAATAGTAGAAGGCAGGAGGGTGGTGGGGGGGGGGGGGAGGGGGGGGCAAGGGACGAGGTCTGGGACCGAGAAACGATGTTCTCACAACTTGCAAAGCCGTCACCCTGCGTGATGGTCAGCGGAAAATTGCCGAGACTTTCCCACAGTAAATGTTTTTAGACTTTTTAGAAGCAAGAAGCGAACCGGCAGAGGAAATCAGAAATGCTTAAAAAATTGAAAAAAATAATATCATGCATCTTTGCTTTTCTTGCATATCGGATTTGTCTTTCCGTACTGAAATTGCGGGGGAAACTAAAACGCAACCGTGTTAGATCTTAACCCACAACAACGCGCTCGATCGATTTACAGCTGGTTACATCGTTTTGGCCGGGCAAGGATAACTTGATGCTGGTAAAAATTACTGGAGAAAGTGTCAAAGTTATCGGAAGCAAGTATATTCAGAGAACTTTATAAATACGAGCTTACAGCTCTACATATCACAACTGAATAAACGTTCAAACTTCATAACATTTCCCTTCGTTTATTACGATCAGTCAACACCTTGAATCCAAAGTTAAAATTTAAAGCTATCCTAACAGACAAATCACAACTACTACCGAAAGCTCTGTACCTTGAAGCGACTTTAACTTTCCTAAGGTTTGCAGCAAAACACCGCTCGATAGCTCAACTCTTCGGCGGTTCTTATCAGCTATACGGAGCTATATGTTGCATATTCCAGACTCTGCAGAGGGAAATTGTTTTACAGAAAAGGAAAACCATACACTATGTCTGAAAAGCGACATAAAATCAATAAATTTGCGAATTACCAAAATATAATAGTGAGAAACAGTCCCGCCTTCGACCGCCATGCTTTTGTTTTTTCTCAAGACCGTTGATCTATGGTTTTTGACGTAATGCGCATGATCATTACACATATCCGCTGGCAAAAGCCTTGCTGATCGCTTTGCAAGTTGTGAGAACATCGTTTGGATTTCATTTAAGAGAATGTATGGGAAGTAGCTTCCCCCCCCCCCCCCCCCCCGCTAGAAGGTTTCATAGAAGGTTTACCTTGTTAACACGGATACAGCCTTATTAAATATGTGCTCATGATAATAATATTTTTCTTGTTTTTTTTGTGTGTGTGTTTTAGAAGATTTCTGGGAACTTTGATATTTGGCAAAGGCATCGGCTTTACAGAAAGCTCAAATAAACATGGATAATGTGTATGGATCTCGCAAAGTGCAAGTCACAATTTTGGCCGTTGAATGGGGATCAAGTAAAGGGGGACTTTCCACCATAAACACGGAGTTAGCCATTCAGTTGGCCAAATTTCCTGAAGTGGAAATCACTTTCTTTTTACCACAATGCAGTGAAATGGACAAGAAGTTAGCCGTGGAGCATAACGTAAAGATCGTTGAGGCAAAACCAATGCCCGGCTATGATATAGTGTCCTGGCTTCACTTGCCGCCTGAAGATTTGCAAATCGACATTATCGTAGGTCATGGAGCTAAACTCGGTCAACAGGCACAATTCATTAAAAGATCTAAAAGGTGCAAATGGGTTCAATTCGTGCACACAGATGCAGAGGAACTTGGAATGTTCAAAAACTATTCAGATTCAATTTCAAGAGGTGAGGAAAAGCACAAGGCTGAAATAAAACTGTGTGAAATGGCGGATCATGTTGTTGCCGTTGGTCCAAAGTTGTGCGACGCCTTTCGCTCCTACCTTCGCAGCTGCCATAAAGATGACAATGTTGTTGACTTCACTCCGGGAGTCTTTGAAGAGTTTGTGGCTGTGAAGCAGGCTCTGAGCGAAAGGCGACAACGCAGTGTCTTGGTGTTTGGTCGTGGAGACGTAGAGGATTTCGAATTAAAAGGATTTGACATCGCTGGGAAAGCGGTCGCTGCATTACAAGATACTCGTCTTGTGGTTGTTGGCGCCCCAGGTGGAGAGCAAGAACAAATAGCGAAGCGGTTAATCGGATGTGGTGTTCCTGCAAGTCGCTTGAGAGTAAGACGATTTACTGAGGACCGCGAGACTTTGAAGCACTTGTTTCAGGAAGTGGATCTTGTAGTCGTGCCTTCAAGAACAGAGGGCTTTGGGTTGGCGGGACTTCAGGCCCTGTCAGCTGGTCTCCCTGTGCTTGTCAGCGGCAACTCGGGGTTTGGAGAAGCACTGTGCAGTGTACCATTTGGTTCATCCTATGTAGTAAACTCACAGGACCCCACCGTTTGGACCGCAGCCATTAATAACGTATTGGCTAAGGACAGGGAAAGTCGACTTGAAGATGCAGAAATCTTGCGCGATTCTTATGGAAGGAAATACAAGTGGGCCAAGCAGGCAAAAGAGCTTGTTAACAAGATGATCAGGTTGACTCTCGGTATGTTAGCCTCCAAGCGGACGTTCTTAGGGCGTCATCAGTCGTCACTCGTTCCTTTTCCACAAACGACGTTCGTTGGAAATGAACGTTTGACGAAGCCCTAAGAACGTCTGCGTGGGAGGCTAATGGTATGCAAATTATAGTTTCTTATGTGAAACATAGTATGTAATTTCGGGAGGTTAATCAAAGGCTTTTTTGAGCTCTTTTCTCTTTTAATACGCCTTGATGCTATCAAATTTGTATTGCTAAGTGTCTTCACTGTCATAGATACGATTTGCCCGAAAATTTACCGAGTGGCACTAAATTTTGCGGGAGTATTGATAATATTTTCGTTTTTGTTAAGTACGTGAAATAGTAATACATATTTTCAATCAATACTACGGTATGCGTACCCTATGTAAAACTAGTAATTCATTGTGTACATAATGTACCGTTTTGTTTTTGAATGAAAGAGGCAAATTGTAGTTGAACAGACACGATTTCTTAGTACTGTATTTTTGTGTAGTGAATTTAAGTTAAAGAATATTTACTCTGGAGTAAATGTTTGCGGGAACTTATTTTTGCGGATCGCTAGAAAAATCGCAAAAATTAGAACCCTGCAACGGTGGGCAAAACAACTGCCCAAGAAAGAAAAAATTCCACTTCTGGTAGACGTGCGCCGCTCAAAAACGCCTTTGCTCATGCTCCCTATTGACCACTCCAGAAAATACCATAACTTACCATAATGCTCTTTGTTTGTCACCCCAAAATTTTGTAATATATTCTCACTGGGAGCCCTCACTCCCAAACGCCCCAGGCAAGGATAAGATATGGGAAGAAGCGAGCCCGGAGGCGAAAAAGGAGCGGGAGCTAGCTAGGATGACAACAATGGTCATCGCTGCGGGGAGGAGGGAGGGACGCCAAGCTAACGACTGGCGAACGTTTAACGAAAAGACAATTAAACAGGCCAAAACAGGCCTATTTATACAAAACCTGTGTGAAACAGAACACCCAGGAGACTACGAGCGCGCGGGAATTGTTATCCTTGAATCCCGAAGGGATTTGGGGCGTTTGTACGAGATGGCCCCAGTGAGAATAGTAATATATTCTCACTGGGAGTCCTCACTCCCAAACGCCCCAGGCAAGGATAAGATATGGGAAGAAGCGAGCCCTACGGCTGCTACTCTCGAAAGCTAGGGCAAACTACCACAATAAACCAGAAACACGTAACTCTCCCCAAAACTCAGAAGAAAAGGTTTATTATTGACAACTCTTGACAGTCCTAGCACGATACTAAAAAACGGAGAGACAAGTAAAATAACCTCACGGGAAAACTGGCGTAAAGATCGTAAATTCATCGTGATCGCTATGGAAAGTGAAGTGAGAGGGACTGCAACGCGAGACCTTTCCCCTTCCCGATTGCACCATCGGATAGTATAAAGCGATATCTGAACTGGGAGGAAAACGTAACGAGCGTTGTAACAGGGCGAGGCTTACAAATGAAAAAACTAAAGAGCAAAACTAACCAACGAAATGGTAGGAAAGGGGAAAAGTCAACCGCGAAGCAGCCCCGAAATACCCCGTCCAGGGACAGAGCAATTAAGGGTATAAGAAAACCCCATCGTAGGCATACCAGCGGTTGACTTAAGGAAGGATAACCCGAGGAACAAGTGACACGGACCATTTGCCAACAACTCGACCAAGCACAAGGCACTATAACGTGATGACCAATGATGCATTCATAATGTTACATAGCCGCAGATCACAGAGTAAAAAATCGATCACAGATCACAGAGTACAAAGAATCGTAACACATGCAGACACAAATCAAATCTCCATACGGAGTGCCAAGAAGAATATGAGTCATAAACACGCCAGAATGGAAAGTAAATTGGTCGCACAGACCCTGACAGGACAAAACCGGCACAAGGACGTGTTCATAAATCTGTCACACAGACTTGTCACACAGACTCGTCACGTCACGTCCCTCGTCACGTAAATCAAATCTTAAGAGAGAGTACCGATCATAAATCACGCGGAAATGAAAAGTAAATTTGTCACACAGACCCTGATAGGACCTCGGCACACAGCCGGATGCATAACATTTGTCACACAGACGAGAAAACTAAATTCGTCACACAGACGAGAAAACTAAATCTGACACACAGACGAGAAAACTAAGTTTGTAACACAGAGGAGAGAACAAAATTTTGTACACAGACGCGAAACCCAAACTTGTAACACAGACGGAAAACCAAACTTGTCACACAGACGCGAAAACTAAATTTGTCACACAGACGCGAAAATGAAACATGTCACACAGACTTGTCAGCCAGACGGAAAACTAAACTTGTCACACAGACGAGAAAACTAAATTTGTCACACAGACAGAAAACTAAATTTGTCACACAGACGCGAAAATTAAATATGTCACACAGACGCGAAAACTAAATTCGTCACACAGACTTGTCACACAGACGGAAAACTAAATTTGTCACACAGACGCGAAAATTAAATATGTCACACAGACTTGTCGCACAGACGGAAAACTTAAGTTGTCACACAGACGCAAAAACTAAATTTGTCACACAGACGCGAAAATTAAATATGTCACACAGACTTGTCGCACAGACGAAAAACTTAAGTTGTCACAGATGCAAAAACTAAATTTGTCACGCAGACGCGAAAATTAAATATGTCACACAGACGGAAAACTTAAGTTGTCACACAGACGCAAAAACTAAATTCGTCACACAGACGAGAAAACTAAATCTGACACACAGACGAGAGAACTAAGTTTGTCACACAGACGCGAAAACTAAATTTGTCACACAGACGCGAAAATTAAATATGTCACACAGACTTGTCGCACAGACGGAAAACTAAACTTGTCACACAGACGCGAAAACTAAATTTGTCACACAGACTTGTCACACAGACGGAAAACTAAATTTGTCACACAGACGCGAAAATTAAATATGTCACACAGACTTGTCGCACAGACGGAAAACTTAAGTTGTCACACAGACGCGACAACTAAACTTGCCACACAGACGGAAAACTAAAGTTGTACACAGACGCGAAAAATAAATTGTAACACAGACGCGAAAATTAAATAGTAACCCAGACGCGAAAACTGTAAACTTGTACACAGATGCGAAAACTAAACTAGTAGCACAAACGCGAAAACTAAAACTAATAACACAGAAGCGAGAACCAAGCTAAAAGACCAACAACACCTAGCCCGAAAAACACGCCGAGGAAGCAAATACAAGGACAAGAGAAAAACACTAACTACCAGAGCCGCAGGATGGGGCGCAGGAACCACGTTGTCGTTAGCGTTCTGTGCGTTGTTGTCACCGGCAGCGTCGGCTGGAGCCGGAGGCGCGACAACTGGAGGGTCAACGGCCGCTACAACAGCCCCATCCGCAGGAACAACAGGGACTTGGTTCGACATGGAGAACGAAGAACGAAGAGAATCTTCGAAGATGGCGCAGCGATGACCGGGCAAGAGAAAAAGAACGCCAAGCTAACGACTGGCGAACGTTTAACGAAAAGACAATTAAACAGGCCAAACAGGCCTATTTATACAAAACCTGTGTGAAACAGAACACCCAGGAGACTACGAGCGCGCGGGAATTGTTATCCTTGAATCCCGAAGGGATTTGGGGCGTTTGTACGAGATGGCCCCAGTGAGAATAGCGTAAGCATTGTTTTCAGTTTCTCTTGCGGCCATTTTAACTCCCAAGAGAAACTGAAGACAGTGCTTATGCAATATTTTGGAGTGAGTGACAAACAAAGAGCATTATGGTATGTTGTGGTATTTTCTGGAGTGGTGAATTGTGAAAACGACCCAAAACCGTCGCTGACATTCTTTTTTTTTCCCGAAATTTTGATAAAGATGTTTGGGAATTCATTTCCATCCTGTTTGGAGATACAGAAAAACTGTAACGTTTGTAATTTTTTTCGCGGTATTGTTTTAGAGAAAACGGTCTAATGACGACCGTCACAACCATCTGTCATAGTCTTAGGGCCTGTATACATGGAGTGGGGGACCCCGGTCTAGTGGGGTTGGTTTCTTTTGTTTTCACGCTCTGGGGAACACAAAACAAAAGAAACCTACCCCACTAGACCGGGGTCCCCCACTCCATGTAAACAGGGTCTTAATTTGAAGCACTTTACACATGTGATTATTTTGTAGATTCATAGTCACCACAATAGACTGTTTTCATCCTTTCTTTTCACAGGAAGAAAACGCAAAGCTTCTCAGGAGGTGGACGGCATGATTGAGGACAAAAAAGGTACATATCCTCGAAAGATTCCGTAATATTACTGGGTTATGAGGGTTTTATGATAGATTCATTAACCGCTGTGAAAGAAGGGAGCTGAGACGCTGCGATCCGATGATAAAATGCGGCTATGTTCTTGCCATAAGGTTTAAGTCTCTTCAAAGAGATCAATGTCATAATATCGTGTAAAGACGCCTCTATGGAGCGTTTGAGCGTTTTCACTCACGTGGCCAACATCTATGCAAATTTAAGAAGGTGTTTACATAAGAAAAGAGTTCAACTCCCACAGGATTGGTTTGAAACATTAATATGGCCGCCATTTCATTGTTTTGGAACACCAATATGGCCGCGATGACGTCATATGAAAACGCTCTATTCTCTGCACAAGGACAGATGATTTAAAGTCGAACTAAAAGTAAACTGGAGAGTCACCTGCCTTGAAATGGAAAGTGTATACGACCTGTAATGTCTTCTTTTAACTTCACCAAGGGAAGATGTATACATATTAATTAAGATACAAAATAATGGCCAAGGACAGATCCTTGGGGAACTCTATATATACATAAGATCACATCAGACCCATAAACGCAAGCAAAAGAAAGATTCGCTATATCGGTAATAAGTGGCAACAAAGTTAGCAAACATTTCGTCAAATAGAAGCTGGCGGTGGATTAAGAGCACAGGTACAAACTCGAAAGGAGTTTATCAAGTAAGCTATATGGTTATCATATGAGCTGTATAGTATCTATAGTAACAGTTCACATACGTTAGAAGGTCACAATCATGAAAATTTCTCAGGATACAGGATACCGGAATTCTCTGAGGATAAATTCAGCGTATCATAGGGCTGCAAAAAGTTAATTTTTTTCGTGTCTTTGTCGATAAAGAAAGACTTGCTCTGTTCATCTAAGGTAGAATCATAACATGCAAAAAGAAAAGGCACGGGAGGCTTCCGGTTAGAATTAAGTCATTTATCAATTACGACGCTGTAAGTAAGAGGTAAGCCAAGGTTGGACACATAGGTCACTCTGACGGCCTGTTTACATGAAGGTTGGGGGACCCCAGGTAGGTGAGGTAACCCGCCTGTCCATATAATCTCTCATTTTAATGTGACCACGTTTACATGTTAGGTGGGGTAACCCGCTACATGTTACCTCACCTACCTGGGGTCCCCCAACCTTCATGTAAACAGGCCCTAAGAAGGAATTATGCTCGGGGGGGGGGGGGGGGGGGGTGGGGGGATACTCCTGGGATTTCTTGGTGGGTGTTTACCGCCCGGTTCTCCAAATCCTGACCTTATTTTTCCACAACTGTTTTCAGACCTGGTCTCTAAGAAATTATTTCAACATTACTTAGATTAGAACGCCAAGTAAAAGGTTTCTTAAAATCCACTTCAATTTGCATATCACTCTTTCTTTCTTATTCATTTGGAATTAAAACCAAAAATACGTTCATACACTCCCGTAGTTCCCTCGAAAACCATACCCGATTCCAGACCAATATGGGCAAAATTTATAACCGTTTTTAGACCGAAAAGGCGAAAAAACCATACCCTTTGGGACGGCACATACCTATATGGCTTCCTATTTATATTCACGACTAAGAGACGGGAATGGGTGTACAGCTTGAACTATGGAGCCTGAGTGTTTAATGCCGTCCAAATAACATACAAAGTTCAACATCATAACTAAAGAATGGTATACAAATATTCCTAAATAAAGTCACTCAGGCTAAACTGTTCACGTGCGCCGCCTGATACGAAAACCCAAAAACCCAATGGGAAAAAATTGGGAACGTTTTCCCCAACCGATGCGGTCGCACAACCTGGGGAGGTTAAAGGTAAAAAATCAATCGATAGATGAATAAAGTAAGACAAAAATAAAAGTTGATAGTTCGAGAGCTGAGATGAATACATTACAATTGTCAAAATCTTATATACCTAATACAATAGAGTCAATTAACGCCATAGCGGCTCACGTGTATTCATACCAATAGGAAAGTATTTACATTCTCTGTCACTGCCACTACGTTTAGCTCCGCCGAATGTAAATACATTTATATAAGGAAGTACCCCCCTTCCGGGGGGGACATTATATCATGATTCGACCTCATTGTGCACGAAAATTAAAGGATGTCAACAGAAATAGCTGAAATGATCTCTTTTTTTTAATGTAATGCAGCAAAGTTAATTGGACAATGCTATCTTTTGTTTGCGTGGAAACTTCACATGTCATGAACAAAAGTTTGGACAATTTGACGCGATCTGTTAGATAAAGGTGAAAGGGTTTTCAAAGTTTTGATCGTTGAAATTCAGGTCTGAATAGAGCTAATAGGTTTTTTCGCCAACCTTTAGTGAGGTGCGTTGTTTAAAGCGTGCGTGGAAGTTAGATTGACTTGGGTCTTATACCTACAGTATGTCTTAACATTTCTTACGTGGGAGATTACACAGACCGTACAGTGCTCTACCATATGATCTATTGAACCAGATGAAAACTAATATACAGATTTAGCCAGGGCTAAAAGCGAGGCTCCCATTAATAAATTTATAATTTAAATCAAACAATAAACTTGTATTCCACAATTCAGTTCACTGTAGAGCACATTCGTGTGACCTTTCAGGGTAAGGCTAAGTGATTTTACAAAAAATAATTTGCAAACAGCCCAAGAGTGAACCAAATCTCACATCGAGCTGATAGCCTCATAAGTACACCCAAAACCTGGCAATCATCTTCGATCACATTTATTAAGAGCCATAATGGCTCTTGATCACCGTAGATTAATTAGGCCTGGAAAAAAATTCCGGCCGAATTTTTTGGGCGTCGATAAAACCAGGAACATGGAACATTCCGGAACATGCCGGAACATGCCGGAACATCCCAGAACATGAAAAAATAAAAGCAACAAAAAACAAAAACAGAAAAAAAAAAAAAAAAACGAAAAATAAAGAAATCATTAAGAAAAAGAAACTCATCTCCGAGTATGAGAAAACAATATTTTGTCGCAAATAATTTGTTGGGCGAGTGAGGGTCCATGCAAATGACAGTAATGAGTGCTTCTAAATTCAAAATATATTAAAATGGGTAGCTAGGAGGGGTGTTTTCAAGCTTTACTCACACAGCTACCTCTTGTAATTGTTTGCCATGAGTTAATCATTTGGCGGTTAACCATTTACGGTTCTGCGATGGTCTGAAATGTCGGTGCAGGTGTCAGTAGTTCATGTATGACCCCATGAAATGTCATGTCAAGCCGAGTCGGTAATTAAGTTACTGAAGTCCAAAGCGACGAGCCCTTAAGCTCTTCTTACGGTCGCAAAGCTCCTCGCGACCCATTTGAATATATTTTGAATTTAGAAGCAAACCCTCACTCATTACTGTTATTTCCATGGACCCTCGCCCCACAAATTATTTGCGACAAAATATTGTTTTCTCATACCCGGAGATGATACGAGTTTCTTTTTCTTTATTTCTTTCTCTTTCGGTTTTTCTGTTATTTTACGTTATTATTAATTTTTATAAAAATTATTTTATTATTATTATTATTTTATTTATTTATTTTCATGAAAATTATTTTTATTTTTTCATGTTCCGGGATGTTCCGGAATGTTCCGGCATGTTCCGGAATGTTCCATGTTCCGGATTTTATCGACGCCCGAATTTTTTGCGTTCGACAAGTTTATTTTACAAAATCTTGCCAACAAATCTGGGTGCGTGTAAACCAACCTTTTATATCATTTATACATCACATCTGAGTTGAAACAGTACTATGAGGCACTGTTTTTATCATACAGACCTCGGACAACAGAATGCAATATTTCACAATATTGCGATACAAATTGCTATTCAGGACGATCGAAGCACGCGTGGGCTTTAGCCGTAAACCGTTGAAAAAATTTTCAAAATCATCTATACGGCCAGCCGGTTCTGACTTTTGCAGTGCTAGCAGTGGCGAGTGTTTGAATGAACATTAACAGAGTTGCGCTCCAACATAATAAAGAATTTATTATGTTTATTTTTTATTTTAAAACGGTTTAACGCGCGGCATTTTGAGTACTCCGGGAAGCGTTGTTTACTGAACGACTGAAAACAATCGGCACAACGATTAAAATTACAAGAGAGAGTACTAACAATCAATAAAAGAAATAATCATTCAGGAAGACAAGTATTAAAGTGTCTCTAAAAATCCTGAGTCTTCGAGCTTAAAGCTGAAGTTTATGTTTTAAGCCGGCTTCCCGGTGTTTGCTTTTTTCAAAGACGAACTCGAGGCAAGAAAATCGCTCAAACCTTTCTTTTACAGCCAGAATTATAACTAAATATTCTTTGAAACGTTTTCTTTCTATTTGCGATGAGAAAATGTCTAAAGGCTTTTTAAAGATCTGTAAGCTTATAACAAACCTGACACTCGGTCAGATCATTGTCTCAAATCTTACAAACGTGCGTAAACAAAATAGCCGCGTAAACTACGCTGGACTTCATTAAATTAGGAATAAAAAACAAACATCAAATACAATAATTACTTAGGCTTACCACTCGAGATGCTGCTCCTGAAAGGTATCAAGTAAGGCCAGTATCGCTTCAGACTTTGCAACCCTCTTACGCATTAAGCAAGATGAAAACGAAAACGATGCCATCCGAAATCGGATTTCCGACTTTGACTCAACCAAAAACCCAATAAACAAACTAGCCGTGAATAACAGAAGACTCCTGATAGCAGCTGAATTTCATTTTGTACATCCAGTGGAAAAAGAAAGTTAAAAACATCACAAGTTGACACAAAACTCTGTCAGCTTCAGCTGTCAAAGTAAACAAGATTCAAGATGCTGCATAAATTTTCTGCATGAACTCACCTGTCAAATTTTGACCAATCAGAGCATAAAAATTGGACGTAGAGCGTGACCAACGCGTGAATATGGCGAGAAAAGTCAAAAGCAACTGTCTTCCCTGCCTGTAGCAGCTGGCTGAATTTTCGCGTCCGAGGTCAGTTTGAAATCAAAATTTTAATTGTGCGGCACATAAACACAACATATTTCATATGAATTTTAAAAAAAATTAAACTTGAGCCTGCGATCATTTGAAAACCAGTACCTTGTCAGCGGATAACTTTAAAAAAACACTTGACCTCGATGGGTCGACACCTGAGACCGCGATACAGTCAAGTGATACTGGTCAGCGGATACCTTGTTTTGACAGCTGTCAATGGATCACAACATTGATGTCCAATATGTGTATCAGTTTTCCTGTGCTCCGATCCCAAACTAGCTAGAAAGTATGAGACTGAACATTGATCGCGATCTAGTAAAATAATTAACTGGTCAGCGGACAGCTTCCAAATAAATCACGTCACGCCAATGAGTTGACACATGAGCCCGCGATATGGTCATGGGTTACTGGTCAGTGACAGCTGTCAATTGACCATATTGTGAATGGTTCGTGACTAAGGTCGTGACTAGAATGGATACTCCAAAATCAGGTATCCGCTCGGAGACTGGAACTGAATAAAATTATTTTTCGGCAAATCGCTCCGACTCTTCACGACCTTGTTGTGTTCAAAGAGATATTAAAGTATACGAAGACTGAAAAAGGCCAAGATGCGAATGGTTACTCCAAAATATGGATCAAAGCCTACATAGAGGTTAGTTGTTTTTCACGTTCTTTTTGTAAGAATTTAGTGCAAGGAGCAAACAATGTCTGTTTATTTACATTACCACGACTGCCGTGTAAAGCTTATTCATAGCAAAGTATCTGTTTGGATAGCTCAGAATAAGGTGGATACTTCAGAATAAGAATGGCCGAAATATGGAAGTTTTGGCCATCTGGATTATTATCACTGAACTTCCCAATATAAACATGATTGTTACGTTTACAAAGAGGGTACAAATACAGTTAAGGTCAGTTAACCATCTTGTAATTTTATGGGTTAGTTGATTCCAAGCGTTAACAATAGTAAAAAACATAATTTACTTCAGGTCATACTTCTTGTAGCTTGGTGATCACTATTACAAGTGCAGGCAGGCATATGCTCAAGTTTCTAAAAAAAAAAAAAACGGTCCTGCAGATTGTATTAGTGTAGTGTCTCTGTATATGCTCTGATATAGGCCCTGGAGCCTACAGTGGCAGATCTGAACCTTCAGATAAGAGGGGTGGGGCGGGGAGGGGGGGAAGAATTCTCACCAGACCTTAAGGTGACGGGGAGGAACCACTCATCTGAGACCTTAAGGTATGGAGGAGCTCAATCCAGAAAAGAATTTTCTTGGCACTGTTGTCTTCGGTTTGATCTAGAAATATGGAGGGCAGGGGACCTCCCCTAGATCTACTGCTGGCCTCTGCCAGCCCGCCCATGTTCACCGGCTATCTTTTTACATTTACTAGAAACTCTAGTATCAATCCAAGTTATTTATCCTAAATATTAGGATTTTTGCACAGTTATTTATAGTTACTTTTTTGCACTTGGTTTTTGTTTTGTTTTATTGTTTTGTTTTATTCAAATCCCAGGAGCCTCACTGTCACCAAAACTCTCTGCCTTCCATACCCTATCCCACACTGAACTGTCTGACAACAGTCCTCAGCCAAGTGGTACCATCATGGTGTTGAAAAGTGTGGAAATAGATCCTGTCTATCCTGGGATGAATTCTTTTTCTTTTTCTTCCCCCTTCCTCCACTCAAGGCGGGGGGGGGGGGGGGGGAGAGGTGTTTTCCTTCCCCTCCCTGTGACCTAGTATTTCCTTGATTGTCTTCTGAGCTCCTGATGAGACAAGACCTTCAGCATTAAGCTGGTTATGGGCTACTTTCTGTTTTTCACTTAGTATGGTGAGCTTATCATAAATTTAAAATGGAATAAAAATGATCATGCACGCATTTCCATGTTGCAGCCGTAACAGGAGGAGCAGTTGGAGGTCTGGGGGGTGTTGCAGACAAATGCTTGTGAGCCGAACAGAGAAACCAGTTGGAGAAAGAAATGAAGAAAATTGGAGAAGGCCAAGCAGTTGGCTGCTCAGTAGCATGTCTGCGTAGCTTGACCATTTGGTTAATGAAATTCTCAAAACCACAAACAAACCACTCTAACAATTTGATAAAATGTGTAAAATAAATTGTTTATTACGTTTATAAAAATAAAGTCGTTCAAATGTTTACAATTCCACAACCATTTTTTCAATTTTTTCCTTTTCTCATAATTCTTTCCTCTCTTTTACTTTCCTCTTACTCTTTCTCCACTTCCACAATGTGCTTTTATGTACCCTCTATACCTGGGTTGGAAAGTCACCTGAAAATTTGAAATTAGCCATGCATTAAATAAAGCTTCCATTATAATCAGTCTTTCTGGGAATAAAGCTACTACTTTGGCGGTAATTCTAAAAAGCACTGTGTTCCACGATACAGTGCCTTGATTCAGCAAATAAGCCTTGACCCTTTTGTTTTAGATGAGAGTTTTCAACAGTCATTATGAAAAGATGTTAAAATTAAAGATTTTTTTTTGGTAGCAGAGAAAGGCCCCCAGTTCAGTGCATTACAAATAATTATCACCTACAAAGTTGCCTCTCATCTGAATTAAAAAGGAACAACCAAATCGTTTCCTTGTGGTACCTGCCTAATATCAAAATAAATAACTAAAATACTGATAAATAAATAATAATTATTGAAGTAGAGTTTCCAGGCCGTTTTAGCTTAACAAAACAAAAAGCACAAGGTAAGTCATTCTTATTTCTATTTTCGTCTTAAAATGGAATTTAGGACACATTTTGTTTATTGTCATACATTCTCTTATAAATTCAAAGTCCAGCAAACTGGGCTTCCTGTGGATGGGGCAACATTTCATGACAGGATGGACTATAATGGGACTACCTTTTCAACACGTTCAATGTGACTGGAAATTACAAAGGTTCACACAGCAGATTCAGGAATACAAAATGACTAACTTGGAATCACATAGTTTACATTTGCCAAAAGTAGCCAACATTGGGCCTTTTGGTCATAGAAAAGACTATAAAAGGATTTGGGTTCTGGTTGGCTAATTGTGCCAGATACCCAGCACACCAAAAGGTTGACCCATGTATCCCACAGGTTGTGAGGGTCACTTTGGTTTTTATAATCTCATAAAGTATCCATTACTGTCACACTAAACTAAACAACAACTTGCTACTGAAAAAAACAAATCAACCATAATATATAAGAAAACAGAGATAGTTTTTTCTGCTATCCCGGGGGGGGGGGGGGTACTCCCTTATATGGCCTACATGGGGATGTGCCACTGGACAGGGTATGGTTTTCGTCCTCTCTGTCCTAAACAGGGTATATAGTTTGACACAAGTCTGTCCTAAACAGGGTATACAATTTCGTGCAAGTCTGTCCTAAACAGTGTGCATGATTTGTGCGAGTCTGTTCTAATTGTAAACAGGGTGTTTCATGCATGATCGATTTCGTCTTAGTGCAAACGTTTACAGATATTTAGTACCTCATCACCCAAAGCATTTACTGGAATAAATATAAATGCTATTGTTCTTGGCACCTTTGTCTAGCTAAGATAAGTACAAGTTGTCAGGTGTGCTTGATAACCTTGTCCCCGCCTGCGGGAGTTGTTGTCCTATCAGGGTACTAAAGTTGAGGGTGTTATCCTAAACAGGGTATGGGTTTCAAACCCTCAGCGGCTCACCTATACCCAAGTATTGGTCGAGTACCCCCACCCCCGCCCCCCGGCCTGCTATCCTATAAGCAAGCTTCGAATTAACTGAGCCATAATTACACAATAATTGACTGTATTTGTACCCTTTTTGTAAACGCAACGATCATGTTTATATTGGGAAGTTCAGTAATAATAATCCAGATGGCCAAAACTTTCATATTTTGGCCATTCTTATTCTGAAGTATCCATCTTATTCTGAGCTATCCAAACAGATACTTTGCTATGAATAAGCTTTACACGGCAGTCGTGGTACTGTAATTAAACAGACATTGTTTGCTCCTTGCACTAAATTCTTACAAAAAGAACGTGAAAAACAACTAACCTCTATGTAGGCTTTGATCCATATTTTGGAGTAACCATTCGCATCTTGGCCTTTTTCAGTCTTTGTATACTTATCTCTTTGAACACGACAAGGTCGTGAAGAGTCGGAGTGATTTGCCGAAAAATAATTTTATTCAGTTCCAGTCTCCGAGCGGATACCTGATTTTGGAGTATCCATTCTAGTCACGACCATTGTGAATGTCCAATGTAAAAGATGTGGACTTGGCAAGACAAGCCTGAGACACCCCTCCCTTCCTTTTGATAGTCTCCCCTACCCCACCCGTACAATCCTTAGACGCGTACGTACGTACGCTCGGTCAATCACGTGACAACCAAAGGAAAAGAGGTTGACCATAATCTATGGGTATGGGGCTGCGCGCGTGGGAGCCCCGCTATAAATTAAACATTAACGAAAAGACTTCTTGAAGAGGTGAAGTTTTTCTTGTACCTACGTTTATATTTTAAGAAAATGAACGTTGCCTTGATGCTGGTAAGCACATCCCCTTAACTAGTCAAAACTGTTCACCTTTAGAAAGGTGATCTTAACCACACTGCGATTTTTTCCGTTTTCAGCTCGGAACATCTTTTCACACCTACAAGATTTGCAATCTGACACAGTCCTGGTTAGTAACATGACTAACCCACTATCCGACCTGAGAAAGATTGCTTCGGACAAAGGATTCGTAATTTCTGACAACCCAGCGTCTGGAAACTGTTTGTTCTATGCACTGTCAGAGCAACTACAAAGTGTTAAAGCAATCCATATATCACACAAGGAGCTTAGGGAAACTTTGGTCCAGTTTCTCACAACAAATGCGTATTTGGTACGTCATTGATGCGGCCAGTTTAATTTACGGTAGCAAGATATGTAACGTAATTAATACTCACACTGACCTATGCCCTATTCTTTATGAAGAGCAAAACCAATTGTCTTTTTCATAACTAAGCTAATTAGAAAGTAGCCTCTATCACTAAAGGCCATGCGGCAGAAACATGTGTCGGCGACGTGCAACAGCGACAAGTCACGTGACGAACACATCACGATCTCGTAACGCGGAAGTAAGGCGTAGATGTTGCCGTGACAAAATCACAGTGTCCACATGAGCAAGACCTGTTTTTGTGTTTGTCTTTTTGCTTCTGCTCGAACGTAAAGAATTATGATTGTTCTCTCCAATTGGCTACCTGTTGCAAAAGCCTCAGCATGTTTACTTATTAAACATCAGGGATGACTTTCATTAATTGGGAACGGATTTCATTATTGGAATTGAAATTACATTCCTGAAATCTTCTTATGGTAGCCTTGATCCACATAAGGTATGTTGATTAGTTTATTATATTGACCTCAGGCCATCGAATGTTCTCGTGCAAAGTGGGCAGCGGGTCGGCTGGGCGCATCTGACCCGATTTGTGTTTACTCTCACTTAACATTGCTGTGCTCTGATCTTTTTTTAAAAAAGGTCTGTTTAAAGGAGGGTGAAGTTTGGCGGAATTTTTTTTTAAAACATAAACTAAGGTTTTCCGTCTTCGTTCTTCCGCCGTCCCATTGAGTTAGTTGACTATTCTCATTCCTAAACCATATACATAAAGGACAGAAAGGTTCGTGGCGCCCTGTCAGCAATTTTCCCCCGCAACATGCCCCATCAATTTCAATATGTAAATTGCTGGTTTTCAACCACGCGACAAGACGGCTATGTTAGTCCACAAAACAATAAAATTGGTTCGCACAATTTGCAGGAAAAAAGAGTTTAGTTTCCAGCGGAGGGAATGGCCGCCCTTGACGGCAGCTGAAAACCAGCAATTATCGTGGGACTTGTGGCCTTTTTTGCCCTCAAGCAAGGATGAAATACGCGGACACAAAAATTGTCTCTGTGGCATGTCCTTAGGATTAGCCTGCAACACAAAATGTTTCAGGTAAATTTAGAAAACTTCTCGAAGATTTTGATAATGTAGGCGTTCAAAGTCTGACCCCAAGGGCTTTTGTTATTTCAACCTGCCGACATTATGGCCCCTGAGCCTGCGCGAACGGCGTTATTTTTTCGCGTTTTTCATGAGAGCGAAGGCAAACGCGAAGGGAGCGAGGAGCGCCAAACATGTGCAACGTTGGAAAGCAAAGAAATTTGCTTTCGGCAGCTTCCCCCGTAACGCGTCTGGCGCGTCTCGCCAGCTTCCCGCTTGCCTTCTCTCTCATGAAAAACGTGAAAAAATAACGCCAGTTATACAGGCTATTGTTATTACGAATTCCCAAAAACTTATCAAAAATGCATTAATAGAAAACAACAGAAATTAATGTTTAATGAGTGTCTTTATAAAGACACGTCTAAACTTAACGTCCAGTTTTTTTTAGATTAAAATACCCCCAAATCTAAATATTAGTGGAAGAATGAGTTGATCTATATCAGAGATTTTGAAGGCGTTCAAAAAACTCGCAGGAGTGTATTACCAAGTTTAAAAACTCTCGGCTTCGCCTCGAGGCTTTAAACCTGATAATACACTCCTGCTCAGTTTGTAAACAGTACATACTGAATTAAGCTTGAAAGTAATCAGAGAAACCCACTACTGAACTACTGCAACTTGGTCAGGAGCAAAACTGAAATTTACTAATCTTGTTTCGTTCTTCTAGCGCGATGGAACACCCCTGCTTAACTTTGTTTCCGGGTACCCATCATGGCGTGAATACTTACAAAGTATGGCGAAGGACGGTACTTGGGGCGATCATATGGTTCTGCTTGCTGCAGCAAATTACTTTCAAAGTCCCATCCGTGTTATCAGCAGCCGTGACCATGAAATAGTTGTCCAGCCAGATCATGCAGTTGCTGACATCATCCCCCTTGTGTTGGGACACGTTCACGAGTTTCACTATGTTAGTCTTCATCCCAGTCAAGGTAAAGTTTTAAATTCTCTTGAATGATTTTGGTACAAATTTGGATCTTTAACCACCGTTGCTACAAAAGCCGTGTCTATCTAAAAGAATCTCTCTGCCCAAACCACTTTTTCTTTGTTGCGACTTGCAATGTTTGCCCCTTGCGATCCCATAATCCTGTGCGCATAACTAAGTCTCCGATTAATGGAAAATCATTCATTACCACCCGCACAGCTCTTAATCGTCAGTAGTGAACTGACATTTTTCGCAAAGGGCTTTGTAGAGAGAATTCGAGTCGTTTGAGGTGTGTTTTGTTCTCCTACTGAGGGCCACATGTTCTCTACAGTTACCTTTGGTGAATGAGACGAGAATTTACTTCTCCTCTTGACTAGTTCTGTCTTTATTTTCTGTTTGCTAATATGGAAGCCAATTTCTCGTCCATGTAACAAGACATAACTCCTTTCATTTCTTCGTATTTCTTTTTTTGTCACGACGGTATTATTTTGTTTTGAAGAATCAATACCCAGCTATGTTCTGGCCAGAGGACAAACAGCCGCTGCAGCTTTTATAAAAGCAAAAGCGGATGGCTGGACCGTTGACAAGCGCGTTAAAGTTTTACTGATTGGACAGGACCGCGTTGGAAAGACAAGTGTTGGAAGATCCCTTAAAGGCGAAACATTCAGAGCCAATGAGATAAGTACAGAAGGAGTACAGATGTACGAACCCTTGAAAAATCCTGGGCATCAGCCTTGGAAAAATTATGTTCTGCAACATGATACTACGGCATTCCACCACAAGTCAGCCGAGATAATTAGTCGAGAAGTGCAATCGAAGTCAACAGGTGGACAAACGCCAAAAAAAAGCTTAGGAACAGGCAAGGAAGATTTTTATTGTATACGCATTCAAACTACTTTCGTCAGATTTTAAATTAGCTGCACAGGATTTTGCTTTTTGTTGAAAGGGTCCCTATTATTGAAAGGAGCTTTTATTAATGTCAGCTAGTTTGCCACTGGAAAAAATTTGACAACTAAATACATATAAATGGAGCAAATATTTATGTGGAACTCCAACCGTGTGATTTTATTTTGATTTTTGTGTACTGTTTGCTGAATGTAACTTGCTCAGTTTGATGTGCAGCCTGCATGCCGACGCATCTTCAATTCTCTGCTTTACATGAAGCAAGAAAACGCAGGCCATTGTTTTTTTTTTAATCAAAATCTCCAACTTTAGTTACTGTTTTATCGTGCGTTCTGTTGTTGTAGTTTATTGGAGTGTATGAGAGCAAGTGAAATACTAAATGTAATGTGTTTTGTCGTAATTTAGATTCCCAAGAAAGCTCCAACCTTGATGCCACCGCCGACAACAGCCAGGTAATAGTGGATTAACGGTTTCTTTGCTTATAATGAAAATAATTTGAAAGAAGTAGTTAGATGTCGTGATACATCACAGCTATTGCATGTGTCAGCCCTATTGTCTGTTTATTTAATCGGAATTAAGCCAGTGTTTAACGAAGCCGCGTTCTTAGGGGCTGTTTACGTGGAGGGAGGAGGATTCTAGAACTAGAAGATTTTTAATAGAAGGCGGATCATTCTAGCGCCACATATTTTTTTTATTTAGTTCACATAAAGAAAGGGTTGTACTTGTACCCAGCGCTAGGATCTCACTAGTACTAGCATGTTCCTAACTGAAACATAGGGAGCTCCTATAGCACGATTAGAATCCTAGCACCACGTAAACTAGGAAGATCTTAGTTTTGGGGGCAAACCAAACAAAAAAAGGCGGTAGCGGGTCGTTCAGTGGATAATCATGGCAATAAAGGCTGTCAATTTCGTTTGACGTATTACCACCAGCTGATGATTCTGTTGATTTTGATCTCGGACAATATTTGGGGCTAGTTCTGTTCCCAAGATGCAGCGTCAAACCACGAGATAAAGTTGCTGAAAGTGCCGTGGAGGGAAAGAGAGAGGAGCAATCGATGCTTGATTGCTCTATTGTCGAAACGCTGCGACGAAAGCCGATCTGAAAGAAATGTTTATCCCAGTTTGCTTTTCCATGCTGCGAAGGCAGCGAACACGTCATTATTAGAATTAATTCTTCCTTATTCAAACTCTTTCTCTTTTATTACAGCTCCCTTAAATGGCAAATTTTTTCGTGAATTTCCCTGGAGTCGAATTCTTGGGCACCGCACCCAAGTTTGGAAAGAGATAGAAAATTTTTTGTCTCATGTTTAAGTCCCTCAAATAACGTCGCATAATGAACTTTCACGTCATGGTCGTGCAAGGACGGCAAAGAAATGTACCAAAACGCATGCTGCACGGGCAAAATCTGTTGTTCTCGTTGACGTCCCCGTCGTCGTTCTCCCCGTATTTATCAATGTGTGCAAACGGTTGGGAATCCGATTATACGTTTTTAGTATAAACGCCTGCGAATCGGAATACGCTCAAATGACTAAATAATTCCGCAAACATTTTTAAATCTATCAAAAAGTCCTTAATAATTCATAAGCCCATTGTCCTATAAAAATGGTCGATAATACATCACGTGTAGTTGCTGTACATTAGGGACTTTAGGATCCAAGGACGCGGCGGAGACGAGAACGTCGCTTAACGTTGCGTTGCGTTCTTTCAGTCTTTATCGCGATTATTCCTACCCACTTACTTTGTCAAATGTAGGCGAACCTTCCTGAATTTGAATTCCAAAGGACCATTTCCAAGTTCAGGAAGAGAAGTAAAATTTCGTTCTGCTTATACGTTCTCCATAAAACGCGAAATTAAAGGAATTCCCGTCGTATTTGTGCATAAAAGGCAAAGAAATGTACAAAAAAGTGTGAAGCACGTGCTAAGTTGTTGTTTTGCTTATTAAAGCTAGTGTTTTCTTTTGACGTTGTCGTTGCCGTCGCGTCGTTGGATCTTAAAGTCCCTATTGATAAACCCCTACTCCTTATTGGAGCGAGTATTTATCCGCTTCTTGAATCTGTTACCTGGATTCCCTTAAAAAATTACTCGGTTATAATCACTGCCATTTTGCGGATTTTGAAATGATTTATCTCTCATACTGAGATTGGGCTGCCTGTGGTTCAATAAACTCGTAGCCACGTGTTTTAGCGGGTCTAAAATCATTCGCCTTTGGCTTGTGATTTTTAACTCTACCATGTATAAAATGGATTCCACGTGGTAGGTGGTTCACCACGAGACCTTTTCCCCCAAATCTCCCCTTGGGGAAATAGCTTGGGTTGGGTTCGCTCTGGGGTTTGATTACCTTCTTTTTTTTATGTTAGATGGGGCCAAAATTGCCCAAGGGGAACAAAAAAACGTAAACTCGGTTTCACGGTAAAAGTCCTTGCAAGCGTTGAAAACTGACTAAATACTGAATATAGCGAATAAATCTTCCAGATCAATTACACTGGGCACCGCACAGACTTAAAACAATATAATCGGCTCTCAAGCAAAAGTAGAAAAAAGAGAGACTATTGTCTTTCGTTGCTTCATATCACCCAGGGTGATATAACTTGAAGGCTTTGATAATGGGACGCAACCACAAAAACCACATTGGGTGTCCTTGCAGGTCTGTCTTTGACGTCCTTTGAAAGTGTAACACGTACAGAAACACCTCTTTCCCTCCGATTCATCCTGTCGGCCATGCTCTCTTAGCGCGCAGTTACCAATGATAATAATAACAACAATAATAAGTTGCAGTGCCAGTCATTAGTGGCAATAGCCAGTTACTGAGTGCCAGTGCCAGCTATTATGTAGCAGTAGTGCTTGTTACAAAAACTGTTTTTCATGTGATAGCCCTTACTGGGCACCGTCCTGACTGGGCAGGCAAGTTGTCGTTCTACGAAAGAATGAATTCTTGTCCACTGATGTAACAAAATTTTCTGAGTGTTCTATTAAACGTAAAAATATACATAGCGGCCCCTTGAAATCCTGTTGTGTTGTCGAACTTTTATAAGTCCAGTTTCGAGTAGGATTTGGCGCGAATATAAACACAGCACTTGAATAACACGTGATTTCTACTGTTTGGTACATTTCACTTACATTTCACTTTCTCGTGATTGGTGCAGCCCCTTTGGGTTCCTATTAACCCAAAGAACCAGCCTCGGGAGCTGTCATTGGTAATCCTTTTTTTTCTTTTTGACGTATCCATGGAAATTTTTCTCGAGGCAATTCATCATGGGAAAATCGGTCACACAAAATCTGCTTCCCATGGGTAAAACGGCTTGTGCAACCGCACCTAATGTATAGCCAAAGATCCATGGTAAAACGAGTTTGTACTAATTAATGCTGAGGTTTTACATGTTTTGTCTTGTAGAACTCCAAGCAAGCTTTAACGCTTCAATCCTCCATGGACACAAATCAGGTAATAACAGAGTTTTCTGCTAAATTTCATAATGATTGTAGCATTGTGCCTGGCGTTTGGTTACATTTACCTGTCCAAATCTCCCCGATCGGGCCGATCTATTGCATGATCACCACTCACTCAGTCCGTGTCATGTTCACTCGCTAATTGTGCGCTACATTTATTGTACAAGCATAGTCAATAATATTCTTTTTTTTTTTAATTTAGAAATCGATCATTTCCTGCGGTAAACATCCTCCTAATAGGTTGTCCTTTTCGCAATAGCAGGGTGTCAAGCGTCCTATATATTCCTATAAAATCCTATAAAGTCCTATTTTTTCAGACTTGTCCTATAAACTCCTATAAATTGAGGTAAATCCTATATTTTCCTATATTTTAAGCCTTCTTGTAAAAAAAAGAATATTCAAGAAATGTAAAAGTTGTATTGGCGTTTAAAATCCACAATCCAGGAGATTTTTTGTCACAAATATCTGTTAGAAACAGCTTAGAAAGCAAATTGCCCAATTTGCACTCTTGCAATGCATTGTGGGTTGACTGTGGGGGGTCTTTCTGGCTGCCATGTTGGTGTTGAGAGGTGAGTTTATATTTTACATCCATTTCCATCCTCTTTGTATTCTAACAATAGCTGTTTATCATTATGTCACCTCACTTGAGATTGATGACCCTTTGTTCTTGTATCTATTTTGAATGAGAAAAGCAAATACACTTGTTGCTTCAATGTTTCTTTTATGATGTAACATTAGATACGGAACGAACCACTTTTGTTTCTGATATGATTATTATCCTTTCGTCCAAAAATGCCTTTTATCTTGTAGAATAACTTACTTAGATGCTTTAATGTGAAATGAAAAAAGTTATAATATAAATTAAAGTAAATAAATCCGTGAGTTTGCTGATATAAGATCTGTTTCAATACGATTACATGTACTAACATTTAATGCTATTTTAGAGATAGTTAAAATTTTGTAGTGTTTCTGCTGTTTTGTGGTTCAAGTTGTATTTTTAAAAACAGTCAATATTTGGTCTGTGCGTTCAGCCACTCTTTAACTGAGGAAGTATAAGGTTATTTTGGTGGTACACTACATGTCACATTTCAGATTTGCATGGCCCCCTGGAAAATGATCAAAGGATGCAAATAACTTAATGCTGTATTAACCAGTAAATAATTATTCGCAAGTTCTACTTGAATGGAAACCCTGCAGCTTTTTTAAACAACTTCTACCTTTGTTTAGAATTGTTCAACAACAGATAATCTTTTTTTTGGTCATTAATTAGAGTGAGACTACATTGGCAGACATGCCCAAACATCAGACAAAGTTTAATGACCGCTGGCTAGATGAAATAGATGGAAATGGCCATAAACTCAGGTTGTGGTGTTCCAAAGGGAAAAC
>OZ037776.1:28073873-28133873 GCA_964035525.1 Porites cylindrica | reverse complement strand
ACTTTTGTATATCTGTTTATTTTTTCGTGGCAACGGCCATGAACAGTCCTATTCAGGACTGCACTCACTTGGAAGATCATTTTCCAGCTACTTATAAATACCCTAGAACATTGCAAAAGGCCATGTCAAAAATTAAGTCATTAGACAGGAGACTATTTTCTATTTTATCTAACAGAATACCTCATCAAACGAACGAGTGTTAATGCATAACAAGATCGCAGATCTCACAGCGGAAAAATTACACAGAAAGGAAACTGACATTCCAGATGGTATCTGGCCAGTAATTTGGGACTTTGCTGGCCAAGCTCTTTTTCGCGCCATCCATCCAATCTTCATGTCGTCCGAAGCTGTTTATGTGCTAGTGTGGGATCTTACAAGGGATCTCTTTGCCAAAGCTCAATGCAAAGTGAACGAAGATGGTCGCGAAGAGGTTGACGTCTTAACTGCTGACAGCAATGACACAAACCTCGATCACATTCTCAGGTGGCTGGACATGGTGCACTCATTACGACCGGAAGGTAACTCTGAATTTCCTCCTGTGATCCTCGTAGGAACACATGCTGATGAGGTTAACTTTCCGGACAAAAAGAAAGAAGAATTGGAAGAATTCCTTAGAGTGAATTTTGAGGATTATTACAATCACGTTGTTGAAAGTGTAACAATGGATAATACGCTTGCTGGCCGGCCAATCCAAGAAGAAGATAAACGAATTTGTCAGCTACGACAAATAACATTGAAAGAAGCCGAAAACTTGTCCCACACGCAAAAGAAAATTCCCTTGAAATGGCTTGAGGTTGAAAACAAAGTTTGTGATCATATCAAAAAAAGCGAGGATAAATACATGACAAAGCAAAGTTTTAAAGAAAAAATAGTGGACCAAATCTGCCAGCCTGACCGTGACCAGAATTTAGCAGAACACATTCTAAATTTCATGCACGATCGTGGGTCAATTGTTTATTTAGACCACCCAGAGACTCCAAATGGTTTGGTTGTCTTGGATCCTCAGTGGCTTGTTCATGATGTGCTATGCAAAATAGTAACAATCAAAAACCAAAAAGGTGATAAGCCAGAAATTAAAAGGTATCGACGCAACCTCAAGGAAAAGGGCATTCTCAATGTAGCGCTTCTCAATTATGCATGTGAGAATCTTAACCTCCATGGTATTAAAAAACACTTGATTCTCATTATGAGGAAATTTAACCTTCTTTGCGAAAATACGAAGGACATTAATGGTGAGACAGAGTACTTGGTACCCTGTATGCTGACGCGGAAACCAGAAAAGGACCTGACGTGCGATGATCGCAAAGTAGTATGTGAACCTGTATTTATCACATTTGACACAGAATACGTTCCCTTTGGGCTGTTTTCCAGGATTCTTGTTCTTTTCGGTCAGTGGGCCGCATCAAGAACCAGTTGTGAGAGGCCGCAACTTTTTGCTAATGCAGCTAGGTTCTTCATAGCAAAGACGACATCTCTTTCTGTGAGATTTGACTGCTTCAAAAGAGTCATCAAGATTTTCATTTTAAAGGGGACGGAGCCAAATCCGATGCATAATAACCAACAGGTTCTTTTACAAGCGTCCAGGCAAGTATAAAATAACTATTTATTACAGAATAGCCAAAATTTTTCGGATGTAAGATCACAAACATGCGCAATCGATTGCTTTTCTTATGATCCAAGGTATCCACTTCTGTGCGATGACATCGCGTCAAATGCACGTGGAAGGTCAGAGAGATTTCGAGCAAACTTCCAGAGTACAATGATAAATGATAAACGAGATGAGCGTTTAGTGATTGCTTTTATATTTTCTCGATATCTGTATTTCCTTGTGGTGTTATCCATCAAGGACACGAACCACAACGGTTTAGTGATGAATCTCGAGGAAGACAATAGATTTATACGTGTTTGGCTGCTTTATATGTCGCTTTGCGAAAAAAGGGAGGTGCGAAGTTACCGATCAAGTCGTCCTTTATGGGGACAGTTTTTTCTTAGTCGGCTGCCGACTGTAGCTTGCTGGTCTCGGGAGAAAAGTGAGGAAGGTGTGTAGCAAATAAAGTGACTTCGGTGTCCCATGCAAATCATTCACAGTATTCTTCACCCGTTGAAGCGTTAAATTTGATCTTCGTGTCAAAATCGATCTCTGCCCGTTAATTCGACCGTTGAGTCACATTTGTGCGTTAAGGCGAAAGAAAAGCTTGCAACCTTACAACCTCGTCCCCAGGGCGCTTTTCTTGTTCCCGGCTCTCGGAATTACAAGCACCTGCTAGACAGGCTACCGTCGGGTCTTGTTGTTTTTAAAACCTTTAAGTCAAAAGGAAATTTCTCGAGCACTACATTAAACTGTCATTCGTTCATTGAATGGAATATTCCTCAAAATGTGTTCGCGAGTTTTTGTTCGCGAGACGAACACAAGCTTGATTATCATATGACCGTTAAATAAAGAATAGACCCGACAAGGTGTCATCAATTCTGCTGACTTAGAAGTGCAGCCAAATTCTCTTGTCTTGCTCGACGTTCTTCACTGAAGAGTACGTGACCTTGCTGAATACACCCACAGGTAAAAAAGAACATCTAGAAAATAAAATAAGCAATTAGTCATGCTTCGTTTATCATTTGCTTGCATTCTGAAAATTTACTGAAAGGGCTTTCCCTTTTATACAACACAAGTACATGGAAATAACCCTTTTTTCTTTTAAAACGGCTTATTCACCCTAACTCCCAGGAGCCACTTTCATTTTCGCGCCTCATTTATTTTTAAATCGTTAATTCCCAGCTCTGACGCAAGCACTTTCTTTTAAATTGAAGCTCCTAGTTTTAAATACATTTGACTAGAAATGTGGCCTTTGTATTGTGAAATTATCCGTCAAAAGTTCGTCGTCTTGAAATTCGTCTTGTCAGTGAATTTTTATGGCACCTGTTTGAAGGTGGCGGCGAGAAGCTCAAGCGTCCTACGAGCCACAGAATCTTAGTCTGTTGTGTGTATTCACTCAGCAACACGAAAATTCACTCGTCGTGAATTCCCCCTCTCCCCTTATTCAATGTTGTTGACCAGGACGAGTGTTACACACGTTTGTTTTTAGACCAAAGGAAATGGAAGGAGATGGTAGTATGGCAGGAAATAAGAAAATAGATCCCCCCCCCCCCCTGCAAGCCAAGAAAATAACCAGACTTTGTTCCTTTAGGTTTTTAAAACAGATTCTTGAACGACTGAAACAAGAATGTCACTGGCTGCGTAGAGTATCCTTGAGACTTTGTGCTCAATGCAAATTGTGTCTAAAAACCAAGAGTTGTTTGTGGCACAAAGAACAAAAATGTTCGCATGAAGACTGTACTCACTACGTTGACATCAACGACAAGCCCTTTGTGTGTGTAAATGACTTATCTTCGAATTCAGCCATACCTCAGACTTGGATTCAGGTTAGTGGTCAAAATAGTACGGGAAAATTCAGTCGCGGTAACTGCAGTATGTTTGTTACTGTATTTAACAAATTAATACAGTTATATTGAATATTTGCTTCCTGACATGTTAACGGTATTTCTCCAGGTTTTTAATATAATTTATTATTGAAAAAGGGGGTAATATCAAGAACATTTAACACATCACATTTTCACTAAAACACGAGAAAAGGTTTTTCACAAGGAGAGCTTGAAGCCAAGAGGAAAAAAACGGATGCAGAGCCGGAAGTTTTGTGTGGCTGGAATCGGTTGATTTGCTTTAACAAAGCCTTCGAATGTTAGGGTGTCAAGGAATTTTAAATGGTTTTTTCTTTCTGTAGCTCAACAAGCCCATTCATTTCATAAGCCTGGTTTCCATATGAAAGCTACAATCGCTGTCATCGCTGCGATCGCTGACAAAAATGGTTCAGCGATCGCAGCGAATGATGGTTTCCATATGATCGCTGCGATCGCTGAATGAAGAACGAGGGGACCGGGTCCAACAACATTGTTCGCGCCATTCCTCAACTGTGAATCGTCGACTCCTACATGAGGCGTGCTTTCTTGTAATTATAGGTGTTTTTCAACATAGAAGAAGACGGGAAAGACAGAGAACTCATGTTCAGGACTTTAATCGAATTGCACTCCGATTGCTTTCCAGCAGTTGATTTTCCTGTGCTTGTCTCTGTATTCCTTTGAATATTTGTTGTAAAGACAGTCGTTTTTTTGTACTTTCTCCATAAAAAGGGCGAGGTCGATTGCTCTCTCAATGTTTGTGTTGGCAGCCGTCTTGAAAAGCGTGAGCGTACGCAATGCATGCTGGTACTTTTGCTGTCGCTGGGATAGCTGTGATCGTTGAAGAGTGGTTTCCATATGATCGCTACGATCGCCACGATCGCTGAGATAGAACTGAGGTCAATCTCAGCGATCGTTGTCGCTGCGATCGCTGGAGAGTGGTTTCCATATGATCGCTGCGATCGCTGAACATTTTTCCAGCGCAGAGATCGTAGCGATCATATGGAAACCAGGCTATATGTGTTTGAAATGAATCGGTAATGTGGGGAGAGTCTCGAGAGACTGTTCTTGTTCTCCTAAATTGTAGTACATCAATTTCCATTCAATAAATATAAGCACTACGCTTGCTGTGGTAATTGTAGGTTGAAGTTTGTGTTCTCTTATTTCATTGCATGAAAAATTGTTGAAACTAAGCTCATTATTTCGTAGGTACTTGCGAGCGGCAAGGAGGATGTGAAACAGTGCGTTAAAGGTCGGTTATAAATGTTATATCCTTGACTTTTTCTATATCTCTACAATTTTATTTCGTCTGTATACTTGTCGTCATTTGAAATATGAACAGTGAATTTCTTCCTGCTGTTGCCACGGCAGCCCTGAAATCGTGGATCAGTCTTTCTTGAGCAACTCAACAACTTTAACCCTGGTCAAAACATCTTGGGACACTTGAGGAAATTAGGTGTGAAGACGCACCCCCTACATCTTATAAAAGCTTGTGAATCTTGCTACAAGAGCAGTGAGAGCCATGAATGCTTAACTTGTTGGCAAAGCTCCATTGCACCAAGAATCTTCCATCGAACCATAGGAAAGAAAAGAAAGATCTAGAGCACTGTTTTTTGCTTAAAATTAGATTCTTAAGAGCGGATGTCAGTAAATATCGACCAGAGGTCTACAAAAGTGAAAAATCGAAAATTCTCAAAAAAATTCACAAAGTAGCACTAGGTAAGCTATTAACATAAATGTAATTTTTACTTCGATCCTATAATTATTTTCCACGTACGGGGGGGTTATTGGTTTCGCGGCTCTCGGACCGGGTTTTCCAGGCCCGAGACCATGTGTCACAAAAAAATCGTTTTAAAATTCAAATCCATTGTAATGTGCACAACAAATAACTTATTCAGAAGAGTACTTAATTGCACACATTCTAAGTGGTGATTTACTCAGTTTGAACGAAAGTGTAATATTTTGGAGATTTTTCATTATTTTCAATATTTTGAACGTTTTCGTTCAATGAAAAAATGGCAAATTTCAAAGCCCAAAATCGTCGACTGGTACCTCGATTTCAGTAACGAGTCTTATACCACGTTAAAGAGCGTTATCTCTTCTTTCAAAATCTGTTTTCAAAACTACGGGCAACTTAAAAGAAAATGTTTGAGGCCAAAAAATACAAGTAGTACTTTTCTGAAATTTGAGCTTTCCAGACGCGGCGGGCCGATGCTAAAAACTTGGAAAAATACAGTAAGAAATCAGTTTGAGCAATAGTGGTTTCATGTTATCAGCTTTCAGAAACCAAGACGTGTTTATACAGCGATCTGATATAAATTAATGCCGTTTGCTATCAAGAAAGGCAGATTTAAGCTGTCAACTCCTGCCAAGTGCGCCAGTCACGTGAAGTTGTCAAAGGGAGGGCAAAGCACTAATATTAAAAAGTCTTAAAATTCAAAACGTTTTACGTCCATGAAATCATATTTTAGCGTAAAAAACAATGTTGTGAATGTCTGTTGTTCGTACCTTAGCATGGTGTTTCCATATATTGGAAATGTCAAGTATCCACACGGGAGAACATACCAAACAACAACGTTTCAAATCCAAGCGCCGACAGATCGTAAACGGCAAAGATTGCGTTACATTTCACAGAACGACCGCTTACCACTGTTGTCACTCCTTTTTTCGCTGGAAGCTACGAGGAGTTTTCATTCCGTCATGAGTGATTCTTGATCAGCGTTTCCTTGAAAGTACGACCCCGGACAGGTGATAACTGAGGACGTTTCGTCAAGACTCCTGTTGTTCAGTTTCAGGCTTTAGCAGGTGCGTAGTCAGGATTTTTCCGAAGGTACGCCCAACTTTTTCTACATCTTCTTCCCCCCCTCCTCCCCCCCCCCCCCCCCCCCACCCCAAATCTCAACATTTTTTAAGGTGCCTTTATCAAAGGTGGGGTTAACGGTTGTAAGCAAAAGTATTTTTGCTGTTTATGAAATGACTCAACCTCTAAAATTCTTTAATTCTGTCGGCTTGTTATGTTCATTGACGTCAACCATTTATCATTAATTCAGCTATTAAAAATCAAGCTTGTAGTACCTCCGACTTTAGTTTACAAATGACTCTTTTTACCCCTTTTTGTCACATTATTTTTGACCGACAAAAGCACCACACATTGACGTGATTGTGTCCTACTTCGTCTACTCCGAAGACGGGTCGTGGAGAAAACAACGCGTTCACGCTTTACATCATCAAGCTTGCTATATAAATAAATCATCCAAGATTCGGTTCTCCAATTAATGTCGTCGCTTCTCTGGAAACCGATTTTTTTTAGTTATGTTTATTTCATTCTATTTTTTTCCTCAACGTTTTCGGGTACGCACGTGCAAACCGTGCGTACAAGTAGCTACGCCCCTGTTTAGTCTCCTTAGCCCTGAGCGTTTCTCTCTTGCGGTTTTCGCGGGAGTTCAGGATGTGGTCCACCCAGTATTTCACGTCTCTTTTAAATGAGAGGCAGCACTTCTTGTTTACCGTTTCGTTATCAGACAGCGCTTAGGCTCTTAGCCTTTCATTTAATTTTGATCAAATTTTTATCGTTTAGTTACTCAGCATACTTTCGATCCTGTCCTTGTAAACTTATACTTTTATACTTTAAGAGAGCTTAATACCTATATTGTGTCGATTTGGTGACCATGTCTTGTTGTTTTCAGTCTCCACGGCAATGATGCTGGTGTTTCAGGCCTCCCGTTCTCAGATTTCTTGTGATTTTTTTTTCACCCCACCGACAGACCCGCCCAAAACCAGGAAACCTATTCGACGCTAAACGAACGAAAAGGGGATGACCTAAGCCTTATGGTTTCTTTTTGGGCTTCCTCACCACATTGCTTCTGCGTGTTTCTGTATACTTGTCTTTTGCTTAGTTTTGTTCTGTTTTGTCGGTAAAATAAACGGAAACTGTACAAAGACCCTCAATATTCCCTTTGGAGGTTCTCGAACGCGCATAAAAAAATGAAAAACACGATGATTTATTGACCGCAAGGGCAATGGGGTGGGGTTAGGGCTCGTTACTGCACTCCGGTTCACTCGTACGCTGTCAAATGGTCCCGAAATACAAAATGAAAAATGACTGTGGACAGACTATTCACGTCTAGACATCAAGCATCTTTTAAGATGGGACTTATCGCCTGTCGCTCTGTTCATGGAGTTGATTCAAGGTGTTGAGGTTAATTTCGTGATGCCCTGCATGTTGCCAGGACATGTTTCAAAAGGGCCTTTCCAAAGGTACGGAGTCCGCCGTCACCTTGTCAACCGTGCGAGAAATGATGTACTTCACAAAAACAAAGAGAAGTTATTTTCGATTTGCCCCGCCCCCTACCCCCGAAAGTCCCCGACAGGACCGCTTCAAAGTACTCCCCATGTGGTTGCGCGGGGGATAGTAACAGGTCTACCTAATTGCACCGTACATCAATGACAGTTTAGCTCAATCAGAAGCCCCTTTTCCTGGCTACTTCAAGGTGTGTGCACCTCCTTTAAGCTGTTGTTTTCGGTTCTTACTGAAATTTTTGATCTTGAGGAAATTCAAAACGACAGGAGCAGGTTATGGGCTTTTTTCCTAGCCCTAATCCTACATCACGGGAAATCCCTCAGGTTAGGCAAGAATTCGATAATCCTTCCATAATCATCCATTTTTTCATCGCGTGAATTGGGTATTTTTAGCTTATTTCGAGGAAATACTTTTTGCTTCAAATCCAGGGTGGGCTTTTAAACACATTTTTTAAGCCAAATGGTTTTTGCGAGAATCTGCTTACCCGAACTTTTCGCATAAAAAACGACAAATACCCGAAAAAAGCTCATGTTGTTGGTGGTGGTGGCATATTTCCGATAAATTCAGCTCAATGTCTCGTGAAGAAGAGTTCAGATCCGTGCCGCGCGCCTCTCGAGGCAAGCGTTCCGTCGAAATGCGAGCCCAAAAACAGGTGGTAAGCGGTCAATCTGTGAAAAGTAACGCAATCTCCGTCGTTTGAGAGAAGCCGAAGATGCTCTTGCCGATGCTGTCCTTGATGTTTTTTATTTCCAGTATCTAGGAAACCCATGCTAAGGTATGAAACATACACTCGTAGGCAATGTTCTGTCCGCTAAAGTCTAATTCCTGGACGCAGAAACGTTGTGCTTTTTGAAGTTTATTATTTTGCTTTGCCCTTTGACAACCTTACGTCACTCGTGCGTTTGGTAGCAGAAGATGGCTAAATTCTGCTTTTCTTGTTGGAAAACGGCTTTAAATTTTATCAGATCGCTCGATAAACACGTGTTAGTTCTGATAGCTGATAACGTTAAATCACTGTTGCTCAAACTGATTTCTTATTGCATTTTTCTGAGTTTTTAGCATCGACCCGCTGAGTCTGGAAAGCTCAAATTTCAGAAAAGTACCACTAGTATTTTTTGGCCTCAAACATTTTCTTTTAAGTTGCCCGTAGTTTTGAAAACAGATTTTGAAAGAAGAGATAACGCTCTTTAACGTGGTATAAGACTCGTTACTGAAATCGAGGTACCAGTCGACGATTTTGGGCTTTGAAATTTGCCATTTTTTCATTGAACGAAAACGTTCAAAATATTGAAAATAATGAAAAATCTCCAAAATATTACACTTTCGTTCAAACTGAGTAAATCACCACTTAGAATGTGTGCAATTAAGTACTCTTCTGAATAAGTTATTTGTTGTGCACATTACAATGGATTTGAATTTTAAAACGATTTTTTTGTGACACATGGTCTCGGGCCTGGAAAACCCGGTCCGAGAGCCGCGAAACCAATAACCCCCCCGTACGTGGAAAATAATTATCGGATCGAAGTAAAAATTACGTTTATGTTAATAGCTTACCTAGTGCTACTTTGTGAATTTTTTTGAGAATTTTCGATTTTTCACTTTTGTAGACCTCTGGTCGATATTTACTGACATCCGCTCTTAAGTATTTTACCTAGCCTGCGTAGCAAGCATTTGCGTGCGGTTTAGGTGCAAAAAACGAGTGCGAGTACTCTCGTTCCATTTTTCGCGCGGCCAAAACCGAAAATCCCGCTCCTCGGTCTTTCTTTGCTCCGAAACCAAACGGAAACGCTTTCTATGCAGGCCATATTTTATCGTACAATTGAATTTTAGTGTGAATATTTTTCTGGAGTTTTTAAGTGAGTTTTTATATATATCAATTTGAATAGATTATACTTCCGATGAAATACTATGTACTAATACTATTCCGATGTAATATTTTTAGCGTCCTCAAAGTAGGTTTAGTACGTGTGTAGTTAGTTCGTTTTTTAATACATTACATTTATTTGGTTGTTTTCCTACTTATATACATTGTACCTTTTCCGAAACTGTGCTCACCTTGTGGGTGGCTCCTTCTAAAATGTTCTGTACTTTTAGATATTTCGACCAACAGCAATTTGCCGTCTGTTCTCTTTAAATAAAATTTAAATTATTGTTTTTGAAAAGGCTATATGAGGAAAGTCAATAAAGTATGTATGAATGTATGTAAAATGTGGGTTCGGTTAAACAAATGGATAATTATTAAAAACAAAAGGATAATGCCAACAATGCTTTGGATCGAAACCCACCAACCATGCAGGTAGATCTTTATAGATTATATATGCTGACTCTGCCTAGTATCTAATCATTTGGGGCCCCTATCCGTAAATGAAAAAAAACAAAACAAAACAAAAACACGATCAATCACGCGCAATATCTTCTAAGAGACCCTGCTCAAGGCGATCATTAACTTTCACTACTACAAGCATTAATTAAGAGTATTGCAATGCATTCATCAAGAACTGAAATAAACACATGTTTTAATCAAGCAAATAACTACAGTCCAGCTATCGGCCACCTATCCACAACGGCCTACACCTGGTCATGAATGCCAAAATTGGTTCAAGATTCTTGTAGCCGATTCTTTTCAATGATCGGGAGAACGTGTTTCTTATTGTAACGATTGCTTTTCCAACTCTTTTGATATTTTAAGGCAAACAGTTGTTCAAAGCCAGTTAAAAGTAACTGTCGGACGGCTAAATGGATCGAGGTTCATAGTTCTTTTGCTCGGTTTCTTGAAAACTATTTTGTATCTGAACCTCTCCTCAGTGCCTTTTACTGAATTTCCTTTGATACGTTTAGGCTCAATTTGCTTACGCGCTGTTTCTGTGATTTTTTAAGGCTTTATCTTCACACGACATGCAAATATGTGACACAGTTGAATGACATCAATAAACCTTTCGGTGGCCAGTCTTCACGAGCCAAAACTAAATTTTGTTTAAAGAAATTAACAGAGAACTAGTGAAGGCAGAAAAAATGATTGTAAATCGTACACGTACACTGTAGATGTCGTCCAAGTCAAAAAACAAAAACTTTAAGGAGAAATTAGGATGTATCTCTTCTTGAGAGGTTGCATGCTATTTCAATGCTGCGGGTCTTTTGCTGTTTGACATCAGCAGACTTTTGTCAGTAGTGCTGCGGGTTCAAATTGCAGTTTTAGTTCACATACGTGCACTGCATAACCTCGTGAAGCTCGGTAGAAGATGGCCGGCTAAATGTTTTGTAGCAGGGGCACCCAACGACGGTTTCCTCCTAAATACATTAAAAGCACTTTTTAGGCTATCCAGAGTACTTTTAGATCTCTAGAAATACATTCTAAGCGGAGCTATAAAATTTGTATCTCTTCGGTCATTTAACGTATTATGAAATCGAGAATTTTGCTAATTCCTCTCTTCATCACATTTTTGAATCCGAAAGTTTCAGGTTTCCCTTTTTTCTAAAAAAAAAAAGCCTAACCTGAGGAGTGAAATGTGAAAAATTAAACTTTAGAGAATCGTAGGAGATTTGTTAGATAAGCTTCGAAAATTGTACATGAATGGGACAGTCATCTAGAAATTTTTAGCCGTCCTAACGGTAATAGAAAATTCCAGGCAATATTTGCTTCTCCGAACAGATATTTTACAGAAAACAGTCGTCGGGTGCCCCTGATATAGAGATGGAAGGGCGGAGACTGACTTATCTGTTAAGTGGCAAGAAGCTTCCACTTCGTTATTAATGACTTCTGAGCGTCTTTCCTTGCAGTTAAAATGGGTATTCCCTCCAATGAAGTATTGGAAGAACTCTCACTGCGTATTACCGAGAAATGGAGACAGCTAGGACGACGGCTTCGAATTGATGAACCACAGCTGGATGCATTTGATAGGGAAAATCACCAGTGGCGGGAGAAGGGGTACAAAATGCTGCTGTCCTGGAGACAAAGAGACGGTGGATCCGGTGCCTCTTATCAAGTTTTATACGATGCTTTGTGCCATAATCTTGTCGGATTAGGAGAACTTGCGAAAGAAATTTGCTGTGATTGAAAATTGGGAAAAGTTGTTTAGACGTCAGTGTATGTAGTTCCCATTTCTTAATTTTGGTCTTATTAATAATCTTCCATAATTATTAAGAGTAAACAAAGATTCAATTCCAAGGATAGAAGAACTTATTATACAAAAGCTTCCGATTCCATCGGTGGAATCTTTATCAAGTGATGTTTGTCTTTTCTCCAAATTATATAGAATTTTTTGAAGGAACAAGTTGTACAGTCCGTTGGTCTTGCTATTTGTTTGATGTTAGCACTTACTTTTTGCTGTAAAAGGATACTACATTGTACTGTAGTGTTGAAGAGATGCGTAAACATCAAACCATTTGCCGTTCTTATTGGGAGAAAAAAATTCAATTGGGTCGTTAAAATGAGCGTGGCTGATATTTGTACCTCATTGTCCAATGGGAAGTTTGCCAAAAAATGCTTACACAGAAACAGGCTTTCGGTACAAATTAAAAAAAAGAAAAAATGCATCATTTAAACGAGCGTGCGAAATGCTCCTTACGGTACGTAGGTATATATTCAGGCTTATCATCCTTAATGAAAGTTAGTTTACAGTGCGCTGGCTCGAGTGCGACGAAGTTTTGAGAGCGGGTCAAAGAGCCTCAAAATTATCGGATTTCAGTAATGACTATTGGTTCATGGCGGCTCGTGAAAGAAAAGGAAGCAGGAGGGATATAAAATGACCGCGCAACCACTGCTCAGGTCCTTAACGGATTCAAACCGTACGATGAAAAGAAACCAGTTCCAGACGATCAGATTGTGGGACAACGCAAAGAGATGTGAGGAGGAAAAAAAACAGCGAGGGTTTGGGGTAGGGGTAGAGGTGCGAGCGAAGGAACTCCCCTCCCCTCTCCCTCTCTTTCTGCTGTTTTCGTTAACCGTTGTTGTCATTTAGTGCATTTAAAATTGTTTGCTTCCGATGCTATTAACCGTTTTCAAAGAGAAAACTCTACTTGGTACTGTGGACAAAAAGCTTTTTTAAAGAAAGCTTCTCCCTGTTACAGTACGACTACTCAAACTAGGGCACTTGGAAGAAGATGCCTAACTGCAACGATTCTGAAAAGGAAAGATTCTTTAGGGTTTTTGCAAACGGACCAATAAAATTCAAGATTCAACTATCAACCGTTGAAAACTTTAAAACCGTTTGAAGGTACCCGACCTCTCAGGAAACAACCCTCACTTTTATGAGTGTTATTGGTCTGTTTGCAAAAAACAGAGAATCTTTTCAATATTTTGTTTTCATAAATTGTTGTGATTGAAAGTGTATGCCGAGTTTCTTAGGGCCTGTTTACATGGAGGTGGGGGACCCCAGGTAGGTGAGGTAACCCGCTTAGGTGGGGTAAGCCGCCTGTCCATACAATCTCTCATTTTAATGCGATCGCGTTTACATGTTAGGTGGGGTCAACCCGCCAAGTGATACCTAACCTACCTGAGATCCCCAACCTCCATGTAAGCACACCCTAAGATCCCATTACGAGCAAAAGTGTAATAACACAATATGGAAATAGCGTCACAGCCGCATGCAAAAACCTCAACGTAGCGTGAAGTATGACGTCATCCACCCTCCTTCAACTCAGTGACGATCTGACGTTATGGTTTCTTGAGAGCCGTTTCCATCCCCGCTTTTGAAAGGTTTGTTTTTTTAGTAGATATGTAACTCTTAACTGAACGACGTTTGACACGTTTATTTTTGGTGATCATTGGCAGCGTTATGTCGAATTTCGAGTGAGCTTTAGAGCTCCGGCCTTATCTTATCTAACGGCATCAAAGATGGCTTCTGTATGTAGTTCTTGGTTGTAGCTGCGGCAAATTCAGCTTCGATCTTGTTATATTCATCTAAGTGCGGGTATTTGAAGATCAGGTACTGGGATAGAATTGCATACAAGATGTTGACGCTTGTTCGCGTTGCTTTCTGCGCAGTATGCTTCTTTTTGCATAAGGACGTCAATATGCTTCAGTACCTTTTAAAAGTTGTGTGAGAGAAGGTGAGCCGTATTGAATAGGATCCTCAAAAAGATATGAAACTGAACTTCGCAGTGTTATTAGGCCTGTTCCAAACGTCGTGCAACTGCTGTTCTAATCTGGCTCGTCCGTTCAGCTCGACGACTCTAGAACGACCGTAGCACGACTTGGTTTTAGACCTGGAATTTAACTCAGCTGTAGCGGGAAACAACACTTTATATAAAGCGGTCTAGCGAACTTTAAAAATGTATTCTAAATATATTTAATTTATGAATTGAGTTCAGCACGGCACTAACACCACGTCTGAAACCAACTAAGTCTTGCTCAAATGCTGTGTAGCACGGCAAAGCTTGCTTTGTTGCACGGCAGTGGCACGACGTGGTTTCAAACGTGGTGTTAGTGTCGAATTTATTTTTATCAATTGAGTTCGACACAGCAAGAGCACGCTGTTTGAAACAGTCCTAAGCCTGTTCCTCGTCCAGCAAACTTTACATTAAAAACTGTCCATAATTTATACAATCAAGCAATTAACATTCATAAATCGACAATTTCGTTATACTGCAAGGCTGGAAATATTTTTGGAGATGAATACTATTACACTAAGCTGGTTTAGCCTTCAATCGGTCAGTTAACTGTAAAAAGTGTAAATTCTCGTTCGTTAAGGCTGCACACGTGAACAGAAACAAAGTAATGAAAAAGCAAAATTTCTTTGAATAAGGGTTGTCCACGCATGAACTCGTGATGATGTGCATAAAATTTAACTCCACCTTGTAAATCCCGGCAAAGTCTTGTTCGTTTGATCGTCAATAACTTTGCAGAGTCGCCTGATCGCTATGCACTCTTTCAATTTTAGATTTATAAGAGCTTTCAGTTTATGCCCAGGCTAGAAAACTTTAAAGAACATTTCTGTGGGTTTTACGGTTGATGAAATACATCAAACTCTCTTCATCCTTGAAGAATTTTAATTTCAATCTCGTGTAGTAAATTTAGCGTTTCGAGCGCAGCATTTTTCTATACTACTACTATTTGTTTCTGTCAGCATTTTTTTCCTTTTTCACATAAATTTCATGGTCTCGAAAGTATCTACAGGTACTTCTTTATACAGCTTTGGTTGCGATCATTTGCTGATTAATTTAATTTAGGTTCTGTTTTGTCACATTCCATAATTTTATACAAACACCCCGGAGCGCTTTTGTATTAAAATTTTTTATTCTCCCAAACATAAGTTCACCCTATTTGTCTGGCAAATTTTATTAACAGAATAAATAAAAATAATGAAAATAATTTGCATGTGTACCGGCAGTGCCTCTGCTCGTAGCATATTGCATGTGCAGTGTTTCAGAAAAAAGCGTGGGATTGTGGACGTTGCACTGATGTTTACTCTGCAAACTCGCATTTAAACCAGTGTGAATATCCCTCAACCTTGCAGTCTACTGTTATTGTTTCTTGTGATAATTAGCCCATATTCAAATTGCATTTAAACGAATAGAATAAGAAATAAAATAATTCTGAATAAACATAACTAAAGGTAAAACCCTGAAAAAGGAAGGCCGTGCCTTCCGAAATATTGGTAAAAAATTATATTCCCGACTATAAAATCAGTCTTGCTTCTTTTGTTTAGTAACTACAGATGTACGCATCGCCTTGTTTCTATTTTGATCGACAAGAGTCAGGGAAACTCATGATCACGACCAGAAGTTCACCTACTTTCATTGTACTTTACATCTAAAGACCAGCAAAGTTTTCGGCCTAAATTGGTATTACAACTGCGACGACCATACCTTCCTTTAAATTTACAAGTGCTGCCAACAAACTACATTTCAAGGTAATTTGGTCACTAGGTTGGTAAGTTATTGTGGAAGTCAAAGCATCCACTTAAACTAAAGTTGTCCATTTCGCTTCCGTTTTGTCCTGTTTCCTTTTTTTTCTCGCTTGTTGCTATCATGATCAGATATGGCATCTCTATGATAAATGTTATGGAAACACTGGAGTATCCAGGAGCTTTTCAACCTCGCTCAGGGACGGCAAGCGTTGGTCATCATCTAAGTACGGCAAAGCTTTCACGTGGGGACACTCAAACTAGGACACTTGGAAGAAGGTTGTCCAATCATGCAACGCAAACTGACCAAAAACTCATAGATTGAGGACTGATTCCTGAGAGGTCAGGTAAACTCAAACGGTTTTAAAATTGAATTTTATTGATCCGTTAGGAAAAATGTTGAGAATCCTTCGTTTTTAGAAAATGTTGTGACTGGACAATCTTCCACCAAGTGTCCCGATTTGGGTGTCCGTACTGTAAAAGAATTCTTAATCTTAAAGGGATGATTGCTATTCTTCAGTTACATTTCTCTGTTTTTCAGTTACTTCTTTGGAATGAACTGAACCTTTTTTTGATAAACTGGGTTCGCGATTAATTAGTACCACATACCCACATAGAGCTCGCTAGTGAAAGCTTCCGGGGACTATTTGTAAGAGCCCGTCTCTGCTGATATCGAGAATCACTGGCTGGACTAAAAAATCTGGAAATTAAGAAGAAAAAAAAAACTTTTTTGGGAGCTACATTGACTTTCTGGCAATCCGTAGCGTTCAAAAAGACCAGGCGCGAGAGAAGGCGCCCCTCGCTTTTTTCTCGCTCCCAAAACCCCCTTTTCCTTCCCTTTCAAACGCCTTCCACGCCGGCTAATTAATCAGCAAATAGAATCTTTTATGGAATAACTGAAGGCTTTCGAGTGAAAAAAGTCTTTTTTACCCCGGGTATTCCTTTGCGACTAAAGGTTATAAGTAATTCTCGATGATCAATTTTCATTTTAGATGTGTGAGAACTTTGATGTCTTCTTTAAGGGAATCTGAATCACGTGATAGCGTAGATGAGTCCCGCAAAGTGATCAGAGTCACTGTTTTGGCTTCTGAATGGGGATCAAGCAAAGGGGGCCTTTCCACCATAAACAGAGAGCTAGCCTTTCAGTTGGCCAAATGCCCTGAAGTGGAAACCACTTTCTTTTTACCTCAATGCAGTCAAGAGGACAAGAAGTTAGCCCTGAAGAATAACGTAAAGATCGTTGAAGCAACCCCCCTGCCTGGCTTTGAGCAACTGCACTGGCTTTGCTTTCCGCCTGAAGATTTGCAAATCGACATTATCGTAGGTCATGGAGTTAAACTCGGTTAACAGGCACAAATAATTAAAAGATCTATAAGGTGCAAATGGGTTCAAGTGGTGCACACAGATCCAGAGGAACTTGGAATGTTCAAAAACTATTCAGATCCAATTTCAAAAGGCGGGAAAAAGCACAAGATCGAAGTACAACTGTGTGAAATGGCGGATCATGTTGTTGGTGTTGGTCCCAAGTTGAGCGAGGCCTTTCGCTCCTATCTTCACAGCTGCCAAAAAGATGACAATGTTGTTGACTTCACTCCGGGAGTATTTGTAGAGTTTGCGGCTGTTAAGCAGGCTCTGAGCGAAAGGCAGCAACACAGTGTCTTGGTGTTTGGTCGTGGAGACGTAGAGGATTTCGAATTGAAAGGATTTGACATCGCTGGGAAAGCGGTTGCTGACTTAAAAGATACTCGTCTTGTCTTTGTTGGGGCTCCAGATGGAAAACACGAAGAAATAGCAAAACGGTTTACCGAATGTGGTGTCCCTCCAAGTCGCTTGAGAGTAAGAGGATTTGTTCAAGATCGAGAGAGTCTAAGGCGCTTGTTTCAACAAGTGGATCTTGTTGTCATGCCTTCAAGAACAGAGGGCTTTGGATTGACAGGGCTAGAGGCCTTGTCAGCTGGTCTCTCTGTGCTTGTCAGCCGCAACTCCGGTTTTGGAGAAGCTTTACGCAGTGTACCTTTTGGATCAACATATGTAGTGAACTCAGAGGAACCGGGAGATTGGACCTCTGCTATCAAAGCAGTCTGGGTCAAGGACAGGAGAAGTCGGCTTGAGGAAGTAGAAACTCTGCGCGAATCCTATGGCAAGAAATACAACTGGGCCAAACAGATAAAAGATTTCATTGACAAGATGATCTGTTGGGTTTACGGTAAGAATGTCAATTTTCTTTTTCATGAAAAAAAAAACTCTTCATACATTGCAAGAGGAATAATAGAACGTGCACTCTAAGAAGAAACTAAGATAAAGAAACAAAACCAAATTTGAGTAATATCCGCTTCCTTTTTGTCCCGGCTGAGATATTGAAAAAAGGCCATTACAAAGTTTTATGTTACATGTAGGCAAACGCAGTAATTATAAAAGTAGTATTGACCCAATCCATCTATCATATGCTTTGTGCCCAGTTCACTGGCTTATGTGATTATTCCATGCATTCTCGTTTACTAAAATAGCCTGTTGTTATCTACTCTATTTTATCAACAGATGACACTTTAAATTACCAGAGCTCTTCAGAAACAAAGCGCAGAATTTTTTCATCCACCGATAAATCTTCTCAGCGAACGGAGGGGACAACTGTAGACCCTGAAGGTATCCTCGATGACTTAATATAATCAGCGTAATACTAGTCTTGAATGGTGTTGCTGGTCAAAAGTGTTCACGCTTTGTTCATTAAAACTGTTAACATTATTTCAATCGGGCGTTTTTTCTAATTCCATGGCTTACGCAAGTGTGAATGAACGATAACTAAGTTCACTTGCATGTGCTCAGGCAGATCGGTTTTTAGCCGTCCTCAAGTAATTGAAAATTCTAGGCAATGTTTCCTTCTCCGAACAGATATTTTACAGAAAACAGTCGTTCGGTGCCCCCGGTTTGCCTACAAATTTTACCCCATACAAACACTGTAATTTTACTGGAACCGTACCGTGGTACTATTACAAAGCCTGGGTTACCTGTCAAGTCCCTCACCGTATTAGACGCTTCCGTACCCACTACTTTCAGCCGCCTGATACGCTGGCTTGCCAAAAGTTATGTAATTGACTATTGTACAGTGTTTTGGAATAGTAGTGTTTTATTTTTGAGAACTATTTATATATTAACTAATCAGTGTGAAGAATTAGGACTGTATGTAATGGTGACTCTTGTTGTTGGTTGTAGGCTTCTCATCAGTTTCAAATTCCACTCAAGGGAAAACCAATTATTCTCGTTTATGTCGTCTGCCGGCTCGCGAGTGCTAAGAGATACATTTGATAGCATTATTCCACCGGAGAATCTTCGAGAATTGTTGAAACGTGACCTGGCGCACTCAAGGCTAAAGTTACTACGAAAAAAAGGAGTCCTAACTTCAGTACATTGGAGTAGGTTGTACCCTGCCACACCCACTGAAGTGTCATCTGCAAGCTTTGATATTCCGATCCCCTCTTGATTTTGCTTCTAAGGACAATCTGTAATCTGAGTCCTCCACCCGCTGGTTGGGACACACCTCCTCTTACAGCAGACACCAGTCGCGAGTCTAACATTGCGCGCCTTAAGTACTCCATGAACGCCGCATCCAAACATGCCACGGAAGGCTCTGGGAGTGATGCTGTATTCAGTAGCTACTGGCAGCATGTCCGTGACACACTGGTACGATTGGGTGGAGCTGATTATAAAGATCTCATTGATGAAATGAAAGACGAGGCCATTGAATTCCTCGATGAGGAACATTTCAGAGAACTTCTCAACCAGTGGAAGAAGGAAGAAGACGACATCAGAGACAGGCTGAATGAAATGGAAAGTGAAGAAACGTCTAAGGAGGAAGGTATGCTATACAGTAGGCCGTGTTAGGGGATACAACCCAGCCAATTTGTTGGTTTTAAACTCTTTAACACTGCGAACTTAGGGTGGTTTGATTAATTAACAATTATTCCACGAGAGCGCGTTGGATATGAGATGATAGATAGCCAACGAGGCGCGTAGCGCCGAGTTGGCTATAATCTTCTCATATCCAACAAGCGCTAGTGGAATAATTGTTTTATTAAAAACGTCCACAAAATCTCGTTGAATCTCCCCGACTAGAACAAACTGGAAAAGACAAGGGACTTCCGCTATTCACATGTCACACGTCTATCAAAACTGTCAACGCGCGAACGGACTCGCCTGGACTGCACGAATGAAAAATCAAAACATTGTAGCGATGAACATTAGTTTTTTAAAAACTCATCGGGATTCTAGGATTTTACACAGCAGGACAGCTGAAAAAACCTGGCAGATGATGTAAAGGAAAAGAATTTTTAAGTGACAGCCGTCGAAATTACTGTGAATTTGGATTTTCGGTGCACTTATAAAAGTAAGAACAATGGAGAAAAACTATTACCTCGGTCGCTTGTTATGAAGTTGTTTGAAGCCACAAGCTGGTTTTGCTGAACGACAAAAGAAGCTATACTGCCGCCTCGATTGCTCTAGTGAATGGCTGCATAGCCTGTATTTGTAGCTGGTTACTTGTGATTTATATTCTTGATGTCGGATAAACAAGCCGCAGTTATCTATTGGCGAGTGACTCGATCGGCGAATGGCTTCGCGATCATGAAGAAACAACACTTGTCTTCTTTCGTAGCTGGTCAAGGTACTTTAGTTCCATGTGTTTTTCGACAAACTTTCAAACAAGCTCTTGAGGCTTTTTTCTTTGTTTTTGTCTTTTTTCTTGCGATGAAATTGCATTTCTAGTATTCTAAGAAATGAATTACAACGATTTGCTTCGGGCGCCGTTCCATCCTTCGCGAAAAAAAATCTCAGCTACCTTCCAATTTTAAACTGACGCGTACACCGACCATATATGGCGAGCATGGTATAATAGCTCATATACCATAACGGCTAAGCCAATCAAAATGCTAGAATTGCATTATCCAATGATTCAGTTTTTAATAATGGGGAATATACTATATGTATCTATGGAAAAGTCGCCGGATCCTGCAATTGCTTCCATACAAGATCTTATTTATAATTTGTTAGACGTTCCAGCATCTATAAAATGTTAGTTTCATGTGTCAGTAACTTCAAAAACATCTATCCAGGAAATACTCTCATACACCTTCCATCTCTTGGAATTATTTAAACTGTTTCCCATCAACTAGGTCACGGACAAGCAGGGCAGAACAGTGTAGGATCAGTTGATCCTGAAAAATTTGGAATTTCAAGCTTCTTTAAGGTCATACCAATTATTAACATAAAGATTCTTTCGGCTAATTTTACCGCTACTTTCTTTGAGATTTCAAGTGATCTTGTGGTAATTAAGCCACTAAGTGTATTTAAGTGCATCACGTTATTAAACGTTGTGTAATGTTTTGTGGGGTCTCCGTTGTGTCGTATTTCTTGGTCTCCTGTTTTAATTCCTGACATGTTCATGCAGATCCCGGAACGGCGAGTGGTGCTACTAGTCCCGTTAGACCTGCTGTTGCTGGGCCTTCGGATTTAACCAAGGAGGCTGATCATGGCCAAGGTATACAACTAATAACTCTGTTAATGTTGCGACTACCCACCCCCAGTGTTAACAAGGTGATAGCGTCGAATCGAAAAATATAATTACAGTCATGTGTCCATCTTATTAGAGAGATGTCTGTTTACCGGGAGCCACCTTCTGAAAAGGAGTAAAGAAAGGCAGGGACGAACTCTTGCTATCCGTTTTAGCCAGGTGTCTGTGTTATGGAACTGTCCGTTTAAAAGAGAGAGTTGACTATACTCAGGAGTGTTTTTTTTTAAACTTGAGTGGAAAGAATGTGGTTATAATATGTGGTCGTGTATTGTATGGTTTTACGGCGGAATTCCACTGCAAGCTGTAATTCAGTCTTTGATTCATTGCAACAAACTGTTATCTAAATTGCTCCAGTTGTGTCGAAATCACCCATAGCTGTTACTTTTCTTCTCTTCCTACAGTTGTCATCCGACCGATTTATCTGTTCTAACATCCATTTACTTTTTATAGTCGCAAAACTCGCAGATGATCTGAAAACTATATGTCAATGATTGCTGTGGAAGCTGCGACAACCGTTGTTGACCTCTTAGTTGGTTTTTGTCAAAAGCGAAGGTCTTCCAGAGTGACTCTTTTTTTTATTTTACTGGAATATATGTAAGACCTGAGTGGTTAACCGGTTCAGTTTTCAACATATATTGTTTTCGAATTTATGTCATTTCTAGCATCGGGTACATTACGAACTCACAATTGCCTGCTCTCCAGTTGGCTTTATTAGCTTAATTAATGGATAGAGCGTTGCGGTCAAGGCTCGATTCCCGGTTAAGCCTGAATTTTATTAGGTTCTCCAGTGGCTTAAGTTGTTTATTTAACTGCAATGATCATTTTCACTTGCAAATTGTTTTCAGAGTTGTTTCAAAAAACGTTAAAAGGAGTATAACAATCTGACATACCCCTCATACTACATTAGTTTCCATTCTTATGCACCTATCAATGTAAATCCCGTGGTGGGGGGGGGGGGGGGGGGGGAGTGCGGGCAAGGGACGGGGATTTGATGCCTGAGACTATCCCCCATGTCGGGCTTTTGATCGTGCGAAGCGACCCCGGGGTCGGGACATTTGACTTTGACCAACAGAAGCCTGGTATCAATTCAGAAGCGGTTACCAAGTCCGTCCCTCGAGGCTTTCTGAAAGTCACGCTGTTGGAGCAAGGTATGAAGTTTTCATTTGCTTTAATCGCCATAATCCAATACTTTAAACTGTCATCTAAACAGATAATGTCTATTTTGAGAAAGATTTTATCTTCAAGTTCCCATCTGATTGTGAAACTCGATTGAAATCGAATTCCACCATGAAAGTCAGATAATTTTTTACGGTTTTACGGGTCACTGATCCGAACTGTTCCGACATGTTGAGCATTTGTTATAAAGCATTTTACGTTTCATTAGTATTATAATAGCACGGTCAATCTTCCTGGAGTGATCTTGTTGTTCAAAATAACAGATGCTAGTGGAGAGAGAAAATACTTAATTACAGCGAGTAAATTAACGGAGCTTACGTTAACCTTAAATAAAAGTAGTGAGAATGTACTTTTGAAATGTTCTTTTTTTCTTTTTTTATAGTATTATAGTTTTGTTTGTTTAGATTTTTTCCCCTGGGGCGGGGGCTTTTTTGACACTTTTGGTTCACCCTTCGTTTCCCACCCTGGGGAATTTGATCAAAAAATTTTAAAATTTGTCAAATCCCCACCCCTTGCCCGCAACCCCCCCCCCCCCCCCACGGGTTTACATTGATAGGTGCATTATTCTCATTCATTTCATTTAAACAGATAACTCAAACGCCCAGAGCTCCTCAGAAGCAAACAACAGGACTTCTCAGCAGACAGAAGGCCCGACTGAGCACCATGGGGGTATTCAGCTTTAGTGACAATTAAATAAATTATAATAAACGTATTTGTAAATTTACGGGAAAAGATTGCTTTACAGTTCATAACACTGGTTTATAGCGGAGCTCCCGCGTGCGCGAAGCGCGCGCGCAGCGGAGCACCATGGGTAAGAAAATTTGGTAAACTATCCATCCGAGAAAATTTGGTTATGACGTAGAGTACGCCCACCCGTACACACACTTCATGTAAGCCGATGTCAAATGTCACAATAGATCTTGCACAACTTGACTAGCCTCTTAGTTATGTAAGCCATCCGTATGAGTACGATTAGATTGACAGCTGTCAAAATCAGACATCCGCTGACAATTATCACATGACCATCTCGCGGGCTCAGATAAAAGACCAGTCGTTTTACCCCTATATATAAGCTGACATAATATGTCACACTTACCAATTCAACATAAAAACGAAACTACGCTGGGCAAGGCTGTCAGTTGACTGACAGTCGTTTAAAGTTACATTGGCAAGCCAAATTAAGTTCAATTGACAGCTGTCAAAATGGGACATGTGCAGACCACAATCAGAAAACTAGTAACGTGGGCTCAGGTTCGCTCAGGTACACGATCTGGCATTTTCCACTACATGCCGGACGGATATGTCCTACTCACACTTGTAGTCTGTTAATTCGAATATTCGCCATTCTAATGAAGGTTAATTGACAGCTGTCAAACTAGAGTATACGCTGACCATCATCACCTGAGTGGATCGCGGGTTCATTTTTCTATCCATTGAGGTCACGTAGTGTTTAAAGTTTTGCGCATATATTTTATTTGATCACAGGCTCAATTCGAAGCCCCATAGCTTTATAGAAAATCTGTCCATCCTAGAAAATTCGGCAAGCACGTGACCGTACACCGACCACCCGACCTTCCGTCTGTCCGCACCACAGGCATACCAATGTTTCTGCTGACTAGTATCGCGCCTGACCGTATCGCGGGGTCAGGTATAGACCCTCTGAGTTCGAGTAATTTTTTGAAGGTATCCGCTGACAAGTTGCTACTTTTCAAATGATCGCAGGCTCAAGTTCAATTTTTTTAAAATGCATATGAAATAAGTCGTGTTCATGAGCCGCACTTTTAAAATGTTGATTTCGAACTGACCTCGGACACGAAAATTCAACCGGCTTTTACATTTAAATGCAGGGAAGGCAATCGCTTTTGACTTTTCTCACTGTCACGTGTTCATCACGCTCTACGTCCAATTTTTATGTTCTGATTGGTCAAAATTTGACAGGTGAGTTTATGGGGAAAATTTATGCAGCGTCTGGAAACTTGCTTACTGATAGCTGGAGCTGACAGAGTTTTGTGTCATCTTGTGATGTTTTAAACTGTCTTTTTCTACTTGGTGTACAAAATGAAATACAGCTGCTATCAACATTGTTCTGTAATTCGTGGCTGGTTTGCTTATTGCGCTTTTTGTTGACAAATGCACCGCTTGTCAAAGTCATTGGAAATCCGATTTCGGATGGCATCGTTTTCAAAAATGAGCTTACTCACTTGAGGCGTAAGAGGGTTGAAAAGTCTCAAGCGATTCTGGAACACTTGAAGACCTTCAGAAGCAGCATCTCGACTGGTAAGCCTGAGCAATTATTGTCTTTGATGTGTTTTTTTTTCGGTTTCCTGAAGTCGAGCGTATGGTTTATGCGGCTTAAGTTTATACACGAGCAATTATCTAACCTACAATAGTATCAGGTTTAAAAAGCCTTTAGACACTTTTTGACCCGCAAATTCAAAGAAAAGGTTCCGAAGATTATTTAGTTATGATTTTGGCAGTAAACAGAAAGCTCTAATGGATTTTCTTGCCTCGAGTTCATCTTGAAAAAGAGAAAACACCGGGAAGCCGGCTTAAAACATAAATAAGCTTATGCTTACCTGACTCATGATTTTCTGAGACACTTTACTCTCAATACTTCTCTTCGTGAATGAAAATTATTGTCTCTGTACATGTTTCACCGAATTAAATTTATTTTATTGATTGTTAGTAGTCCCTCTCGCAATTTTTATCGCTGCACCGGTTTTCTTTTTTTTAATTTCCAGTCGAACATAAACATCGCATGCAAGAATACTCAAAACGCCGCGCGTAAATATCACTCGCTTTTAAAGATTACACATAAAAAAATCATGCACAGTTTAATGAATAAAGGGAAGTAAAACCTAAACATAACAATTTCTCCATCATGTTGAAGCGTGAATGGTAACTCTATTAATCGCACTGCAAATTTGGTGCCTGTCAAAAGTGAGAACCCGTCCGGCTGGCCGAAAAGTGATTTTGGGAATTTTTTTATCGTTTTCATTAAAAGCCCATAATTATTACCCTGCATATAGGACCAGATTTTTCTAACTGAAAAGTCCCGGCATTATAGAATTCTTTTCATGAAAACGTTTTACAATTCAATGCTATAATTTGTTGTGCAAACGAAGCGCGTGCTTTGATCGTCGTGGATATTGAATGAGTGCAAATTCTCTTGCAAAATTGTGAAAAACTGCAGAATTATAGGTTTAAATAGAGCAAAAAAGAACAAATTCTGTCCGAGGTCTGTATGATAAAAAAAGGGCCTCATAGTACTGTTTACCTGAGACGTGATGAGAAAAAGTATGTTTAAAAGGCTGGTTTACACGCCACCAGATTCGTCGCCAAGATTTACTAGTAAACTAAACTTGTCGAACACAAAAAATCCGGCCTGATTTTTTTATTTTGGCCTCCCTTTTATACAGAGGAATGCAACTTGTAAATTGGCTGCCACCAAGGACTATCGTGGCGCGTGTGTTTCTTAAAATTATAATTCGAGGTTATCCAATTATCCATAGTCTCTCTAACGGAGCAATGTTGGTGAGACTAGTGAATGCCGCATTATGATGCAACAGCTAATGCAAATACAATACACGAATAGGTCTATTTGTTTTCCAGGCCTAATCTACTGTGATCGAACATGACTGCTATTTTTCGGTGTGCAAATAAGACTATTTAATAACTCGATGTAAAATTTGTTGCACTCTTGGACGGTCAAATTCTGATTTTTCTCCAAAATCACTCAGCCTTTGCCTCAAAAGTCAAATGAATGTGCCCTGATCTGTGGATTACAATTGCAAGTTTATTGTTTGATTTAAATTATGAATTTATTAACGGGAGCTTCGCTTTTAGCCCTGGCTAAATCTATATATTATTCATGAAAATTACTTTATGGTTGTAATCGTGAAAGTTACCTTTAGAAGGTGGTAAGTCTCGTATCTTTTTTACAAAAAAACTAGTTCCACTATCTATTTCATCAGTCCATTGAGCCCCACTAGACATAAGATAACTAAACTCATCTTTATAATGGCTTGGTTGAACTGCAGTATGATGAACTAGTTTGTCGACATAATCTTTGGTTACTGCTTCATTGTCTTGGGTTGGATTACTCAGATTCTTTATTTTATGACTGTTAAGATTCAAGTCTCCAGTCATAGCGACGGTACCATCTTTTTCCAAATAATGACTCAAATCTGGACTTCCAGCATTATCATCAACATAGTTCTTTGTTGCAGCATCTGTGTTTGTCACTGGAGTTGCGAGACCAACTATTTTTTTGTTGCCAACATTAAAGTCTCCATTCATCGCTACACTTCCATCTTTTTTTATAAAAGAACTAGTATTGGGTATTGAGTCATCCACATACTTTTTGGTTGCAGCAGCTGTGGGGTTTGTTGGCGGTTTTAAATGAATTATACTTTTATTATCCATGTTTAAATTATTAGTCATTTTATTTGTTCCAGCAACGTGTAGATACTTCAAATCTGTAAAAGCTAATGGTGTTGGTTGTTTTCCACCCATTGGAGCTGGTAGATTTAATATTTGTTTATTGTCCATATCTAGATTTCCACTCATTTTTTTTGTTCCATCAGTTTTTAAAAAATTATCATCAGTGTATAATTTTGTTGCTGGTTCATCTGCATCAGTTGGTATTGTAAGATTTTGAATACGGGAAGTATCCTTCATATCAATGTCTGAATCAACTGTTAGCCGTGATGTTGCGGGTGACACTACTAGGGCTATGTGTGTGAAAATCGTGTCAAAAGGGTGTGAAAAGTGTGTGAAAAAAGGAACCATGTGAAATCGATGTTGGAAAAAATACAAGTTCACCACATCAGCATTTCACATGCATGTGAACTTTTTCATATGCGTGTGAAATTTTGTAATACATGTGAAAAATTTTTGTCATATGTGAACTTTTCTTACATGCATTTTATTACATGTGAAATCTTTTCATGCATGTGAAACAATTTTGTCATGCATGTGAACTTCAAATTTCACATGCATAATAGATGCTATGCATGTGAAATTTTTCACTTGCATGTGAACACTTTTAGGCGTGTCACAGTGAGCATGTGAATTTTTTTCAGGGCTTGTTAAATGCAACCACTATGAACCATATTTCTATGAAAATGCCATGAATTTCTAGCGAATACCCCATGAAAGGCATTACATGGTCCAGCCACATCTAGCATTCTATGGCTCATAGCTGATAAATATCAAACTAAGTTGCCTATGAGGGTGATGAATTTTTGAAGAATAAGATTTGATAAGTTACTAACCTAGAAAATTCACTATACTTTAATGCGTCAGACCTTTAAGGCAAGTGATCACAACAAACGTGCTGTTACAAATCATCATCATCATCATCACCATTAGAGGCGACCCCCAATATACCAAAGTGCCAAGCCCCAGAAGGGCCCTCTTGTAAAGCAGCGGACTGGAATTAACGTTCAAAGCTCTTTTCATGAACTAGCTTGCAACCAGATCTCTCAGTCAATAACTGTATTAATTAGTATTAAATACACAGGGGTTTCAAAACAAGCCAGAGACTAGAGTTCTGCCGGCTACTCGACTGTATATCGCTGGCTGCGCTGGTCATAACAATTAGCTTGTGACAAACAATTTCGATTGTCACAGCCGCCTGCTTTTCCAGAGTTGGCGCCCACTTCAAAACATTTTGAAACCCCTGAATACACTGTACATTCTTCATTATATTTGGCTTGATTAAAACCTTGGAGTATCCGATCCACATGTGCATCTTTACAAATATCATTGTCTTCGTTGTTTGCTAGAACATGCTATATAAATTTATGTATTTTATCAACTGTCTCATCTAAATTTGTGGGTTGTGTATCTTACCACTTGAGTTTCCACCCAGAAAGATGTGTACCATGATTTTTGTTAAGTGGGGAGGGCTAAATCCTGATAATTAAACCATTCTTTCAACAGATCTTCATTGAGGACAAAACGGACTTAATTTTATTACTCCATCAGAAAACTTACTTTGCTAACATATACGACATATGTAACTACACTTTATGAATGTTTTGTTTCTTACTGTAACGTTCCTCGTTGTAACGTTGAAAGTCCACTTGAACATGCGAACAGTTCCTTGCTTTGCATGCTTTTTGAGTTTTCTTTTGATACCGTTCGTTCAACTAATGATTCCTTGAAGCAAACAACTGGCATGCTCTTGGTTTGCTCAAGTTGTCTCTGGTTCAATCAGCTTTCCGTACCTGAGCTTATCCAACATGAACAACGTCCACAACACGTATTTAGTCGCAACTTAGATTCATGTAGTGAAGGCCAGCATTTCCTTAAATTCTCGAAGGTTTCCCAACTTCAAATGCACTGGAATATTCTAATCAATGCTGAAAATAACCGCTTTTTCGACTCAACCGAGTGCTCTTTCTCCATCGCAAAATTAGCCGCCATGTTTGTTGTTTCCCAGGCTTCCCCGTGATTTTAGCACATGCGCGATTTGATTTACAATGTCACGTGCGGCTTTTCAACCAATAGAAAATTGTAAAATGAAGTTCCGTTGAATAGTTCAAATTCACGCGGATTTCACAAGCAACACAGCGATGCAAACAGAATATTTTCGTTACTTTCGGATAGATAGAAAGACTGTCTTTCAATAATACCCATGTTATTTTCCAGAGACAGTGATCAATTGCAAAATTCTTCACAAAAAGCATGTTTCCAAGTCAGCAACTCAGCTGGATTATTGCAGAAAGGTCTGTTCTTCTTCTTGATATCGTGGTTCGTTAGCAAGAGCTTACTTTGGTTTTCTAATAACTTTGCGTAAACTTAAACCTTCAAAGATACATCGTAATTTAAGATGCATGCACAGATATGCCATTGATTGATTCCTTTTTGTTTACTGCAGAAAAAACTGTACTCTTTGTCGCAAATCATCAATGGAATACTCTGAAAATTTTATGTTCTGACGCTAGTAGGCTGTGGCAGACTTGTCAAGACCAATGTTAAATAAAATAGGAGAAGAAATAGCATAAGTTTCCGATATGCATGCAATGTACATTACAAGTTGGAAGCAATTAAGTTTCCAGTTAATTTATAATGACTTGAGAGTTGAACTAAACCTATAAAATTTGAGTAGGTTTGTTTATTTGAGCTTCGATTCATAATATTCATACATCTGCAATAAGGTCAAAAATAAAAGGCAGCTCTATCTAGTCTGATGTGTGAACCTTCAGTTCAGAAAGCTGTTCAGCCACTTTGAAAGAAGCAGTCAGTTAGCATTATTTTTTTCCATAAACATGCTTGTATTTTTCAAAGTTGTTTATTTACTTTGTCTTTTCACTGACATTGAGCGCTAGATTGCTTTTCTGTAACTTGGTATTCCTTAATAAGTGGAAATTGTAAATTGGCCACTATGTCATTTACTATCATAATTATTACAATTTATAAGAAATATTTCTAACCAAAAATTAGTATATTATTAGTTATTTTATTGATGTAGGAATTAAAGGTATAAAAACTGAGCATGTTAGAAAGTTTTGTTTTTATTATTATCCTCCAGGCAATAAATATTGACAAATAAACAGGATTAGACATTGATGTTTCCATTAGCCTTATGTGCCTTTTTTGAGTAACTTAAATTTACATTTAAGTTCATTTTGGGACATGTGAGTCAGTTGAACTGAGTTTCACCGTGTTGATAATATGAAACCAATTTCCTTTGCCAATCAATTCTATCCAGTTTGCTTTTCACTTTTTGCCAGTTTTATATAAATCAAGTTCTTCTGAAAATACCATAAAATTATAAATAAACCAACAGATCAGGCCAACCATGCATGCAGTTGACAGTACTTCAGACAAATTTAGTGCAAGCGGAAAGTGCAAATGTAAATTTGTGTGTAAATTGATCTAAGCTAGTAGTTGATTTACTGAATATTTGCTTGTGAAACAACATACCCAACTTGTGTGAAGTGGTATGGGAAATTCTACCCTGCAAGCAGAGTTTTCTCTCTTGCATGGCTTTTAACATTTACGAAGTCGTTTGGGTGGCTTGTCTGTCGCATAGTTGCTTTGTTTACGTGTAAACAAACCTCTGCTCGCAGGGTAGTCAAATTCTATTGCCATTCATGATCTCCGATCTCTGAGGATTTACATGTGAAAGCTCATGTGAAACCCCATGTGAAGTGTATGTGAAAATAATGTGTGAATTAGTAGCACGTGAAATTCTAGATGTTTTGCCATTCATTGAGGATTAAGTACATATGAAAGCCCATGCGAAACTCCATGTGAAGTGTATGAAAATATGTGTGTATTTAAATGAGGTTTTACATGTAAAAGCCTGTGTGAAACCCCATGTGAAGTGTATGTGAAAATATGTGTGAAAGGGATGACGTCGCTTCACACCCTTTTCACATATATTTCACTATGCAAAATCTCACATGCACGTGAAATATGTCTGTGAAATGCATGTGAAAAGTGTGTGAAAAATGTGTGAAAAGAGTGTGAAAATAGGACATTTTTCACACGTTTTTCATATGGTGTTTCACATACATACTCCTAGTAGTGTGATCCACTGGAATTATCATCAACATACTTTTTTGTAGCAGCATCAGTATTAGAATTAGGTGCACCAACATTTGTGAGTATTTTTTTATTCATATCATAATTACCATCTGCGGTTAGACTAAAACCAACTCCTGGGGCACTCTGAATTCCTCTAGCAAAAGGATGATCAAACGATTGTTCGTTCAATATACCCATTTTAATTATTAGTTATACAACTAGCTCGAAGAGATATTACCAGTAAAGTTTTTTGCAATATGTTTTTTTGGTTTATCGGCGTATAAAAATGAATACGGTTTTCTAGTTGCTGCGCGGTAATCTTCTTTATTTACTCCTAACTCAGATGATATTCTGTTTGCTTCCCTTGATGATGGAAATTCGTACAGGCAGTAGTGAGAACAATTCAGTCGAATATCTTTTGGTGTTTTATAAAACGACTGACTTAGACAAATCACCGAACAATTCTTATGTCGTCCTTGAATAAAATAATCTATTAACTGTCTTTGATTTCAATCGCAAACATAGTCATCGAATATCACAAGTTTTTGGTTGTCTTCATAATCCATTTCTGTCACTAGAGTTATTTCATCATTACTCACATGAAGTATTTCATATCCTAGTTTACGACTCAACTCCCTCATTTTCTGAATTAGCTTTTGATACTTATCCTGTTCTAGATTACGCGCGTAAAGATAAATCTCATCATAATACAGTAGTGGTTTAATTAACATGTGGTACAACAGATTAGTCTTACCTCTTCCACTGTTTCCACAGATTAACATCCGAATTTATGTGTCTGATGGCATGTAAGGAAATAACTGTTTATATTTTTTATCTGGATTGTTACTACTATCATAGTTTGGTATTTCCATTTATCTAATATGTATATTAAATAAAAATGGATGTTGAAGAATACAAAAAACTTGCAAAAAATAAAATTGAAGCTGATGCTTTGACTAAACAGGTGAGAGATATAATAAAAATAACAAAATGGGAAAAACAAGATGCCCGGGAAGGTTTTAAAGAGACATTTAAACCACTTATTAAATCTCAAGATAGCATAAAAAAAAGAATTGATGAGCAACAAGACGCAACTATAGCACAACTTAAAAAAAATCAACTTGCTCTTACAAGAGGATTACAAAGAAACAGACTTGCATTAACATCAGGATTGGAAAAAATTAATGAAACTAATTTAAGATTGGCTAACATGGGTGAATTACCAGGTGATTATGAAGAACCAGCAGCAGCTAAACCAAAATCTCCTACAAGTTATGACATTGAAAAAAATCTTGACAATGCTGATTTAGAAGTATTGAATAATATGGGTTACCCAAGGCCAAATGATTTTTTTGATACTGACACCGAAAGACTTAGAGAAATACGCGATGAAGTAAAAAATGATGTAAAAGTAATTACAGGAAAAATAGCTGGTTTAAAGAGAAAAAAACAAAAAACAGAATATGAAAAAACAGAAATAGGAATGTTTCAAATGCAAAAAGATTTACTACATAAATACAAAAACATTCTTGAACTTTATTTAGGTTCGCTTGAGTATAAAATGGGGGAAGGAATGATTTACTTTAACAACCCACATCAACTCCTAGACAGACTTGAATTACTCGGTGGTTCAATTCTTGCTGGGAATAATGGAGTGATACCTGAGTTTTTTCAAATTGCACATCTTCTCAACCAAATGAAAGTGATCTCAAAAAAACAACTTAATGATTTACTAAAAAATTATATATCAATTAAATAAAAATGGAAGAACGAGCTATCCACATTTCTTCAATAAACAGGGAAAAAACAGGAACAAGCATACCTGGTGATTTTACTATTAAGTTTAATCCATCTCTGAAACTTGACCTTGATATGAGACACAAACTTGCTCTTGATCGGCTGTCTATGACTTATTCTTGGTACAATATTAGAAGTGATTATGGAAACAATAAAATCAAATACACTCACGATGGATCCACCTGGCAAACAATTACTTTTACAGGTGGAATGTATTCCTACTCTGATATCAATGATTACATTCATCAATACAGGGACCGCGGAGGGGGAGGGGCTGGTAGGGCCGCGGCCCCACCACTTTTTTGCGTCCCCGCCCCCACTTTTTGCGCTAAAAAGAAAAATGATTAAAATAATAAAAGAGACTTGAAACAAGTTTTTTCCGTCTATATTCCGCTATATTCTCTGTAACCGAAGTCACGCGTATTAGTGTCCAACCGCTTTATTTTATAAATCACACTCCTACGGTACTGTACAACCAAAAATACAAAGAATACGAAATTACGAAAAATGTAGAAATCAGTACAAAATAACAAATACATCAAAGAAAACGGAAAAGCGTACAAATGGCATATGACTAAAATTTACCTTAACGGTTTCTTGACTTAACGTTAAAAGGAATGAGCTGTTCTTGACCGATAAAAAATGTAAAAAAACTCTGACCGACAAGACTAAGTTTATACCAAAAAACTTGACAGATTACGTAACATTACACAACGATGGTGACACCAAAAAGAAAGTAAACAATATAACAAAAGAAAACTATAAACAATTACAACTAATTGCAAGTAGACGCGAACAAAAAAAACAAAGAAAACCCTAAGTTCTAGAAGTTTCGCTTTAACATTCTCTGTATTTTCTTTAATTTCAAACGCCAGGCATTTTGTGGGGCTCCTGTGCTTTTCGCGGTAACTGCGCCCTGGGGCCGACTTGCCCCTTGATCAAACGCCATGCCTTGGCCACTCCTTCGCTTCGTTCGGCAGCGTGTTTTGTACTTCCAGTTCCGGCAGAGTTTTTTTTATCAGTTTTATCAAACGAAATGAAGAAAATTACTAGCTTTTTCAAGCCAAACGAAGGTGAGTAGTTGTTTTGAGTTGATAAAAGTTTCATATTTTGTCTTTCTCCTTTCGAATCAATGAAAGATTCGATGGCAAGAAGAATTACATTACTTGAACAGTGAACGGCCATAGTTAGAAATTTTTCAGATCACTTCAGTACAGTATTTTCTATACTAAAATTGTAATCGCGTCTTTTCTTGCATTGAATCTGAACTGACCGTGTATGTTGGTCGTTTATTAGAGTTGTCTGGGACTTTGTCAAAGTCTGTAAGCTCTGCAGAAAAGACGACAACTACTTGCAGTGAAAATGGTGAGTTTGGGCTTGACCAGTAAACATTTCAATATATTGAAAAAATATTGATAAAGTATGCAAAGTCACGCCATAGAAACAAATCAAATACTATGATTTTATTCCTTTTTTCGATTTTCAATATGAAAAAATTATTTTCAATTGTCAGCCCTCCCACTTTTCACCTTGCTCCGCGGTCCCTGCAATATATGACTCAAAAAAACCATCACTCAACAGACTCAAGTGGAAAAAAAGTTTATTCAATTAATCTAACTTTTATACTATCTACCTATCGAGTTTTAATTTCAATTAGTAATAACTATCAACTTGATCTGAGAGGAACAGAATTTGGAGATCTAATTGGATTTGAAAAGAAACTTGTTACAAGAACAGAGTATGGAACAAGACTACCAAATATCACAAATTCGATTGATGTGTTGAATATCAACACAAGCGCAATAACTGATAGCATTGTAAATAGAATAAATACAAATATCATTGCTGTGATTCCAACAGACAATCTCACAAGGTCTTTTCCATTTACGTTTGAGCCTAAAAGACCATTGTTTTGCCCTGTCTCTACATTTCACATTGATGAAATGAGAATCTATGTGACAGACTCCCTTGGAAGACCAGTAAATTTTAACGGTATTGATTGGTTTATGACTTTGATACTCCATTCAATGTAATATAACTATTAAAATAAAATGATGAGACAATCAGAGTTTAAAATGAAACTTGACCCTGAATTGGGGAGATATACAAGACAACATATTTATGGAGAAGGAATGATGGATGTGTTTAAATCGTTTGGTTCAAAATTATTTGGAAAAACAGTAAAATCAGCTGTTAAAAAAGGAGCTAAAAAAGCGGTAACAGCAGCTGCAACAAAAACTGGTGAACATGTTAGCAAAAAGGCTGGTGATAAAATAGTGCAAATGTTATCCAAAAGAAATAATAGTAAACCAAAAGTTACTTTTAATGAAAATGTTGAAACAATTCCAAGTAAAAAAGAGTTAAATCAAAGATTGAATACCCTTCTTAGTGGTGGATCAACACGTAAGAGAAAAATTATATAATTATTAAAATAAAATGAAGTCCTTTAGAAATCCAAAATATTTAGAAAGAGATGAGGATGTTGTTTATGACCTGGAACAGGCTCTAAATACAACCCCAGCAAATGCCGCGCACCAAACTAAAACAGGCCTTAGATTTGTTACTGATAATACAGGAGAAACTACTCCTTTTGATTGGTATAACGCACGATTATCAAAGGATTTTAAAGTGAATAAGCTGGCAGATGGAGGAAATATTGCGGTTGCTGACCATAACGGAATTGTTAATGGTAGTAACTCCTTTATAGAAAAATTAAGTATCCTGGCAAATGGCCGAGAAGTTTATAGCTGTAATTATGCAAATCATGTTGTAAATATTAAAAATTTGCTTGAGTATAATCCTTCATATGCTCAGAGTGTTGCTACAAACGAATTTTATTTCCTTGATACATCAAGAGCTGCAGAGGAAAGACCTGCTCAAGCAACTTATAATAATGGTTTTCATGCAAGAAAATTACTATTAGGTGTATCAGCCACAGTAAACTGTGAAATTCCTCTTAATAGATATTCTTTCTTTGAAGCATTGAAAGATAAATTACTTCCAAATACAAAAATTGAGCTAAATATTGAAATTGAAAAAGATGCAAATTTAATTTTTAAAGCTGCTGATGATTGTAGAGTTATTATAACAAGACTACAACTTTTTATTCCAAGACTTACTTTTAATGAAGAAGGACTAAAGTTGTACATGGCAAATTATCTTAAACCTTACAAATGGACATATTTGAATGAAGTAATTGAAAGGTCAAATAATACACAGCAGCAGACAGGACATTTTAGAATTACAAATGCTATTTCAAAACCACGTCATGTATTTGTTTTTGGAATTAATACAGCAAGAATTGATTCACAAACAGCAAATCCATTTTTATACGACACTTTTGATCTGCCAAATAATGCTAATATATCAAGATGTTACCTGGAAGTTGCAAATGGAAACGAATATCCAGATATTCACTTTAAACCCTCTACAGATATGGCAAGAGTTTTTAGAAATGTAATGTCATACGTTTATGCAAATAACGATTATCAAGGTGGAACATTACTTAATAGAAGTAATTTTAAATCTTTATTTCCTTTTGTTTATTTTGACCTGACAAAACAAAAAATGGATATCAAAGATGGTGTTACAAAACTAGCATTTCATTACGAATTATCTGCTAATCCAGACGCTGATTATAATATTTACGCATTAGTCTTACATGAAAGAGTAGCAGAAATATCACAACAAGATAAATTATCACAATAAAATAAAATGAAGAACCAAATAGGTAATTACATACAACATATAATATACTTAAAACCATCACAAATAAAAAGTTTTGGAAAAAGCTATATTGTACCTCAAGACTATAGTAACCTAAAAAACAAAAAACGTTTTATAGTTTTTCTTACAAAAACCTAAATTAAAAAACTTGACAAGGCAAAAGCAAATAAGGAAAAAGTTGATTTAAAATTTAGTAAAACACAATTTAAAAAAACTTTAAATCATGCTAATAAAGAAAATAGGAAAAATCTTCAACTTTTACTTAAAAATATAAAAGAAGAAAATAAGAAAAAACTAGGTAAAATAAATAAAAGAAAACTTCATCTTTTGCTTAAAAATAAAATAGAAGAAAATAAGAAAAATAAACCAAAACCTAAAAAGAAAAAAATAACAGATTTAATTAAATTTCCTGAAATCAATTTAATATAAATATTATAATAAAAAAATGACTACTTATTTTGAATACGGAGTAAAACTTACAAATGGACAAAAGTCAAAACTAGCTTCCGCAATATAAAATAAATCACCACTAACTCTTCGGTTAAAACATTCACATCTTCGAGGTTCTGATGAGTTAATGCTAACAAAAAGACAAATTGCAAAAAAAAAAAAAAATCACTAGCAAATGGCACAGGAACAGATATAAAGATAAGTAAAACTCAGATTAGAAAATCTGTAAAACATGGTGGAAGCTTATTTTCTTCACTCGCATCTCTTGGAGCAAAAGTACTACCATATGCAATAAAAAGATTTTCAAAAGCTGTTCCTGCATTAGCAACTGGTGCTGCTACTGCACTTGGAGAACTTGGAATAAATAAAATATTTGGAAAAGGAGGCACCAAAGGTAGTAGTATTACAATTCCAAAAAAGTTTATCCCAATGTTACCAGCTATCAGAGGAGAATTGACAAAATCACAAATAGACCTAATAAACAAAGCTTATCAAACAGGTCGTCAACTAGCTATAAAACCAACTCGTAAGCAGATAGAAGGAGGATTTCTTGGAACTCTTGCATCTATTGGAATTCCAATGGCAATTAGTTTAGTATCTAAGATGTTTGGCTCTGGGCTTCAAGTTGATAGACAACCATCATCTAATACAGCAAATGTTTACGTTCCATATCCTCCTCCACCCACACACGGTGAAGGTTATCCTTATCGATCTCCTCCCTTTTTTGGTACTTGGGAAAACCCAATAGGAATGGGGGTTAAAAAAAAAAGTCCAAAGGCAAGGGTCTTCTTTTAGGAAAAAACAGCCCATTCAACTCAATTCCAATATTAGGAACCATTTTGTAATTAAGCCACTATCCAACTTTGACCTCATGGATTGGATAAAAAGACTTGGTATCAATCATTTCAGAGGAATTTACAGTCGAGATGGGCTACCAAAAAAGATTAGAAAAGAATTTGGAATAATCAATCTTGATGATATTCAAGGTCCCGGAACACACTGGGTTTGTTATAGAAATATAGATTCAGTCGTCGACTACTTTGATCCGTTTGGTTTAATAATGCCAAATGAAGCACTGGTGTATTTTCATACTTCTGGAAAACGCATAGTTTACTCAATGGATAAAATACAAAATCGCAGTACTGTTCTCTGTGGTTATTGGTGTTTATATTATCTGTTTGAGCGACAACGGGGTAATAGTATTCTTGATGTAATACATAACCCACATTTTGATAATGACAACAGTGATTTTATAAAAGAGTATTTTGGAGGATAAAAAATAATATTTATTAAATATTATTTTTTTACTCTTTATCTACTAAATATGTAAAACGATCAATTTCAAATTTTAAGCTATTTAAAGAATCATAAATTTTAACAAGATCTTTTAACTTACTATCATGATTTTCTAATAGTTGTCGCCATAAATAAATTTCCAACCTTTCTAATTCTTTAGAAAAGTGATCATCATCTTTTCGAAGTTTTTCTATCTGTTTATAAAGTTTAGTTCGAATGTTATCCTTAATACCATTTATTGAGTAACTATTAACTTCTTCAACTAGTTTAATAAAAATTTCTTCCATTTTATTAATTACTTTTTAATCTTTAAATTTATTTTAATCACTATCCACCGGTGTATCCTTTAGCTGTTTAACCCTCTCAACTTTTGTATTTAGATCTTTAACACTATCAACTATATCATCAAATTTCGAGTAAATGTCAATAAGTCTAAAAAGTTTCTTTTTTTATCACTCTTTATTTGCAACCAAGAATAGTCCTCATCTCTGATTTTTCCCCACATCTCACGTTCACCAGCCATTAGTATTCTAGAAAGATCATCATTTTTCTTTCTAAGAGTCTCAAACTCATTATTTATTTGTGTTCGTACGTCTTTCTCAAAATCTTTTAGTGTTTTAACATCCATCTTTTTGTCTATCTCAGAAAAGAATTTGGCTTCCATTTATTTATTAGTTTACATAACTTTTCCCATTAGCTAAAAGATATGATATCTCTAATACCATTTTCATTACATCATCCAACTTTAAATTAACTTCATCATTTACTTCTTCCACATATCCAAAATCAACTAAATTACAAACACTACCCATTGATTCTTCAATCTTAAATATCTTATTTTTTAAAAGTTTTCTACTATCCATTTTATTATATAAATAGATAATTTCCTTTTACAACTTTATTAAGTGTATTTCATTTATCACTTATTTCCATAAGCAACTCAAATATTTTTATAAATCGAGTGTCATTTTCCAATTTAGCATAGTCAGCATATTCATAACTCACGTTTAAAAAATTATATATCTTTTGAAGTTCACTTTTTAGAAAATTAGCTCTCGTTGACTTTTTATCTAAACATTATACTAAATGAAAGAATCATATTGTATTGTAGATAAAAGAGTAACCCCTTGCACAGAGCCAAGTGGTTACCAAAAAGACAAAAGAGGGCGTACTCAATTCTTTTGTAAATGCGCAGTTTGTGGAAATAAAAAAGTTAGATATGTAAAATCAGGAACAGTTTCTCAAACTGGAAGTGGTAAAAGAAAAACAAAAAAGAAGTCAAAAAACTAATTAGCCCGTCTGAGAAGGCGGGTGGTGATTTATTTGATACTGTAGTTGGCACAGCTGGAGACGCATTTGTTGAATATGCTTTACTTTGGATGGGTCGCAAAGCAGTTGAAATGGGGCGATATGGAGCAAGTGAATTAATGAGAAATAAAAAACTACAAAAGAAAGCTGTAAATTATGGGATTAATAAACTAACTCCATTTATTCAAGAATCTGTTGGTACAGCAATGGACCAGCTGTCAACCAAAGTTAGGCCAAATAAAAAGTATAAAACTGATAGAAAGGATTTAGACGGTCGATCAGGACGAGGAGTTGGAGTTGGTGTGAATCCAACTTTGCAGTATGCTTTTGATGCGGCAAAAATTGCTGGTTATCAGGGAAACTTAAATCAATTTGCAAAAACAACTGGATTAACACATGAGTTAACTGGGGGAAATCTTGTTTTTGATGCTGTTAAATTTGGATGGGATAAAGTAGCGAAAGGAGCTGTAAATAAGGCTATTCAGGCGGAAAAAAAACACCAAGTTTATAAAAAGGAAAAAAAACCTCACTTTGAAAACTCTTGGAGAGCTGTCAAAGAATTGGGGTACAAACATGATTACTTTACATCTGAGCTTGACAAATAAACCATTGGGCTGGACTATGGGATCAGGAGTTGATATTCACAAACAAATACTAAAAGTAGCTCCACGTAAAGGCTTTGTACTGCCTGGGCATAGGTATACTGGACCTGGTAACCCACTCGAAACTCAATTAAAATATGATCCTCAAACTGGAGAGATATTGGAAATCTATGAACAACGAACTGGTCGAACAGATGCTGTTAGTATGCAACATGATGTTGATTACTCCGTCTGTGCAAACAAACCCAAAAGTGAACAAGTGCAATGTAAAAATAAAGCTGATAGAAAAATGGTAAAATCATTAGATGCAATTCCTTGGAAAGAAAGACAATGGGGGCATTCCCTAGCCATAACAATGATTAATACAAAACAAAAACTTAGACTTGGATCAAACGCGCGTCGGCGTTGAGTAGTGATTGGTCTCAACAATTAGCCGACGAACTTCACAAACCAATCACACGAAACTTTCAAAAAAGATTAGTAGTCTCAAACGGAATTGATGATATCTGGGCAGCTGATTTGGTAGAAATGCAAAAGTTTAGTAAGTGGAATAAAGGAGTGAAGTATCTTCTAATGGTTATTGATGTGTTTAGCAAGTATGGTTGGATTAGGGGACTGAAAGATAAAACAACTGAAACTGTTAGTAAAGCATTTGGGGATATATTCAAAAGTAAACGTAAAACAAGGATGTTATGGACAGATAAAGGTTCTGAGTTTATCAGTAAACATTTCAAAGAGTTTTTGAAAGGTAAAGGAATTAGGTTGTATCACACTGAAAACGAAGAAAAATCTACTGTTGTTGAGAGATGGAATAAAACAATGAAAAACAGAATGTGGAAGATGTTTACTGTGAATAACAACACTGTTTACTGGGATAAGATAGATAAACTAGTTAATGATTACAATAATGCTAGACATTCTAGTGTAAAAATGTCTCCTGTTGAAGCTAGTAAAAAGAAAAATGAAAATAAAGTTTGGACTAATTTATACGGTGATTTAATCTACTTGAAACCTGGTAAACCAAAGTTTGCGGTTGGTGATAAAGTTAGAATTTCTAAGTATAAGAGAAAGGTATTTGATAAAGGTTACACACCAAACTGGACAGAGGAGGTGATTGATAAAATTCTACCAACAAAACCTGTTACATATAGTATCGTTGATTTGACAGGAGAAGAGATTAAGGGTTCTTTCTATGGGCAAGAATTGCAGAAAGCAAAACAGCAGACATTTAGAATAGAAAAAATTATCAGGAGGGATAATAAAAAGAAAATGTCACTAGTAAAATGGAGTGGATATCCTGATAAATTTAACTCATGGGTAAGCTCTAAGGATTTGGTTGACTTTTAATACAAAATTTGTATTAAAAATAAATCCTATTTCGCTTCACTCATTTTCCTCTTTATAAGATATAACTAAGTCTTCAACTACTTGCTCAGTAACCTCTTCATCTTCCTCTTCATCTTCCTCTTCAATTGTTAGTAAAGGCTCTCTAGGTTTTAATGGTTTGACATAGCACTCATGTACTTTTATTTGTAAAGATGTTACAGTCTTACTAATAAATATTCCTTCAATAATGAAAGCCATACGTACATTGCAGTACTGATCAATATATCTAAAAGGATTTAAATCCTTCTTTCCCTTTGTCTTAAATAGAGAAAGAATTTTCTTAGATTTTTCTGAGTAAATAAATTTTGCATAGAGAACTGGCGCAAATGAGGGATCTATTCTTGTTTTCTTCTTTCCTTTCTTATCTGTATATTCTTCCTGTTTGTAATAAAATGGTGAAGACAGAGTTGATGCTAGATCTGCACCGTATTCACTCTCTAAATGAAGTCTACACATTGCCACAACATTATTTATAGCATCAAAAAATGCTTTTTCTTTAGTATTCGGCTCACTATCTTTAGCCCAAAGACATATTGGCATACTATAACCTACTAACTTGTTTGTTTCTTGATTTTTCTTCTCATTCACGCCAAAGCTGAAAAGAAGTGGAGTTTCGATTACCAAAGCTCCTTTCTTTCCATTTGGATATTTGAGTTCAATTGGGATACGTTTGTATTTAATCTTGCTATCTTTCACTTTGTACTCTTTAGCTTCATTAAAGATAATGTTGTCTGGGGTTAGATGATCGTAACTGGATAATTGCATTTTATTATATATTTTTATTCCTTTAAATCATTTTAAAAATCCATCAATATGATAACAAATAACACTTCCTCTAGTTATATTTTGTTCTTTATATTTCTTAAACCATTCTTCATCAAATCTAAGAGGAAGTGGTAAACGAACAGCAAGACCATCACTACCATCATCTGATTTACCATTACAACAAAGAAATACTAAACATTTTTCTTCTTGTTCCCAAATTTCAAATTTACCATCAATATTAATTTTGTCAAGATAAAAACCTGATTCTAATTTTTCTTGTAAATTATCTAAAATATCATCCACATAATGCTTCGAAACTATTCAATCTTCCATTTTTTATAAAATACCTAGATATCTTTAAATTATTTTTCTGGCCAGAGTAGATTCACACTCCAGAAATTACTCGATTCAGGATTAGTATAAGTTAACTCTCCCTGTTTATTTTTAATCTTTTTAGCTCGAGCGAGATACCTCTCTTTTCGATCTTTGTCTTTATGAATAAGATAGTCTGGATATTGTGATGACCCGAAATGAATTTTCTTTCCATTTGAAAGTGTAGCTACATATTTGTTATTCTTACGTGTTGAATAATCAAGCGATTCAGCTTTTCTGGTTAGTTTTTTAAACTCTTTACCTGAAACAACGTATTTATCATCATCTGATGAAGAAGAATCTTTAGGCTCATATGTTGTATCCTCATCATGATTATAACCATCATCAACTATAAAATCTCTGTCTTCTTTTGTAGGAATATCGTTTTTAAATTCCATTTTAGTATTTGATTAGATTATTTTTGTTGGGAAAACCCCCTTTACACAACTCATCAAATGGGAATTTCCCTAATTTTTATTTTAAAACAAAAAAGAGACAAATAAAATGACCTTTACAAAAAGTGATTTAATATAGTAATGATCTTTTATACTTTTTTTAATACTTAAGGCTAACTTTTGAGCTTTAGATGTAATACTCTTCATTTATATTAATAAGTATTTAAAATAATAATCTTCATCTATATCTATTTTATCATAAAATTTATAAAAACAATTATAAAAACTTTTAAAACCAGGATTATCACTTTCCACATTATTGTTATATCTTTTCTCATCAAACTCATCAGTATATGGATCACAATATAAATCAATATACTTATCTAATTCTACACGAATAATATATATATTTTTAACATCTAAAATATTAAAACATATATATTTAAGATTACCTATTTTTTGAATTTTATTAAATTTTTTTAAAAATTTAAAAATTCTAAGAGCTTCAGGACCATTATAAAATTCTTCGTTTTCTTTTATCAAATTTACAAAATCCTCACATTTCTTATCAATACCTCTTATAAAAAGATATCCATTTCTGTATTCCCTTGCATAATCTGGGATTTTAGAATTAACTTTTGAAATATTCGAAGTATGGCTAAGGATACCCATTTCTATTACTACTCGTAGCGCCGAGTTGGCTATAATCTTCTCATATCCAACAAGCGCGAGTGGAATAATTGTTTTATTGAAAACGCCTCGTTGAATCTCCAAGACTAGAACAAACCGGAAAAGACAAGGGACTTCCGCTATTCACATGTCACACGTCTATCAAAACTGTCGCGCGAACGGACTCGCCTGGACTGCACGAATGAAAAATCAAAACATTGTAGCCATGAACATTAGTTTTTTAAAAACTCATCGGGATTCTAGGGTTTTACGCAGCAGAACAGCTAAAAAAACCTGGTAGATAATGTGAAGGAAAAGAATTTTTAAGTGACAGCCGTCGAAATTACTGTGAATTTGAATTTTCGGTGCAGTTATAAAAGTAAGAACAACGGAGAAAAACTATTACCTCGGTCGCTTGTTGTGAAGTTGTTTGAAGCCACAAGCTGGTTTTGCTGAAAGAGAAAAGAAGCTATACCGCCGCCTCGATTGCTCTAGTGAATGGCTGCATAGCCTGTATTTGTAGCTGGTTACTTGTGATTTACATTCTTGATGTCGGATAAACAAGCCGCAGTTATCTATCGGCGAATGGCTTCGCGATCATGAAGAAACAACACTTGTCTTCTTTCGTAGCTGGTCAAGGTACTTTAGTTCCATGTGTTTTCATGTGTTTTTGGACAAACTTTCAAAAAAGCTCTTGTGGCTTTTTTGTTTGTTTTTGTCTTTTTTCTTTCGATGTAATTGCATTTCTAGTATTCTAAGAAATGAATTAAAACGACTTGCTTCGGGCGCCGTTCTATCCTTCCCGAAAAAAAGTCTCGTAGCTAGCTTCCAATTTTAAACTGACGCGTACACCGACCATATATGGAGAGCATGGTATAATAGTTCATATACCATAACGGCTAAGCCAATCAAAATGCTGGAATTGCATTATCAAATGATTCATCAGTTTTTAATAAAAGGTTATATATTATAGAGAGAAAACCGTTTTAAGTACAACCAATAAAACGGCCATCGCCCACACCACAGGAGAGATGTAACACATTTTATGTAAGGTAAGCTGTTTTTTATTGAAATCCTTTCATCTTCGTAGGTTACAGAAACGATAGGTTTTTCCCCCATACAAATCCTTGTATTTGTAATGTTACGGAACAATGCCGATGCTTGCCGATGCTCATATTTCGAGCTTGGGCTACCTGTGATCGCACGTAAGAAACGTTACACTACGAGGAGCGATGAGAGTCGGCTATTTTGACAGGTTGCTATGTTTCTTCACCACTGCCTTTTTCACCATTCTCACATAGACCATAATGCACCTTGTCCCCCCTTCACCACCCCCTCCCCCCCCCCCCAAACAAAATAAATACACAAATAAACAGAATAAATGATAATCATACATAACCGGTGTTTCAGTTTCTCCTGGGTATTACAGTCCCCCCCCTCCTCCAAAAGAAATCGAGGGCAATAGTTATGCAAACTTTTGGTGGGTAAACATGGGGAATTCCTGTTAAGGATCTTTGTTAGACTCATCGGACAACTGACTGAGTCGTGGTTTTTTCCAGTTTACTAATTAAGCATCTTTTCCATCCAAGTACCATTGAAATCCTGCCTTTTTAACTCGTCTCATTTGTTTTTCAGTATGATTCAGTAGTTACGATTTTACAACGGTTTAATAATACGATTTAAAAAGCTTCGCGTGACATGTCTCACGTGATTACAACGATGACGTCATGTGCCGCACCTCCCTGTAGCTGCGCCTCTGGTTTTTTGTCGGGACGGGCATACATGCAGTACTTCTCTTCAGTCAATTGCTGTATGTGTGCCTTCATTTGACAAATTCTGTTTACACACGAATACAGGTGAGTGCTGAAGATCTTGATCCTTCAATAATTCTTCAAAGCTACGCGAATGTACCAAAAAATTTGAGCGGTATCATGTTGTGACCATTGTACAGACATGAATCTCGAATGTCGTCTAATTATGGCTTCACGGTTTAATCATGACTGATACTGAGTTTCTGATCTGCACTTCCAGTTTTCAAGCTGCTTTCTATGGTCTTCTTTTACGACTCTTTTACCTGTGTTTGTTTATTGTTTCGGGTATTTGATGTTACAAATCATATCGCAAATCTAGCTTGGAGGCTTTGAAGGTCAACTTAAAAGTTGTAAAAAAAATGGTAGACTGGCTATATTGGCGGGTGTTGCTTACTTTTGTAGTGATTATTGTGTAAAGCTTTAAAAACGTTCGTTATGGAAACTATAGCTAGATTACTCCGTAAACGCGATTTAGTCCGGTTAATCTGCGTTACTAGCAAATGCTGACGATATGCGGTTGTGATAGATAAAACTATGTAGGTGTTTTCCCCGTTCACGGGTAATCAAAATCAGAACAATGTAAAGTTATGCGTCAGAAAAGGTTAATCGTGGTGACCCTCATATGCATTAGGCCTTACTGAAATCGGATCTGTGTGCACGCGAAGCTATGCGAAGACGTGCATGAGATAATCGCGAAAGCAATGGAATACTCTGCAACAATGAAAGTCAATTGTAATCAATTTAATGTCCTCAAATGACTGGGGAATTCCTCTGACTGGATTCGATAAAGTTGCGGTCCAAAAGAGTGGAGCCCAAAACTATCTAGGCTGAATATTTTCCTATTTAGTAACGGTTTCCTTTTTTTAAAACTTGCCAAAAAGTTGGCTCAGTTAACAACAGTCTGTAATAAAAAAAAAAAATGTGTTGATCTCCTTGTGTCATATTCATTTCATGAAAAGAAAATCGATTGCGTGATCAGAAGCCTGGCGTGACTTTCTTCCTAACAATGAAGTCATCCCCCCTTTCCGAAATACCTCGACTACTTCCTTTTTCGCTTTCAATATCCTCCCGTCGTTTGCTTTTTCGGAGCCAGTCGTTGTCATGATTTGCACGTGTGGATACAGGTTGATATTTTCTGCTTTGAAGTTGCTGTTTAAGCGGCTGTTGTAGAGGCATGAATGCCAGGGTTTTCGTTTGAGGCCGGAGTGTCCGGTCGCTTGCCATTCTATCTCCGGTACTTGGATACCAATATTTGAGGGTTTCTATTATTATTATTATTTTTTAATATAGCATTTCTTTTTTTACTTAAGCAACTCATGAACTTCCTGATTAGAGTATAACAGAATAAGCAATTAAATTCTTCGAAACGGCCACATTTCCTTTTTTTCTTTGCTGTTTTGATTGGTTTCCCTTTTCAATTAAACGAAATTGAAGTGACCATTTAATTCGTTATCATTCATGCTCGGTCTTAATCGAAATCCCCAGGCAAAACACACCACACGTGTCGGTCGAAAACTGAAGAGAACAAACGAATTTCTCAGTTTCCTCGAAGGCCAAGAGAAAACAGACAAAACGCTGAGGTAAGGGTGAACTCAAGTATCGTGCATAAGTATAAGGATAATTTTTATTTAAACACGTCACATCAGTGAGCCCTAAGAAGGCTTGTTACAAAAATGTACGTGTCTATGGATTTTTTTTAAATAATCAACAGGCAAATTTACTTTAGTTGCTCGGAGTAATTTTTTCAAAAACAGAAAAAATTATTATATACCTGAAATTTGCAAGAATTCAAACACCACTCCACTCAGAGTGCATAAAAAACACAACCGTTGAATTCACTTTCGGCAGATCTTTCTCTGCGTTGCAGAGACGCACGTCATCTTTCTTTTGTTTCACTTGTTCGTCTGATGTTTTTTTTCTCGTGGGATAAATAAAAGGAACCAAAATAATAGCTGAGCAAAAGCGTTGCGAATACTGAAATTTCTTTGAAGGCCCAAGATGCTATTATCGGTGACGTCATCATATAGATATCTCCCGTCTCGAGTGACTTAGTTGACTTCAATGACGTGACGTGCCGCACAGTCAGTACAGTAGCCTGCGTAGCATGGCGGTTTTGTCGGAGCACTACTGAGCGGCGAAGCCGCAAAAACGCGCGAACGAGCGGCGAAGCGGCAAGAAAAACAAAACCCGCCTGCCTGGATTCGTGGCCATTTGAAATCCCGCCTCCTTCAACTCATTTTGACATCCTATGGACAACTTGTTTGGTTTCAGTTTTCCCAGCCAATCATGAATAAAGTGTTGACAGGCTAACACGACTCAAAAGCTCGTTGGCCGGAATTGGAGTTTGCTTGAACAAACAGGTTTTTCTTCTATAGTGCTCTCTCGCGGGGTTGGTGACTACACTTTCGTTCTAATCTCGACTAAATAAATCTTATTTTTACCGCACTAAGCCTCTTACATTTATTTAGAGGTCATGAAGCGGGTTTCTTTCATCCATATTGTTGGCTTTCACATGACGTAACTAAAATTCAAACTACAAAACTATCGATCCTACTGAGATTCTACTTTCATGGTGTATTAGAGCAGCTGAAAACTAATTTTCAAACAAATTTTCGCTTCAAAAGGGTTCTTGGTTTTGTAATAGAGTACGCTTGAATTTCTAAGCTTTTGCGTGACGCAGCGGCATTTACATGACGGCCGAGAGAGCTGTCATTTAGGTTGAAAAAGTGACTTTTTTCGAGCAATTCTGCTATCTAAACAGTTCAAGTATTAGAAAAAGTATTACTTTAATGTTTATGAGTTCTTCTCGGAGTAAATCTACGCTTTTGTAGCAAAACTCGCTAACCGATGTTTCTGTTGGTTTCCGTCCGCCATGTTGGAGCTCATTCGGATGAGCTCCAGCATGGCGTCTCCGTATCCCGGGGGGGGGACTCCCATATGAAACAGACGGGGATGCTCGTCGTCTCGCTTAGGGGTGTAAATTTTGGATTTTGGTCTCGCTTAGGGTGTTCCGGGCAAAGCGCCAATATTTTAAGCCGCCAAGGTCTCGTTTAGGGTTCTGCGAAGAACTTGAGATTTATGACAATGCTTTTAAAAACTTCTTTTAGATAAAAGCATTCGATGATTATGTCTTTTATATCATTAAAACTCATTGCATGTCGTATTTGTGTGTTTTTAAGCGGTCACTTTTAGGGGTCAAAATTTGCTTAAGCCACGCCCAGATTGGTCTCCTTTAGGGGTAACAAAAAGCTTGCGCCACGCCCAGATGGTCTCCTTTAGGGGTTAAATTCAAAATTTCCGACGAGCATCCCCGTCTGTTTCATATGGGAGTCCCCCCCCCGGGCTCCGTATAAAGCTCTATAAATTTGGGTAAAACATTACCTCGGATATCTCGTATACGAATGATTCCTTCGACCCAAATCTTGGGGAGGGTCTCTGTATATTTACCTCCTTCATTTCCCAGATTCTGGACTTAATCTGTCGAATAGTTTTGATTTTTCACTTTTGATCTATTTTGAGTGGAGCGACACTGAAAACCAGCAATTGAGTAATTCATGTATTTCCTGTGGTTAATGCTTCTGTAGATGTTTCTGATAAGATTTGTTGATCTCAGATGCAATTGTAAAGTACTCATTTCTTTGACCACTCTTTAAGCCTAAAGCTTTTTACTACGGCTAAATAAATATTTTGGTTTTCGTCCGACTAAAATGCTTGGATCTGAATAACCGCAAACCAAGGAGCCTTGGTTTGTAGTTTCTTTGTCCGTGAATGTGATAATTTCCGGCTTTTGACTCTGGGCCCGGCTTTAAGTATTGTTTGCAGGATGTAGAATTTTTACGGATTGGGCGATCTTCAGATTTGAGTTGTAGCTTAAAGTTAAGCTACACCAACTATGGAGAATTATGCTGACCTTCTTTCTTCTACTGTGTGCGATTCATCGACCGTTCGATGTAATGCGTTATTCTCTAACACCGAGTAGTAGAGAAAATTGAGGTGGACTTTCTCGAAATTTACTGTTTCTGGCGAAAGCTCCATTGCTGTACAGCTCAACGACAACATTTCCGAAATCTGGTTGTCTATAATACTTTTTAGAACCGAAATTGCGATCATACAGGTTTTCGTTAAGGACATTTCTTCTTTGGCCATAACAAAGACATTAAATATCATGCTCTTGCCAAAACCTGTTGACAAAATTGCCATAACGTCTCTCCTATGAAGAAGACTGTAAATGGCCATTTCCTGTTCAGGCTTCAATACAATTGCCCTGTTTTCCTGGCGAATATTGAAGATCGACAACGCTCCGGTCAACGCTTCTTTGATACTTTGATTTTGTTTTGCAGAGAAGATTTGTTCAGTCATTTGGAACTCTCCCATGGGAGATAAACAAATAGTTGAGTGACGGGCGAACATTCTGATCCAATCGGAAAGATCCGTACGCAGGGATATGGACCGTGCAGGCGGTTTGTCGTTGCTCTAGCCCCAATCTCCTCGCGGTTTCTCTACCCTCGCCCGCCTTTATTAACACCGCGGCAAAACGTTTACGCATGCACCAGTTTGAGCATTTCCGGTCTCTTTTTCAGTCACACTTTCCAGTCAGATCAAAGTCTCCCGCGCGCGCTGGGATTCATTCTGTGTGCAGCTTGTGGTTCAGTTGTTCTGCTTCATACTGCTCGTGTTTTTGACCATTTTGTAGTTATTGAAATTGCTTTCATGGATAACCAGGCACAGATCACTGACACAATTAGTCGATTAGATTCAGAAAAGGTAAGTTGACACTAAACTCAGTGTTTAAGTTTGGCTAGAACGTCAGGTAAACTGATTTTCATTCACGAAAACAAAGTTTTTGACTGTTATTTTTCACTTAACCTGGCTGAAACCAAGACATAAAAAGTTATCATTGCAAGTTTGTGTATTGTAGTTCTAATTTTCAGTTCTTCAGTTTCTCAGTCTTCATTTCTTAAAGCCGATTCGAGCTTTATCTGGAAAACGACAACACACAGTCGCTTTGTAGTTTTATTTACCAGTGAAGTTTTACCGTATTTTGAAACGAAACTCTTCAGAGTTGATTGCCATGAAACATAAGCTTAATTATACTGTTAAGGTTAGTAGCAAGTTGACAACTCTATTTATTTTGTTCATTCTCAGAATCAGAGAGCGAAAGCTGGTTCGATGGCTTTTAGAAGTTGAAATTTTCATGCGATGTATTCAACAGCTGAAAGTTTCGTGTTTGCATGAGATACAGCCGAGCCGCACAGTCTGAAATTACTGAAGTCTTCAACCAAAGAACAACCATGTAAAAGAATTAAATAGGCATTTTCTTGAATGAAAGTCATTTATAGGCATGTTTAGTTTCCCGGCACTGAAAACTCTGGGTGTTCGTGACTGCAGTCATCAAAGTCGAAGTTGTTATTAAATCCCGCCCATCTTTGTTTTGAGTTCTTTTTTTCTCTGATAGTGAAAAAATTATTAAACTGACTAAAATTTTATTTCCTGGTTTTAGTATTAATGATAATGATGAAGTCTTTATTATGGTTTTTTTCATAAGTATTGTTATTCTTTTCTTAGTTGTCGCCTTCTCCCAAATTAACTTATGCCAAACCAGTGGAATGCAAGAAAGTCAGGAAAAACACATTCGTCTTGTCGAGCGCTCGCGACCTGCAAACTTCAAACATCATTTTCACCGTTGGTGCAAACAGATAACCATGTGGTGCAAAAGTTGACGCTAGAAAATATATAAGCTTTCGAATGAAGTGATTTTTTTCGCCCCCTTTTTTGTCTGTTTCTCCCTTTTTGCTTTTAAACTTGGTGCGACGGCAAGGTTATGCTTACCCAATTGGTTTATATAGTAGACCGGAAATAAAAAGCTGACCGGATGTTAAATTTTGTGATCATGCGCAGTGCGTTTTGCTGCGGTGTTGCTTTTATTACTTTGCGCGCCCAACCAAAACCGCCATGCTACGCAGGCTATCAGTACAGTTGAGACAATTAAGCAACGGGCTTGCGTGTTTTACTAGTTATAATTACTGAATCGCCGTGTGCCCCGTGTTGTCAAATCTGTTGCCCGAGGATACAGGTTAGTCTTGAAGTTCTTAATTCTTCAAGACTAAGCGACTGCGAGCGGCGTGTGCATGCAGACAGTGAATTAGTATTGTCTTCTTTAGTCATCGCGTGATGAATGATTTATTCACCGATCTCTGTTCATTGTACGTAGTGTGTATCGGCAGCGCTTCCAACTTTTTATTTTGTTTGCTCTTGTGAACTGAGACACAATTCCAACATATCAAACGAGGTACCTTAAGTTTGTTACTTTGTCTTCTGGGGCATTTTGTTAAATACTTTCAAATCAATCTTAATAACTTCGGAGTAATTGCTGTGACCATGCCATGACCATGCAGGCACATGTTTGTGTTGCTAACTCTAGTGGTAATCATAAAGCTTTAAATTATACCTTCTTCAGCAGAAGGTAGCTTGATTACTAGGATGTTATTCAGTTTCCGGGACAAGGGTTCCGATCGTTAGATTCAAATCAAGTCTGAATCACTTCTCAGATCCGAATTCATTGAGTACTATGAGGTAGTGACGTATCATTTTTTATTCTGCAGAGCTCGAAGACCCTCAAAGACTTCAAAGACAGTTGCAATTTTGTTTTGCAGTATTGACTAGTAGTAAGTACATCTTTCCTTGTAACAGCATGGGTAGTAAAACCGCCAAAAAGAAAGTTGTTGATTCGGCGGTAGATTTAGCCATTGATCACTGTCGCAGCCAGTTTACTTTGCGCGCCCAACCAAAACCGCCATGCTACGCAGGCTATCAGCACAGTAGAGACAGTTAAGCAACGGGCTTGCGTGTTTTACTAGTTATAATTACTGAATCGCCGTGTGCCCCGTGTTGTCAAATCTGTTGCCCGAGGATACAGGTTAGTCTTGAAGTTCTTAATTCTTCAAGACTAAGCGACTGTGAGCGGCGTGTGCATGCAGACAGTGGATCAGTATTGTTTCCTTTAGTCATCGCGTGATGAATGATTTATTCACCGATCTCTGTTCATTGTACGTAATGTGTATCGGCAGCGCTTCCAACTTTTTATTTTGTTTCCTCTTGTGAACTGAGACACAATTCCAACATATCAAACGAGGTACCTTAAGTTTTTTACTTGGTCTTTTGGGGCATTTTGTTAAATACTTTCAAATCAATCTTCATAACTTCGGAGTAATTGCTGTGACCATGCCATGACCATGCACGCACATGTTTGTGTTGCTAACTCTAGTGGTAATCATAAAGCTTTAAATTATACCTTCTTCAGCAGAAGGTAGCTTGATTACTAGGATGTTATTCAGTTTCCGGGACAAGGGTTCCGATCGTTAGATTCAAATCAAGTCTGAATCACTTCTCAGATCCGAATTCATTGAATACTATGAGGTGGTGACGTATCATTTTTTACTCTGCAGAGCTCGAAGACCCTCAAAGACTTCGAAGACAGTTGCAATTTTGTTTTGCAGTATAAACTAGTAGTAAGTACATCTTTCCTTGTAACAGCATGGGTAGTAAAACCGCCAAAAAGAAAGTTGTTGATTCTGCGGTAGATTTAGCCATTGATCACTGTCGCAGCCAGTTTACTTTGCGCGCCCAACCAAAACCGCCATGCTACGCAGGCTATCAGCACAGTAGAGACAGTTAAGCAACGGGCATGTGTGTTTTACTAGTTATAATTACTGGTGTGTATCGGCAGCACTTCCAACTTTTTATTCGGTGTTTTCCACGGCTTTAAAGCACTTTATGAGTGTACCACCCATTCGGTATTTTACTCAATTTTGCGCTCGATTTTTGTTCAAAAACCGGTTCAAACCAGTTTGAACAACTGGTTTGAAAACGGTTCAAACCAGACAGCAGTTTCAACCACTTTGACCTCATGTTTGACACATCTATTGAAATACGAAACATGGGTGTAACTATATTGGATAGATTATTAAAAGAATATGCAATCAATAACGCTCAACAAAAACTGTATATGAGATTTCAAAAATTACAATAAGCTAATTATATGTTATATGGAAAGAGAAATAGTTTTATCATCATATTCTGTGAGAAATAAAAATAATAATAAACCAGAATACTATGTTACAAAATTCACAAGGCCAGTTTTGTTGAATAACAATCATGTGTATGTTATTGGCTTGAAATGAATTATAAACAATAGTTTCAATTAGTTCAACATGCATGATGTAAAATTTCCTGCTACAGATGTTAAGAAGGGCTACAGTAATAAAACAACAAAGTAAATATGATGAATATCAAATCAATTTGGAGTTTAATGAAACTACTTTTCGAATGACAATAACCATGAAAGAGAATTACCAACTTGATTTGACAAAAAATAATTTTTTGAATTGATAGGATTTGTTAAAAAATCATAAGAGCAATATCGATTGAAGAGTACCAAACCTATGCCACTTAAAACTGATATACTTAATTTCCACTATGATTTGGTCAATACAATCACTTGTTGACAGTGAAGAAAGTGATATTATATACAGTTTAAGTATTTCCGTTTTAAAACCTTCTTATTCATTTAGATTAGAACCAAGAAGAATCACATTTAATCCTGTTAATAAAAACGTAATCAGTAGTATCAGGATTTACTTAACAGACGGGAAAAGACGAGTGATCGATCGTAATAATCAAGACGCGGAATTTTCTCTTATTTAAAAACCTATTCGATTATATGCAGTAACTATATAATATAATGAGACTTAAAGAAGTTATGAGAATTTATCACCCTATGTTGGGTAGATTTGTTTGAAAACACAAAAGAAGCCGTCTAATTGTGGATAATATTTTCCAATCTCCAAAAAGTGTTGCAAATTCAGTTATCAAAAAATTTGCTAAACCTTTAGCCAAAAAATAAAGCAATATAATCAGGAAGTTTACATGCTGGAGAGAAAAGAAAAACTGCAGAGAAAAGTGGAGATTTGATAATGAAGAAATAGCAAGTTAATTTAATCAACGTCAGTAGACCTAAATCAACAACATTAACAAAACAAAATCCCAAAGAAGAAGCGGAATCAACAGATAGTATTAAACCGTTTGGTACCTGAATGAGGATTAAATCGAAAAATATCTCACAGTATAGATGACATCTAGATCAAATGAATACTTACAAGGAAATGAGTTTCATTGAGATATCAATTAGCTGATTTAAAATGGTTATAAATTTACAATTGCGGATAGATCAGTACTGATTTTACGATTTGTATAATGCCTATTTTGAGGTTCAATTTTAGCTTCGGAAATTAGCAGATAATGGTGGCTATGCTAATGCTGATTGTGGTACTGTAATTAATGGTGTACATAGTTTTATTAAAATAAAACATTTGATGACTAAAATTACAGGTTAATCCATACGTGTAGCAAAAAACACATTTTATGGTCACTCATAATACAACAGCAAACACAAATACAGGATTTGAAGCCCTGCAGATTTCATCGAAAGTTATAACTAATGCTTGAGCTAATGAAGGCGGAAAAGACGTCAATGTGATTATACCATTGAACAGATGCTTTCAGCTTTTTAAAGAGTTAAAGGATAAAATGCTGGTACCAATGCAATTGCAATTTAACATATTGTAGAATTGATTGATGTGATTGATGACTTGGTTCATAAAGCTATGCTGCGGATAATGGCCAAGTTTCTGTCAATAGGTTCATTTTATGGGTTGCAGAATTGTATCTATCATAGATTTGACAGTTCATTTTTGGAAAAAAAATAATGGAAATACGTGAGAGAGATGTATGAAGTTTCCGCACCTACACAAACATCGGGCTTTTTCCAAATTTCAAAAAATATTGACAATTTCAAACATATTTCTATGTACTTATTCTGAAAATTCGCCATACATAATGAACACATTTTCATTACCTGGGGATGTATCTCTTAGTAATCGTAGATTGGACTACTCTAATGATGTTTTTTATCCGGAAACTGAGTATAATAGTGAATCTAAAACAAGAATTTTTAATGATACAATGACTTAATTATGCCATGAGAAAGAATGAATATAGTACTGGAACACAGCTTAATACCTGAAATTATAGCTCATTGTACCCTTTGATCTACTTCGATCTCACTTGTCAACTGGAGAAGGTAACAAGATCATGAATAGCTCATTTTCAGATACAGATTATCTGGAAATGGGAACCAAATTTTTGCTGCAAATGCTGTTGTTCTTTATGAAGTAATTTTTAAGCTTGATAAGATTAGTAATAATAATAATAATAATAATGATAGGCCCAACTTTAGAAGCAAGTAAAAAGGAAGAACGAGGGATTCTTTTATTTCCATTTATAACGATATTGGGGAAATATTAAAACAAACCCCAAAATTATAAATTGGTGATAAGGTTGGAGTTTAAAAATTAATAAAAAAAATAAGGAAATTTAAGGTAAATTTTATGAAGGAAAACTATTCAAAGCCAAACACGCATATTTTTAGGGTTGATAAAGTAATTAAAAGGGGTTATAAAAATAAGAAATCTTGTGTATGGAAGGGCAATAGTGATGATTTCAAGTCATGGGTCCCATTAAAGGACATGCAAAACGTGTCTGTGTGTAATGAAAATTTACCATTTTTGTAAAGAAACGTACCCAATATATATATATAACTCAGTGACAACCCTTGAGGGGTGTCTATTGCTGCGACACCCTTAAAAATTTACGATCACCTACCATTTTTACCAAGGGCCAAAAAAATTCAGACGCTGGGTTCTACAAGAGGTTCTTCCAAAAATCTGAAAATATGGTTAATTTATTTCAAATTATTCGATAACCCATACACTGAACAATTCAAAATTAAAAATAAATTTGACCTTCACACAAAGGTTCTGCAGTTTATTATAAAATTCTTCCCCAGTGCTATCACTTGATTGGGTGAATTACGGGACGCTAAAGAGAAAAGAATCGAATCGTGGGAAAAAAAAGGAAAGTGAAAGGCACCCAGGCCGAACAATCATGGCAAAATCGTCAAATATACTAGTTAATGCATCAAGTTCAAATCACCTACCAATAATTATGTGATTTCTTATGCTCAACCACAAATGAAAGAAAAATATTGACTGGAAAATTACAAGTTCATTATAAACAATGATTATGATGAGATTATAAAACACATAATATGCTTACATAAAGTGTGTTAGAATACCCTATAAATTTTGTAAATGTTGTCTTAAATCCCAGAAGACATTAAGAGAAATGGTTCCATCGAAATATGAAGTTATATTTTTGGTTTTAAAAATCATGGTAAGCAATATATTTTCATCAGTTATTTACCGTCTTAACAAAGACCCTGTTATTCATTAATTTAAAAAAGTCTTTCTCAACACTATTTTTAGCGGTCATTCTCTTTTGTGTACTAAAGTCAATATAGTCTTTCAACCACGACGACTGAGGTGCTCTAAGTATTTTAGAGTCTTTCAATCCAAGTTTCAATTATAATTGTAGAGTACGGTGGTATAATACATATTCCATCTCCGTAAAATCCAACTAGTGGTCTATTATCAATGCTGCTTTCTGATTGGTTGAGCTACTATTAGCCTTTATGCTATAGCCTACTAGTAGCGAAAAGCGCCAGCTTTGAAAACCATAACAATGGCGGCTCAATCGCGTCTTGCTAGCTAAAGTTGTTGTCGCCCGCATGGCCTCTGAGTCAATAGCCCCTTTGGCCTTCGGCCTTCGGCCTCATTATTGTTCAAGGTTGGAATTAGCTATCAATTTTGACTTGTCCAATGCTTATATTGTATTTCCTTCTATTTTTTGCAATACTTACTTAACACACGTTTTTCCATATTATTTTTTGCTGGCGCTAGTGGGTAGTCCGGCATTACGTAAATCATTCAATTCCGATGGATATTCTAAATCACATTCCAATAACAATCCAATTTTACTGTCATCTTTCAATTTTGGTAAATTCAAGTTGCCACTTTTAATAGTCAACTATTCAAAACTACGTGTAGGAAGGTAGTGACTAATAGCTTAAGCCATATAGATTATTAGCATCCAGATACATGATATATTTACTAGGTTGTAAATCATCATAATTTGTTGTTGTTATTGTTGGTATTCTCCAATATTTTGTAAATTACCATACATTCTGAGAATGTTGATATTGGACATATATGATATTCATCCATTAGTTGGTATAAAACTGCTCCTTAGTTGGTAATTGATTTTGTTCAAATTTTTCAAAACTATTCATGTAACCACAAGGACAAACACCTTTCTGTGTCATGATATAAGATCCATTTTTTCTCCTTTGAATTCTTTTAAGGTGTATTTAAACCCATTTTCAGTAGAACTTTAAATTTTACTGACTAATAGCCATAAACTGAAATGCATCAATGAGCACATGTTGATCACCTTACATGAAGGCCGTTTATTTTTTCCATATTATTTGGAATTACATCAAAGTTAAATTAATGTTTTTCCTCACCTTTCTATTCTAAATTTATACTTCTTGGTCATTTCACAAATTTGCTGCATTAGGGAATGACTGTCGCAACCTCGTAAATTATGAAATATGACTGGAATCTCATCAGTCAGTGTAAAATTTATATTGCATTCCAGACTGCTGTTCAAAACCTCTGTATCTACCAGTAATATGACGATGATCTTTAACTTTAATGACCTTCTCAATGTGCTGTTTATTACACAAATGTGGCGGTTTTGAAATCCAATCTGTCCTGCTTTGAAAGAATGATCTTTTTATTGCAGCATTTTGTCTTAATGATATTATACCATATTACTGTTTTCTTGACGTTCATTTATTTGCTCGGTGATAGCCCTAACATCTGCACTAATCACTAATGGAACAGCTAATTGTTTTTTTTTTAGATTTCACGACCCTTTTCAGGTATTTGAGTAGGCTGTTTACCCTTTATCACTAAACAAATCTCTTTATTGAGAATCTCATTTGAAGCCAGTAAAATGTTGTAGACAGTACATGCAAAAGTATTTTCTCTCTTTATGTAATGTTAGAAAAACGAAAAGCAGTGTAACAAGGTAAACAGGTAGACAAAGCAGCAAAAATAAAAAAAATATTAGGCAGAAGTATAGTGGGACCCCGATTTAACGATATTCGATTCAACGATATTCCCGGTTTTACGATGGAAATGTAGCGACCCAAGCATAACATTTTTCTCGATCCAACGATATAATTGATACCCCTGATTAGTTGATGTACCATTCAACCAGTTTGTGGATCTAGATAAAAAAGGTTGCTACCGAAAAGCAAAAAACGGAAAGGGATGCAACAAGGGAAGCTTTGGAGGCAGTTTCAGCCGGACGATTAAGATTAACCATGAAGACAAGAAATCAGACACCGACAATGATGAGATATGCGTAATAGAACCGACACCCCTTACCCCTGTGCAAGCTACGGAAGCAGTTGATGCCTGAGAGACGTTGTGATGTCCTTTGAAGAACCAGGGACAAGAGAGCGAGAGTTTCTTCGTTCCCTTTCTAAGATGGAGGATGCCTTTTGAAAGTTGGAAGTCAAAGAAAAGCGTCAAGCCAAACTTCAAGAGTACTTTCGGCAATGACCAACGAAATATGAAGACTACTGTATATGGACATGGGATGTGGGATGGCTAAGTTATGTTGCAAAAACTGTGGAAGGACTTGATGATGTGTTTCGGTTGTTGTAATTGTGATCATTTGCCCTTTGCAATTAAAATGCATACGGAGACTTACTGATTTTATTGACTGCACTTGGAAAAATTAATTATTATAGAACCGCGATTTTACGCTATTTTTAGTTGCTTCCCCGTCATATCGTTAAATCGGGAGTTCGTTTACAACGACATCCTGATTTAACGGTATTTATTTTGCTGTCCCCTTGCGATATCGTAAAGCCGGGGTACCACTGTATTTATGCAAATGCATTATGCAACTAAAGTAAACAGTTTAAGCGTCTACTTGTCTTCGCAATACGGCTATCCAAATGAAAGAAATTTACAGAGTTAACCAGCTGCACAAGATGAAAAAATGCTCGAGTAGAGAGGGTCTAAATCTATCTGCAACTCGACGTGATGGACATTGATATTGATAATTTTTACGGAATTGCAAACTGCTAAGAATTAAATTTTGTTGCTTAAGAGCGGCCGTCCGTAAATATCGCCTCGGGGTGTGCAAAATGAAAAGATCGAAAATCCCCAAACTCTGTAAGAATATAGGTCTAGGTAAACTATTTCTAGAAAAATAACTTTTAGTTCGATTGGATATTTATTTTACGCGTACCGCGACCGAGTCGGTTCGGAGGCTCTCGGATCAGTTTTCACAGGCTCAAGACCATATATTACTTAAAAATCGTTTAAAAATTAAAGAAGTAACAAACTGTGCCTCTGAAAATCTTAATAGAAAGAGCACAACTTAAGCGATAGTTTCGATGTACAATTTTCCTATTCGACAGCAAATCTAATATTTTTCGGATTTTTAATAATTTTACTTATTTTACCGATTTTTGACAGACATAAAATTGGCAAATTTCAGACACAAAAATCGTT
>OZ037776.1:27953873-28068873 GCA_964035525.1 Porites cylindrica | reverse complement strand
AAAGCAGAGGCTGAGATTTTGAAAAGGATAGATATAATTGTTGAAACATCTGTAAATACAATACAATTTTATGTTTTTAACTTAACCGTATAAAATTATTCCTTTCTCTGAACGGCGAAAAACCAAAAGCCAAAACGGCCAAGTGTCGTTTGACGTGACATCTTAACCTCGCTGACTGCAACGAAAAGCGATGGAGCACGTGCACAATGTAACGCCATACAGATCTAGATACCAAACACTTGTAATTGATACCCCAATAAATTCTAAAACGGAAAAGCCATAAGCTATAATTTAAGAATAATACAAGAATATTTTCAGCCTAAAATCGGCAGAAAAATAAGAATATTCAGCCTGGGCCGGAAAAACAACATTCTTATATATAAAAAGGAGTGTATGGTACAACAGTCCGTACATTAAAGGCTGCACGCTGCACGCCTCTGCTGTCCTTTTCAGGTTCAAGGATTAAAGTCGAATGCTCTCCCACTGGAAGAGCTTAAGATGTTCTCTTTGTGGATGACAACATCATAGCAAACTAGGAACTAGGAACCAGTCAGTTATATTTACGCGTTGCGTGGACATGTGCATTCAAACGGTTTTTCCTATTAGCGACAAAGCTTCCTGCCAATCTTGCAGCTGCTGACGGCGTTGTGTACTCAAGTGATAACGGTTGCAGTAGTCTTAGGACGTCTCAGATTTTTTTCAATATCTTAGCTGATAAGATCTTTTTTTCCTAGATCAAACAAAGGCAGCCAGCACGCAGGATCTTCGACCACGGCTTCTGCATTTTATTTCTTAAACCAGAAGTGGAAGGTTATCATAGTGTGTTCAATCAGTCAATTCGGTTTATTTTCTCTCATATTTTAACTAGTGATAAGTTAGAGCCTTTTTAAAGATTGCTGTTTACAATTATAAACGTTTCTATTGAATTTGTTGCCCACTACAAAACTTTAAGAAATAAACTCCAGAAGCCGTAGACGAAGATCCTCTGCTGGTTCTCAACGTTGGATCTCTAGTAAAAAAGGTCTAATCAGCTAAAATATAAAGAAAAAAAATTGAGACGTCCTAAGACGGGATATTTTCAGGCTGGGATAGTTTTGAATGACTGTCTAGGCCTACTTAAATTGTTCATTTAGCTTCCGGTTTGAAGTGCATTGCACTTCCGTTTCTGTGTCACGCAAACGTGTCATTCCCGCTCAGTGATATATACAAGTATTTGGCACAGGATGGGAAGACAGTATGCTGTTGCATATTTTTGTTAGGCTTTAAAAATTGGTAGGTGTATAAATAGGGTTTCTTAGTATCATATTAAGAAAGTTACAATTCCACGTTGAATTGCGTGAATTTTTTTGAGTTCTAAAAAGCTATGGGCAATGGGCTTTCGACCGCGACAACTTACGAAGAGTAAAAATATTGGAATACGTAAAATGTAATTTGTTAGCTAACGGTTCCCAACAAAATGCGCAGAACAAGGCATATAGCTGCTTCAAAACAAATTGTCGCGGCAAATGGAAAGAATTCCATGCGGAAAAACGCAAAAGTACCTTGTTAACCGGGAGTATCGTTGTTTCTGCCCTTCGAATGTAGTGACAAAATGGCGTGTTTTGACCTCAAGGGTCGCTTTTGTTTGGCGTTCAAAAATTTGCCCTGCAGGAGTGCCCAAAAATGTTATTGCATCTATTTGAGGAAGACACCTTGCTCTTTCTATCGGTAGGTAAGTTATGGCTCAAAGCCGTATACCAAGTAGTGATTTTTGTGTCTGAAATTTGCCAATTTTATGTCTGTCAAAAATCGGTAAAATAAGTAAAATTATTAAAAATCCGAAAAATATTAGATTTGCTGTCGAATAGGAAAATTTACATCGAAACTATTGGTTAAGTTGTGCTCTTTCTATTAAGATTTTCAGAGGCAGAGTTTGTTACTTCTTAATTTTTAAACGATTTTTAAGTAATATATGGTCTTGAGCCTGTGAAAACTGATCCGAGAGCCTCCGAACCGACTCGGTCGCGGTACGCGTAAAATAAAAATCCAATCGAACTAAAAGTTATTTTTCTAGAAACAGTTTACCTAGACCTATATTCTGACAAAGTTTGGGGATTTTCGATTTTTTCATTTTGCACAGCCCTAGGCGATATTTACGGACGGCCGCTCTTAAGACTCATTTCGCTGATTCCTTCTTGAACTGGTAACATGGACCGCGGTTTGTTGCTTTTTTGGTGAGAAAACTTCGTATTTCGTTTTAGAATAAGTACTGACCGGTCAACTGTTTTTTGTTCGGTTAAAGATGAAATTTTTTTGAACTTTTTCTGGAAGATAATTTTTTTCTTAAATTGTTGACTTTTCATTTATTTGCAAATAAGGAGGACCGTCAATATAAAATTTCATGTTTCTTGGTATTCTTTATATAAAATGTTCATCCTAATCGGTATTCCACTGTTTCAGTCATTCAAACCCGTATTTCCCCAGAGGCTGAATTCCAAGCCCTCCCCTGACTTTTCCTTTTGCAGAGTTCTAAAAGGTAGAAAGGTCCTTACACGTGATTAAATCCGCGCAGTCAATTGGACAATATGCCTACTAATTATTAATGAGTTTTTGAATTTTACTTCTGTCAGACGTATTAAAGTCTTTTATTAACACATGATGTGTTTTGATCCTCTGTAATCAAAAGCAATTTCATATGATCTTTATGTTTCCCCTTACTTATGAATGATGGATAAATGTTAGCTGTTTATTTTCTTATCTGAAGACATTAATGTTGATATTCTGTTTTTCAATTGTATTTATATCCCTTAATTTCAAAGGAAATTAAAGTTCACTGTAATCTAATTTTTCAATGAAGTTTTAACAAGATTTTTTCTCTTTGCCCATCTGTTTTCTATGGATTTATATCTAGCGCTATGAACTGACCCTGAGGGGGATAGTTGTTTTAGTAATTACCAAATCAGTTTACATTTTAAAGTCTACCTAGAGTTATGAAAACCGGGTTTGCAAAAATTTTGTAATTTTTCTCAACTTCCCCTGTCTAATTGCTTGTTTACTGTGTTGTTTGCTCATGTCGATTTTTGTTTTGCTTGTTTTGTGGTTAGGGATTTGTGTAGAAGTGGAATTAGACAGAATTACTTTCATACCCCCCCCCCCCCTCCGTTTTTTTTCCTTACCCACAATTCTTTCTTTGAACACAAGTGACAGTTATTTGAAATCAGCGCGCGCCTAAAGCTGGTTTCGGTGCCGTTTAGCGCAGTTTAGTTTTATGTATTGGTCACCTTGAGAAAAGTTTCCAGGAGAGCATCATGTAAAGCTCTGAGATGGGACAAAGTTATTACGATTCGCAGAGTCTGCATCGTCCAATATCGTATTATATTCTCGTTTCATTTGGCTAAACGGATCAATCACCCTGATCCGGGCTGAGACAGAAAGTTACGATATTGTTCGCTTTTCTAAGGTGACCACTAAGTCTTTGGCCTCGGAAAGAGGCTCTTAGGAGTCAAATGAATTAGGTGAGAGAATAAGTTCTTTTCTGAGTTTTTTTCTGGTGTGAAAACAAGGCTAAGGTGATCTGCCGACCGTGCGACTCTACATCCGGGAACTTGAATAAGACGACTGTAAGAGAAAAGTCCAGAGGTGTTTATCTGGCCATAGGCCTAGCTTTCCCGAGTTATTGTATGATATTTCGCTTATGTTAAACGAGAGGAGATTATGCGTGGTTGTGGATAGTCTTATCAGTGCCGTAAAAGTGTGTGATTGTGTGATTTCCGCATGGTGTTGACAGGTATGTGATTGCGTGGTTGAACTGCGGTTTCGCCAAAATATTCTGTGCCAGGCATTAGTATTGTTTCGTCGGTGTTTAGCTTAGCTGATTGTACCTTGGAAAAGTAACTCTCGACTCAGGAAAATTGGATCTTGGTCTAGTTTCAACGGGCTCTAATGGCATTGCACCATAGGCCAGTTTTTGCGGATAAGAAGGTGATAATTTCTGCACTATGTTTCATTCAGTTTGTTGTCTATTCCATGCGGAATCCTGTTGTTTATCGGACCACGAAAAAAGTAGTGTTTTGCTAACTATTTAAGTTGTTATGTAAGCCTTAACCAGGCACTCTTTCGCTACAGTTCTCTCAACTTAAAAATTTCTAGACTGCGTCATTTTAAATTTGGACTCGTTGGAATGCTTATGAGGCCTACTCTGGGACCTTAAGTCGCCGTAATTTTAGGCGACTTGAGGCGATTTAAGGCGACTTTAGGCGACTTATGAGAAAAAGGTGACATTTAGGTGAGTTACATGTTAGTGAATATGTTGCAGTTAATTTTTAATTTCAGTTAATTTTTGCTTTTCCTTTGTTTTAAATTCATTAGCATACATATCCATGCTCAGAAACAATGGAAAAATAAAAATTAACTGAAATAAAAATGAACTACAACATAAACAAAATCAAAATCTACTGATAACACTACCTCTCTGGGGACACAAAGTTGTAGTATAAGTTAATTCAGTCTTCAAGATATCTACATTAGTCTTCCAAATTTTCAACAATCTCAGCTACCTAATATTTTGAACATTAAATATCAAGGTAGCTTGGTTAGTAACATTTGCGAAGCAGCTCTAATATCCTTGTTCTGGGCCCTGAGGTACTAAATGAATTACCAGCATTTTGAGTTTCCCTTCAACATGACTGGCAAATGGACAATAGCATTTTTAACAGTCCAATCCTGGCATGTACTCTAATCCTGATACACACACAGGGGGCCCAGAACTAGGATTTTGCCACTGTTTTACAGATGGACTTAATCCAGAGTTTAGTTCCATCTGTGGCACAGCCTAATATCAAGGGTGTTGGTTTAGTATTACATTAGCAGAGGCAAAATCTGAGTTAGAAGCAACCAAAAGGGTAAATTTTCTCTTGGTCTTTAAATGCATTATTTTACAAGGGACGAAAAATCAATGGTTCCTGCATTTCTTTTTCCAAAAAATAAAACCCTAAAAGTAGAGTATTTCAAGACATCTCTGTAAAATACTGTAAGCTGTTTTGTAGCAAAAACTTTACATTGAAGTGTCTTTTTTTCATAATTTGACAACAAACATTTAAGTAATTAATTTAAAACATCTAAAATCACTTATCGATATCGCACATTATGGAAATGACGATCCCCATTGTATGTCTTGGCAGTTGCCCTGCCAATGTTTGTCCCCACACGTTTGGCAAAGAGGGTGTTTTTCCAATTGAATTCAAAACAAAAAGTTTGTAGTTCTCGCCGTATATATATTGCTCCTTTCCTGTCTCAGTCAAACAAAACACTTCCAAATACATGCTTCGCTAGTGAACTGTACTCTCTTATCCATGGTCTCTTTGGAAACTTTCCAGTCGGGTTGATTTCATGAGTGTGTTTATGCACCAGCAGAAACAACTTCTGTAGTTGCTCCGAAGCTAAGCTTAGTTGGGAGCAACTACAGAATACAGGGCCATATTTATCTAAGAAACTAATTCAACCAACCTCGCTCTGTTCCACGCGGCAGCGTTTACTCTCTCAGCACAAAAGGAAGCATTATGCGTCATGTTTAAACCGATGGCAGTACCAAGTGTAAACATTTCCATTATTATGTCGGAAATTTCCATTTAAAAGGAGATCTTTAAACGAAAACGCGACGTACAATTGCCAACAACAAGAGCACTTTTCTATCCGCCATTTTGCTTCTCCCAGAATTCCACTGCAGTCGCAAGCTAATTTCCATTGTTTCTCGGTCCCGCCCTCTCCCCGCCTCCAGACCAGTTAGTCACGTGATCAAAACACAATACTTTCTGGGCGGCCATAACGTGGAGGAAAGAACAGTATTATTTCGCTTTTCTACGTTCTTCGTCAATAATGGTCGATTACATCAAATCGTTTGGCAGGGAGCAATCACGACAACATAAACAAAGAGCAGTTTTACGCACCTTCGATGTACAAAGCTTGAATTTCTGTCTGGAAGGGAAGACCTAACGAGACGACTGTACAAGCTAAGCTAAGTGTTCAAGTTTATAAGAGTGATTGTGTTTCTGTCAATGATAGATGGATATAATTCGACGGTAAATACAGATCAGAGGTTGTTGTGTTTTAGTTGCTCTTAAAATCTGGGCCGGTAAATTACATGGAAACTTTTTTCGACAGACCTTTAGGCTTGTATTAACTACCAGAAAATTAAGATTAATGTTGTGGCGGCAATAATTGTTTTTTTTTTCTCTCTGCAACCTACCTGTATTGATCTTAGTTACTTGAAATGTCTTTCCATGTTGGACTCTCACAAAGCAGTAGAAAAGAGACTCACTTTTTTAATTATATTTTGTTCAGGGTGCAAAGAAAGTCAGCTTTACAGCTTGCCTAGCATACACTAGCCTGAAAGCATTTTTGACTGACCCCAATTTTTTTTTTATGAATGGGACTGATTACAGTTCTTCTGTAATCTGAATTCTCTAAAAAACTTTACTTGCCAGCCAGGCAGGTTAAAAACGCAGTTCACTAGCCCAATCATAAAATCCATTACCCCAGGGCTATTGCCTGGACACTACTCTGTCTACTCTCTTTGCACACTGTTTAATATAATTTAGCTAGAACTTGAACCTTTGAATGCCTTTTTAAACAACACTTTTACTCAGAAATATGAGACAAACCTCCCGGATGAAATTAATAAAATACCTGTACAAGTGACTGGATGAAGTTGTGTACTATATGTTTTCATTTTTGCATAAACAACACAGGAATGATTATTCTTGTAATGCTTACGACTAATTATTACGTGTATTAAATTGCGTAAAGTAATTAAATGTATAAATTAGAGGGCTGGAGAAGAAATTAATGGGTCTTAAGTCACTATGGGAGGTATTTTGTGGGGGTTGGGGTGGGTCTGTGGCTAATATTATTGAACATGGGTTATTACACACTTTATGAGAAATCATGCATTCTGGAAATAGAAAACTAAAAAAGTAGTAACTACAAGACAATTTGAACCTCGTTAAGGTTTGAATGATGTAAAATGACTTAAGGCAACTAAAGGCGACCTAAGGCGACTTCAGCCGATTTTAGGCGACTTAAGGCGATTTTAGGCGACTTAAGACGATTTTAGGCGACTTAAGACGATTTTAGGCGACTTAAGGCGACTTTGGGCGACTTTAGGCGACTTTAGGTCCCAGAGTAGGCCCCTTCAGGGGACCATTAACTTACTGCCCGGCGTCAGTTAAAGGCTTTTAATCGGCCTTCGAATGAGTTTTGTTGTTTTCAATTGCCAAGGAGTAGAATGAGTTGATATTTTTGCTAACCCGGTTTTCAAAAATCCAGGTATAAAGTACCTTTTTGTAAATAAAAGACGTCACTTAGTTAAGAGATTGTTTACGTTTCAATTGACAATGTTTCGGGGATCATTTTTTTTATGATGTTGTTGCAAATCCAGTAAGACTTTTTTTTTCTACCGACGAGTAAATACCGACAAGCCAAATGTTGTCTCTTTCTTGGTATTTGTTGGTGCAGCTGCTTCATTTACCGCTAAGAGTTCATCTTTCGAAACTGTCGCGAAACGAGAAGCCATTTTGACTCCCGTCCCAAAACAGTGAATATCCAAGGATATTCCGAGTTTCGGCAGTCAATCAGAACGCGCGAAAATTGCTATCCACTGATTTGGTAAATACTAAAAAAAGTTATGGGCCATAGTATGAACACCTATCCGATATGTGACTCTACACTTTAGAGATCGGCGCGGCGCAGCTTCGCTTCGTAACAGAAATCGCGCCGATCCAAATCACTGTTCTCATGTTTGAAGAGAAGCCCTATCCAGCATGGTCTTCGTGCCGGCGCAAAAGCTATCTGGTATAGTAGTGTGGACATAGCCTCAATATATCGAAATTGGTCTCTTAAAAAAATAGATATATGATTATGAGCTGACTGAACAGTCCATCCTCTACCTTGGCTTAACCACTCACCGATTTTATTCATGATTTGCTCTTGACCTATTTTCAAAGAATCAGCGATTTCATTTCCATTAATTATTATGGAAATAACCTGATTTAGTAATAGGCTCAGCATCTTGCAATTGTGATGGCTTTTCGAGAGAAATTTTCATTTTTTTCAATAAATTTACAGTGCGACCACACGAACCGAGGCCACCCAGACAAAATGTTGAAACAAATTTTGAGATTAGTTAATCACAAGTGGAGATCTAAACAATGAAATTGCGCATAATTGTACTCAGGGCTAGTTCAAAATACGTTGCGAACCATTTTACTAAAGGATATAGATAAGGAATCGTGACATTTGTATAAATCAAGCTGAAACATGTTTTGACAACGGTTGGGTAGGCCGGTATCAAAGCCAGCATTGGAGAAATTTTGCACAATTCGAACTAAACGCGACGGCCGCTCATTTCATTTCGCAGTTTCGGTAATTTGACAGTGCTATATACAAAGATCGTTTACATTTAACAATTATTCGCCGAAGGCGAAGTTAATATTGTTGAATAATCCCCGAGACGAAGTCGAGGGGATTATTCAACAATATTAACTGAACCAGTGGTGAATAGTTGTTTCAGTATATACACACGAAGTGATCTCAACAGAATCAGAAAGGAAACCATGAAAAAAACGATTAGATTGATTCACGGGTGAATTCATGCGTGAACATGTAGCCGTAAACAGCAGACGCACAACAGTTGGATCTTTACAGTATTTTAAAACATGGCAAATCATAGTTTTAATTTTTTTGTAAGCTTTAATTAGCATCAATGATTGAAAAGAAAACGTTGAAAGTTTAAATAACTCCCCTTTCTGAGAAGAAACTCAGAGCTTTTTTTTCTTCTGTCAACTCACCGTGAATGAGACAGTTTTTTTGTCGCTTCTTGCAAATGCTGTCAACAGCGGCTACGATCGAGGTGAGCGCTTTTTATCTGCAGTGCAGTGTTCCTTGCCATGTTAACTTGCTGGCACGTACAGTTTTCGAAAATATTTGCTTTCCTTTTTTTCTCCATAAATTAACTTCTGTTTCCAGGCAAATTTGGTCCTGAGAGGAAATCCCAAGTTCACAAAACAGTGACAAAGCGGCCTCGTTTTCCTCTGTAGTGGTCAATAACTAACCATTGCTACGAGCGTATGAAAGTCAACTACAGTAAATCACTTCGCAATAAAATCACGCTGTTTAAACAACATGAAGTCTTTTCTTACCTTCAAAATCGTCAACTCTGGGATATTCTTGTATTTTAAAAAACTTTTTACTCTGAAACATGGCAAAACACCCAGTTCACGACAGCGATTTTGTTTTGCTTTATATTCACCGCCTAGCGCGGTGAATATAACGTCATAGTCCGAGATAGCGAAACAATCAGATTGCTTGAGTCTGTATATACTAAACATGTATATCCGACTGGATTTGCAAAAACATGGGTATAGAAATCTCCCTAATATAGCTGCTGACTGAATCTGGTAGTGGAGCATGTTTTTTTTTTTCTTTTTCACAGTTACTTTTTTTTTATTAAGGGTCAGTGTCCCGATTGTGCGCACGCGCGAGCACCATCTGTTTTTTCTTCTAAAGAAAATTGAACTGTCATGTGTATTGACTCGACAAGATTTCCTTCCGCACCGCACCGCCGACGGAGATTTGTTGTTTACATTCTCAAGTAATATTTTAGACTTTCGAAGAAGTTTTTCGTCTTATTTAAAATTTGGCTCGCGGCACGAAGACTCATCGCGATTTTGTAGCTAACAGGGCCGCCTCGCGACCCGAAAATCTCGTTCCGCTCGCTTTAAAGACAGCTTTTCTAATGTGAAACTAGTGTCAGAGGTCAATTGTTCCAAGTCCAGTAATATTTATCTGATTTGCTCGCCTTCTAGCCTCAAACGTTTGAAAGATATAAATTAAAATGCAATCTCAACGCGATGAATTATAGCGAAGGTTAGTCAAAAATTACATTTATATGATTTCATTAACAGTAGTTTTTCTAAACATGTAGCGCCTGTTTGTTTGATTTTTTGGGCCGTAGGGAGTTTCATTTAAAAGTTTACTAATGCGTCGTTGCAAAACATTCTGCTTCACGAAGCTTAATTCCACAAGATCTCCTCAGTCACATCCATGTCTCAATGGTTTCTTTCTTTCTGTTTCATTTCTGCGTATTCTTTTCACAATTATCTGAGCTTGTATGGAGGCTGGCAGAAAAAATAAGCCTTCAATCGACATCAAAGCGCTTCCCATCTTTTGGTCCTCCGGCCAACGGCAATAAAAGTAACGCCAAAAAATCCCGATTTCGCCCAAATCGAAACTCAACGGGAACAGTATATCAATGATCTGTAATCGTGAGAAGTTTTAGTGTGGTATCGAATTCGGCCAAGTGCGATGCAAACGGTTTTTTTAAGGTTCTCTTACTCTCCTCGCATCTTTCGATTTCGCGACATCCTGTCCAGAAATCAAAGTTTGGTGGATGCGCAGTAACGGGATACTGTTCCTTTAATTTGTACCGAATATATACTGTCTAGACTGCAGTATTTAGACTTTGATGAGTTTCTCACTGGTATTAATTTACCACCCCCCCCCCCCCCAAAAGGGTTTTCATAACTTCCCATAATTCGCTCTGAATGTCAGTTTGAAATCAGCGCGCGTATTAGAATGAACTCGGCTCTCGTAGTGGGTTTAGAGTTTTTTTGGCTGCCTTGAGCAAAGTTTTCCGGAAGGCATCATTAGGCCTTATGAAGGAACAATTCTCACGTCTGGCAAAGTCTGCTGCGTCCAATATCTCCTCGTATTTCGTCTCATTTCGGGCTACACTGGTGAAAGACTGATCCCGGGCTTGAGACGGAAAGGTTGGATATTGCGAGCTTTGTTGTTGGCAGTAACAAGTCTTTGGCCTCACAAAGTTGGTTCTGGGGGTGGTTCGGCGAGATGGAAATTGAGGCTGATTTCTGACCAGGCCAAAGAAGGGGCGCGTTGTATGTCTCCTTTTCAAACGCTGGTTTACATCCGGGATCTTGAATAAATCGACTGTCAGTGCGTCGAGAAAAGTTCCATGTGACGTTTTATATGCAGAAAGCGAGATTTTTACGATGTTTCGCCCGTGTTAAGTGTGGAAGTATTATGAGTGGTTTTTAGAAGTGTTGTGATTGCCGCCAAAGTCATTTATTGTGTGATTTACCGAAGGTGTTGACCGGTATGTGGTCGAGCTCGTGTTACCAGAAAACTTTGTGCCAAGCATATAAGCGCTTCGTGAGTGTTTAGTGTCGGTAATTTTGCCTTAGAAAGCCTATTCTGAGCTGTGTTGTTTCGCTGTTTAAATCTAGTGTTTTCGGCAGAGACTTAGCTATGGGCCTCATGGTTTGACTGACTAAAAAAGTATACCTACCGACGTTTCAAACTCGTTGTTTATTTAATCGCAAAATCCTATTACTTCTGCGAGAAAAATTTACCGTCTGTTGCCAACAATGACGAAGCTGTGTTTGTTAAGCCTTAGCTAGTGACTTTTCACTGTTTTCCATTCGACTTAGATGTCAAATTGTTAAAATGCACTTGAAATTTCTTTAGCCACGTTTTAGCAAATCCAGTCAGATATACATATACGTTTATATAGACATTCAAGCAGTAATTTCTTAATTTTCTCTCCGGTTCAATTTCAGATGGAGGGTGATTCTTTGTAAAATGTGAAGTTTTAAAGGCCTGTCCGGTTTTGATTTACCGTTTGTTCACTCTGCCCTAGCACTTTGTGTCTCGACAGGTGTCTCGAAAAATTACAATTAGTTTAGGACTTGAAAGCTTCAATACTATATGGCAGGGAACAGAGCGACGACAAAGGGACCTACAGCTAAATTCGTTGTATCGCGCTGCTGCTTGGAAGGAATTTTAGGTTTTTCTGTCACGTCAAGCATCGTGGCGGACCTCCTAGGAAACAGATGCTTGAACGAGTTCAGAAGGTGATGGTCTGTGATTTCAAAATTTGTCTCAAAATTTTGTCAGGATGGCCACGGTTCGTGTGGTCGCACTTTAAAACCCTTTGTTTGATTCAGTTCTAAGATTTTTAAATGGTGTTTAATTCTTGTAGCTAAATAAAAGGTTTCTTATCATTTTTATTGGTAATGGCGGAAAAAGTACATCACTTTAGGGCCCTAGCCTGCTCAATAAATTCAGTCCGAGGTACTGGTACTAATTATTGCACTAATTTTTTGCATTCTAAGAACTGGAACATGTTTTATGGGTAATGCCTTCTTTTTTAAAATTCTTCTTCTTCAACACTTATGAGTTCGTGGTAAAGGAACGGTTTTTTTTTTTACATCATTATTTCTAAGTTGCATTAGTGGTTCAATGATGTTATCTTCATATTCCTTACCATATTTTTAACACTAGCTGGTTTAATTATATTTTCTTGAATTGAACCAACTTAGAAAGTTCAATGATATTCAAACTTTCCATATCAGCCAAAACTGAGTATCCAGGCAGTTCACTTCGCGTACTATCAGAATTCTGCATATCTATATCATTATAGTTAGGAAAAAAATCATGATCAAAATTTTCATCATAATTTTTTCCGCTCCATTTTTCGATCATCCTCTATGACCATATAAATGTATACACCTGGATTTTTGAAAACTGGGTTAGCAGAAAAGTCAACTCATTCTACTACTTGGCAATTTTAAACAATGAAAAATCATCCAAAGACCAATTAAAAGCCTTTATCTGATTCTGGGCAGTGAGTTTGTGGTCCCTAGAAGCATTTCACCGAGTCCAAATTTAAAATGACGCAAATTTTAGAACATTTATACAGTAATCTGACTCCGTGAAGTTTCAAACCGGTGTCATTTCAGTCTAAAAATTTTGAAGTAGAGTGAAATGCAGTCAAAAAAGAGAATCTTTGGGTGGAGACGGAAAAAAATCCAAAGAGGGAGTGCAGGAGGATGGGGGCAGGGGTTGGCTTAGGTAGAAGTTCGCACCAAATGCTGTCTACAACCACTTCTATACAATTCTCTAACCACGAAATAACCGAGAAAAAGATGAGACATAAGCAAACAACGTGGTAAACAAGCTAAGACAGGGGAAGTTGAGAGAAATTACAAAATGTTTGCTAACCTGGTATTCAAAAATCCAGGTACAGTCGAACCTGCATTAAGCGGTCACTCTCGGGGAATGGCTAAGTTACCGCGTAATACAAGGTGACTGCCTAATAGAGGTTGCAAGAAATACACTTCAAGGAATTCGATCTCCAGTGCTGATCAGATCAGACGTTTGACCTCAAAAAGAAACATTAATTTCCGCCGTTTTTTAAAGAGCCAGTTTCTGCAAATATCGAGAATCCGGCGACAGTTTCAAAATTTTCACTTTCTTCATATTTTGCTGAAATAAAGCCTTTAGTGAGTTATTTTCGAAAATACAATTAAAAGATCCCAAAGCGCTCGAGTATTTTCAAAATCGACGAAAGTTTGAAAATCGCCATTTTGGCCTCCCGCCGCCATTGAAAATTGACAAAAATGATGCATTATATTTTTCGTTTCGCTCGTGCTGGTAAACGCGATAACATCTAGCAATGTACTTTTGACATTTCATAGCACTTCACTTGCTCTTTCTAAAACACTTGATCACTTTTGAAAAGCTGTCAAAAGAGTCTTGGTTCTCGCCGTTTTAGTTACCACACTTGAAGCGGGTGAGCGACTAGGCTAATTTTTGCTTACTTCTACTCCAAGAAAAGCCCACTGGTACATAGAATTTGAGGCCAAAACTAGTATGGTCTTAAAGCACATCCTTTACACTTTGTTGTGTGAAAATTTTTTCCGCGGCCCGCAAAAAGTGTCCCGTAGAGAAACGGAAACGTGAAGACCATTTTGCCACTTAAATCAATTTACGGAGCGGCATGTTTCCCTACATACCTACGCAAACACTTAAAAAACTGCTCTGGAAAACCTTCTACATGTTTCTTACCGCTTGAATATCGGATAATAGACACATATGTTACTGTTAACTTTTGATTTTTAACTCATTGTACCGAATAAGTGCTAAAAACGCTTCCATTGCAGACTCGTGTATGTCAACACTGGGTTAATAATATACAACCAAACCAATCAAAACAACCATTTCAACGTCGGTTCGTTCCACAACACGTATTGCATTTTTGGAAGCCTATATTTCTTTTAATGCTACAAGTTTATAAGTTTGTAATAAGCTGTTTGATCGACCCTCTTCCAACACAAAGAAATTGTGAGTGATTTTATAGCTTTCAACTTTGCTCTCAGAGACATTTTGTAACATTATATTGCGTGACAAATTCGGTCACCCCTTGAAAGCAAAAACTTCGTTGGAAAACCTATAAAATGACTTAAAATCGCTCATCGAAGAACAGATGAATATTTTTAAAAATTTAGGCTGTTATCTGATTACACGGGCAGCGTAATTTGCAAGCTAGTAAAAAGTAAGAGAGACAAGAGACAAGCGTTGCGGCACGGTTCCCACGGCAGAACATTTTCAAAATTTTGATTTTCATTTGGATCTCCCTTGTTCTGAGTGATTGCGGGAAACAATCTTCTCTAAAAACCTTACCAGTGTGTTTTCCATTTCATCTACTTGACTTCCATTTGTCTGGTATTGGTATATGAATGTAATTCTCGTCCATCAACCTTGAACTTTGCGTATGGAAAAGCCGGAATCCGGAATCCGGAACCGGAACCGGAACTTAAATTGAGACCAGGGTAAACTGGGAAGCACTGAAACCAGTTCCCGATACCCGTGTGGGAATAAAATTCAAGATGGCGTCCTCTGTTATCATTGTTTTGAGAAATTTTGAGCACAGTGATCGTGATACCAAAGGTATACTCACATTTGGAAAGTGACTTGCAAAAAAAAGGGTAAGTGCATCCTACTGTTATTCCTAGCAGTCATAAACTGTGACTGCAGCTGTAGGTCGAGCAATTTTCGACAGATCGAGACTACAACTAACCAGAAGCCGATTGACTGCGAAAAACAGCCATTATTAGTACGTGATGTTTAAGACCGCTGTGTTATTCATTTCCTTCTCTTGAGCCTAAGTTACTCATTTCTTAAAAGGGCTCCGTGTTTCATCCATTGTGAGGGAAAGGCGGCAAAGGGAGGAGGAGTACTCATGTCAATGATGATCCCAAGTTGCAACGCTCACACGTATATGAAATTCTCAAAGAAAAATTTTGCGCCGTACGCAAAAAATGCGACAGTAAAAAATATAATAAATAAATATAATGTGGGTATAAAAAGTCTTAATCGAGCAATAATTGTTAGTGACCCTCTTAAGACAGAAACGTCTCCAAGTTTTATTTCTTAGGTTCAGGTTCCGGTTCCGGTTCAGGTTCCGTTTCCGTTTCCGGCTCCGGTTCCGGATTCCGGATTCCGGCTTTTCCATACGCCCGTGACGGGTGGGGATATGTTCAGCCAAAAGCGAAGCTCCGGATCCGTGGGAACACTGAAATCTTTTGATTAAAAATTCACTTTCGCATACCATAGAAATTAAAATGATCGGTACAGAACATTTTACCCGGAGAAGAAAGGAACACAGAAAAGAATAACCCATGAGTAGGCCCCTCTTCTCCAAACTCCTTCAAGCGAGAAAAATAAGAGGAGCACTGGGAGAGGAAGTTTACCTCTTCGGCCGAGCGAAAATTGACGGCTCCCGCTTCCTGGCCTCTTCCAATCATTTGCAGCCATAATTCCATGTGAAGGAAACAGTCGACGCCTAGCAAGAGCTAAAATGGCTCTTGACGGCTAGCTTGTGTGTCTATAGCCTTCCTGCATAAGAGGCGTTTTATTTTATTGAGTTATTTCCTTTTCTTGCATTTTTCAGGAAGCGCCTCATCATCACTAGTGTCTGGCGCTCCTGCGCTCGCTTTACCTGAAAAATGCGAAAACTGATAGAGCTTTTTATGCAGACTAATGTTCGGCTGTCATCGGATACTTTACCAGGTGCTTCGCAATGAGCAGAGCAGACCACGCTTTTCTTGGTGAATCCAGCCTGGGTGAACCATACTCCACGAGAAAAAAAAAACGCACGGGCGAGTGATATTCCTCAACTGTCATATAGAAAAAACCTGCAGTTCTTATGGAAATAGTATTTAGTGGGATTTTAGGCTATCTACTAGGTTCTTAAATAGGTTTTTAATTTGATAGGGGCACCATGGTGATAAGCCCGACAAGAGAGAATAAAGCTTATCTTAGCACCGATAACCATTGCAGCACATATGTGATATGGAATGATATTTCCGTATTAAATAATTATCTAGAATACAGTTTACATATCATGATAACCATACAATAATTAATGTATTTTCCCAAAGTACTAGCATGCATGCCACGGTCTTTCATGCTGTGTTACATCTGAATTTTACTGACTGAAACCTAGCTAGACTAAATTTTTTTTTCTGTATCCTCCGCTGTGCCTTCATTTTTGTAAAATAAGAACCCAGGGGGGCAATTCATTCACCATACAGAGGAAACATGAAAGCATTTACCCACTTTTTAATTCAAATAATGAGCCTTTTGTCGCTAAAACCCTGCGCACGCTAATACAATTCTGTTGATTGACAACAGTTTGCACCGGTAGTAGCCTCCAGTACAGTGATTAGAACGTTACGTAAAATAACAGCGGGTTGACAGTAGTGAATGCAATATCTAGCATAAGCAGCTTACGAACTCAAGACAAGACAATACTTTATTTGGAGTCTTATACGGTCCTCTGTACATCGACTTTTTATCCGAATAATTTAAAATCATAACACACCTTACACATGATAGTGAAACTATAATCAATGTTAACCTAAAGAACTAATGATCTTCTTTTCTCATAGCAGTCGAATACGTATTTCGCAATTAATTTTTGCACTGGTTTGTTCTTGCTCGGAGGGTTTATACACAACAGAAAAACATCATCTGGTGCCATTCTGTTTACTGCTATTCTGTATTCTTTGTTTAAGTATTCAAATAAATTCTTTCTTTTTTCTTGATACGCAGGGCGTATTGGGGGACGGGGGGGGGGGGGGGTGGGGTGGTGGGATTTTCTTCCTCTTCTTTCAGCCACATTCACCCTCAGTATATGACCAGCATCTTTCATAAAAAAGCAGCTCTCCCTGTCCGAGTTCAGTAACTGATTAAAGTGACTAGTATGGAATAAGTTAGGTAAATAAATAATCTGAATGAAGAGCGTCGCTTGGCAGATGCTCTGCTGGCTTTGTAAACCAACAGAAATAGAACCCCAGAAACCTCATCTAGAGAGTTGCGTTAAAAAAAAAATCCGTAACAACAACGCCCTCGGGCCCCCTTAGCCGGCGAACACAAACAAGTTTTCCAAATGCAGGAACGTATAGTTCAGCCAGCATTGACACTTCACTTGACGGGTATATCTGATCAACACTTTATATTTGCTTGATAAAGATTTCCGTATTAAAACAAATTATAACAACAGGCCAGGAGCTGAACAGATACAGTAAAATAAAGATTGAAGGAAAAATCAAAGGAACAAGGGTATAAACGGCAGTCTGACCTCTCAAAACGAACCTGTGAGCACAAAAAGTACGAAGGCCGGATTGTCCTCTCGAGGGAACTGATCGTTTACGCCCATGCTTACAAAAGGACCTCGCGCAAGTCATGTTGTGTCCCAGAATTCTGCTAATCGACCTTTATATTTATGACCCCATGTCGGACCCTGTGTTTTTTCTCTGGATACCTAAAATTAGAGGAGCTGCGTACTATTGAATTCCCGGGTAAACGAACTGCTGACACCCAGCCGACTGTGCTTTTTTTTTTACCTCGAAGTAAAATCAGGGCCCCAGGATGATGGGACATTACCGACTCCTGTAGTAATCGCCCTCAGTCCTCTGCGCGAGTCTCCGATAATAGTCTGCTAACTTAATAACTTCCGGGTTAGTGACGAGCGATTAGAAAACTTATGGGGGGACAAAAAAAGTACAAAAAAAATAGTCGTGCATGGGAAAATTAAATAAAACAAATTCATGCACAAAAGAAGAAAGAAAACCTAAAAAAAATTATACACTGGCCTAAAAAAAAAATTCATAGAAGAGAAATGTTAACAAAAGAAATTCCCCCCAACACTTTTCTAATGGTACGATTCAAATGTTGTTTTTCAATGAACATTGTCACTGTAATTCAATTTGTTTTAAAAGTTTTCTTTAGCTTTTCTTTATCTACCGTAGGGACGGACCATCAGAAAACTTATGGGGGCGGGGGTCGAAGTACCAAAAAAATATTCGCAATCCCTTAGAACGAGGGGGAATTGAAAATCAAGATTTTGAAAATGTACTGCCGTGGGAACCGTAATGTTCAGTGTACTGTTGCAACTGCCGCAGCGCTTGTCTCTCATCGAATTTAACTTTTACGACTTTTTCTCCCACTACTCGTCTAATCAGATAACAGCCTTAATATTAAAACATCAGTTGTTCTTCGTTGTAAGTCATTTCATATGCTTCCCGACGAAGTTTTTTATTTCAAGGGGTGACCGAATTTGTCACGCAATGTAATGTTACAAATTAAAATGTCTCTGAAAGCAAAGCTGAAAGCTATAAAACCACCCACAGTTTCTTTGTTTTGGAAGATGGTCGATCAAACAGATTATTACAAACTTATAAATATAGGCTTTGAAAAATAGAATCCCTGTTGTGGAACGAACCGAAGCTGAAATGGTTGCTTTGATAATATTAACTCATTACAACTTCACGCCGATTTAAGTGTGTACCCCAAATTTTGGGGTCATCAAGTATTCATATATTCAGGCTATTGTTCTTGCCATTGTCGATTACCTTCCGTGTATGTTGACATACACGAGTCGGCAATGGAAGCGTTTTTAGCACTTGTTCGGTACAATGAGATAAAAATCAAAAGGTAACAGTTACATATGTGTCTATTATCCGATATTCAAGCGGTAAGAAACATGTAGAAGGTTTTCCCGTAAATTGATTTAGGTGGCACGGGACACTTTTTGCGGGTCGCGGAAAAAAATTTCACACAACAAAGTACAAAGGATGTGCTTTAAGACCATACTAGTTTTGGCCTCAAATTCTATGTACCAGTGGGCTTTTCTTGGAGTAGAAGTAAGCAAAAATTAGCCTAGTCGCTCACCCGCTTCAAGTGGGGTAACTAAAACGGCGAGAACCAAGACTCTTTTGACAGCTTTTCAAAAGTGATCAAGTGTTTTAGAAAGAGCAAGTGAAGTGCTATGAAATGTCAAAAGTACATTGCTAGATGTTATCGCGTTTACCAGCACAAGCGAAACGAAAATGCATCATTTTTGTCAATTTTCAATGGCGGCGGGAGGCCAAAATGGCGATTTTCAAACTTTCGTCGATTTTGAAAAAACTTGAGCGCTTTGGGATCTTTTATTTGTATTGTCGAAAATAACCCACTAAAAGCTTTATTTGGGCAAAATATGAGGAAAGTGAAAATTTTGAAACTGTCGCCGGATTCTCGATATTTACAGAAACTGGCTCTTAATGATTTGCGAAAATAAACAAGGAAATCAATTGTTGTACATTATTTGAAACTGTATGAACAAGCAATTGACACCGTGTGACCGTTTAACAAAGGTCAAGACAGTTAAAAGTGCTGTTGGGACTTCGCAAATGGTGACGGCGACCGCTTAATAGAGGTCGAAATCACAGTACATCGAGAGAAGTAATTTTCGACTGTAGATATATTAATTGCACATAAATCACAAAGGAGCAACTCTAAATTCGTTAAAAATCAGTGAAATGTCTCTCACAATTTTCTCATGCATGCATGTTCTTTGTCGGCTCAATTGGTAAATTGACTCTTCTAGGTATAATCATCCTTATATTCTTCGCATGTGCTCTAACTCATTATAGAGATATGACAGGCTACTATGTGGTCTTTGAAATATCAGACAAAACCGTCCCAGAACTATTGCCTGAAAAGTGTTTGCAACTTCAAAGTGTCTCGATTCTACTTAATTTTGCTTTGCTAAAAACATAATTGGGCTTTAGGCACTTATTCCATCGAGATAATTGTATATATATCTGACTGGATTTGTTAAAACATTGCTATGGAATTTTCTCTCATACATCTTTACCGAGTCTTGTGGTGGAGCATGTTTTTTTTTTCATTGTTATTTTTTCTGATTTATTTATTTTTTCGGAATATTTACTGAATACGCTGCAGTAGAGAGACTGTCATGAGTCTTTCACTGGCTATTAACCTAACCACCAGCCCCAGGAATTCTCGGGAATTATAGCCTCGCTGACGCTTGATGCGCCCTATACTTTGCATTATTCACAGCGCGGCTCGGGCTCATTCGGTCATCACATCGAGCTCTCTAAATTAATATCGTCAAGCACATTTCAAATGTTAAGTTGCAGCTGCTTAGCAATTTCAAACCTTCTGATCGAATATCAACTTCGAAAAAATCGGATTTAAGTTATTTCTTATCATGTTTTTGACCCAAATCCGCAGTTAACCGTGTAGATCGGAACCCCAGAATCGCCGTGACCTGTAGGGCAGTATCGAGATGTAAAATAATCCTGACTCATAGAAAACAATAAATAGTGTTTGCAAACTAAGATCTCACCTCATTTTTTTGTTGCATGCAAATCAGCGCTCAGACAATTCTGCCATATCGCTATCTTCCCTTCATACATGTGTTTAAAAAACTGATTTGCCGTATTCGTATACCACAGTTCCAACACGCGTGACTACGTTGCGATGGGGCGCTGCGATCACGTGGTGAGGCCTCACTATTGACCAACTAACCACAAGGCTATTGCTTTTCCAACATATAGTTGCAGTAGAGCAACTATATATTATTTTTTATTATTAATAACAATTTTGGCAAGAGTCTACTGCAACTGTACCAAGCGTTAAAATTAATACTATCGCGGGCAACAACATTTTACTTAACAACACATGAAAACACATCATTTCTGGCATGTGGTGAGGTTCTAAGTTTGACTTCTAGCAGCAATGTCCAGTCTTTCCTGACATTTACCGCTTTGTTATCTAAATAATCTGAAATAATACAATCTGTCGCACTATAAAAGCAAAGTACACTTACTTAGTTGTTCAGTTGGTAGCAATACTTCAGAATACCCGGCCCGACTTCTCGGAGCTTAATGTCGGTCCCACAGTAAGATCTGCTCGATCGGTCAAACAACAATCCCGTGTGGCGAAATTACATTGTTCCTTGGACCAACCAACGCAATCTGGACAGTTCGGGTTTTCCCTCTTAATGACCCGTAATGCGTGTTTGCACGTGAATAGCATTTATAAAAGCTGCCTTGTTATTTCCTGCGAAGCAGAGCACGAGGTTTTATAATAAAATACGTGTATTGCAAACCAGTGGCCCATCCAAACCAATTTTAAAAAAAAATTGTTTTGATTAACTGAGTAGACTGGACTCCTGTCGTTTTAAGAGAGTGAATTTTTTACGTCTCACAAAAATTAATGTCGAATTGTGTTTTCAAAGAATTTAATAGACAGCCTTTCAAGCAATCAATTCAATCATTGTCTGAAGTCCTTTAACCCTAACTAGACTTTCCTCCCACTTCCTTTTTTGGCCTGGGTGGGTATGTGGCGCTGAACAGGATATGGTTTTTAGGGTCTTGAGTCTATTTAGCGTCTTGAACAGGGTGTCTTTTAGGGGGGGAAGCCTTAAAAAGAGTGTGAAGGTTGTTGATGAGCGATTTGCATGTGTGGTACCAAAACCTTTCGGTTTCATAAAAAACTTAATTCCGTGTATCCGAAACGAAATGAAATTAGGGTCATCGGGTCATTATCATCATTAGGGTATCGAAGTGAACGATTTTTGCCTCATACGGGGTCAGAGATAGAAGGCCTCGGTTGCACACCTCTAGCCAAACTTCCCTTGAGTGTCTCCCCCCGGCCCCCACCCCCTTCCCCATTCCTGGGTTTAAACTCCCAAGCGCTGAGCATGTTCAGCGTTTCCAAACCTTCTTGGCATAACTAACCTTGTCGGCTAGTAAAGGTTTTTAAACTTTTTCCAAGGGAAAGACGCTCCTTAGAAATCTCAGTACAAGGTACACCTAAAGTTAGTGTAACTGTTTAGCGGTCACTATATAATGTTTTGATTTGTTTTTTGTTATTGTAGACGTTGGACATCTTTAATATTTGCCAATGGCATCTACTTCACAGAAAACTCACGAATCTCGCAAAGTGCAAGTCACTATTCTAGCTTCTGAATGGGGATCAAGCAAAGGGGGGCTTTCCACCATCAACCGAGAGTTAGCCATTCACTTAGCCAAATTTAAAGAGGTGGAGATCACTTTTTTTTTACCACGATGCAGTGAAAAGGAAGAAAGAGAAGCCTACAAACACGACATAACGATCGTTAAGGCAAAACGGCGGCCTGGCTGTGAAGAACTCGATTGGCTCAGCTCCCCGCCAGACAATTTGCAAATCGACGTAGTCGTAGGTCATGGAGCTAAACTCGGTAAACAAGCGCAGTTCATCAAAGAGCGTAAAAGCTGCAAATGGGTTCAAGTGGTACACACAGACCCTGAGGAACTTGCTTTGTTTAAAAACTATTCCAACTCAATTTCCAAGGGCGAAGAAAAGCACAAGATCGAAAAAGAACTATGTGAAATGGCCGATCACGTTGTAGGAATTGGACCCAAGTTGAGCGAGGCGTTTCGTTCGTATCTACGCAGCTGTGAAAAAGATGAAAATGTTCTTGACTTCACTCCTGGCGTATTTGAAGAGTTTGAGGCTGTAAAGCAGGCTCCTCGCGAAAGGCAACAACGAAAGGTGTTGGTGTTTGGTCGTGGAGACAGAGAAGATTTTGAAGTAAAGGGATTTGACATCGCTGCGAAAGCGGTTGTTCCATTGGAAGATACCCATCTTTTGTGTGTTGGAGCCCCAGAGGAAAAACACGAAGAAATAGCCGAGCAGTTAAAAGGATGTGGTGTTCCTGCTAATCGCTTGAGAGTGAGAGGATTTGTTCAAGATCGAGAGAGTCTGAAAGGTTTGTTCAAAGAAGTGGATCTTGTGGTCATGCCGTCTAGAACAGAGGGCTTTGGGTTGACAGGTCTTGAGGCCCTGTCAGCTGGTCTCCCGGTGCTCGTCAGCAGCAACTCGGGTTTTGGCGAAGCTTTAAGGAGTGTAAATTTTGGTTCATCAGTTTTGGTTCACTCATATGACCCCGCCGAATGGACCTCAGCTATCAAGAATGCCTGGGCCAAGGACAGGACGAATCGACTTGAGGAAGCGAAACTCTTGCGCGATTCCTATGGCGAGAAATACGACTGGACGAAGCAGACTAAAGATCTCATTGACAAGTTGATCCACTGGGTTCACGGTAAGAATGATAATTCTCTTTTTTAGGTTAAAAAAACTTTTTAGAGCTTTATCATAAAAAATTCGAACGGGACGCTCCTTAACATTATTATTGGGCTGCCCGTGAGGACAACGTCCAATCAAGAAATGAGAAGCAAAATAATTTCTATGTCAAAAAAGAGACAAAATGGCGTACGGAACTCCGAGAATACTTTGCGTGTCCCATTCCCCCTTCAATGTGGCCGATTTTTTCGGGGAGGGAACAGGTCATTTCAAGTCGTCTGGCGAACAGATTTGGAAGTTGATTTGGAACGAACACAAAATTATGGCTTGGAGCATGGTCTATAGGAAACATGGGGTTCCATGAATTACATACATTAAAGTAGTCTTTTGTCGTTTCTGGTCAAATCTGGCCGTGTATTTCTTGTAGAACGCGTCGAAACACGCTTTGTTTTGATTCAGAAGTCGATCTGCATTCATTAAAACTTGGTAACCGAGCGTTCTCTTCGAATCCTCAGGCGCGGGAGCTAAGCGCGTTGATCATTCTATTAAAAACCCCTGGGTAGGAACAAAACTCGATCAATCGTGTTGGGCTCGTAAGAAGTTACTATGCCCACCCCTTTAAGCACGAACGAGAGATGATGTTTGAAACAGCTGAGAATTAAAATAAATCGTAAACAATATTTTTCTTTTGCGTGTTTGTATCACGATTTTATTTTATCCTAGGCACGAAAATAATTAAAACATTGAATACCAAGCTTTGAAAATTAAGTAGAAGTAATCTCGTTCGCAAAAGATGTTTAAATTTTCTTTGGAAACGCGATTTTCTGTTCGATGTAGCGGCTTCTGTGGCTCCGTAGTAATTTCAATTAAAAAAAATTATCCATTTTTGCTCAGGCTTTTACTAAATAAAAACAAAATTCGTCTATTCTTCTAGAAGATTTGCTGTTTTTCTGATTCAGTTGATGATTTTAATTACTGGTAATGCGTTTCATACAAGCGGTACATTTTAATCTGGAACCGTTGAATATAATTTTTTAAAAATGTCCGTACCCGTGTGGGTTTCTGATGTGACATTTTTAGCCTTATCCGGAGGTTGGAAGGGGCTCCTTTGATCTCACCAGCCCAACACGAATTGAAAAAACAATTGCTTTTGTCTATTCGGCTCTATGATTGGTCAATAGCCCACATATCATAAGTGTTTCCCACCCAGTTGCTTTTTAGTAGAATACTTCACGCGCTTAGCGCCCGCGCCCCAGGATTCGAAGAGAACGCTCGGTTACCAAGTTTTAATGAATGCAGATCGACTTCTGAATCAAACAAAGCGTGTTTCCAGGCTTTCTACAAGAAATATACGGCCACAATTGACCAGCAAAGACAAAAAACTACTTCAATGTAAGCCACTGACTCAATTTTATTAAATAAAGATTTAACCTTTATTTAGTCGAAACCCATGTCCTACAGCCCTTGCTTGGAGTTATTGGCCCTATATTTACGTCGAATGGTTATGTAAATACAGTATTTGATGATGCTGTTAGCCTCTGCGGGAGCTGCAGAAAAAATGCTCTCCCACGGTCCCCACAGGAAAAGCTTTAACTTGTTGCAATTCTCTCCCTGCGTGTGAAAAGTGTTTCCCTACAAGAAAGGAATACTGTATGCTATTTGTAGATCGCCCCGTAAAATAGAAACATATTCACTTGGATAGGTAGAAGGGCTTTAAACGTAATATCCCACAGTAATAAAAGTGACACTTGATTTGCTTTGGGAGTTTTAAGAAACCAAAAATTACTGCTAAAAATTATTTAAAACATCACATTTCACAAGCTTAGAACGACAATAATTTTTGGAATTTTCGGTTAGATCAGATTAGTCATGTTGTACTGTCATGCTTGGTGGCAGAGGGATGCCTGGAAGGGGTGAGTTGTGAAAATGTCCCAGTTAAAAATAATGTCAATCGTTTCTTGCTTCAGGAGGCTATCTCTATCCTATTCCACGGGTCAGGAGTAGCTATACATTCAAGCCAGTAAAAAGTGTAATTAAAATCTATGCTTCCCAAAATAATAAACCACTGCATCACGCAGTCTCCAGCCCAATGAACCGCCACTATATGGGGTCTTGTTTTAGCCTGCGTAACAGGCTCGGAATTTAATGCAAAGTGCTGGCGAATTCTTTTCCATCCTTTTTGTGCAAATAAACTTATTCGCGGGGTCATAGTTTTAAGGTGAATGGTCTATTAAAGTGGCTTTCTACAGTTTTTTGTGTCCATTGGCAGCGTGCGCGACGCACGCGCTAAGCTAGCCACGCAAGATCTCTCACTCATATAAAACTCGCGAGAGCCAAACAATAAAAACCCCGACATCAAACAATACGAAAACCCTCCAAACAAAATTCCCTGTATTCAGGGGATTTTCAAGAAATAATTTTAAGCAAATACTTCAAATATTCATGTTTAAAATGTGAATAAAACGTTTTTTACGAATGTTGGGTTTTCGCAGATTTTCGCTTCAAGGATATGAAAACGAGATAAAGTTTTGCCCTAGCGTGAGCGTGGCACCTATATATGCTGTTTTTGACAACTAAAAAGCTTTATGAACAAGGGGAAAATGATCGGGTTTGTGACTTATTTGTTCTGTGAGTATCTGTTCTAGCTCGCGGGTTTTAAAATCAACAGTCCGCTTTTGTAGTGAAAATACTTACTGCAATGCGCTTGAACCGCCAAAAAATGTACATAGGAAACAATACAACCAGACACTAGGGTTCGGTTTTTCAATCTGTGTTGCAAGTTGTCATCAATAAAATTCTGAACGTGTGAAGTTCAAAACCTCTATGAATGTGAACATATGGATTTCTCTAATGCAGTGGCTCTAAGAAGAATATTAAAAGCTTAGTAACGTTTCGGTCAACACTGCCACTGACAGAGCAGGTGATAAACAAAATTATTAATTTTGCCCACAGAAGAAGGCTCGAAAGCAGACGTGCAGCAGTACCTTGATAGCTCCCATGAAAGACTTCTGTCCAGTAAGAACAAGCTTTTCAATTACAGCAATAAGTCGGTCCTCAAAGAAGTGTCGAGAAGTGTCTTTCTGAAGGCGGTTTTTCACGATGCAGTTTGTACACTCTAATCCTCGAAGAAATACGGCGAAACAGAGCTCTGGTTGATCGACTTTTAAAATAAAAATAATAATTGTCTTTCATTACAATATCCGTACCATGAGATGAAGACAAAATGCAGTCCGGTTTCGCATATTTTGCAGTATTATCATCCACAAATGCAGAATGAAGTGTGATGTAAAAAATCATATTGAATGCAACCACATTCCTTTTTAACTGGTGAATGTTCATTAACGGTAACCACGCTGTTAAAGACCGTGAAAGGCTCGTATAGTCCAAAACACATTTTTAAATTGACAAATGGCGGCCAGAGCTCTACGAATCAAGTCCTAACAAGGGGAAAAACAAGAGAGTTAGCAGGCAATCTTGTACCTAGAGTCTTGTTGCGAGCAGGGTTTTCCCCTAACGGTAACGCATGCTCAATGCCTTCGTCGACGGAGGTCATTCTCGTCCCCAGAGCCACTCGGGTTAATTTGAAACGAACCAGTGATCCTCTCGTTTCATGGCCACGTGACCAAGAAACGATGGGCTCTGGGGACGAGAATGCGATGGAGGTCGAAAAAGATCATTTCCATGCTTCTCAAAACATAGCCGTACGACCTGGGTGCAAATTTTGGGAATTGTTGGATAAGATGAAGGCGAAACCGCCGTAAACATTTTTTCAAACAAATCTTACAGCCAGTTTTAATGTTCTTATAAAAAGAGACAAAATTAGGCATTTTTCTCTTTTGTAGAAATTCTGTCTATAGGTTTTTTCTGTCCTCCTCGAAAAATAATTATTTTCACCTAAGAAATAAATCCTGAAATTTTCTGATGGGGTCGTACGGCTAGTTTTTGAAGCTCCAGTTTCCAGTTCGCTTTTTGGGCGCTCGGTCTATATATCTGGCGTTGTGTGAGACATTATATCATTTTTAAAGGTAAAATTATGTTTTACATCAATGGCAGTAACTAATAGCTCAGTAGAGACCTTCGGTTGCTTTAAATGTTCCAATTTGAAAATGTTGATATTTTCCATCTGAAAACTGTAGTAGTAAGCCACCTTAAGGGCGATCATAACCGTCTGTCATTATTGCTTCATTTGCCGCTTTTCAATTCACTTATTTAATCATTTCATTTACATTTACCCCTGCCCACTCTGATAGACTGTTTTTGTCCATTTCGTTTCAAACAGGAACAAAACGCAACGCGTCTCAGATGGAAGGAATAATTGAAGATCATGAAGGTAAATATCCTTAAAAGACTTGATAAATGTTAGTCAATGAGATGATGAATCTTACTAACCTGTACTGAAAAGGATGTTCTATCTTCTTACTGTCTTCTTATGAATGGTTATTAAGGCAATGTATATTTATAAATTCAAACTATAACTTGACGTTTATCTTCCTACGACATGCGTTCACAAACAGATAAAAACATAGCGCTTAAAAAGTCCTAATACTCGGCTGAAACTACCCCAGAAAATTTTAGACGAGAAACAAAAAGTCGGCTTAGCCAGGAGGGTAACTCACCTAGCGGGGTCACCCTTTTACGAAGGTAGGGTCATCCTTCTAGCCGGGCCAACTTTTTTCTGCGTGTAAACACTTTAGCTTGCTAAGCCAGGTCCTGAAGTCGGTCAAAGTTAAGGTAAGACTATCAGAGCATGCGCGAGCGCTGTTGGCTTCGGCAAAGGAGTCAGCTCTTTTCTCGTATAAACGCTCGCTAAAGTTGACTCAGCTGGGAGGGTGACCCTCTTTGTTTTTAATTTCCCGGGACAATTTTTTTTCATATAAACAGGTCATCATAAAAGGAATTCGAGCGCCGCTGTGAATGTTTTTACGTCTTATAAATGACTCCTTCGCTAAAAACCAACAGCACTCCCCCGCTAATCTCGCCTGCTACGCAGGGTAACTTCCCTCTGGAATTGTCATGGGTAATCCTTTTGTTCTTTTTGACGTATCCATGGAAATCTCCTCAAGGCAATTTCACCTTGGGAAACTCGGTCACACACAAACAGTCGTTTCCCCGTGGGTGAGAGCCATTTACCCGAGGGTAGAATGGCTAGTGTAACCGGATCTATTCTGTGAGGCGCGAAAAAACTGAGTTGTAAAAAGAAGAAGAATGACATTTTTGGTACTTAATTTCGCGATTTTGGCGAGACAGTACTTCGCGGTAGTTTATTTTCGCGATTGTAATAGGCAGCTGTAAAAAAGGGCATTAAATTTCGCGATTCAAGCGTTCTCAACTTTATTTTAATTTTCATGCCTCAACTTTTTAAAATATCTAGATAAACTGGAACAAACAAAACGCATATTTACAAAATTACTTTTAAAACTGGAAGAGGCAAAACGTAAATAACTTCTAAGAGTGTTATCGTTCTTTCACAACAGAATGGAACTTACCACTAAAATCAGATAATAATTTGTGTATTTGTCGATACATATCCTGTATATGTTGGTTTTATTGGACATGTTAATCATTTTTTTCTGTGATTTGAATTTTCTGACAGGTATTAAATTTCACGGGGATTTTTATTCGCGGATCTATAATTTCGCGATTTTTTTAACAATCGCGAGAAACGCAATATTAAAGACCCGCGAGAATAAATACCAATAAGGTAGATCTGGCTTTTCACCTAACCGAGAAATTACGTAACTAATCTGCTATTCATCAGCTAAGTTTAATTTTTGTTTTCATTGAATGTTGCCTTGCTGCTGGGAAGCACATCCCTAAAAAACATTGTGGCAAAACGTTTCACCTTTTAAAAAAGTGATCTTACCCATCTTAACCACACTGTGTCATTTTACTTTTTCAGCTAAGGACATCTTTTCGCACTTACAAGAATTACAATCCGATACAGTCCAGGTTGGCAACAAGACTAACCTACCATCTGATCTGAGAAGGATTGCTGCGAACAAAGGATTCGTAGTTTCTGACAACCAAGCATCTGGGAACTGTTTGTTCTATGCACTTTCAGAGCAACTGCAAAGTGTTGAAGGAATTGAAATATCACACCGGGAACTAAGAAGAACCTTGGTCCAGTTTCTCAGAGGGAACGCAAATTTGGTACGTCAATAATGTAGCCCGTTGAGTGAACATATCAGTGCACACGAAAAGAATTGTCTCTGTAGCATATCATTATATAGGACGCCCATGCAACATGCTCACCCTTGTCCTTCAACCTTAAAATGATTGTTTCATCTGATATTATCACCGTCATAGTTGACAGCAATCCCTCATTTTTAACAATTATTCACCTTAGTGGAGGCCAATAGTACTACCTTCACCGACAATTGCTTTAGTTTTTTAAATGTTTTAGTGTATTAATAACACACCAGTTGAATAACTAGCGGTCCAACAAATTACTTTATTTTTGTCAACTTCTCGAAGCCAGCCAATTAGCGGGCGCGAAAGTCACTATTCACTCGTGTTGTATATACTAACAGGCTTTATGGCCTACACCCATACCTGAAAAGTTATTTTTGGAGTGTCACGACTAAATTTAACCATTTTTTCTCAATTTCTACATTCCATAGCGGGTGAATAGTTTAGTGATATGAGCATAAAGCTCCCAGCAATGTGGGCCTGAGTTCAAGTTCCATAGCGACGCCATTTTATTGGTTTTCGTCCTTGCGACGAAAGTTGTTATTTTTTGTTGTCCGCTGCAGATTTCTCCTCTACTGAAAATCAAATACCAAGATACCAAGTAATCAAATACTCAGTCCAAATTTTATTTTGACCTTGAACGCGTAAACATTTTAAAACTTCTTGTTTAGAGGCCCTAAGTGTTTCAAACAAATTACGATTACTTTACCCTTTTGCACCCTTTAACTCGGATAAAAAGATTGTACAGCGCAAAATAGAACGGCTATTTCAGTAAATAAGAGCTCTATTCAGATTGTCAGTTTATTTTGAACTTTTGAGATCGGGAAAGTGTCCTTTTACCCTTCCGTAGTTTTAAGACTAATGGGAGCTTTAAGCAAGAACTACGGAATAAACGTCCAGTACGGTGACCAAAATAAATTTTCCCAGTTCCTGCCAGGTGTCAATGCCTCAAGTATAGAGTTTAAGATACCAAGAAGGCCACGGGGGTGAAAACGTCACTTACAAATTGAATCCGCTTTCTTACAATCTTTATCGTGATTATTCCAACTCGCCTACTTTGTCAAATGTAGTTGTGCTCTCCAAAAGTTGAAGTCGTGCAGTGAATCCCGGCGGCAAAGCTAAGAATGAGCAAAAAAGTGAGATAAAATATTGTGATGCAAATTGTGCGAAATTTTCAAGCTTTGCTGGTGTTTTACCAGCCCTATTCACTCCACTTGGTGGCATGTTTCTTTTTTTCCAGTCAACTGTATTTTGTGTATTTGGTTGTATTTTTCACTTGGTTGTCGTGCCCAACACCGAATTTAGGGCTCATAATCAAAAATTAAGCCTTCAGAAGTTGCCAAGGATAACCAAAAAGGGATAAAATGCGTATAATGTATCTTGCAATTCTGTTTTAAACACAGGCGTAATAAGCATGTAAAATAAAACTTACGTTAATCTCAAATGACTGTCATCTTGGATCCGCCGTCTTGGATTTCAGCTCGCGTTCGAGTGTCAAATCTGGAATTGGGTTTTCACACATATCTGGATGCAAAATTACCCTGCTGGCATACGTTTCTATCAGGCGAGGTTTTTAGCATGTTCGCAGAATCGTTCGCCTCGCTAACATTCGCGAAGGTGAGAATTTTTGACATAATCTACGTTAATGTTGGCGACCCGAAGACTCCCTACATGTTAAAAGCCACGCCAGATAGAAACCTCTGTAAGCAAGGTAATACAAAATTGAAAGAGGAAGTAAGAAATCCTCCAAACACATAGATTTCAATTAACAGATTAAGTCAGATAAAAAAAATAAGCCAAAAAAGAATGAAAGGAATGAAAGAAAAAAAGGGTACTTTTTAAAAGCCTAGAATAAAGGTGGAAATCTGCTTAATATGACTGGCCCATGAATCCCATGAGTCGCAAAATCTTTTTTCCATTGGTATCATTAATTTTGATCAATCACCTTCTGAACCTAAAAGTATCTTTCAAAATAAGTCTCTTTCTATGCAACGTAGCAGGTCCTGGAGCAAATCCATAATTCACTAATTCTTTTTTGTTGCTTTGTTTTAGCACGATGGAACATCTCTGTTCAAATTTGTCTCCGGATACCCATCATGGCGTGAATACTTAGGAAGTATGGCGATGGACGGTACATGGGGCGATCATGTGGTTCTTCTAGCTGCAGCAAATTACTATCAAATTCCCATACGTATTATCAGCAGCCTTGACCGTGAAATACTTGTCCCGCCTGATCATGCAGTTGTTGACACCAGCCCCCTTGTGCTAGGACACATTCACGAGTTTCACTATGTTAGCCTTCAGCCCAGACAAGGTAATTTTTTCAGTTGACTTGAATGATTTGGGAAACCTAAGCGCCGTTGGTACATGCAAAGGGCAGTTTTTCAAAATCTCTTAACCCAAATCACCCTTAAGGTGTCCTTATCTGATATGATTATCTCATTGCTACACGTTATAAGGGTTTGTTGTTCGAAATAAAGATTGATTACCGTAAAGGTGTACTTGGTAGGCAAGGGTGTATGAGGCCCCGTTGACGCGTATCAGTGTTAATTTTTTTCGGGATTAGCCTTCCGTTCGAGCTTTTCCGAGGAGAACGATCGCGATCGCCTAAAATTCAAATTTGCAAAAATGCTCTCATGAGTAAAAAACTTTTGGAAACTCCATTTTTTTAGCCTGTGTACAGTGTCACTAGGGGAGGGGGCGGTTGTACACAGGTTACACTTTTGTATTGCGTGCAGAGGATTTTTAGAAGGCGTTAAAAGCAGAGCACTGCACTGCCCTGCAAGAGAACGAGGCTGAACAATAAAACGACTGAAAAATGACCGTTTATTGGAATTTTGGAATAAGCTACAATCAGTTTCAATATTCTGGGATGTTTTCCTTAATAAGCAGTTGATGGCGACACTTCTGCGTGATTACGTGACCAGACGTACAGACTTGATACAATGTGGCCGTTAAAAAGTATTAACATTAATACCTTTTCACATAAACAAATTGAAAGTCATATTTTTCGATAAATTTCGACTTTCTAATCTTTCTATAGTACTGCGGCATTGTTAGAGTCCTCGTACTCAATTTCTAGTGTATCAGTTTCTTCACATGCATTCACAGGGATCATCATTGTCACGGCAAGAACACAGGTAGGTGCAATTCAAGCTTGATTCCCGGCAGTGGCATCGATTGTGTGAGCATCAGTTCTTTTCACAGCCGCACTTGACCAATTGGACGATTGCTTCAGGAGCAGGTGCTTCTTTTGTCATAACGGGGATCCATTTATCCTCCATTTTCTCCCATCCGAATCCGTCCGGCCGTGGCAAACTGGGACAGAACACTATCATTGTTCCAAACTATCATTTGATATACCAAAAAAACGCCTGGTGATATCAGCCCTACAAAATGCGTGGAAAGCTAGTATTGCTGCAGGTTTAACACTGCCTTGTGTGTTAGCTATTGGACCAAGGCCTATATCACACCATGGTTATCTCCCGTACTAGCGACAAACCAGGTCTTCACACACAGCTCCGGATACCGCCTTAGAGGCAGAACTAAAACATTCATGTCTGGAGAATGGATATAAACCTCTGTTGCACTGTTGGCAGTTGCGGCCAGAGCATGTAGCAACATCTTGGTGTCTGCTTCTTCATGATCACTTTGAAGATGGTTCACATTTTGATGCGTTTCAAGACACTGGCAAATCCAGGCCACAGCAACTCGTAGATTTGTCTTCATGGCATGATCTAGGAACTTCTCTGCCAGGTAGCTAGTTATAGCTCGTTCTTGGTCTTACTATGACAAAGGAGTCTTCTCATTGGTACCTTGGCGATGTGTGTGGAATTACTAATACGGTAATATACGGGATCTGACCAGGCTCTCTGTTTACTCACAGGTAGGTGTTTTCAGAGACATTGGCAAGTCATATCTATCGAAAATCAGACGGACCTGACCACTGAACTTGTATTTGTCTTTTATTCTGGCAGTAAAGCGCTCAGCTAATTGTGAACAGTCTTTGATATTGTCAAAATTTCAGCACCTCGCAGCTGAAATGAGGGTTCCATATTGACTCTTTCATTTGCACTAATCTGAGGAGCAGTAGTCGTTCTTTGCTCTGATTCACCACCAAGCGCTAGACTTTTCAGGAATTGTCATCAAAGCGCTATATGCAGAACAGTAAGCAGTTTATCATCGGGTGCAAACAAAGACCTCGGAACTGTCAGAAAACTCGTACTGACCAATCACTGAAAACACCCATTTCGTGCGGCTGTTGACCGCCTTCCGTAACAAGAGTGCAGCTTCAACATTACTTTCATTTGTTTTGGACCGTCAGTACTTTTCTTTACTACTAGGTGAATGGCGGCATCTCGTCTTCTTAAAGCTTAGTCGGTCTTATTCGTCAGCTTTTGGTGGACGGTGAAATTCCACTTCAGGTATCAACTTTGAATTAACTGTTTTAGCGTTTTTTGATTGCATACGGTCTCATGGACATTGTTTGCTTCAAGAATACTCTCACATGCTGCTTTTAAATCGGACTTGCCTTTTCTTAAGTTGATCCCTGTCATTGCTGAAAACTCTGTTTGAGCAGCTTTCTCGCTTGTTGATGCATCATTGTTCGAAGTTTCTCCCAGGTCAGGCTTGCACAGTACATTTTTTTGTGTCATTATTCACCCAACAGAACTTATAACACCTAATTCCAGAATCTTGTTCATCACTCCTGTCCAGAACTGAGCAGAAACTGCCAAGAGCAGAACTGCCAAGTTTACAGAACAGGAGACTACAAGACATTTGTGTTTTAATGTATAAAGCCAAGAACAATCTATGTCCCCCCTATATCAGTGACATTTTTATTAAGCATAGATCCAAGTATAACTTAAGGCAGTCTGATTTCTCCGCTGCCAGGTACAACACGGTAACATATGGCAAGCACTCCCTCTGCCACTTGGGGCCCAATCTCTGGGGAGAATTATCCCCAGACTTGGGAGAAGTTACCACCTTAATTAAAATGTTTCAAAAACAAAATATGTACATTAGATATAGTTACACTAATGGATAATGGATGCAAGTGTTGTCATCTCTGCAATTCATAGACATATTTCTCATACTGTAAATATTGTTAATGTCATTAGTTTTTTTTATACCTGCGCTTATATGTAAATATTTTTTTACTTTAATTTATATTTATTTATTTTGTGTCCCCTAATTAGGATAGGTTTTTAACCTAAGCTAGGAGGCTTCTTTAGACACCTTAATAAAGTTTCATCATCATCATCATCATCACCAATGATGAACCCAGTTTTACTCGGAGCCGGTCGTTTCCAGAATTTTCAATTTCAATACGTAAGGACTGGGTAACAGAAGGACTGGAAACAGTAAAAGGGCTTTTCCGCGAGACTCACTGCCGTCACAAAAAAAGTACTCATCTCAGTTAAATGGTGATGTTTAGAACTTGTTAGCTGCAGCGCTATTTCCTCTGGTGCCACGTTCTCTTTCTCGCTTGAGAATTCCCGTATAGACTGCGAGCAGTCTCTTTTTTGACGGAAAATCTGTGAGGGATTGCTATATATATGTGTGTACGCAAGCGGCGAAGCCGCAAGCAGCAAGTTGTGCGGGCGCCAGTACGAGTGAAAAGAGAGACTGCACTGGTTTCATACAGCATTTCTGAAGCCCAGTACCTTGGTGACGGACCAATGGCATGTCTGATGACGCTCAATGTCGTCAACAACTCATCAGCATAACATAAGTAGGTTGAGTATGATCGTCCGGGTGAACGTAGTCCTGAATAGGACTGTTGTTGTTGACAGTGACTGACGTTTCGACAACCTGTGCTGTGGTCATCTTCAGAGTCAAAGTGAGTTGTATCACGTCAGTTGATGGTATTAAACTCTGATTATTGACCTGGTTGGTCAATTAAGTCGCGATGTTTGTTTTGTCACGCTGGTCCCGGCTCTTTAGAATTGTTTACAGGATGCTGAATTATCAGGAACAGTTAATCTACAGATCCAAATTAAGGCGAAAGAATTTATTGTAACTTAAACTGAAACCACGCATAGAGAAGTGTACTGTCAGTTGTACAGTGACCCAGTCACCACCCAGTCAAGATTGTTCTTAAAGCACCGATACACTCCAATTTGCTTTGTTTTGTTTTGTTTCTGTTTGTTTGTTTGTTTTTTGAGAAAATTGAGTCTTTGGACCGGAGTGGGGTGTTATGCAAAACGTCCTTTGGCTGTTACTTTCATTGGTAGGGACTGTTTTGTTATTGCATCTGATGCAAGACTATGGTTTCTCTTCTCAGCGTGGGCCTCATTAGTCGCCGGGTTGGCTTTGTGTTTAGAAAAAGGGTAAACTTTAAGTTGTTCGGTCTTGTGGCGAGAAGGGTACAGTCGTTCTGTCCCGCTAAACTTTGACCTTGTACATTATTGATAGCAACCGCACTGTGGATCGGCAACCAATTCAGTACGCAGCGTACATTTCGATCCTCATCTGCTTGAAGCTTGGAAGTATCTTTAGAATAGCATTTGTGTAAAAATTTTGCTTAAAATATTGTTTCTGTACACTCCGTTCAAGATCTGGACTAGATGACTGATTGAATATGTTGTGGTTCAATCATTTCCAGGGTAGATTTTTTTATTTTATTATTATTATTATTATTATTATTATTGTTTTTGTGTTTTTGTGTTTTTTTTTTTTGTATTTTGTTTTTGTTTTTTGTTTTTTTCATTAGATATTAAACCAAGTTTAAATCACAACGAATTTATATTTTTTTAGAGTCATCGCATAGCGAGTATCATGTAGCATGCGTGGCAGGTGCCGGTGTTTTGGTTGGCTTTTATAGAGCGCGCGAGGGGAAAACACGCGCGTGGTGGAACCTTCGTTCTAAAAAGTCTAAAAAAACCGTTGCGTGCTATGCAGCCTTAATTAGCATCATGTGACAGTAGTATCCTATTTGGTTGTCAGGTGAATGCGGTGGGGTTAAAAGGAAAAAGAAAAACAATGACGAAGTCATCATGGAAAACCGTCAAACTGAAGCAGATGGCAGAAAAAACATCGTCGATCTCACTGCTCCCGGATTCAAAAGTAAGAAGCTTATAATACTTGTATATGCATCAGTGCACAACTAGAGTTTTTCTTACAGAGGAAAAATTCAACCATGTTCCAATTCCACGTTTTCAGGCTTTCTTCTCTTTGGACGCTAACCAAAAGTCAGAACGAACTGACTGGCCGGACGAGTAATTAGGAGCTTGCAATCCTAATCTCCAGATTACTATATTAGATATATTACGCATGTACGACCACAGGCGTACCTAGCTCACGTTACGAGAGTGGACGCCTGTGGTACGACACGTATGTAGCTAGCTTCTTTTGGACTTCCACTATACTAAAAATGAATGGAATGCACAGAAAGCAATCTGCTCACGCGCGTTTGGACTTTCTATCACTCGTAATCTGATCATGCGTGTTTTTCTCATGTGAAACTTGCGCAAAGCACAGCGTTGGAGCGAGAGCGTTTTGACCTTTGATCGTCGTTTTGAATTTTAAGACTTTTTAATATTAGTGCTTTGCCCTCCCTTTGACAACTTCACGTGACTGGCGCACTTGGCAGGAGTTGACAGCTTAAATCTGCCTTTCTTGATAGCAAACGGCATTAATTTATATCAGATCGCTGTATAAACACGTCTTGGTTTCTGAAAGCTGATAACATGAAACCACTATTGCTCAAACTGATTTCTTACTGTATTTTTCCAAGTTTTTAGCATCGGCCCGCCGCGTCTGGAAAGCTCAAATTTCAGAAAAGTACTACTTGTATTTTTTGGCCTCAAACATTTTCTTTTAAGTTGCCCGTAGTTTTGAAAACAGATTTTGAAAGAAGAGATAACGCTCTTTAACGTGGTATAAGACTCGTTACTGAAATCGAGGTACCAGTCGACGATTTTGGGCTTTGAAATTTGCCATTTTTTCATTGAACGAAAACGTTCAAAATATTGAAAATAATGAAAAATCTCCAAAATATTACACTTTCGTTCAAACTGAGTAAATCACCACTTAGAATGTGTGCAATTAAGTACTCTTCTGAATAAGTTATTTGTTGTGCACATTACAATGGATTTGAATTTTAAAACGATTTTTTTGTGACACATGGTCTCGGGCCTGGAAAACCCGGTCCGAGAGCCGCGAAACCAATAACCCCCCCGTACGTGGAAAATAATTATCGGATCGAAGTAAAAATTACGTTTATCTTAATAGCTTACCTAGTGCTACTTTGTGAATTTTTTTGAGAATTTTCGATTTTTCACTTTTGTAGACCTCTGGTCGATATTTACTGACATCCGCTCTTAAGTATTTTACCTAGCCTGCGTAGCAAGCATTTGCGTGCGGTTTAGGTGCAAAAAACCAGTGCGAGTACTCTCGTTCCATTTTTCGCGCGGCCAAAACCGAAAATCCCGCTCCTCGGTCTTTCTTTGCTCCGAAACCAAAAGGAAACGCTTTCTATGCAGGCCATATTTTATCGTACAATTGAATTTTAGTGTGAATATTTTTCTGGAGTTTTTAAGTGGGTTTTTATATATATCAATTTGAATAGATTATACTTTCGATGAAATACTATGTACTAATACTATTCCGATGTAATATTTTTAGCGTCCTCAAAGTAGGTTTAGTACGTGTGTAGTTAGTTCGTTTTTTAATACATTACATTTATTTGGTTGTTTTCCTACTTATATACATTGTACCTTTTCCGAAACTGTGCTCACCTTGTGGGTGGCTCCTTCTAAAATGTTCTGTACTTTTAGATATTTCGACCAACAGCAATTTGCCGTCTGTTCTCTTTAAATAAAATTTAAATTATTGTTTTTGAAAAGGCTATATGAGGAAAGTCAATAAAGTATGTATGAATGTATGTAAAATGTGGGTTCGGTTAAACAAATGGATAATTATTAAAAACAAAAGGATAATGCCAACAATGCTTTGGATCGAAACCCACCAACCATGCAGGTAGATCTTTATAGATTATATATGCTGACTCTGCCTAGTATCTAATCATTTGGGGCCCCTATCCGTAAATGAAAAAAACAAAACAAAACAAAAACACGATCAATCACGCGCAATATCTTCTAAGAGACCCTGCTCAAGGCGATCATTAACTTTCACTACTACAAGCATTAATTAAGAGTATTGCAATGCATTCATCAAGAACTGAAATAAACACATGTTTTAATCAAGCAAATAACTACAGTCCAGCTATCGGCCACCTATCCACAACGGCCTACACCTGGTCATGAATGCCAAAATTGGTTCAAGATTCTTGTAGCCGATTCTTTTCAATGATCGGGAGAACGTGTTTCTTATTGTAACGATTGCTTTTCCAACTCTTTTGATATTTTAAGGCAAACAGTTGTTCAAAGCCAGTTAAAAGTAACTGTCGGACGGCTAAATGGATCGAGGTTCATAGTTCTTTTGCTCGGTTTCTTGAAAACTATTTTGTATCTGAACCTCTCCTCAGTGCCTTTTACTGAATTTCCTTTGATACGTTTAGGCTCAATTTGCTTACGCGCTGTTTCTGTGATTTTTTAAGGTTTTATCTTCACACGACATGCAAATATGTGACACAGTTGAATGACATCAATAAACCTTTCGGTGGCCAGTCTTCACGAGCCAAAACTAAATTTTGTTTAAAGAAATTAACAGAGAACTAGTGAAAGCAGAAAAAATGATTGTAAATCGTACACGTACACTGTAGATGTCGTCCAAGTCAAAAAACAAAAACTTTAAGGAGAAATTAGGATGTATCTCTTCTTGAGAGGTTGCATGCTATTTCAATGCTGCGGGTCTTTTGCTGTTTGACATCAGCAGACTTTTGTCAGTAGTGCTGCGGGTTCAAATTGCAGTTTTAGTTCACATACGTGCACTGCATAACCTCGTGAAGCTCGGTAGAAGATGGCCGGCTAAATGTTTTGTAGCAGGGGCACCCAACGACGGTTTCCTCCTAAATACATTAAAAGCACTTTTTAGGCTATCCAGAGTACTTTTAGATCTCTAGAAATACATTCTAAGCGGAGCTATAAAATTTGTATCTCTTCGGTCATTTAACGTATTATGAAATCGAGAATTTTGCTAATTCCTCTCTTCATCACATTTTTGAATCCGAAAGTTTCAGGTTTCCCTTTTTTCTAAAAAAAAAAAGCCTAACCTGAGGAGTGAAATGTGAAAAATTAAACTTTAGAGAATCGTAGGAGATTTGTTAGATAAGCTTCGAAAATTGTACATGAATGGGACAGTCATCTAGAAATTTTTAGCCGTCCTAACGGTAATAGAAAATTCCAGGCAATATTTGCTTCTCCGAACAGATATTTTACAGAAAACAGTCGTCGGGTGCCCCTGATATAGAGATGGAAGGGCGGAGACTGACTTATCTGTTAAGTGGCAAGAAGCTTCCACTTCGTTATTAATGACTTCTGAGCGTCTTTCCTTGCAGTTAAAATGGGTATTCCCTCCAATGAAGTATTGGAAGAACTCTCACTGCGTATTACCGAGAAATGGAGACAGCTAGGACGACGGCTTCGAATTGATGAACCACAGCTGGATGCATTTGATAGGGAAAATCACCAGTGGCGGGAGAAGGGGTACAAAATGCTGCTGTCCTGGAGACAAAGAGACGGTGGATCCGGTGCCTCTTATCAAGTTTTATACGATGCTTTGTGCCATAATCTTGTCGGATTAGGAGAACTTGCGAAAGAAATTTGCTGTGATTGAAAATTGGGAAAAGTTGTTTAGACGTCAGTGTATGTAGTTCCCATTTCTTAATTTTGGTCTTATTAATAATCTTCCAATTCCAAGGATAGAAGAACTTATTATACAAAAGCTTCCGATTCCATCGGTGGAATCTTTATCAAGTGATGTTTGTCTTTTCTCCAAATTATATAGAATTTTTTGAAGGAACAAGTTGTACAGTCCGTTGGTCTTGCTATTTGTTTGATGTTAGCACTTACTTTTTGCTGTAAAAGGATACTACATTGTACTGTAGTGTTGAAGAGATGCGTAAACATCAAACCATTTGCCGTTCTTATTGGGAGAAAAAAATTCAATTGGGTCGTTAAAATGAGCGTGGCTGATATTTGTACCTCATTGTCCAATGGGAAGTTTGCCAAAAAATGCTTACACAGAAACAGGCTTTCGGTACAAATTAAAAAAAAGAAAAAATGCATCATTTAAACGAGCGTGCGAAATGCTCCTTACGGTACGTAGGTATATATTCAGGCTTATCATCCTTAATGAAAGTTAGTTTACAGTGCGCTGGCTCGAGTGCGACGAAGTTTTGAGAGCGGGTCAAAGAGCCTCAAAATTATCGGATTTCAGTAATGACTATTGGTTCATGGCGGCTCGTGAAAGAAAAGGAAGCAGGAGGGATATAAAATGACCGCGCAACCACTGCTCAGGTCCTTAACGGATTCAAACCGTACGATGAAAAGAAACCAGTTCCAGACGATCAGATTGTGGGACAACGCAAAGAGATGTGAGGAGGAAAAAAAAACAGCGAGGGTTTGGGGTAGGGGTAGAGGTGCGAGCGAAGGAACTCCCCTCCCCTCTCCCTCTCTTTCTGCTGTTTTCGTTAACCGTTGTTGTCATTTAGTGCATTTAAAATTGTTTGCTTCCGATGCTATTAACCGTTTTCAAAGAGAAAACTCTACTTGGTACTGTGGACAAAAAGCTTTTTTAAAGAAAGCTTCTCCCTGTTACAGTACGACTACTCAAACTAGGGCACTTGGAAGAAGATGCCTAACTGCAACGATTCTGAAAAGGAAAGATTCTTTAGGGTTTTTGCAAACGGACCAATAAAATTCAAGATTCAACTATCAACCGTTGAAAACTTTAAAACCGTTTGAAGGTACCCGACCTCTCAGGAAACAACCCTCACTTTTATGAGTGTTATTGGTCTGTTTGCAAAAAACAGAGAATCTTTTCAATATTTTGTTTTCATAAATTGTTGTGATTGAAAGTGTATGCCGAGTTTCTTAGGGCCTGTTTACATGGAGGTGGGGGACCCCAGGTAGGTGAGGTAACCCGCTTAGGTGGGGTAAGCCGCCTGTCCATACAATCTCTCATTTTAATGCGATCGCGTTTACATGTTAGGTGGGGTCAACCCGCCAAGTGATACCTAACCTACCTGAGATCCCCAACCTCCATGTAAGCACACCCTAAGATCCCATTACGAGCAAAAGTGTAATAACACAATATGGAAATAGCGTCACAGCCGCATGCAAAAACCTCAACGTAGCGTGAAGTATGACGTCATCCACCCTCCTTCAACTCAGTGACGATCTGACGTTATGGTTTCTTGAGAGCCGTTTCCATCCCCGCTTTTGAAAGGTTTGTTTTTTTAGTAGATATGTAACTCTTAACTGAACGACGTTTGACACGTTTATTTTTGGTGATCATTGGCAGCGTTATGTCGAATTTCGAGTGAGCTTTAGAGCTCCGGCCTTATCTTATCTAACGGCATCAAAGATGGCTTCTGTATGTAGTTCTTGGTTGTAGCTGCGGCAAATTCAGCTTCGATCTTGTTATATTCATCTAAGTGCGGGTATTTGAAGATCAGGTACTGGGATAGAATTGCATACAAGATGTTGACGCTTGTTCGCGTTGCTTTCTGCGCAGTATGCTTCTTTTTGCATAAGGACGTCAATATGCTTCAGTACCTTTTAAAAGTTGTGTGAGAGAAGGTGAGCCGTATTGAATAGGATCCTCAAAAAGATATGAAACTGAACTTCGCAGTGTTATTAGGCCTGTTCCAAACGTCGTGCAACTGCTGTTCTAATCTGGCTCGTCCGTTCAGCTCGACGACTCTAGAACGACCGTAGCACGACTTGGTTTTAGACCTGGAATTTAACTCAGCTGTAGCGGGAAACAACACTTTATATAAAGCGGTCTAGCGAACTTTAAAAATGTATTCTAAATATATTTAATTTATGAATTGAGTTCAGCACGGCACTAACACCACGTCTGAAACCAACTAAGTCTTGCTCAAATGCTGTGTAGCACGGCAAAGCTTGCTTTGTTGCACGGCAGTGGCACGACGTGGTTTCAAACGTGGTGTTAGTGTCGAATTTATTTTTATCAATTGAGTTCGACACAGCAAGAGCACGCTGTTTGAAACAGTCCTAAGCCTGTTCCTCGTCCAGCAAACTTTACATTAAAAACTGTCCATAATTTATACAATCAAGCAATTAACATTCATAAATCGACAATTTCGTTATACTGCAAGGCTGGAAATATTTTTGGAGATGAATACTATTACACTAAGCTGGTTTAGCCTTCAATCGGTCAGTTAACTGTAAAAAGTGTAAATTCTCGTTCGTTAAGGCTGCACACGTGAACAGAAACAAAGTAATGAAAAAGCAAAATTTCTTTGAATAAGGGTTGTCCACGCATGAACTCGTGATGATGTGCATAAAATTTAACTCCACCTTGTAAATCCCGGCAAAGTCTTGTTCGTTTGATCGTCAATAACTTTGCAGAGTCGCCTGATCGCTATGCACTCTTTCAATTTTAGATTTATAAGAGCTTTCAGTTTATGCCCAGGCTAGAAAACTTTAAAGAACATTTCTGTGGGTTTTACGGTTGATGAAATACATCAAACTCTCTTCATCCTTGAAGAATTTTAATTTCAATCTCGTGTAGTAAATTTAGCGTTTCGAGCGCAGCATTTTTCTATACTACTACTATTTGTTTCTGTCAGCATTTTTTTCCTTTTTCACATAAATTTCATGGTCTCGAAAGTATCTACAGGTACTTCTTTATACAGCTTTGGTTGCGATCATTTGCTGATTAATTTAATTTAGGTTCTGTTTTGTCACATTCCATAATTTTATACAAACACCCCGGAGCGCTTTTGTATTAAAATTTTTTATTCTCCCAAACATAAGTTCACCCTATTTGTCTGGCAAATTTTATTAACAGAATAAATAAAAATAATGAAAATAATTTGCATGTGTACCGGCAGTGCCTCTGCTCGTAGCATATTGCATGTGCAGTGTTTCAGAAAAAAGCGTGGGATTGTGGACGTTGCACTGATGTTTACTCTGCAAACTCGCATTTAAACCAGTGTGAATATCCCTCAACCTTGCAGTCTACTGTTATTGTTTCTTGTGATAATTAGCCCATATTCAAATTGCATTTAAACGAATAGAATAAGAAATAAAATAATTCTGAATAAACATAACTAAAGGTAAAACCCTGAAAAAGGAAGGCCGTGCCTTCCGAAATATTGGTAAAAAATTATATTCCCGACTATAAAATCAGTCTTGCTTCTTTTGTTTAGTAACTACAGATGTACGCATCGCCTTGTTTCTATTTTGATCGACAAGAGTCAGGGAAACTCATGATCACGACCAGAAGTTCACCTACTTTCATTGTACTTTACATCTAAAGACCAGCAAAGTTTTCGGCCTAAATTGGTATTACAACTGCGACGACCATACCTTCCTTTAAATTTACAAGTGCTACCAACAAACTACATTTCAAGGTAATTTGGTCACTAGGTTGGTAAGTTATTGTGGAAGTCAAAGCATCCACTTAAACTAAAGTTGTCCATTTCGCTTCCGTTTTGTCCTGTTTCCTTTTTTTTCTCGCTTGTTGCTATCATGATCAGATATGGCATCTCTATGATAAATGTTATGGAAACACTGGAGTATCCAGGAGCTTTTCAACCTCGCTCAGGGACGGCAAGCGTTGGTCATCATCTAAGTACGGCAAAGCTTTCACGTGGGGACACTCAAACTAGGACACTTGGAAGAAGGTTGTCCAATCATGCAACGCAAACTGACCAAAAACTCATAGATTGAGGACTGATTCCTGAGAGGTCAGGTAAACTCAAACGGTTTTAAAATTGAATTTTATTGATCCGTTAGGAAAAATGTTGAGAATCCTTCGTTTTTAGAAAATGTTTTGACTGGACAATCTTCCACCAAGTGTCCCGATTTGGGTGTCCGTACTGTAAAAGAATTCTTAATCTTAAAGGGATGATTGCTATTCTTCAGTTACATTTCTCTGTTTTTCAGTTACTTCTTTGGAATGAACTGACCCTTTTTTTGATAAACTGGGTTCGCGATTAATTAGTACCACATACCCACATAGAGCTCGCTAGTGAAAGCTTCCGGGGACTATTTGTAAGAGCCCGTCTCTGCTGATATCGAGAATCACTGGCTGGACTAAAAAATCTGGAAATTAAGAAGAAAAAAAAAACTTTTTTGGGAGCTACATTGACTTTCTGGCAATCCGTAGCGTTCAAAAAGACCAGGCGCGAGAGAAGGCGCCCCTCGCTTTTTTCTCGCTCCCAAAACCCCCTTTTCCTTCCCTTTCAAACGCCTTCCACGCCGGCTAATTAATCAGCAAATAGAATCTTTTATGGAATAACTGAAGGCTTTCGAGTGAAAAAAGTCTTTTTTACCCCGGGTATTCCTTTGCGACTAAAGGTTATAAGTAATTCTCGATGATCAATTTTCATTTTAGATGTGTGAGAACTTTGATGTCTTCTTTAAGGGAATCTGAATCACGTGATAGCGTAGATGAGTCCCGCAAAGTGATCAGAGTCACTGTTTTGGCTTCTGAATGGGGATCAAGCAAAGGGGGCCTTTCCACCATAAACAGAGAGCTAGCCTTTCAGTTGGCCAAATGCCCTGAAGTGGAAACCACTTTCTTTTTACCTCAATGCAGTCAAGAGGACAAGAAGTTAGCCCTGAAGAATAACGTAAAGATCGTTGAAGCAACCCCCCTGCCTGGCTTTGAGCAACTGCACTGGCTTTGCTTTCCGCCTGAAGATTTGCAAATCGACATTATCGTAGGTCATGGAGTTAAACTCGGTAAACAGGCACAAATAATTAAAAGATCTATAAGGTGCAAATGGGTTCAAGTGGTGCACACAGATCCAGAGGAACTTGGAATGTTCAAAAACTATTCAGATCCAATTTCAAAAGGCGGGAAAAAGCACAAGATCGAAGTACAACTGTGTGAAATGGCGGATCATGTTGTTGGTGTTGGTCCCAAGTTGAGCGAGGCCTTTCGCTCCTATCTTCACAGCTGCCAAAAAGATGACAATGTTGTTGACTTCACTCCGGGAGTATTTGTAGAGTTTGCGGCTGTTAAGCAGGCTCTGAGCGAAAGGCAGCAACACAGTGTCTTGGTGTTTGGTCGTGGAGACGTAGAGGATTTCGAATTGAAAGGATTTGACATCGCTGGGAAAGCGGTTGCTGACTTAAAAGATACTCGTCTTGTCTTTGTTGGGGCTCCAGATGGAAAACACGAAGAAATAGCAAAACGGTTTACCGAATGTGGTGTCCCTCCAAGTCGCTTGAGAGTAAGAGGATTTGTTCAAGATCGAGAGAGTCTAAGGCGCTTGTTTCAACAAGTGGATCTTGTTGTCATGCCTTCAAGAACAGAGGGCTTTGGATTGACAGGTCTCCCTGTGCTTGTCAGCCGCAACTCCGGTTTTGGAGAAGCTTTACGCAGTGTACCTTTTGGATCAACATATGTAGTGAACTCAGAGGAACCGGGAGATTGGACCTCTGCTATCAAAGCAGTCTGGGTCAAGGACAGGAGAAGTCGGCTTGAGGAAGTAGAAACTCTGCGCGAATCCTATGGCAAGAAATACAACTGGGCCAAACAGATAAAAGATTTCATTGACAAGATGATCTGTTGGGTTTACGGTAAGAATGTCAATTTTCTTTTTCATGAAAAAAAAAAACTCTTCATACATTGCAAGAGGAATAATAGAACGTGCACTCTAAGAAGAAACTAAGATAAAGAAACAAAACCAAATTTGAGTAATATCCGCTTCCTTTTTGTCCCGGCTGAGATATTGAAAAAAGGCGATTACAAAGTTTTATGTTACATGTAGGCAAACGCAGTAATTATAAAAGTAGTATTGACCCAATCCATCTATCATATGCTTTGTGCCCAGTTCACTGGCTTATGTGATTATTCCATGCATTCTCGTTTACTAAAATAGCCTGTTGTTATCTACTCTATTTTATCAACAGATGACACTTTAAATTACCAGAGCTCTTCAGAAACAAAGCGCAGAATTTTTTCATCCACCGATAAATCTTCTCAGCGAACGGAGGGGACAACTGTAGACCCTGAAGGTATCCTCGATGACTTAATATAATCAGCGTAATACTAGTCTTGAATGGTGTTGCTGGTCAAAAGTGTTCACGCTTTGTTCATTAAAATTGTTAACATTATTTCAATCGGGCGTTTTTTCTAATTCCATGGCTTACGCAAGTGTGAATGAACGATAACTAAGTTCACTTGCATGTGCTCAGGCAGATCGGTTTTTAGCCGTCCTCAAGTAATTGAAAATTCTAGGCAATGTTTCCTTCTCCGAACAGATATTTTACAGAAAACAGTCGTTCGGTGCCCCCGGTTTGCCTACAAATTTTACCCCATACAAACACTGTAATTTTACTGGAACCGTACCGTGGTACTATTACAAAGCCTGGGTTACCTGTCAAGTCCCTCACCGTATTAGACGCTTCCGTACCCACTACTTTCAGCCGCCTGATACGCTGGCTTGCCAAAAGTTATGTAATTGACTATTGTACAGTGTTTTGGAATAGTAGTGTTTTATTTTTGAGAACTATTTATATATTAACTAATCAGTGTGAAGAATTAGGACTGTATGTAATGGTGACTCTTGTTGTTGGTTGTAGGCTTCTCATCAGTTTCAAATTCCACTCAAGGGAAAACCAATTATTCTCGTTTATGTCGTCTGCCGGCTCGCGAGTGCTAAGAGATACATTTGATAGCATTATTCCACCGGAGAATCTTCGAGAATTGTTGAAACGTGACCTGGCGCACTCAAGGCTAAAGTTACTACGAAAAAAAGGAGTCCTAACTTCAGTACATTGGAGTAGGTTGTACCCTGCCACACCCACTGAAGTGTCATCTGCAAGCTTTGATATTCCGATCCCCTCTTGATTTTGCTTCTAAGGACAATCTGTAATCTGAGTCCTCCACCCGCTGGTTGGGACACACCTCCTCTTACAGCAGACACCAGTCGCGAGTCTAACATTGCGCGCCTTAAGTACTCCATGAACGCCGCATCCAAACATGCCAGGGAAGGCTCTGGGAGTGATGCTGTATTCAGTAGCTACTGGCAGCATGTCCGTGACACACTGGTACGATTGGGTGGAGCTGATTATAAAGATCTCATTGATGAAATGAAAGACCAGGCCATTGAATTCCTCGATGAGGAACATTTCAGAGAACTTCTCAACCAGTGGAAGAAGGAAGAAGACGACATCAGAGACAGGCTGAATGAAATGGAAAGTGAAGAAACGTCTAAGGAGGAAGGTATGCTATACAGTAGGCCGTGTTAGGGGATACAACCCAGCCAATTTGTTGGTTTTAAACTCTTTAACACTGCGAACTTAGGGTGGTTTGATTAATTAACAATTATTCCACGAGAGCGCGTTGGATATGAGATGATAGATAGCCAACGAGGCGCGTAGCGCCGAGTTGGCTATAATCTTCTCATATCCAACAAGCGCTAGTGGAATAATTGTTTTATTAAAAACGTCCACAAAATCTCGTTGAATCTCCCCGACTAGAACAAACCGGAAAAGACAAGGGACTTCCGCTATTCACATGTCACACGTCTATCAAAACTGTCAACGCGCGAACGGACTCGCCTGGACTGCACGAATGAAAAATCAAAACATTGTAGCGATGAACATTAGTTTTTTAAAAACTCATCGGGATTCTAGGATTTTACACAGCAGGACAGCTGAAAAAACCTGGCAGATGATGTAAAGGAAAAGAATTTTTAAGTGACAGCCGTCGAAATTACTGTGAATTTGGATTTTCGGTGCACTTATAAAAGTAAGAACAATGGAGAAAAACTATTACCTCGGTCGCTTGTTATGAAGTTGTTTGAAGCCACAAGCTGGTTTTGCTGAACGACAAAAGAAGCTATACTGCCGCCTCGATTGCTCTAGTGAATGGCTGCATAGCCTGTATTTGTAGCTGGTTACTTGTGATTTATATTCTTGATGTCGGATAAACAAGCCGCAGTTATCTATTGGCGAGTGACTCGATCGGCGAATGGCTTCGCGATCATGAAGAAACAACACTTGTCTTCTTTCGTAGCTGGTCAAGGTACTTTAGTTCCATGTGTTTTTCGACAAACTTTCAAACAAGCTCTTGAGGCTTTTTTCTTTGTTTTTGTCTTTTTTCTTGCGATGAAATTGCATTTCTAGTATTCTAAGAAATGAATTACAACGATTTGCTTCGGGCGCCGTTCCATCCTTCGCGAAAAAAAATCTCAGCTACCTTCCAATTTTAAACTGACGCGTACACCGACCATATATGGCGAGCATGGTATAATAGCTCATATACCATAACGGCTAAGCCAATCAAAATGCTAGAATTGCATTATCCAATGATTCAGTTTTTAATAATGGGGAATATACTATATGTATCTATGGAAAAGTCGCCGGATCCTGCAATTGCTTCCATACAAGATCTTATTTATAATTTGTTAGACGTTCCAGCACCTATAAAATGTTAGTTTCATGTGTCAGTAACTTCAAAAACATCTATCCAGGAAATACTCTCATACACCTTCCATCTCTTGGAATTATTTAAACTGTTTCCCATCAACTAGGTCACGGACAAGCAGGGCAGAACAGTGTAGGATCAGTTGATCCTGAAAAATTTGGAATTTCAAGCTTCTTTAAGGTCATACCAATTATTAACATAAAGATTCTTTCGGCTAATTTTACCGCTACTTTCTTTGAGATTTCAAGTGATCTTGTAGTAATTAAGCCACTAAGTGTATTTAAGTGCATCACGTTATTAAACGTTGTGTAATGTTTTGTGGGGTCTCCGTTGTGTCGTATTTCTTGGTCTCCTGTTTTAATTCCTGACATGTTCATGCAGATCCCGGAACGGCGAGTGGTGCTACTAGTCCCGTTAGAACTGCTGTTGCTGGGCCTTCGGATTTAACCAAGGAGGCTGATCATGGCCAAGGTATACAACTAATAACTCTGTTAATGTTGCGACTACCCACCCCCAGTGTTAACAAGGTGATAGCGTCGAATCGAAAAATATAATTACGGTCATGTGTCCGTCTTATTAGAGAGATGTCTGTTTACCGGGAGCCACCTTCTGAAAAGGAGTAAAGAAAGGCAGGGACGAACTCTTGCTATCCGTTTTAGCCAGGTGTCTGTGTTATGGAACTGTCCGTTTAAAAGAGAGAGTTGACTATACTCAGGAGTGTTTTTTTTTAAACTTGAGTGGAAAGAATGTGGTTATAATATGTGGTCGTGTATTGTATGGTCTTACGGCGGAATTCCACTGCAAGCTGTAATTCAGTCTTTGATTCATTGCAACAAACTGTTATCTAAATTGCTCCAGTTGTGTCGAAATCACCCATAGCTCTTACTTTTCTTCTCTTCCTACAGTTGTCATCCGACCGATTTATCTTTCTGACATCCATTTACTTTTTATAGTCGCAAAACTCGCAGATGATCTGAAAACTATATGTCAATGATTGCTGTGGAAGCTGCGACAACCGTTGTTGACCTCTTAGTTGGTTTTTGTCAAAAGCGAAGGTCTTCCAGAGTGACTCTTTTTTTATTTTACTGGAATATATGTAAGACCTGGGTGGTTAACCGGTTCAGTTTTCAACATATATTGTTTTCGAATTTATGTCATTTCTAGCATCGGGTACATTACGAACTCACAATTGCCTGCTCTCCAGTTGGCTTTATTAGCTTAATTCATGGATAGAGCGTTGCGGTCAAGGCTCGATTCCCGGTTAAGCCTGAATTTTATTAGGTTCTCCAGTGGCTTAAGTTGTTTATTTAACTGCAATGATCATTTTCACTTGCAAATTGTTTTCAGAGTTGTTTCAAAAAACGTTAAAAGGAGTATAACAATCTGACATACCCCTCATACTACATTAGTTTCCATTCTTATGCACCTATCAATGTAAATCCCGTAGTGGGGGGGGGGGGGGAGGAGTGCGGGCAAGGGACGGGGATTTGATGCCTGAGACTATCCCCCATGTCGGGCTTTTGATTGTGCGAAGCGACCCCGGGGTCGGGACATTTGACTTTGACCAACAGAAGCCTGGTATCAATTCAGAAGCGGTTACCAAGTCCGTCCCTCGAGACTTTCTGAAAGTCACGCTGTTGGAGCAAGGTATGAAGTTTTCATTTGTTTTAATCGCCATAATCCAATACTTTAAACTGTCATCTAAACAGATAATGTCTATTTTGAGAAAGATTTTATCTTCAAGTTCCAATCTGATTGTAAAACTCGATTGAAATCGAATTCCACCATGAAAGTCAGATAACTTTTTATGGTTTTACGGGTCACTGATCCGAACTGTTCCGACATGTTGAGCAGATGTTATAAAGCATTTTACGTTTCATTAATATTATAATAGCACGGTCAATCTTCCTGGAGTGATTTTGTTGTTCAAAATAACAGATGCTAGTGGAGAGAGAAAATACTTAATTACAGCGAGTAAATTAACGGAGCTTACGTGAACCTTAAATAAAAGTAGTGAGAATGTACTTTTGAAATGTTCTTTTTTTCTTTTTTTATAGTATTATAGTATTGTTTGTTTAGATTTTTCCCCCTGGGGCGGGGGCTTTTTTGACACTTTTGGTTCACCTTTCGTTTCCCACCCTGGGGAATTTGATCAAAAAATTTTAAAATTTGTCAAATCCCCACCCCTTGCCCGCAACCCCCCCCCCCCCCCACGGGTTTACATTGATAGGTGCATTATTCTCATTCATTTCATTTAAACAGATAACTCAAACGCCCAGAGCTCCTCAGAAGCAAACAACAGGACTTCTCAGCAGACAGAAGGCTCGACTGAGCACCATGGGGGTATTCAGCTTTAGTGACAATTAAATAAATTATAATAAACGTATTTGTAAATTTACGGGAAAAGAGAGGCCTTCCAAGGGGTTTTACCGACAGGCGACATGACCTCAAAATGTGGCGACAATCTTTTTTAAAAACACCGACAGCCGACAGGAACTGACAGAAAAAGAGCGACATTTTGTGACAACGACAATATATTTTTTAGCTAGAGAAAGCGACATCTTCCCACTTTTTTATTGCATCATTTCGACGGCGGCCAGACCAGGTCCGCGTGACTCTTTTCTGCAACGAGACGTGACTATCACTATTGTCACTATTACGTAAAGCATCATTCACACTTAACTTCTTGTCATGAACCACATACAAAAGGGTCGAAGGTCACAGAGGGCGCGTGGTCATTACGTCAATCGTTATGGTTGGCACGTGGTCATTACGTCAATCGTAATGGTTACTGGTCAGAGTTACAGAGTGTCTAGACAAAAAGACAAAAGACGCTTATACAGACAAAGAGCTTTATTAAATAGGAGAAGCCCAAGAAAGATCAAGAAAGGTCAAAGAAATTCTCATTGAAGTTTTATGTAGTTGTAAGAATCCGTTGTAGAGGTCTTTCCTGTGTTTTCATTAAGCTGACAATCAGCTAAAATCATGGGTAAACACAAGAAGAAAAAGGACAAAAAAGAACACAGATCTCGCAGCAAAGACAGCAAGGTCGGCAAGAGTTTAAAGCGCGGACATAAACGCTCACACCAACATGACGACAAAAGCCACATGAGAAAAGGTGAGAGGTTAATCATCAAGGTTAATATTATTAATAACTTTTTTATGTCTTTTATGACTTATAGCGCCCAGCATTCGATCTCCAGTTTGGCCGCGCTTAAAATAAAGAGTTTTAAAAGCGACAAAAGCAGAATAAAGTCATGCATAAATTAGGATGCCATTTTTGACATTTTTATGCCGCCACTTCGCACCGCGGATATGTGTTTGCATTATAGAGATCTATTGGAAGATTGTAATCCGATCGAATAAAATAAAAAATGATCGAACAGAATAAAAGCATGCGAATAGACTTTACCGTGGCTCATTCTAGACATTCTAGACAGTGGGTATGTCACAAATGTCACAAATTGTTGTACAACTTCAGTCATTGTCTCACAAGAGAAGAGAAGATAAAACGGAAGAAAACAACTTCTAGTACTATTATAGGAAAATTCATTACCTGAAGAGGGAATTCCACGTTAAATGGTCTTAAATTGCACTCGAAAACCGATATCGCACGAATCGCGAAGCGATGAGTGCGATATCGGTTTTCAAGTGCAATTTAACGACTCTTTAACGTGGAATTCACGAGTCAGGTATTGGATTTTCCTTGAATCGCATAACTGAATAAAAATCAGAAAAAAAAAGAAAAGAAAACGGCAATAATAGCTATTGTTTGTTTTTATCCTGAGCGCGCGCTCCAGAAAGCCATTCAAAGTCAACTGTCAGAACTGTCATTGCGTTAGCGAATAGGAGCAAGGTCAGTCGTACACGTTTGAAGACCTTCGACAACTTTTTTTGTACCTTGTGCTTGTTTTTACATTTGTTTTCAAACTTTTTTACATGTAAACAAGCTTTACACTAATCGTAAGGATAAATAGAGGTATTTCACTGAATTTACAAGCCGTTTATCTATAACATCTTTTTTCAAATTGGTCATTTGCTCGAGAAGGAAAATAATTTACACCTTTTACCTCTTCGGTGGCAAAACTTAAAGAAATGAAGTGTCCAAACGAAAACACTGAAAGTATAACGTCGCGATTGATATATGGTAAGTACCTTGAAATGTTTTAGAAATGCTGTTCAAGTTCAGCTCTGTTTTGTACTTTTCTAAGTATCACGATTCAGGACGATTGCAAGCAGCGTACTCTTTTTCGTGTTTTCACTGAGGGGCCCTGTCGTCTTTGAAGGTATTTACACGTATTTCTTCTCCTATGTATGTGACAATCGACCCCGGTACTTCGTTCGTTGTCGTTTTTCCGTTTTGTTTGGTTGAACTTTGGCTTGCCATTTTCTGGGCCGTGTTCACAAGATTTTCTTGTTTTCTCGTTGTCGCGAGCGAAAGAGGTTTTTTATGCCTCTTCGAGAATTTGTAGTTCAGGTCAAAACAAGGAAGAACCTCCCGCTCACTATAAAAAAACGCTTTTGTTTGTTTTTAAATCTTCAAAAGGTGACAATGGTTTTGAAAACATTGTAAAATGATATTGTAGAAAACCTTTTTTGCAGTTGTTGTGTTAGAATTTGACGATAGTTGTTACGTGGATGCGAGACAATATCGCTTAGCCTCGTTTTCAACTCGCAATTCCACACTAAATACCTCGCTTCGTTAACCAATCAGAATGCGAGATTTGACTCAATTATGCGATTCTAAATGAAATCAAGGGTTACTGGTGAAATGAGGGTTGGTACGATTTTGAGACAATCGACACTAACAATCAAAATGTGACAGCCTTTCGAAGACTTTCGAGTTAGCTGATGGTAAATGACTGCGTAAATGTGAAGAAATTGACAGGAAATTTGTGATCACGTTAGCTTATTCTGCTAAGCCCCTAGTGACGCAATTTTTCAGTAGAACAGACCTAATACACAAATCAATGAAAGTTTTTTTTAACAAAGTCACGACACTAGAACAGTTTTATCCAACTGCATCGGGTCACCGCAACGGCCCCTAGTTGCCTGTAACTTTTCTCTGGAGTAACACGGCCTTCTTTGTCCGCTATTTCTCTGTTTTTCCAACAGCAAAGCATTTGTTGGTGTCTTCTAGTTCAGAGAGTGGTAGTGAAATTGACCCGCCCAGCAAAAGGCGCCGTATTCACTCTGACACTGGGGATAGCGACTCCATGAATGAGGCTAACGGTGCCAAACGTACGGGTATTCAGACGACAATCTCCGGCTTTCTTAGTGGTCCTGGTATCTCTTCGGCAGTCGCTGCAGAAGTGAATGCTCCTTCCGATGCTGAAAAGGGTCGGCAAGAGGGGCAATCTTCGACACCGTCAGCCTTGAACCTAGACACTGTTATTGAAGTTTATCGCTTTGGGCACACCAAGTGCCACTACAAGCGCAACACCATTGTGTGTTCATCTTTATTAGGTGGACTACTCAGTGAATTCAAAAAGGCTTGCCGTGAAATGTACGGGCCAGAGCAAGATGCTAGGCGTGCTAACATCGGGAGTTTTGACATGGATATCGGCATCTGCGGACGTGCGATTGATGGGGGCTTGCCAACGTTCACAGCAAAGACGGAAGTCGAGTGGCAGAATGTTGTTGCCAGGCTTACAAGTCAATTGCACCAGTATCTGCTGTTAAGTGAGTAATACGATTGGTCATTGCTGTGTTCTATGTGGTAGTAGTGTCAGTGGAAGTTTTAGTAGTAGCCGGAAGAGAAGTATCAGTAGTAGTAGCCATCTCTTGGCTTTGATGGCTGTCTGAATATTTTCTCTTAGAAGACGAGCTTTTATGACTTTTTTCCTTTTTATAGTTCGGCTAGTTGAGGTTCAGTACAAGGCTGCACCAGGTGTCCTCCATTCTTTGAAGAAAGTTAAAAAGCCGAAAAAACGACCCGAAGGAAGAAATGAAAAGGCAGTGCAAGAAGAGCGGCTGTTAAGCGCTCTTAGAAGCCACATTACTTCTAAAGCAACCGATTTTGACTTCGAAAGGACTGAGGCACAGAAGGAGCGCTTCAAAAGTTTTAAAGAAGGTTTTTATTTTGAATTATTGTTTACTTTTAACCTTTAATTTTCGTATTCTCGGTCTTGATCCCTCCACCTTAGCCTTCCAATCAAAGTAAGACACATACCAGATGGATAAAATTCCGGATTAAGTATGTTTCAGAAATTTCAATATAAGTAAGCTTGATACAAATGTGCTGTCTGCGTCATTCAAAGGTAGAGATACTGTATATGCTGTGGTTAAATTTTATCCTTGGTTTAAATTTTCTTTTCTTTTCTTTCAATCTCATTGTCATGCATTAACATATCCAAAAACGAAGGAAAATAGAATTTAAACCAAGGAATAAATTGGACCACAACATATATACCAACTGTAGTCAATGTACAAGCCGTGTCCTGTTGATAAACATTAACATACGTTATTACTTCCCACAGACGTCGCGTCACGGTTCCCGGGGTCCGAAGCTGTAAGTGAGCTTCAAATTCGATGCGGGAAATGCCGTAGGGTGAGGATGGTGAATCGCCCGCGCTATTCGAAACATTTCGGTGATAGTAAGTACTACAATTTATGTTTTTCACTTTTTGTGGGTCCATCGGTGACATAGGTCCACACGTTCTTTATGCAGGAGTTACTCTCTACCCACAGTAAAGTCTGTAGAAGGAACGACCACTGAAACTGACAGAACACTTTACATAGATTATTGACTCGAGTTTTGTAACTTTTTTTGAAGAGTATTGGAAGAAATTAACACCGGCTTATAAATGTAAACATTTCTCGCAAATAAGTTGAACCAAAGTCACAGATTGCTTTTTATATTTCTTATGAACCCTGTAAGTGTTATATGGAGTCTTGTATAGTATGCATATGCTTCGCACGTACACATAATAAAATGTCACATATAAATGTCTTTTAGGCCACTGGAAAAACTGTCAACCAGCCGTAAGAAGTGGTAACATTTCAACCATGTTTGCGTCCATCTTCTCTAACCAGCAAGCGGCATCTTCGGAAGCAAATGACGAGCTTAATGATCTTAATATGTAAGTGAAGCCAATGCTTCATTGTCTTCATGGCCGGCCAGCTATTGAGCAATCGTACAGAAATAAGGAATATTGATCAATATTGTTCTTCGAAGAGAGGCGATAATTGACTACTAATGCTATTTTCGTATTGTTTAGGCTGATTACTTATTGACAAGTAGTCTCCTTTTTTTATTTGTTTAATTTAGCTTCCAATATGTTTGCTGTCAAAAATTTGAGGTTGAGTTAGAAGGTTATAACTATAACGAAAAATGAAAGTCAGCTTTGTAAATAATCGAGGAAACTGATATAATAAAAATGAAAAGTAATAAACAAGCCAGTGTTGAGATGTCTATTTTCGTTGTTCATATTATACAGGAGTGAAGTAGAGTGGGAAAACACACAAGAAACTAGCGACAGCGAAGATAGTGAGGGCAGCGAGTACACGTTTCCATGTCTGTAAGTTTTTGGCACTGTCTGGTTTAAAATCTCCTGACTTCCTTTACTTCTGTTTACGGTGTGCATCCCTAAAGCGTACATTTAAGGTGTTTTACGTCATTTGTAGTGCAGAAACCCTTCACAGTTCATGTTTTTACGCGAGTAGGCGATGGAAGGGAGTTTACGTCGGCAATAGACGGTCATAGACCGGCCGCTCACTATATTTACAGCTAAAACAACATGATGTGATATAAACTCAACATATTAACGTCTGTACTGGATAAGCATATTTCGGCAATGCACGGGAATGACAGGACACACAACAGTCATGAATACGACATTTTGCTTTTAGGGCTTTGGAAGAGCTTGATCCTGTAGTCATCATGCTGCAACAGGAAATAGAGTCAAAGAAACTCGAACGGAACCATATATTCTACAGATGTTTGAAGAATGCTCTTGAATTCGCACAGAAGTCATCAAATCCTCGTGAACAGTTTCAACATGATGGGACAATTAAGACATACATGGAAACTCTGGAATTTCACGGGAAACCAAAAACCATGAATTTATTAAGGGGACCAGGGCACAGAAACCAAGGGCGTGGTGGGACATTCCAGTTCAACTGGAAGGACTGGAACTTGCCCTTTATACCTTCAAAGACCACAAGGGATAAGAACAAGGCAGGCTACACCACCCGCAATGGAATCATTAAAAGCCTTCTGATTGCCTACCTCCTTCTTGCCCAACTTGAAGATAGTGAGGTACAACCCCTTTTACAGAGTTCCAGTCTGCTCCTGATACCTGCAGCGCTAGCTACTGATGGTATGAGCCTCAAACCTGGTTTGCAATTTGATCGGCGATTGAAAGAACTTGTTGGACTACTGTTTCCTGTAACTTTAGCCTTTGCTAAAGAAAATCCTTTGCCCGATCCAAGTTTTCTTCGTGATTCTTTCGTCGTCGAGGCGAATGCTTTAGTTGTGACAGCACTTGACAATAAGCTTTCTTTACCTGTTGGGAATGACTACACCTCCAAGAAAACCAATGGGGACGCGGTAAAGAAACGAATAGAAACGCGTGTGAAACAGCTCCAAATCTGCTTGCACTGCCTCCTGGGAGTTTCAACCGAAACTTGCATGAATGTCATTGTTTCATCAGGAGACGCTTGCAGTAGCTACTGTCAAGGTAGGAAATAGAGCTAGGAATCCTCATTTGACAGTTAAACGCCAAATCATATCGTATACCTCCCATTTTAAACGCCTCTTTCTTCGGAAATTTCTTATGTAACCTGATTAATACCAAAGATCTTTAGAAAGTAGCAACCACATAACTAGAATCGATAAAAGGAAAAGTGTTCACTCAAGTGGGCAGGATCGACCTGTGTATGAAAGATTAAAAAAGCGACCTTATTCGATCTTGTGATACATGGTGGGGGAACGTGCATAATAATATCTTTAAAGAAAGTCTATGCACCTGCAAGGCTTCTAGCTATTGCCGACAAAGTTTTATACTTTCTGAAATTACTTTCTGAACATAAAATATCTTGTTTATTATTCAGATTGCGCTTCAAACAACAGTATCTGTCAAACTTGCCAAAGTAATGGCCAGAAATTTGTTGAAGAACCACTGCGAGCGTGTACTCGTTGCATCAACTCCGGTATCCAATGTGTGAAATTGTTGGTCTTAGCCTGGTCGGCGGATTGCGAAGAAAACAACAAACAGGCTATGCTTAAGCTGATACAGGAAAAGACAGGTGGAACACTCCCTCCAAAACTTCACTTTCTTCTTCCAATTCCAGAGGCAACCCACGTGGCCAAATGCTTAAAGGGCAGCTTTTCCAACTGGTTCCTGAACAAAGGCGGAGAACGATTCAACCTTTCGAACCTAAGAACATTGTACAATGACCCCAACCCAGCGATGCGAGAGAAGATGAGAAGCGTTGTCACCTTGAGTGCAGTGCGAAATCGAGACCGCATGTCGGTCCCCGACCTGCTAACCATCAACAAAGAGTCGGTGCGTGTGCTATTGGCCACCAGTGTGCCACGCATCACACAAACTCTCATCCCCGAACCCTACCGTTTGTACAAAGGAAACGCGAGAGGTGTTGTCGACCATCCAACCGGTCTTTGTATAGCACCTGAAGGGAAGCTATTTGTAGCCGACAACAGCAAATCTCGGGTATTCCAAGGTAGATTGCACTACCCTGTTGACGTCAGTGAAGTAAGTGGCAGTTTGATGAATCCACAAGGTCTCGCCTACCTAAACAACGTCCTTTACGTCGCAGACATGGGCAATAAAAGAGTCGCATATCTTCCGCTAAGCTCCTCCGTATTTCTTAAGCCCAACAGTATGAAGGTTTCGGAGTTGAGACCAGCTCTAGAGGAAAGACAAATTCCCACGGCTGGTCTTCAAAAGAAGGATATGGTTGCTCGCCTAAAAGAGTGGATGACAAAGGCACAGCGAGAAAATAACGTTGACTGCACCAAATTTTCTTCTCTTCCACTGAACACTGCACGTTCGACCCCACTTTCCACTCCCCTTGCTGTTTGTGGCTTTGGCACTGACCTGTTGTTTATTTCGGATTTGCACACGCATCGGGTACTTCAAGTTTCTATCACCAACAACGGAGCAGTCTTGAAAGGAAGTGTCATCTCTGAGATCCTTCTTAAAGATTCTGCTTTACCATTAGGAATTTCCGTTGCAACGGGAAATCTTCTTGTGGCAGACTCAAGCGACGAGGGAGGATTGCTGCGCATTGACCTTTCGACTAATGCAGAGACAGTTTTAGTTTCAAACAAGTCGAGCAGCTGCCAGCGCATTCACGGAATCGCAGTTGATGAGAACAGAGACTTGATATTCACGGACAGAGATGCCCGAAAATTGCGCTTGCTGTCCAACGGCACCGTGAAAGACATTGCTGGTTCGGGAGTTAATTCATCTAAAGATGGTTCATCAAGTTCTTGCTCCTTTGAACAGCCCACAGCTGTTTGTATTGAAGGGAAAACAATCTACGTTGCTGATACTGCTGTTGGACGCGTCTGCATGGTGACCCCTACTTCAGCACTTTCACTCTACCTGGAACAAACTGATACTGTTTGTAAAACGTTCGGTATTCATTTGCCTGGAATCTCTCCGAACATTTACAGTATCTCTCAAGCCATAGCTGCCTTCCGTGACGTATCATCACTCTTAAGCACCTGGGAGAGAGAGACAGCAGAATCTCTTTGTCGAGCATCTACCGTGCAAGGTCCCCAAGGTACACCCTCTTCAAAGAGCATTCAGAGCGTCAAAGTCATACTGGAATCCCTTGGAATACTGAAGGAAAGCCTGAGCTATATCAATGCCGACTTCATTTCTCATGTGCGACTTGCATCTTTACTAACACTTGTCGTGGAGCACCTTTTCAGTAAGATGCGATCGAGAAACCCTACACCGACGCTTCTTGAATATGCACAGCTCTTTGGTCCAACGATGAAAGAGAACGTCAAGCAGTTGACCAAATGCGGCTTTCATTACTTCACTGCCTCCTCATCATTCTATGAGCTCCCTGACGGTGGCAGTCTCCACTTTACTGATGTTCCAGTCATCCCGCAACTCCCGACAAAATCCATGCCCATTGGAGATCAGAAGGTTCTTCGTGACTGGCGTGACAATTACGGCCAACCAGTTGCACAAGTGACCGTAAGAAATCAATCCACTAAGGACAACGTTGGAACTCTTCCACTTTACTCCTATACCAGGCCGCAGCCCATACCGCAACCACTGTCATTCTCTTTCCCCACTGAGACCTCGTCCTCAAGGCAAGGCAGCTTGCACTCCAATGTCTCCAATGCTGAATTGTTATTTTCTTCGCAAACCGTTCTGGCCATAAAACCAGGCCTTGTCGGCCTTACTGAAAGGACACTTATTTCCACACCTTTTTATCTTGGAGTTGCAGCTGAAGATATCTACCAAGACCAGCATAGAGCTTATTTGCCAAAGATCAATATTTTTTATCCCTCCGAACAAAACATCTACCTTTTTGAAAGAAATGATCAAGTCGATTTACCCAAGGAAGCTGTGGGATTGGTACTTGATGCCTTGACACCAGCGGCTAGCGAAGAAATAATACTGCCAGAAGAAATTTACGAAGGAGTTGTCAGTGTTTTTAGAGAGACAAGGGATCTGTGCATTGAAGGTGATGAAAGCATAACAGATTCTGTTGCAGATGAAGCAGACTTCTCCGACGATGAGCTAAACAGTGTGGTCTGTGTTGACTCTGTGACCCTGCCAACCATCTCCACGTCTCGAGTCGGAAGAAATATCCGTCCACCGACCAGACTGGACTTGTAATTACTGCAAATATCTAGATTTGTAATTACCTTAAATATCCACTGTTGGCGCAAACTGACATTTTATTTCACTGTACATACGCACATTAACGGGTCATTAACTATTTTCTCTGATCCTTTGTTCAGACGATCAGCATGTAGTGTCTGTAGTAAGCCAGAGTTGCGCCAATGTATGACCTTATGTAATAAGTCCGTAAGACTGGGGAGAGTTGACAAATGCGAGGCTACTGAGATAGAGGTTGTTTACCATTTACAAGGGAAAATCGGTTGGTCAACAGTTTGTGTAAATGGTAAGCAAAACTCCAGAAAGGGAAATTCCGTTTGCGAAACGAGCTGAGTAACCACGCTTACGCATCAAAACTGGCGTAGGGTCTGGAACTGGTAGATAAAAAAGCAAATGGTACACACATTTTCGTTAGGAAATTTCGGTTGGGAATTTTGAACTACCTTTCAAGACGTTCCGTTTATTTCGGAAATTTTCCGGTTGGTCGAGCCAAAGTTGTCCACGTATTGCCATGTATCCCCGTGTAAAGCCATGTACTGCCATTTATTGCCTTGTATTACGATACATTACCATGTATTGTCATGTATTACCATGTTTTGCGATGTATTGCTATGCATCGCCATGTATTACCATGTGTTGCCATATATTTCCATGTAATGCCATGTATAGCCATGTATTGCCATGTATCGCCACGTATTACCATGTGCTGCCATGTATCGGCATGTATTGCCATGTATTGCTATGTATAGCCATGTATTACCATGTACTGTCATGTACAGGCATGTATTTCTATGTATCGCCATGTATTACCATGTATAGCCACGTATTGCCATGTTTTACTACGTTTTACCATGTATTGCCATGTATTACTATGTATAGCCATGTATTGCCATATATTACCATGTACAGCCATGTGATTCCATGTATTGCTATGTATTGCCATGTATTACCATGTATAGCGGTGTAATGACATGCATAGCCATTTAAGAGGCAGTCCCGCTAACAGTGGTCCGATCGATTTCGCGTCAGAAAAAAGTTTCCCTTTAAACTTTGTACACTAAAAGGGTTTGGTATATAAGTAATAAAAATGATTTTCTTTTTTGCAAATAATATATTTCCGCTTTCCCACAGGCGTGATCACGTCCGGGCCAATTCGTCTCCTCCAGAGCCCGATTTAAAGACCGAAAATTGTCGTTTTTGAGGGTCGCGTCATATCGAAACTACAGATAATTATAAAGTATCTTTTACACCAGCTGTTTCCACTGCCTTTTATTGACAAATGTGCAAAATATCGAACTTTTTGATAATTTTGCAGAAAATCTGTAAGTCCCGAAAGACACCACTCTGAACAGGTCGCCCGACTGCCAAAAAACATGCTCAGATTCGAGAGCAAAAATCTCAATTGTGGGACAAAAATCTGATATGAAATTTATATCAAGATCAAGGTATTACTTCATTTTAAGAGGTTCTAAAGTCAAATCTGCGTGTATCCGCCTGCACACGGAGCAGCGAGAAGGTAAATTTGGCCATCATGGCACTTTGTTTACAAAAATAACTCTGACTCTATAATTAGTATAATATATTTCTGTACTCGATCGATCACTCGCTTGACCGAAAAAATATTCACAGCTCTAAAATTTGCTTAAATGTTGCCTCAAAACCTTCAAATAAGCGCTTTTTTGTAATTTTATTTGAAAATCAAAAAAGGCGAAATATTTTAGGTTTATAGAGCTAAGGTCAAAGAAACCACTATTGCTTATATGCAAATTAGCTGGTTGTCACGCAATACCTAACCAAAGTGGATGAGAATGCAGAGTTTGTATCATGGCGACTCGTTTTCTAAAAACACGAGAATTTGGAGACTGTGGGGAATTTCGAGGTATAGCTGAGCGTGTGTGCTTAGATCAATGTAGGAACGATTTAAGTCAACAATTTTTCCCGATGTCATTTGAGTCGAAGGCGGATTATGGAGAGGGAACACAATTCTGTTTGCAGAAGATAAAATCGAAGGAACGGTCGTTCGAGATTGGCTAGCTTAGCCGTATTTGCGTTGTAATAAAAAGGCGACATGCCTTGTTCCGCCCATCCTCTGAGTACTCTAAAAACACCCCAAGGGACGGACCATTAGAGAAACTAAATTGTTGGTAACAATATAAAGGAGCATTTGTATACAGGAAAAAAATACCCAAAAAGTTCAAAAACCTGAAAAAATGTCGATCACCTCCCCAGTCACTCTTTATATATTTGTGTGTCCCAAACAGCATTGCGTTCAGACTTGCAAACCAAAACGTGGAAGCTTTTATTTTTCGTTTCTGTGTTTAAATGGCACAATCTGCTTTACTATCAATATGAAATGCCCTCTTTGGTGAATTCTACAGTCGGTTTTGAAGTCAGCCAATTTACGCAGAATACGAATTACTGGCACTGTGACTGAGATCCAGCCATGTATTATATAGCACAGTGTGAATGTAACGCTCGAGTCGCGCACTGATAGAAAATCTATACGCTTACTATGTGCCCTATATTCGCCTCTTCAGTCAAGATTAACTTAAGTATTTCATCCCAGCTAAAAAAAAACCGGATGTTTTTGGTTCAGAATCTCCCATGAAACATGAGTAGCGAAATACGAAAAATACTAGGCTAACAAAAATATGTCTGTAAAAGAATCCAGGCTAGGCTAATTTTATGCCCACGAGACTGTTTTGTAGGGTGTTGTCAATTCACCTTAGTGTAGTACAGAAATCCAGGGGTAAAATGCACTTTGTGTATTTTGTTATCTAATAAAAGTCTCAAATCAGAACAAAGTTTCGCAAACAAGTAAAGCCTCCCCCGAGCCCTGTACTCCCGCTCATATACTATAATTATTTACGGATCCAGGGTTTCATATACAGTTCACTTATTTTAGGATTTTCACTATAAGGGGCGGAACATCGGTGTGGTGCTGGGGTACGGCTTTCTGATCATTCTAAAAAGGTTCGTACATAGAGCTCTTGTTCACAACACCCTCTCGAAGTGGAACATGCTAACTGAGTTCACGGCCCAGTTGATTCGCCGAATAAAAATCAATGTGTTCTTTTCCAGCCGTGTTTATGAGCAGCTACACTCTTCCACCATGTCGGTAACGTGTTTAATCAGAGCGGCTTTCTTGTCCGTTGATTTACGTGGCAGCTCAAAGTGGTCACACATGACCCTCAGTTCCTTCACAGTAAAGCGCGACAATGCCTCAGTCTTGACCAGATCGCAGATGTCGTAGCCATCATATGTGATCGGATGTTCCAGTCCTATTTGCGACAGCACCTCTTGAACATCCTCATCTTTGTTTTGTTGGTCCAGGTGTGCAAGATCTTCATCCAGCAGAGTATTTTCGTCGTCTTTTTCCACGTGTCTCTGAGTCACCTGTTTCTTCTGCGCTGCAGCAAGTCGGGAAAAGAAGGCTTGAACTTGTATCTTCGTCAGCCACTCGTCTCTCGAGAATTTTCTAGTGCCGTCTTGGTTTTTGGCGCTTCTCATATCCGCTGACACTTGAACTGGATCAGACTTTCTTCCAGTTTGTACTCCGACGTCAAATCGGGCTTGGAGATATGACTTTACGTTCTCTGAGAACCTTGTCCCACTACCCCTCGGTTTCTGCAAGGCCCATCCGGCTTCAGAAGACTCCGCATGAGTTGCTGTCATAGTGCTTTTTGCTGATCTAGGCTGCTTCGGTTTCTGCTCACTTACTGACATTGCCGAGAATTTCCGAACCCACTCGCGACGCAACTTGTCGTAAACACTTTCTTGATTTGTTTTGATGGGATCATGATTGCCAAAGTTGATGTGGTCCTGTAAGGCATCATAGTTATCGAATGAATGTGAGCAGCCGGCTTCGTTGCATTCGAATAGCGCAGTTTCTGTGTCAAGCTTTACACTTTGGTTCGTCTTTCCTTGTAGTTTTACACACCTAGGTTGAACATCCCAGAACTGTAGTTGGTTGGTGGCAGGTTTCAAGGTTATTGCACCGGGAACTTGGACGTCTAGGTCTGACCACAGCACGAGTTTTCCAGCTCCAATATCATAGGCTTTCCACATTCGCAGCCCAGTTCCCTCATATGAAAAGTTGTGAAAGGTGCTGAAGTTTGGGATGCGGTTTACCTTGATTTCTTGATCAGTGCGCTCTATCTCGCAAACAGCAGCTGTGCATCCCTTCACTGGTCGGACCTTGAGCGCTTCACGCATGTCTGCCGCCGACAGGATATCATTACCCTCGTTACAGAAGCGTCTGACCACGCCCTTCAGGGGGCTGATGATGCGGTCGCACACATCCTTCCCGAACTGCGGCTCCGAAAAGTCATACCTAGAAATCAACGGTGAAAGCGCTTACTGGAAGTTGTTGTTATCTGATTAATCCTTAAAGTATCGAAGCAAACATCCCCTTGATAAGAATTGAATTTTACTTTCCCGTTTTCTTTTATACAAATCACATCCGGCACATGCATATTTCGGTATCCAGAGTGACGAGTTTATGATCTCTGCAGTGAAACGCAATGGAGAATAATAAATACGCACGTGGCTACTTAGCGCACAGAGTTTATGAAATATATGAATGTAGCATGTTTGTTCCTTGAGCTGATATCTCGGAGTAGTAAAATGTTTACGATGTACAATAAGAGATATAAACAATAAAGCAATTACCTTAACACACTTATGCCAGTATGAACGTGAACCTCATTCAAAGCAGCAATCAGGTTGTTGTTGTGATAACATCCAGCTCCATCTGAACGCAGCAAGGCTTTGCTGATGTGCGGGTTGGCGATTTTCAGAGTCTTCAAGGGATGCTTAATTATCGCGTAAACTGTGTAAGAGTCTTGGGCACAATTGTCAAAGAGATGCACATAAGAAGTAACCTCAAGCTGTTCTCTGTCTGCTGGTTTTGATAGGACACAGCTTATATGCCAGTTCATCCCACGCTTTCCATACCATTCTGATTGTTTCTCGCGGTATTTCGTCTGTATAAACTTCATGGCCCAATCCATCACTATGAGAATGGTATCACTCTGAAGGCAATTAACGGCATCAGTTTTCGCGCGATCTTGATTCTCTGCCCTTAGGATGTGGGCCTTCCACTGGAGAACCATGTCCTGTGCTTGAGCAGCATCGTACAACATGTCTTCTTGCTGGTCTCTGCTGTAGAACTGGACATCTTGTGAACCTTTAATCTCAGACAAAACAGAGCCCAGTGTGTTCCTGAGACTGTCGCAGCTTTCACACAGCTCCACATGATCATGAGTACAGGATGTCTTGAACTCTAAGCACTGCGTATCGCTAAGTGCGTGTTCTCTGCAGTGCTCAGCACACAGATTGTCGCTGTCTTCACGACAGTGCGCACGGTAGCTCGTTTTTAAGTAGCGCTTTGCTCCCTTTAGATTATCCCGAGATCCCTCGCGCCATTTATGGCGTGCACCACACTGCTCCAAGTCATCCACTATTTTATTGAGGGTGTCAAAGCCTTCTGCCCCACTTGATGCCGTGTTATCTAAGCCCTGGAGTGACTTGCGCTGTGATGCCTCTCGCACTTTCAATATCCTGTATAAGGTGGACCTGCCTAAAGGCTGATAGTCTTCTTCTCTGCACCACTGATGATATTGCCCAATCATTGTTGAACGCCCTACAGTTCTGACTACGTTAGGCATAACCATCTGCTGACCTGAGTCCAGCTTAACTGTTCTCGTTCCAAAAGAAACATCTTGATAAAAATAAGGCTGGTCAACAAAATCCAAAAAGTGTTCTAGTTTCGACCTATCAATGCGTACCCTGTAATGAGGAACTTTTTCAACTTCGAGCCCAACTCCTACAGTTTTTGCATGTGTTCTTGCTTTCTTTATTTGGCGATCACTGAGCTTCTCAAAGGGCGCGTGCATTGCCTTCAGTTCGTTTGACGTATAGCGCAAGGCATATATACTTAGGATCTGTGTTTTTAGATTCTTGGTTGGTGCTTGCCTGTAGGCTGACGTCAGTGCCTCGACCTCTTTATCTGACCTGGAAGCACGCTTCACGTACGATTTCAGCAACTCCTCGCTAGAGCTTGGTGCGATCACTTTACACACTGCCCGACAGGCCTCGTCAACCTTCTCTTCGCACATCTGCTTTTCTTTCTCTGTCGCAGTGCCCCAGTCCACTTTCAGCCTAAAGGTCAACGGCTCTAAAATCTTGATATCGGACAGTCCAGCGATTTGAGCCATTGCGGTATTATACACCTCGAATGTCTGGTCTGGAAAAGTCTGCATGTCCTGGCCTGTGCTGTCATCGTCCACTGACTCTAGTTTGAGCCACTGTCCAGGTGTCCAAGGGAAGTCACCAAGTGGTGTGGAAACAGTTGGGGTGTCTGGTGGGATCTCTCGCATCTCCGCCAAGGCCTTGTCTTTGCTCTTCCTATATGAGACACAAGAAGGCATTACCACATGACAATGATGGAAAAGCGACTGGCAAGAGACCTACTGCTAAAGGGAAGCTAGGGTGATTTCCCTCCGAAAACTTCAAGTTATGGAATTTAGCAGCATATAAGAGGCATATCTCTTCTAATGCCTGAAATCACCCCGACGGCCACGCCTACACCCAGAAATTGTTATTAGATTTCATATCGATAATAAAGCGATTGTGCCATTTAAACAAACAAATAAAAAAATAAAAGCTACCACATTTTGGTTTGCAGGTCTGAACGCAATGCTGTTTGGGACAAACAATATAAAGTGACTGAAAAGGTGATCGACAACACTTTTTTCACGTTTTTGAACTTTTAGGGTATTTTTTTCCTATATACAAACACTCCTTTATACTGTAACCAACAATTTAGTTTCTTTAATGGTCCGTCCCTTAGGCTCGTTTTTAAACTTTTAGGGTACTTTTTTCCTGGATACAAATGCTCCTTTATGTTGTTACCAACAATTACGTTTCTCTAATGGTCCCGTTCTTGGGGTATTTTCAGAGTACCGAGAGGGTGGATGGAACAAAGCATGTCGGCTTTTTATTACAACGCAAACAGGGCTAAGCTAGCCAATCCCGAACGAGCGTTCTCACGATCTTATCTTGCGCCAACAGAATTGTGTTTGAGCTATGACAAGAACTGAGGATAACTGTTTTTGCGCATTTTAATGTCAAAAACAAGAATATTTATATTAAAGATACCTAGTCAGCAGTACTGCATCATCTTCATCGCGTGGTCCCGCATTCGCGTTTCCTCCTTGTAGCCACGGCCAATTACTCTGGACCCTTTTGCTGTGCGCCTTTCTACAGCTACTACAGATCGCTTAAAAAAATCATACACGAGATTATTCATAATATCTGCTATTTGCGCAAGTTGTTTATGAGTCTCAATTATTTCAAATAAGAGGTAATCCAGAAAATAGGCAAATACTCACGTGCTCCGACGGGAACAAGAACACCAAACACTTCCATTACTTCCCTTGATACCTTCAAAGTAAATGCGCGATCTGTTCTGACCGCTCTGTGCTCTCCCTTGTGGCCAGGGTACTTGCATGAGCTTAACTTTGTCTGATTTCCCCAGTACTGCCCGAGATACGCACGGTGCTTCGGACAAACAAGCATTTTTTGTCTCTGCGTTTCGGTCGTATAAAACAAACCTGAACGCACCAAAATCAATTCTCCCTCCATAATCCGTTCTCGACTCAAATGACATCGGGATAAATGTTGACTTAAATCGTTCCTACATTGATCTAAGCTTACAAGCTCAGCTATACCTCGAAATTCTCCACAGTCTCCAAACTCTCGTGTTTTCAGAAAACAAGTCGCCATGATACAAACTCTGCTTTCTCATCCACTTTGGTTAGGTATTGCGTGACAACCAGCTAATTTGCATATAAGCAATAGTGGTTTCCTTGACCTTAGCTCTATGAACCTAAAATATTTTTCCTTTATAATTTTCAAATAAAATTACAAAAAGCGTTTGTTTGAAGGTTTTGAGGAAACATTTAAGCAAATTTTAGAGCTGTGAATATTTTTTCGGTCAAGCGAGTGATCGATCAAGTAGATAAATATATGATACTAATTATAGAGTCAGAGTGCCATGATGGCCAAAATTACCTTCTCACCGCTAAGTGTGCAGGCGGATACCCGCAGATTTGACCTTAGAACCTCTTAAAATGAAGTAAGGCCTTGACCTTGATATAAATTTTATATCAGATTTTTGTCCCACAATTGAGATTTTAGCTCTCGAATCTGAGCATGTTTTTTGGCAGTCGGGTGACCGGCTCAAAGTGGTGTCTTTCGGGACTCACAGATTGTCTTCAAAATTATTTAAAAATTCGATATTTTGCTCATTTGTCAATAAAAGGCAGTGGAAACAGCTGGTGTGAAAGATATTTTATAATTCGTTTTAGTTTTGTTATGGCGCGGCCCTCAAAAACGACAAATTTCGGTGCTCAAACCGGGCTCTGGAGGAGAGGAATTGGCCCGGACGTGATCGCGCCTGTAGGAAAGCGGAAATATATTATTTGCAAAAAAGAAAATCATTTTTATTACTTATATACCAAACCCTTTTAGTGTACAAAGTTTAAAGGGAAACTTTTTTCTGACGCGAAATCGACCGGACCGCTGTTAGCGGGACTGCCTCTTAATGCCATGGATTGCCATGTATTGCCATGTATTGCCATGTATTACTATGTATTACTATGTATCGCCATGTATTACCATGTATAGCCATGTATTGCCATGTATTGCCATCTACAACCATGTGCTGCCATGTATATAGTCATTTATTGCCTTGTCTTTCCATGTATTGCCATGTATAGCCAATTATTGCCATGTATCGCCATCTATTACCATGTATTGCCATGTATGCCCATGTACTGCTATGTTTTATCATGTATTGCCATGCATTACCATGTATAAATGCCATAAAAAATCGGATGGGTTTATAAATTGAGGTTCTTCTTTTCTGAATTTTACGGTATTGTGCTAGCTTGAGATTATAGGAAATCTTATTTTCATTTTTCATATTTATTTCTGCAATCGTGCATACTGTGAATCTACGACGAGTCAGTGATGAAATTTTTGCCGGCTTAGTTGTCCTGAATTTTTAAATAAATTTTATGCTTTTAAAATTGTTATAAATCTTTTCAAATAAAGAGGTTCTGAATGGATGTTTTCTTGAAATATTCACTGTTCTTTACGCATGTACGAATGCCGATTTGAATTTAACACTATAAGAGGGAACGACTAAAGGACTCATTTTTCAACAGAATAATCAATTTATTAATAGAATCTAGGGGGGTATGTTTGACAATACTGTGACAATAGTGTATTTGATTCATTGGTCCTGGTGGTGGACTTAACCCTCCCCTCACAGCCATCCTCTCGACGCATTTATTTATGTTTTCAGCGATTCACTTCCACTCAGTACAGGAATTGATAGTTCTGCAACGTGCGGAAAAATTGATATTTTCGAAACGCCAACATCGGCTAAAAAAGAGATATATTTAACAATTATTCCACGAGGGCGCGTTGGATATGAGATGATAGATAGCCAACGAGGCGCGTAGCACCGAGTTCGCTATAATCATCTCATATCCGACAAGCGCGATAATGTGAAGGAAAAGAATTTTTAAGTTACAGCCGTCGAAATTACTGTGAATTTGGATTTTCGGTGCAGTTATAAAAGCAAGAACAAAAGAGAAAAACTATTACCTCGGTCGCTTGTTATGAAGCAGTGTTTGAAGCCACAAGCTGGTTTTGCTGAACGAGAAAAGAAGCTATAATGCCTCCTCGATTGCTTTAGTGAATGGCTGCATAGCCCGTATTTGTCGCTGGTTACTTGTGATTTATATTCTTGATGTCGGATTAACAAGCTGCAGTTATCTATCGGCGAGGGACTTGATCGGCGAATGACTTCGCGATCACGAAGACAACACTTGTCTTCTTTCGTAGCTGGTCAAGGTACTTTAGTTCCATGTGTTTTCATGTGTTTTTTGACAAACTTTCAAACAAGCTCTTGTGGCTTTTTTCTTTGTTTTTGTCTTTTTTCTTGCGATGAAATTGCATTTCTAGTATTCTAAGAAATGAATTAAAACGATTTGCTTTGGGCGCCGTTCTACCCTTCGTGAAAAAAAAATCTCAGCTAGCTTCCAATTTTAAACTGACGCGTACACCGACCGTATATGGAGAGCATGGTATAATAGCTCATATACCTTAACGGCTAAGCCAATCAAAATGCTAGAATTGCATTATCCAATGATTCAGTTTTTAATAAATATGTATAGTATATGGCCTCGATCTTCATGAGTTCTCAGTAGTTCAAAGTGGATAGAGAGCGCCCGCCTTGTGTATGGGAGGTCATATGTATGCATCTTGTTGGGGACTCAGATGTTTTCTTTGTTCCACGCTAGTGACATGCTGATTATTTCATTTTTACATAATTTCAAATGTTAGAAAATTATTTAAAAATATCCGCTTTTTTCTCATTACCAATAATAATCTGAAGTCTCTGCCCTCTGCCAACCAATTAGGATGTTTCACGTTGTAGTCGTGCAAAACAACGGTAACGCTAGAAACGTACAAAAAAGTGTGCTGCAGTTGCAAAGTTGTTTTTTGCTAATTAGACCTATTGATTTTTTTTTGCCTTTCACTTCGCCGTTTGGTGTGTTTCTGTGTTTCAATGAAGGTTCGTTGTTTTTAAACTTTAATTTTCGATTTTTCTCACGTGTTATATTTTTTTAGATTCCCAAATTGAAATTCAAGGATTTAGACAACGCAAGTCCCTTCTTACCCGAAAAAACCGTTAGCGCACACATGTCAAAACTTTAATTTTGCTATTATTGCCTGTTACTGAATACGCATGCTCTGTTTGTCCTTATAGCCTCCCGCAACACCTTCGGTTGATGTAGAGAGATGTCAAAGGCGGTTTTCCTACGATGACAGCGCTCTTCATGACTCAGCTAGTCGCCTTACAAGAATACCGCGAGTTCTTAATTGACAACCTTCTATATTCCATTCTGTGTAATCCTTCACACAAGCTGCACACCTAGCTTAGTCTCTCCTAAAAACAAGTGCGAGATCCATTTAAGGGCTGGGTAAGCTCGCTTTCATCTCCCCCTACCCGTTCTCGTAATAGCTTCATTCATCTTAATGTCAATACTACCGAATCCGGTAAGGGCCACGTAAATTAGCTCTCTCATTTTCTGATTTCGAGACCTTACTTTTAGCAATTTTTTTCTTCGACTTTCATTGTGACCGGTAGTTATCTGCGAGCCTAAATACTCTTAAGTTAACGCAAACTTGAAGCAATTCGATATGAATTTAATGCTTGCATGAATTCAAAGGGAGAGAAAGAGTTTCTGGCAAATTGTTTCCAATCAAATATATATGTGAACTCATGTCTGGCAAACTCTTCAAAAGTTTATATACACACAATTATACGAAACTTATAACTTTTGAACTGCGCTTAAAGAGCGTAACTTTCAAAACAGCTGTTCCACAAAATGTCACTGATAACGCGTAACGCAAAAGGTAAACGAAGTATGACCAAAAAATCTACCAATTTGCGGTCCTTCGGGATTTTCTGTCTTAACTACGGGCGCACACAAAAGAAAACTTTAACCCCCTATCCCTTGCGGCCCCTATCTATAAAAGGAATCGATATTTTTTTCTGGTATACTGACTATAAATAACAACTGTAAGTACTTTCCGTAATAAACGGGCGAGCTAATAGAGTGCTTCCTCGGAATTTCGCCTTATGGGCGAAAGCCCTGCTCTTCGGGACCAATAAGTTCTTAACTGACTTTCAACGAGGGTATTTTCTAAAGTGACGAATGGTACTTGAATATCTTTGTCAACTAGTATCCGTTTACAATCCTGAAAGAACGTTGTCCTTCCAAAAAAACTATATTTTCATTCGGAAAAAGAGCCTTTTCTTGGGCTACCCCCTAAACTATGTAACAGACAAAAAAAAAAGACTTTTCAATTCACGGACTGTAATCCAACTTAAGACATACATGGTAACTACATGGCCACACTTGGCAATAAATAGCAATACAGGGTAATAAATAGCACTACATAGCAATACATGGCTATACACGCAGTACATGTCAATACATGTGATACATGGGAGTACATGGCTGTACATGACAGTACACGGCTATACATGGCTATACATGGTAATACATGGCGATACATGGTAATACGTGGCATTACATGGCTATACATGGTAATACATGACAATACATCGCTATACATGGCTATACATGGCAATACATGGCACTACATGGGTATACATGGCTATACATGGTAATACATGGCAATACATGGGTATACATGGTAATACATGGCTATACATGGTAATACATGGCAATACATGGCTATATATGGCTATACATAGCTATACATGGTAATACATGGCAATACATGGTATTACATGGGTATACACGGGTATACATGGTAATACAGGGCAATACATGGGTATACATGGTAATACATGGCTATACATGGTAATACATGGCAATACATAGCTATACATGGCTATACATGGCAGTACATGGCAATACATGGCATTACATGGGTATACATGGCTATACATGGTAATACATGGCAATACATGGCATTACATGACTATACATGGCTATACGTGGTAATACATGACAATACATGGCTATACATGGCTATACATGGTAATACATGGCAATACATGGCATTACATGGGTATACATGGCTATACATGGTAATACATGGCAATACATGGCATTACATGGCTATACATGGTAACACATGGCAATACATGGCATTACATGGCTATACATGGCTATACATGGCAATACATGGCTATAAATGGCAATACATGGTAATACATGGCTGTACATGGCTGTACATGGCAATACATGGATATACATGGTAAGACATGGCTATACATAACATTACATGGCTATACATGGCTATACATGGCGATACATGGCTATACATGGCTATACATGGTAATACATGGCATTACATGGCTATACATGGCTATACATGGCAATACATGGCAATACATGGCTAAACATGGCTATACATGGTAATACATGGCATTACATGGCTATACATGGCTATACATGGTAATAGATGGCAATACATGGCTAAACATGGCTATACATGGTAATACATGGCGATACATGGTAAGACATGGCAATACATGGGTATACATGGCTATACATGGCAATACATGGCTATAAATGGCAATACATGGTAATACATGGCTGTACATGGCTGTACATGGCAATACATGGATATACATGGTAAGACATGGCTATACATAACATTACATGGCTATACATGGCTATACATGGCGATACATGGCTATACATGGCTATACATGGTAATACATGGCATTACATGGCTATACATGGCTATACATGGCAATACATGGCAATACATGGCTAAACATGGCTATACATGGTAATACATGGCATTACATGGCTATACATGGCTATACATGGTAATAGATGGCAATACATGGCTAAACATGGCTATACATGGTAATACATGGCGATACATGGTAAGACATGGCAATACATGGGTATACATGGTAATACACGGCTATACATGGTAATACATGGCAATACATGGCTATACATGGTAATACATGGCAATACATGGCATTACATAGGTATACATGGCTATACCTGGCAATACATGGCATTACATGGCTATACATTGCTATACATGGTAATACATGGCATTACATGGCTATACATGGCTATACATGGTCATACATGGCAATACATGGCTAAACATGGCTATACATGGTAAAACATGGCGATACATGGTAAGACATGGCAATACATGGCTATACATATTAATACATGGCAATACATGGCATTACATAGGTATACATGGCTATACATGGCTATACCTGGCAATACATGGCATTACATGGGTATACCTGGCGATACACGGGTATACATGGCTATACATGGCTATACATGGTAATACATGGCGGTACATCGTAATACATGGCAATACATGGGTATACATGGCTATACATGGCTATACATGGCTATACCTGGCAATACATGGCATTTCATGGGTATACATGGCTATACATGGCTATACATGGTAATACATGGTGATACATGGTAATACATGGCAATACATGGCTATACATGGGTATACATGGTAATACATGACTATACATGGTAATACATGGCAATACATGGCTATACATGGTAATACATGGGTATACATGGCTATACACGGTAATACATGACTATACATGGTAATACATGGCAATACATGGCTATACATGGTAATACATAGCTATATATGGGTATACACGGTAATACATGACTATACATGGTAATACATGCCAATACATGGCTATACATGGTAATACATGGTAATACATGGGTATACATGGCTATACATGGCTATACATGGGTATACATGGCTAAACATGGTAATACATGGCATTACATGGGTATACATGGCTATACATGGATATACATGGCTATACATGGTTATACATGGCTATACATGGCATTACATTGCTATACATGACATTATATGGCTATACATGGCATTACATGGCTATACATGGCTATACATGACTATACATGGTAATACATGGCAATACATGGCTATACACGGTAATACATGGGTATACATGGCTATACATGGCATTACATGGCTATACATGGCTATACAGGGCATTACATTGCTATACATGACATTATATGGCTATACATGGCATTACATAGCTATTTTGATACATATCTTGATACACTTTAATAACCCTACTTAAAGTACCTACCCAAAACAGGGTATCCGCTGACCAGTATATCAACTGACCATATCGCGGGCTCGGGTGTCGACCCATCGAGGTCGTGTATCTTTCTGAAGTTATCCGCTGACAAGTTACTAGTTTTCAAATGATTGCAGGCTCAAGGTTAATTTTTTTAAATTCATATGAAATATGTTGTGTTTTATATGTGCCGCACAATTAAAATTTCGATTTCAAACTGACCTCGGAAGCTAACATTCGGCCAGTTTTTACAGACAGGGAAGACATGCCAGTTGCCTTTGACTTTTCTCACCAAGGTCACGCGTTGGTCACGCTTTACGTCCAATTTTTATGCTCTGATTGGTCAAAACTTGACAGGTGAGTTCATGCGGAAAATTTCACGGGAAACTTTTTGTAATTCCTAAACTGGGAAAGTGTTGGGGTACTTTCCCATTATAGGGAAATGTTTGGGTCAACATTTTCCTCTCATGGGAAACGATTGGTAAAAGTTTGGGTTTATTTTTCCCAATGCTGGGTTCACTTTGGGAAATGAAGCCAAAAATGTTTTAAAATACCAATGTTGGGAATCCAATGGGTTTTCTCCCCAGAATATGGGAAAATGATTAAGTTTTCCCGATGCCGTGTTTAGTTTGGGAAAATATGCAATATAGATTCCAAGATCCCAACAGTGGGAAACCAATGGGTTTATTTCCCAAAATATGGGAAAATAATGGGGCTATTTTTCCACAAGTTGGGAAATATTGCAACATGTTATTCCCAATTTTGGAAAATGAATGGGACAAGAAATCCCCAACTTGGAAAAGGATTTGATTAAATCTAGATTTGTTATTCTTATGACTATTATATTGGGTGGGAAAGAATACAATAATCTTGTGTTAGCATTACAATGTAAAGGTTAGGCCAAGAATTATATTCTTTTATGGGAAATATTGAATAAATTCCAATCCAAAAACAGAAAAGAATTAAGAATAACATTTTTCATACACATAAGTTTGGTAACTAGTAAATCTTTCCAAATGTTGAATTTAGTTTTGAAAGAAATGACAGATTGCTCTTGAAATACCAACATACATAGTGTATAAATAATGTTTAAAAAGTTTAATTTTCCAAACATCATATCTGCTAAGTTTAGAACAAAAAAAGTTAAAGTTTCATTGGCTTATTTGAAAACCAAAAGTATTGTAATTCAGTGCATGCACTTGATCGCATGCAGCCGCTTCAATATAATTAACTATGAATGATCCTACTAGGCGCATAACTCTTCTTGATATCAAGGTGTCTTCTGTTGAGGGCTGAAATTTGCCCTATTACTCGAGTCCAATCTGATTAATGAGATTGCTTTGCATGGACTTTTCGGCGAACTGCATTTTTCGCCGCATCTGTGAATAGGCCCGCTGTCTTTTTTCAAAGGTTCCCTCACCTGGCAGAACAATGCAATATTTTCTTCGCACTGCTTTACTCTTCGCGAGCGTCGGCATAGTGCATTTAACTCTGAAAAGGGCCACAAGTTAATGCTTTCAAAGACAGACAATCTTCTCCATCGTGCCGTCGAATTGACGCCATGTTTGGTACTTGAACTGGCGTCCAGGCCTCCGCTTAGTGACGCCCGATCACGTGCGGCTTTTGAACCAATAGAAACGTGTACAAGATCAGTTTTCTTAGTTGAAGAGCGCTTTCCATTCAACAAAAATTCCGGTTGAAATTTCGGAAATTTCGCGTGCTCAATGGAACGGTACATTCCGGTTACACAGACCCGACCCAAGCCACCGCGCGTTTTGTTATCGCAGCACACTCATAATTACGCTCTAAAAGTGAAAAGTAAATACTGTTTATATCCTAAAGAACACTCGACTGTCGAAAAGGAGCGGTGGAAAACTAAAGGCGGAGGAATCCTATTTCATGTAGAAAGCCTATGAATGCAAGTGAAGGTAAAAAATTGTTGTGAATTGAAGCGATACGTTTCTCAGAATATTCGAACGATTCGAAGCAATTCCTAGCCTCCCCGCAGACGTCCTTTGGGGTTCGTTTGTCAATTTGTGAATGTGTGACAAACGAACCCCAAAGGACGTCTGCGGGGAGGCTAAGCAATTCCTGAAACTGTACGGTAAATAAATTCGGTGTTTTGGCCAATTTGTATTCAGCCAGGCTTTGTTGTATTCATTTCAGCTTAACTGATACATTACTTTAGTTAAATATCATCGACAGGTTTCAGACCAATAATACGCTGATTCTCACGGACTTTTATACCATGGTAACTTGATTACACACACCCTTTTTCACCTACGTGGCGTGTTGCGTCACTGTTAATGGCAAATATCAAAAATCGAAAAAAATTGCAACTGATTCAAACTATTTGAGATGTCATGCTTTACTCACAGCACTTCACTTTCCACTGGAAACTACTTGTTCTTGTGAGCAGGATGGAAAAGAGCGGTACTGGGGACAACAATTTTGGCAAATGGAAAGCGACATTTCGGTCCGACCGACCGAAATGACCAGACCGGTCACAGTGGACCACCTTCAAAGCTGGTCCCGAATATTCCGGTCGGACCAAACCGAAATGGTTCGTTCCATTTGATGAACCAACCGAAATTTCCGGACTTTTGGGTTGAATGGAAAGCGCCCACAAATCTTTAGGCGGACTTCTGCGCAGTACAACAGTGATGTGCAAACGGATAGTCTTTATAATGAACGCATCCAAAGATTTTATAACGCAAAATATTCACTTGTGAGGTTGATTACATTTGTATTGTTTCAAAATCGTCTTCTATTAACCAATGACTCAGCTAGATCGCGCATTAAAGAGGAAGGTATGTGTGGAAACTCGTGTTTGGTTGCTCCGTTGAGATCGTACGAGGCTCGATCGCCTCTTGTCGGGTGCTATTTGTTCGTTTTTATAGATGAAATTTCCACCTTTTTTGTTTATACAGATGACTGTGGTCTTTGCTGCAAATCGTCCACGGAATCCTTTTAGGATAATAGTATATTCTGGCAGAATATTGAAATCGAAGACTTCGATGTATTAGAGGAAATATAAGAATGTTCTGACATGTCCGCTATGTAAAAACTATACAAGAGACTGGTTCATTTATTATAATTATGACTTGACGCTGTTTTTTCCCAGGTAGGACTTAGCTATAAGTAAATACTATAGTGGTTCTGATATAAATGTTGCTCTTAACCATGAAAATGAAGTTAAGGGACATTTGATGTGTTCATAAAGAAATTGAACTGTTTGATGAATGTACGGAACAGCCTTCGACAATATGACTCTGCATAAAGGCATTGTTCTATGATTGATGAATGAACTTAAATTAAACAGTTTAATATATTTTTATGATATATTTTTCAATGATTTTGTATTTTTTGGACGTTGTATTTTCATATAAAGAGATACAGATTAAGTACCTGTTTAGTAACAATCAACCAGTTTGAATTGACACCTGCATTGTCATCTAAAATAAATGTTACTGTTAACCATATTAATATTGTCGAACCTTTATTTTGTGTTTTACAACTGGACCAATATTTTTAAAGGCTGCTTGATTGATTACAAGGACATTCTGGACCAAAAAATTCCATAATTCAGGAAACGTGAGGGCCAATGTTGTCCCATTATTGAAGATCAACTGGGGCAATAAAAACCCATCTTTGGAGTATTACTATCGCAATATATTCCCATACCTCGGGTTTAAATTGGTCCAATACTATCCCTTTAATGGGATAAAAGTGGACCAACGTTATACCACTAATTGGGGATTACCTGGGGCAATAAAAACCCATGGTTGGGGTATTACTGTTCCAATATAATCCATACATTGGGTTTCAGATGGCCCAGTATTAACCCACTATTGGGGTTCAACTGGGAGAATTGAATCACATTTTTGGGGTTTTTGTGGGTTGGTAAAATCCCATTGATGGGATAAATATGGGAAGCGAAAACTCCATTCCTAGCTCATTCCTGGGTTAAAGTTGATGCACTAAAATCCCAATTTGCGGGTTTTTATTGGGTTTACTTGAACCCAATATTGGTTTTGGTAGCATTTTCCCAATTTGGGAAATTACAACCAAAACCCAAGAAACTCCACGAATTTCCTGTTTTTTCCCCACTTTGGGAATCACCAAAAATTCCCTGTGTTTATGCAGCATCTTGAAACTTGTTTACTTTGACAGCTGAAGCTGACAGAGTTTTGTGTCAACTTGTGATGTTTTTAACTGTCCTTTTCCACTGAAGATTGTACAAAATGAAATTCAGCTGCTATCAAGAGTCTTCTGTTGTTCATGGCTAGTTTGTTTATCTGGTTTTTGGTTGAGAAATACGTCGCTTGTCAAAGTCGGAAATCCTATTTCAGATGGCATCGTTTTCGTTTTTCACCTTGCTTGATGTGTAAGAGGGTTGAAAAGTCTGAAGCGATTCTGGCCTTACTTGATAGTTTTCAGTGCATCTCGAATGGTAAGCCTGAGTAATTATTTTATTTGATGTTTGTTTTTTATGTGTAATTTAATGAAGTCGAGCGTAGTTTATGGGGCTATTTAGTTTATGCACGTTTGCAAGATTTGAGACAATGATCTGACCGAGTATCAGGTTTGATTATAAGCTTACAGAACTTTAAAAAGCCTTTAGACATTTTCTCACCGCAAATAGAAAGAAAACGTTCCAAAGAATATTTAGTTATAATTCTGGATGTAAAAGAAACAGCTTTGAGCGATTTTCTTGCCTCGAGTTCATCTTTGAAAAAAGCAAACAACGGGAAGCCGGCTTAAAACGTAAACAAGGATTTTCAGAGACACTTTAATACTTGTCTTCGTGAATGAAAACTGTTGTCTCTGTATATGTTTCCCCGAATTATTTGCCTTTAATTATTGATTGTTAGTAGTCTCTTTGCAATTTTAATCGCTGTGTCGTTTGTTTTCAGTCGCTCATGAACATTGCTTGCAGGAGTAGTCAAAATGCCACGCGTATCAAACGCTTTTGAATATTACAAATCGTTATAAAACCACGAGATAAAAAATAAATATGGTAAATTAATTCTTTTTTATGTTGAAGCGTATAACTCTATTAATCTTAAATAAACATTCGACTTTGGCGCTTGTCAAAAGTGAGAACCCGCCGGCTAGCCGTATAGGTGATTTTGGAAATTTTTTTAACGGTTTCGCTAAAAGCCCACGCGTGCTTCGGTCGTCCTGAATATTGAATGAGTGCAATTTGTATTGCAAAATTGTGAAATACTGCATTCTGTCCGAGGTCTGTATGATAAAAACAGCGCCTCATGGTACTGTTTCACCTCAGATGTGATGTATAAAAAGTATAAAAGGTTGGTTTACACGTCCCCAGACTTGTTGGCAAGATTTTGTAACGTAAACTTGTCGAACGCAAAAAATTCGGCCTGATTTGTTTTCCAAGAATCTGTTTTCCAGGCCTAATCTACTGTGATCAAGAGCCATTATGGCTATGCTATTTTTTAGGTGTACATATAAGGCTATCAACTCGAAGTAAGATTAAGTTCACTCTCAGCTTGGACTGTTCGCAATTATTTTTCTCTAAAATCACTTGACCTTTCCCTCAAAAGTCACATGAATGTGCTCTAAAGTTAACTGATTTGTGGAAATTACAAGTTTATTGTTTGATTTAAATTATAAATTCGAGTTAATAGGAGCTTCGTTTTTAGCCCTGGCTGAATCTATATATTATCTTCGAAACGGAGAGTTGTATTCTGAAGAACATAAATTGGGTGGTCGCTTCTTTGTCTCATCCAAGTTCGGATTCCTTTCACTTCAGGCCGCTGCCAGTAAGAGAAGAGTTCGTGCGCGTTACGCATTTCTTCATAAAAGCTCTCAAGAATTCTTTTCTGGCTTCTTTCTTGCTTGCAAACTTATTAAGGGAAAAATTAGCTGCGAGCCAGTAGTGACTGACCAAAGATATGACAGTGAACTATACCAAGTATTTGTGTTCTTGATTGGGATACTAGTGTCAACACGTAAGAAAAGGGCAGAAGCTCTGGTTAAAAGCGTGCCTGCAAATATCAATTTCACAAGTCTTAAGCTGGACACAGACGCAGCTAGAGACGTTTCAAATTTGCTGTAAGTAGTTTATCGGAACACGCAAGTTTACTTCAAACCTTAGGAGAACACCTAAACTTTACTCAATTAAATTTAATTGATCGCAGGATTGGCGAATCTGGTGCTGCATCTCTTTCCCAGGTTCTTGCAGTCAACTCCTCCTTATCTAATCTGCATTTGAGTGGGAACAGCATTGGTGATTCTGGTGCTGCATCTCTTTCCCAGGGCCTTGCAGTCGACTCCTCCTTAACTGATCTGTATTTGGGTGTGAACAGCATTGGCAATTCTGATGCTGCATCTCTTTCCCAGGTTCTTGCAGTCAACTCCTCCTTAACTGATCTGTATTTGGGTGTGAACAGCATTGGCAATTCTGATGCTGCATCTCTTTCCCAGGCTCTTGCAGTCAACGCCTCCTTAACTAATCTGGATTTGAGTGTGAACAGCATTGGTGATTCTGGTGCTGCATCAACCTCGTCCCCAGGGCGCTTTTCCCTGGCTTTGGGGGCGGGGCGGGAAAAGGCCCTGGCATCGGCCGGTCGATCCGTCATTTTGATTGGTTGATTGATTTAGGTAATTTATGTAAGAAAATGACCAAATAAAAATAATTTATGCATTATACCGAAATCGAAATGGCGGAAAGTATTTCCACTCCAACGAAGATTTCTGCAAGAAATCCAGTTTGCAGGCTATGTGGTGGTTCCTATGAGAGTCGCTATATGCTACGGATATTCAGCAAGGCCGGTTCAACTAAAGATCTGTGTTCGAAGGTTAAAAAAACGTGTGGGATCAAAATTTCTGAGGACGATACGAGGTCAGCTAGGTCAACAGTGGTGTGTAGGACTTGCGTTGCGTTCGTAGAGAAAATGGATCAGTTCATTCGAAGGGCCCAATCTCTAGACAATACGCCGTCTGATCCAGTAAACACAGAATATTCTGTAAAGCGATGCGTTCAACTTTCGCCGTCTTCGCGTCAGCCTTCGAAGCGTTTATCGAAGGATATGCCACCCGAAAGCTCCAATGTGGATCAGCCGTCGAAGCGAATCACATCAGGTAGATCTGCAAAACAGCTTTCCTTCTCATCTCCGCCAGCCACGACGGCAGATAATTCCACATGTACAACCACTTCTGCGAAGCATCCCAAACGAACTACATCAAATTCTGCAGAGGAGCTGTCTCTGTCAACTCCGCAAGATGCTACAGGAGATGAGCTTGCTGTTATGAGTACGTCTGCGGATCAGCCGTTGGCACAAACCACATCAAGTTCTGCAGAGCAGCCAGCTTTCCCGACTCGGCCAGCTACAACTGCAGTTTTAATGCCAAAATCAACAGGATCTAGTAATTGTACATTTGAAGCTCAACCGTTTTTGGATGAGAGACAGCAGAAAATGATTGTGCAAGCGGTCAGCCATAAGGATGCAACTGTATTGGCGGCTATTTTGAAAGACCACTGTCCAGGTGTTTTACAGGAGTTAAGAAAGGCCTTCGGGGAGGAATTGAAGACATCATGTGCAAAGCTGTGCAAGCGTTCGCAAGGTTCAGTTCTATATGGAAATGACTACGAGAGCATTGAAAACTTTGATTTCAATAAAGTATGGGTTGAATTGAAGACGAACCACCCTTTTCTTATAGAGATTATGAACGCAGTGTCAGGCAAAGAGAACTCTGTCGTAGAAAAAAAACTCAAGCTTCAAGTCAAGTACAGTTTTTTATACTCCATCCTTATGAGCGAGAGATGGCATGAACTCAACCTAGTGAAGCGCGTGAACACAGTTCTCATCATCGAGGGTGGATGTACCAAACAGGTATTTCAGCTTACTGAAATGTAAAACATCAAACATTGGTTGATTTCCCCAGGGGGGGTACTGATTGGGATGTGCTGCCTGGTTCTCCAAATCCTGACCCTATTTCAGACTCAAAAATGTGATTTTCCACACCTGTTTTCACACCAGACTTCTAAAATCCATACCCATTTTCAGACCTAGCCGTTAGGCAGAAATTATGTTATCATTACTTAGTATAGAGCGTGAACAAAAAAATTCTTCAAATCCACTTCCAATTTGCCTATCTCTGTTACTCATTTTGAATTGAAACGATAAATACGTTCATACACTCCCATAGTTCGCTCAAAAACCATACCTGATCTCAGACCAAAATGGGCAAAGTGTATACCCGTCTTCGGACCAAACCCTACCTGATGGGCAGCACATACCTATATAGCTTACATAGGCGAGTAACCCCCTTGTCGTTGATTCCTGAACTAATATTTCCTCTTACCCACACAGCAGTATTTATATTTTGCCATTTAAATCATGGATTGGTTGCTATCGGAAATTCACACTTTTTATAGAGCTTGTTATTGTTGTGTAGTAGTTTGTGATTCAGTTTCTATTTGAAAGATCCATCCTTATAATGAAGCCTAGAAAAGAGAACTGCTCTGTGGATATTGAAATTTGTTTTTTAAATTCTGTCTCCCTTTAAATAGCTCCAAGAACGACTAAATAAACTTGGTGTATGCCTGTCATCTGGGAGAAGAGATACCCTTCTGAAGCTGTTAGGAGGCCACTTCTCAGACATAGTAGTGACAAAAATAAAGAAAGGAAGTGTGTTCCGAGGTACTGGTGACAACTGGGATTTGAAAATTTTGAAAGGCCATATGAGAAAGGAAGTCCAGAATGAGGATCTGCACTTGTTTGCCAGTAACCTAATTGAAAACAGAATCAACTTCAACCACTTACCCAATGACAACCCCAGAGGAGATATTAAAGATTTCCGTCGACATAATTTTTCCTTAAATGTAAATGAATGGAAGACATATGCAGAATGTGCCAAAATTATTGTTGGGCGAATTGTTCTTGAGTTCTGTCCCAAATTTAAGTTCTTGAGAGCAGTTATCCCCAATCACATTTCTCATGAGTACAGTCTACAAATGGCACAGAAGTCTACCATAGTTAGTTTGCCAATAATCAATGCAAATGAATCAAAGTATGATGATTGTGTTAACATTTTAAGAACTTATGAAAAGTGGATTGCTGAAATCTATGTTCAGGCTGGGCTGCTAGATGAAATACCACACACTGACAATCCACCAGTTCCTGAAGGACCTGCAGCACCTGGCCAGACAAATGCACACAGACAAGACACCAACGATGACCCAATGAGGGAAATGAAGATTCCTTTTGCTGGCGATCAGCTTACCCGAGTGAGATTTGCTGGAGCCAAAGATTTGCTGTCAGGTTCACACACAGCATCCGATCGTTTTGAACATTGCTCCCCATTTAAACCTGTGATGTGGCATACCAAAGCTTCTCTTCTACAGTACACGTACTCATTTCTGCACAAAGCAGAGTCAGTAAATCAAATTGGTACCTTGAAGTACTTCAGGGAGAAGTACAATAGAAGGAATGCTACCCCTTCCAAAGTTCTTGACTCCTATGAAGGAAGTGAAGAGCTGTTCCTCAGTGTAGGTAAAGCTTACATAATAACAGCTGTGCTGAACTTTTTTGGGATGTCAGACCTTGAGGATACACCATCATTACATAAATTTCCACAAAACATTGCACGCGAGACCACAGAAAACAAGAAGAAATACTTTGATGATGCCTTTGGAAAGTTTATTGACAAGTTCCTGTTACAGAAAGTAAATGCCAATGATTTTTACAATGATGATTATGTAATGAATTATGCCCTTTGCTGTATTTTCCTGGCTGTTCTTGTCATGCAGATGAAGGACACTGCCGCAGAGGGAGATGGCAACAGAAATCTCATCAATCAAAAACTCTTGCTCTCAGTTTTCAAGTCTATGGGGGCATACAGCAAATATGCAATTGAAATGTTTGTGAGTATAGCCCAGATTGAGTGTTTATTAACTCCACGCCTATCTGAACAGTTCAAATGGGGATTTTTTGTAAACTGGAGGGGTGGCTTTGGAAGAAATATCGAAGACGATTTAGCCCAAGAAATTTCAAACCGATGCAGTAAAAGTATTGTCCAGAGGCAGGGACCAAACAAAACTCTGAACTCTATTAGCAAGGTCTGCAAAGCCACTACTGGCATCTATCAAATCGTACAGGAATTTGACTCATCAGTTGGCATTCACAAGACATCTGTAGAACATACTACACGAGACTCACTTCAAGATGAGAAGGCAATGGTACAGGACCTACTGCAGTTGAATCCTTTCCATTACATGTCTGCGAGATGTCATGACAGCTTCCCTGAAATTAAAAGGTCTCCCCTAAAGTACTTGAACATTGTTGAATTTCATGAGTGGCTGGATAAACACATGAGAGAATTAGCAGCTTAACCCTCTCACTTCCACTATTGACCTGCATGTGAATTCTTATTACAATTTTAACACAGTCATGTAGAAAGGTAATGAGAGTTTAGAAAATCATCAATAATTTACGTGTGCGGTGTTTTGATGTTACATGAAATTCTCAAGAGTAATCAACAAAGAAAATATACATGTATGGTATATGTAATCAGTTGGAATAGTATTATTATATTAACCCTTTAGCCTTAATATCCACATACGAATTCTCCAGACTGATCTCTATACATTTCTTACAGAATGAGTTAAGAGAATTTGATAAAAGATCAAAGCATTTTCCCTTTGGTGATCATTTTATCCATTCTCATAATGTAGTCTCGACAATGAATGGATATCGTTAGGAGAAAATTGATTTTGGTCACTATTGGGACTTAAAGGATTCACTTTGACATCTTGGGAGTGAAAGGTTCTAAGACGATATACCTTTTTACTGATGTCTCTAAAAATTGCAATTTTGAATGCTTGAATATGAATTTGTCATAATATTATTGAATTTGTTAATAAATGCAAAGTTTCATAAAAATCCGTTGCAAGCTCTCGGAAATATGAGTGTTTAGAGTTGCCAATATTGACAAAGCAATGAATGTCAGAGGGCAAGTGCTTGCTTATTGGTGACATCAGTAAAAAGGTCTATTGATGTTAACTAAGGGCTGGGTTGATCAATGACCAGTGGATCACTGGAGTCAGCAAAAATTTATTATCACTAGTAGTAGTAGTTCAATAATTTTTTTTTATGTCCCTCAGCCACTTACTTTTTAATTAAGACTACTGTGTCACTGGATTTTAACAAAGACAAAATTAAGTAGTATTTTGAAGTCTACATTCAGTCACTACCTTTCATTCAGCAAAATACAAATAGTAATGATTTATTAGCATCTCTCAGACCTTAATTTTTTAGTTACTTCATGAATAGTAAGTTACTGAACTACAGCTAAGACAATGGTTTTATGGCAGGTAATCAGAAGAGACAATATTCAGGTACAACAGTAATAAAACATAGTAACATGTGACCGCCAGATCTTCATGAAGCTTCTCAATTAACAATGGTGAATAAACTGATTATCATTACTATAGAGATATTTACATCCATAGTGTACTTCTGGTATGTGAACCAAAATATACATGTATGTATAGCTGCAGTACTTACAATAAAATTGTTACCATAAAGTTCCGAAAGTAATAACTCTCGTCACTTTCAGATTTAGCAGCCTTTTTTCCTATTGCTACTTTTGGAGAGTCACGTCTTTTGGGCAGCTAAAGGGTGTACTGTACAAAATTAATTAAATCGCGACAAATGTGAAAACTACACATTTTGTATTATGAGAAACTTTTTATTTGTTATTGTTTTGAATATCAATTTGAAAGATTCAGTCTTTGAATAATTGACATTATCAACAAACTTAAAACCTTATCACTACTAATGTTTATATTTTTAAGAACATACCATAAAGTTTCAAAAGTAATGACCCTCTGAAAAAATCAAGGTTGTTAGCAATCCCGAAAGTAGGCCCCCACCCCTGAAAATAACAACCTCCCGAAAGTGGCGACCTCAAAAGCAAAAAAATAATGGAATTGATAGGTAATGATAATGACATGATAGGTATATCAAACTGATCGGTATTAAATGGGAACTGACAGTTGATAATGTAGATTATGTAAAGACTGACTCTTTCTAATGTTCAAGAAATATATACAGCAGTTCTGTTTTCCAAGTTTATGTTGATATGTTCTTACCATCATCAGAGTTCATTACAGTTGTACACAGAGAAGTGTGCTCGCATATAAGGGAAAAGATCTTAGAGGAACAAGCCTCATCCCATATGCCAAAATTGATCAACAGATCTCTTTCCGATTCAATAAATTCCACACCCTCAATGACTTTTGCAGCAACATTCTTATGTACAGAAATTTCAAATAGCATGATACAATCTGATGTTGCTGGGGACTCGTGCTCTGCAATAACACTCTTGATTGATCTTTCAAGTATAATGCGGTTCTCGTTAGACAGTGATCTGACCTTGTTTCTAGCAGTTTGGGGTAGATCCTCTACTGTTTGTTTGTTCTTTCCATCACATATGCAGCAACACTTATCTTGCTGAACACTGGAGAAACCAAAGTACTCAAGAAGTTGTTTTCTCAGACAGGAGTCCTCTGATCTACAGTAAGATTTTACTGATTCTTCCACATGTTTTTTATTCTTTCCAATGTCAGAGTTGTTGTAGTAAAGTGTGGCACGTGAGGAAAGTCCTGTGCGACCAGCACGACCAATCTCTTGCATGTAGGCTTCAAGGCTACTCGGTGGTGATATGTGGATGACATTGATTACATAAGGAGCATCAACTCCCATGCCAAGTGCTGAAGTTGCAAATAGCACCCTTACCCTTGAGTTTTCTTTCTTTATTTCAGAAATAATGTCCTTCTTCATGCGACTTGTTTGGGGGGCATGAAACTGCGCAAACAGTCTTGCAGTGGGTTCTGATGTATCTCCAACATACTGCCTGTCTTTCAATATTCTTTCAAATAACCCATAAGCATAACCACAGTATTTCAGCTTTAAGTAGATGATTGTCATTGGGTAGTTCTCCCTTTGAACTGCTAGTTCATTTGCTATGGGCTCTAGGATGTGGTCATAACTTTCATTTCCATAGTGATTGCTCAGTCTCACTTTCTTGTCTAAGTATATGTTCACACGATTAGGGTTTCGTGCAACAATTTTACAATCACTTTTTAGACACAGACTTTGCTTTAAGTCTTTCAATAAATGAGGCGGTGCAGTCGCTGTCAGAGCCAGTGTTGGTACAGTTGGAAAGAATGCCTTCAACACTGAAAGGTCTTTGAAATCTTTCCTAAATTCTTCACCCCTGAATGAAAAAGACAAGAAAACCCTGAGTTGTTAACTCACATTAAAGTTAAAAAACAAGCCCAGTAATAAACACAAATTTTCTTTTATAGTAGGCATTTTTTGGTAGTATGTTTTGTATTTCATAAATTATGATTCAGTTGTAAAAGCATGGAGACTATGGATGATGTTCAAGTAATATAGCACTAAATAAACGCATTTAATTTTTTGGGCTACTACATGTGTGACATTACAATGGCAATATTTCTACACAGCCCCATTCTTTAGGTTATGCATGGATCTAACCACGCTCGTTCTTTGCTTGTGAGCATTTCAAGGACAGTAATACATGTATAAGCTTAATTGATAACAGGGGAAGTGTGGATTTATTTCGACTATCAATAAAGATTAATACATGCATTGCAAGTGGTTCATCAAGAGCATGTAGCTGCATGTAATGCCCTCAATTTTTTTCAGTAGCATCCTTTGGAGTGACGCTTTCGTTTACAGCTCATATTTTTTTCCGAACAGCCGTTTTACGGAGATTATTCGACATTAGATTCTCATACGAAGACTGTAATTTCTCACGCGCGGCTTCATGTTAAAAAGGTGACAAGGTCTGTAGTCAGCTGTAGTTCACATTCTAGGGTAACATTTGCCACGGTCTATAAGCAGGGTATAGAGCAGATTTGTGTGAAATTCTAGTCGCACCGTAAATACCGCTCGTTGCAGCGATAATCTCTTGTTTTTCAAGACAAGCGCTCAAAAACAAGTATTATAGTAAACATCATTTCACGCACTTACCATAATTCTACACAGTGAGCCTCATCAACAACACAAGCAACAACATTCTCTTGGAAAATTTTGCTCCCCATTAACTCTCGTCCTTCCTTACTTAACAGAGCCTCTGGATGGGCAAATACAATGGACGTGTTGCCATTTACTACGTCTGGAGGAAGCTTTGGGGATTCCTTGGCCACGTGTTCACTCGATTCTTGCTCCTTTTCAAATAAGTTCTCGGCCGGTTCGTTCATGTTTACAGCAAGCTGTAAGACATCAGCAGTTATCCCCCGAGCTTTTAAAACTTTCAGCTGGTCCTCGATGATGGAATTCAAAGGACATACCACAATAACTATATTCTTGGTTTTCTTCACAGGAATGAAATGGGGCAGAAGGTGAAATAGCATCGACTTGCCAAATCCAGTTGGTAAGACTCCAATGACATCCTGGCCTTGCAGTATAGATTCGAAACACTTGACTTGCAGAGGTTTAAAATTAAGCGATGGAAAGTTACCGTTACTCAGGGAAAAACCGACCCGGCGAAGCACTGATAAAAACTTTGGTCTACCGGCCATGTTTATCGTATGCGATCGTATGCTAATTTCAATGCTAATTTATTACACCAACAAATACTGGGTGTTTGGTGGTCATGTGACCGGCCGATGCCAGGGCCTTTTCCCGCCCCGCCCCCAAAGCCAGGGAAAAGCGCCCTGGGGACGAGGTTGGTGCTGCATCTCTTTCCCAGGGCCTTGCAGTCAACTCCTCCTTAACTAACTTGTACTTGAATGCGAACAGCATTGGTGATTCTGGTGCTGCATTTCTTTCCCAGGCTCTTGCAGCCAACTTCTCGTTATCTAATCTGTATTTAGGAGAGAATAGCATTGGTGATTCTGGTGCTGCGTCTCTTTCCCAGGCTCTTTCAGTCAACTCGTTCTTAACTGATCTGTATTTAGGAGAGAACAGCATTGGTTATTCTGCTGCTGCATCTCTTTCCCAGGGTCTTGAAGCCAACTCCTCGTTAAGTTATCTGACTTATCTGTACTTGGGTGAGAACAGAATTGATGATTCCGGTGCTGCGTCTCTTTCCCAGGCTCTTGCAGTCAACTCCTCGTTAACTTATCTGTATTTGGGTGAGAACAGAATTGGTGATTCTGGCGCTGCATCTCTTTCCCAGGCTTTGCAATCAACTCCTCCGTAACTAATTTGGATTTGAGTGAGAGCGATATTGCTGATTCTGTTGCTGCTGAACTGTCCTGTGTGTCTAAGGTAGATACAACTGCTAAACTGCTTTGGTAGAGCATGATAATGATGATGAATTGACCGTCAAGATGATTATAATAATGATGCAGGGGACAAGGAAAACAAAGACAAGGATGTTAATAAGTATTGTTAAAATGAGAGTTGTCATTTTACATTTACCACACAGACTGGCCAAAATTCTAAAAAAATTAAGTACAAAACTACCAAACTGTTTTTCTTAACTGATACATAAATAACAGGTGACCCTAGCCCTTTCCATAACTTTTCTTTTAACGTAAATTAAACTTGGGCTTGAACGTCGTTCTTTTTAAGACTATTCAAAAACGTATTATTTTCCTTATTTAACAATTAATGGATGAGGCTGAGTATCTTATAAAGAATTACGGAGATCGGGGAGGGTGTTATCCGTCGAAGCCGTAGGCCTAGGCGGACAACACCCTCCGAGATCTCCATAATTCTTCATATGATACGACAGCCGAATTCAATAATTGTTTTATTATGCATTCAAAATAATTCCTAGTTTAAAAACATAGCTAAAACAAGCTTACCTGCATCGATGCTAAGTTTATCTTCGATAATTTGCGTTTAGGTTTGTCCAGCTCCGCAAATATCCTCCAAATAGCAGATGTCGCCCTCCGAGTTGCCTTCTTGCTGTTTTTGCTATGTTTCTAGCCATTATTTCGCCCAGTTCCAGCTGTAGTTCTTACTCTTGAAACGAGTGAAGTGTCCCCCATTTTAGTCTTTACAACGAAAACAACTCAATCTCGTCCCCAGGTCTTCTCGGTTAACGGTGCATTAACCTGTAAAAGGCTGCATTTTTGACGTCATTTCCTCGTTAAACACAAGATTCTTCCAAATTTGGTCATCAGTAACTGGTTATGGTGAGTTATGCGTGTGCTTTTAGCCAATCAGAATTGTAGAGATATTTTGAATGAATAATAATGTAACTTAATCAGGGAATATAAAACATCCATCACGAGTAAAGGCTTGGTTACCAATGGTGGCATCAACCGTTAGAAATAGTAAAGACCGTTTACTAAAGACAAATAGTAGGGCTTTCCACAAGTTTCTTTTTCCAGGTTTGGAGCTAAACTTTGGAACACAATTGCTAACGAACTTCGTCAACTCTCCAAAGGAGCTTTTAAAAAAAAATTTCATGACTTTTTGCTCTCGATAATGGAAGCAGGGGACGATTATGTTGAAGTGCCCATTCTCCTACAAAAAATGGCAAATTCTGCATCCTCGACTCAATGCACTAATAATTGATAGGTTCTATTAGTAGTAAATTTGTCTTGTAATATCATCTTGTAAGACTATATATTTTGTAACTTTAGCTTGTTTTTCTGTAATTCTTACTTGTCCACATAGTTTACTTAGTTACTTTACAATATTAGCGGAGCTCCTCGCGCGCGCGAAGCGCGCGCAGAGCGGAGCACCATGGGTAAGAAAATTTGGTAAACTATCCATCTGAGAAAATTTGGTTATGACGTAGCGTACGCCCGCCCGCCCGCCCACCCGTACACACGCTTCATGTAAGCCGATGTCAAATGTCTCAATAGATCTTGCACAACTCGACTAGCCTCTTAGTTATGTAACCCATCCGTATGAGTACGATTAGATTGACAGCTGCCAAAATTAGGCATCCGCTGACAATTATCACATGACTATCTCGCGGGCTCAGATGAAAGACCAGTCGTTTTGCCCCTACATATAAGCTGATATAATATGTCACACTTACCAATTCAACATAAAAACAAAACTACGCCGGGCAAGGCTGTCAGTTGGCTGACAGTCGCTTAAAGATATATTGGCAAGCCAAATTAAGGTCAATTGACAGCTGTCAAAATGGGACATGTGCAGACCACTATCAGAAAACTAATAACGTGGGCTCAGGTTCGCTCATGTACATGATCTGGCATTTTCCACTACTTGCCGGACGGATATGTCTTACTGACACTCGTAGTCTGTTAATTCGAATATTCGCCATTCTAATGAAGGTTAATTGACAGCTGTCAAACTAGAGTATACGCTGACCAACATCACCTGAGTGTATCGCGGGCTCATTTGTCTATCCATTGAGGTCACGTAGTGTTTAAAGTTTTGCGCTATTTTATTTGATCACGCGCTCAATTTGAAGTCCCATAGCCTAGAAAATCGATCCATCTTAGAAAATTCGGCAATCACGTGACCATACACCGACCACCCGACCTTCCGTCCGTCCGCACCACAGGTATACCAACTCACACTTTCTAGCTAGTTTGGGAGCCTGCAACCTGATATTGTACCTCCATGTTTTGATTAATTGACAGCTGTCAAAATAGTGTTTCTGCTGACCAGTATCGCCTGTCCCTATCGCGGGCTCAGGTATCGACCCACTGAGTTCGAGTGTTTTTTTAACGTATCCGCTGACAGGTTGCTACTTTTCAACTATCGCATGCTCAAGTTCAGTTTTTTGTAAAAAGCATATGAAATAAGTCGAGTTCATGAGCCGCACTTTTAAAATGTTGATTTCGAACTGACCTCGGACGCGAAAATTCAGCCGGCTTTTACATTTACATGCGGGGAAGGCAATCATTTTTGACTTTTCTCACTGTCACGCGTTGATCACGCTCTACGTCCAATTTTTATGTTCTGATTGGTCAAAATTTGACAGGTGAGTTCATGCGGAAAATTTATGCAGCGTCTGGAAACTTGCTTACTGATAGCTGGAGCTTACAGAGTTTTGTGTCATCTTGAGATGTTTTAAACTGGCTTTTTCTACTTGGTGTACAAAACGAAATACAGCTGCTATCAAGATTGTTCTGTAATTCATGGCTGGTTTGTTTATTGCGCTTTTTGTTGACAAATGCACCGCTTGTCAAAGTCATTGGAAATCCGATTTCGGATGGCATCGTTTTCAAAAATGAGCTTACTCACTTGCCCTTGCTTGAGGCGTAAGAGGGTTGAAAATTCTGGAACACTTGATGACCTTCAGAAGCAGCATTTCGACTGGTAAGCCCGAGAAATTGTTGTCTTTGATTTGTTTGTTTTTTTTTTTCGGTTTCCTGAGGTCGAGCGTATGGTTTATGCGGCTTAAGTTTATACACGAGCAATGATCTAACCTACAATAGTATCAGGTTTAAAAAGCCTTCAAAAATTTTTTGACCGCAAATTCAAAGAAAATGTTCGGAAGATTATTTACTTATGATTTTGGCTGTAAACAGAAAGCTCTGAGCGATTTTCTTGCCTCGAGTTCATCTTGAAAAAGAGCAAACACCGGGAAGCCGGCTTAAAGCATAAATAAACTTATGCTTACCTGACTCATGATTTTCAAAGACACTTTACTCTCAATACTTCTCTTCATGAATGAAAATTATTGTCTCTGTACATGTTTCATCGAATTATATTTATTTTATTGATTGTTAATAGTCCCTCTCGCAATTTTTATCGCTGCACCGGTTGTATCCAGTCGAACATAAACATCTCATGCAGGAATACTCAAAACGCCGCGCGTAAATATCACTCGCTTTTAGAGATTACTCATACCAAAACCATACACAGTTTAATAAATAAAGGGAAATAAAACCTAAACATAACAATTTATATCTGTTATGACTGCTGTAACCTTTCCTCTCCGCCCGCCTCGTCTAGCTTTTGCTATTTGCGTGCAGAGATGGCAAAATGATACTATGAAAATAAAGTACAGCGTGTGTAGTTGCTCGATTAATCCAAAAAGTTTCCCCGTAATTTCTCAAAAAGGTGCTCAAAAATCATGCAAAAGTTGCTTTTTGTAACGAAAGTTGCTCAAAAGTTGCTCGAAAAACAAAAACTTTTTTGGTCTATGCTACAATGTTCAAATTGTACAACAAAAGTACGATTTCTAAGCATTTTTGTGCAATTTTGCGAAGTAACCAGCATTGCTAAATAATTTTGTCCTCAATAAAAAAAACAAAAATGTCATGAGCCAATAAAATTGTTGAATGACCTTCTTCACCAGAGACTCTCAAGTGTGAATCTGTCTTCGTCCACCATTTTTATCTTGCGTCCATGATCTGCCCCAGGGGGGAATATTTGGCTCCTTTTTTTACAGGAAAATCATAAATTGTCTACTAAAACGTTGAAAAATATGGAAGAAAGGCCAATGAAAGCACTAGAACCTGCTGCGATATCTCAGAATTGGAAGATAACTAGAGAAATTGCTCAGAATGCAAAAAGTTGCTCGAAATACGAGAAGTTGCCAAAAAATTGCTGAGCAACTTGTGGAAAGTCCTAGGAAAAAAGGGCTTCGGCGTCATTCACTGACCATCTGAGCCCGTACGGAATTCTGGTAATTGGACACCATTCTTACTGTATACATAATTAGCCCGTAGCGCGGGAAAAAAGAAACTTTTTTGATTTCATCGTGTTGAGTCTGCTCCCTAGAGGCTTGATGCATCGCGGCCCCGGCTCAGAATTTCACGGTTGACCAGTTCAACGGAGTTCAGTCACCTTGAAGTTTCGACCCTCCCACGTCCCCTGTTGGCGATAGATATCGTATATAGACGCAGTCGCAGGTTCCTTGCATATCGTAACTTTGTTCATCGTGACGGGATAATAAGTATGCAGTGCTAGTATTTTACTAAATTGGGCATGGCTGCTAAAAAGAGGTTCGATTTGTAGAACGACATTGTGACAGAAATCGATGAAACGGTTACGTTTGCCGCGTTGATCTGTATTTGTAAAAGGGCTACGGAGTGTTCCACATTTTTGGGCAAATCGTTCTTAGTGTCCTCAGTCCTCTTTTTTTTTAGACTAGGAACTCTAAAAGAACGTTTATGAGCGATTTTCTCAAAAGGAAACGAAAGCATGATAATTTTTCGAAACAAGAGTTGAACTTGAAGTAGTTACAATCCATTTCCAACATGGCCATCAAAAGCCAAAAGACAAATATGGACTTGTAACATGATAGTTATTTTAAATTTTTCTGAACAATTATATTTGGTTTTAATTAAACTGACTCCAGTGTGTTTTGGACCTCATTTCCAGGGTCCTCTCCTTCTCGACCCATCTCTCGCTCCGGGTACCGAGTAGGAGAGAACCCGGACTGAGAAAGAGGATGATGTGAACACACTATGCGACAAGTTGGCGACAGATCACTCAGTGTATACAGGTCGGGCGACTAGTTGCAGCAACACGTCGCGGCGACAAATCTCTTCGTGTGTACAGGAGAATTTCTTGTGAAAATTTTTGTCTCTGCGACAGAATTTTGACCCTGCAACATGCCGCAAAAAAAATTGTGCGACTTGTTGCGGCGACAAAATTCTGTTGAAGCGACAAAGATTCTCACAAAAATTCTCCTGACCAGTAGACACGAAGCGATTTGTCGCTGTAAAATGTCGCCGTCATATGTTGCTGCAACTCTTGTCGCGTAGTGTGTACCGACCCTTAGGATTTTATAGGAACATTTCTTAGTTTGATGATGGTTTTTCATTTGTCAGGCACAGCGAAGAACAGGAGCCAAAACTGTGAAAGGTCTAACCTCTGGAAACTTATTAAATGGTCCTTTCGCTGGATAGTCCGCCGAAAAACACAGAGGTGCGATGATTTCTGCAGGGGCCGGGGGTAAAAATGATTAGGAATTCCTCTTATGCCTCTGATAACAAGACCAAATAAAGCTATGTTAAAAATGGGCAACAAAAACGTGCAACGTGTTTTGCAACATTGCTGCAGGGCGACGTTACACGTTTTACCACGTACGTTCAGACCTATCTTGCACCAAATTAAGGTTGCTTTAAGTTGCGTGAATCTAAAAATGTCTCTCTAAAAATGTTTCCGTTCAAATGGGACCTCTTAGGCTGAACTCTTGCTTAGTCACACTTCTTAGTAATAACTGTATTTTGCTGAAAGGACTGATTTTTTTTGAGAATTTTTTTCCCGGTAAGTAGTAAACAAAACATTTCTGCTACCTCATGATTATTTTTATAGATGAGTATTATCCTACAAGCCTGAACCTTCAGCTTAATACAAAAAGTTTGTAAACTTATGTGTCGATTTATTTCAGACCTCTTCGTCTTTACTTTTTGTTAATCACGTCGACGCTGACAACTCTCAGTTTAGACTTGCTTTACTTTCAAATGATGGGAGCACTTCAGAGAGAGATAGTCATCAAGAAGAGTTTAAATCTGAAGCAACATCTGATATAAAAAGAAGTCACAATCTTACTTCATCTCAAAAGAGAGCTCTTATTGTAACGCGACTTATCCCTCTGATTATATCTCTGATGATTTTAGTCGGCGCTGTAGCCTTACGGTTTCTGATTCCCTTACCTTCGTCGCACGAGACCTCGTCATTTGGAAATGACACACTTACTGCGAATACTTCCTATAAGATGTAATCTAACAACTCACTTGGTAATAACTTGAACAACCCGGGATCATTGTGTCACAGTTGTCATCGGGACCATGTGTTTCAATAAGCTTGTCTTGGTACTGAATGGAACCAAACAATTGTTTATTGTGTAACACTCAAGTTTACATAAGTGAGACGTAAAATTCTTATCTGTTGATCACATATTGTAACACATTACAGAGTCATCCTCACTATCTACTCTCCAGAGTTTTCCCTCGTTCACTCCATATGTATGCAAACATCACACAAACGCTTCCATTTGTCAACTCTTCCCTCAGCGCCAAAAAGCATTTTATCACAGGAATCTATAATTAGTTGTTGGTGTTTAGAGGATAAAAAACATAAACACTGAATTTCAGTAACATTGATATCAATTTTTGCTCAATGTAAAAAAAATTTAAAACTGTTTTCTTTCCTTGTAGTACCGTTTTCATATTTTTGGAATCTAAAGGTGCGTAATAATACCTTCAGAGCAAGACATTTCTCGTACGATTTTAAATTTTTAATACATATGTAGTGTGTATATCATATTTCCACGTAAGCCATAAATATCACACATCTCTGTAGAATCTAGCTAGTGTATTGACTCTTTGACAACAAAGAAAAATGTAAAATGAAAATTTCCTTATTTTAAACAATGATTGCATCCGATGGTTCAGCTTTGTTTGCATAGCAAAGTGATCTTTGTCAAGATTTGCTTTCCAGTAGGGAGGGGATGGGAAGGTGAAAAAAAAGTTTTTTTTTCATAGTTATTTCATTTTGTTTTGATCTCTTTTACTTCGAGGCAAGGGTCAGTTTTCTGTCATGTTCCTGCAGCCAGTTCTCCGTCGCTAGAGTCTCTCTCGAGAAACGTCCTGACCTGCAATCACTTCGTCCTTGTTAACGCTCGCTGACTGACTCAATCTCTCCCTTAAAAAAATGCCTCATCGCACCACAGGTAGCCCAAGCTCGAAATATGAGCATCGGCATTGTTGCCTAACATTCGAAATACAGCGGAAATATAAGGATGTCAAGGATTTGTGTGGTAAAAAACCTATCGTTTCTGTAACCTACGAAAATGAAATGATTTCAGTGAAACAGCTTACCTTACTTAAAATGTGTGTTACGTCTCCCCTGTGTTGTCCAAGGGCCGATTTATGGCCGTTTTATGGGTTCTTATGTAAACGGGTTTCTCTCTATATATTTAACAATTATTCCACGAGGGCGCGTTGGATATGAGATGATAGATAGCCAACAAGGCGCGTAGCAGTAGTAATAGAAATGGGTATCCTTAGCCATACTTCGAATATTTCAAAAAGTAATTCTAAAATCCCAGATTATGCAAGGGATTACAGGAATGAATATCTTTTTATAAGAGGCATTGATAAGACATGTGATGGTTTAGAAATGAAATTATATTATCCAGACAAGGAGATATTTAAAAGCGCTAAATTTGACAAAATGAAAAGATTAATAAATAAATTTGTGAAAGCCCAGAAATTAGGGTATCTTAACCCTATTCAGACTGGGGGGGGGGGGGGCTTTTCGACCCCCCCTCCGGCAAAATCGTGATAACTCCTACACCGAAAGAGCTATGACGATCAAATTTTCTGACTTTTCCTAAAACTTATCTAGAAACATTTTGGTATAATTACCATGTCCATGTGATTAATCATGTTGCCATGGCAACCAGTTTCTGACACATAGGTTTTGGAAAATTTTAAAAATGGTGATTTTTTTGTTTTAAGATCGCGTTTTTACATTTACAGTGCTTTTTGTTGTTAAAATGGTCTTTGCTTGGGGCTAGTTTTTGAATTACATCAAAATGTTTCAACATCGAATATTTGGGGGGGAGGGTTGGGGTAAAATTTGTCACTTTTTCGCTTTGACAAATATGCTGCTCTATTTTCCAAAAAACACTTCCAAAGTCTTTTGTTTGGGTAATAAACATTAGTTTGATACTTCTTTTATACATTCTGAGCTTTTTCCCCATTGAAAATTCCTTTAAATTATAATTTTAAGAAAAAAACGGAAATCCAAGATGGCGGATCCAAGATGGCGGATCCAAGATGGCGGACAACCATTTCAAATTTTAAATTTTATTGCTTCCTATTGCTTTTTCTCGCTGTACAAGTGTTTCCTTGTTACTAGTTGATAAGAAAGGATAACAAAGAGATGACTTTACCAATATTATTGATATTTTACGTATCTAAGTGGAAAAATAATAAGAAACATTGAAAAACCGGAATATGACGTCACTGTGACGTCATCATTGGGCGTGGCAAGTCAAAACTGGGTGTGGGGCTTCTTTGTACGGAGATGATCATTGTGTGTAAATTTCATGACCCTAGCATTATTGGTTCCAGAGATACAGAGGGGGGGTCCGAGGAGCCCCCCCCAGTCACAGATTGACCAAAAAAACCCAGTCTGAATAGGGTTAATGATATCAGTGATAAAGATATTTATGAAAGTGATGTTTTTAATTCAATTTTTCTTTATGAAAGTTCAATTGATATGGGGGATTATTACTATAATTATGATACAGAGTATGATAAAGAAATATTTCAAAAAATTATAGATGCTGATTTTCCTGGTTATATAGATTTTATTCGAAGTATAGAATTATTTCATAATAAATTTAGAATACGTGAAATAGATATATCTTTGAATAAAATTATTTGGCCTGATAGTGATAGTGATGATGATGGGCTTGATAGTGATGATATTAATAATATTCTTAGTGGTTGTGAAGATTCAGAGTCTGATAGTGATAGTGATTAATTAAAATTTAAAGTCTTATAATATAATATTATAAGACGTAATGTCTAACCAATCAATTGATGGTTTTCAGGGTTCTCAACCCTTTATAACAGATAATGATAGATGTAATAATCTTACTGAGAAAGATTTAAAATTAATTTTAGAATATAAAAAACAAAATATTAAAAAAATATATAATGAGTTTTCTAGAAAACAAAAATTAATTCGTGGTATTAAAAAATTAGATAAACTCGCAGAAAAATTAGAAAAAGGTATTGATATAGTAAAAGAAAGGAAAAAACCAAAACCCAAAAAGATAAAAAAAATTGATGAGTATTTTCAGGAATGTATAAGAAATAAAGAAATCCCCTCAGATACTCCTTCTTATCTTCGTGAAGCTCTTGAGCGATCTATTAAGGAATATAATCAAGGACTTGTAAAAGAAAAATCAGCTTTTGAAAACTTTGCTGTTAAGTATATTATTGAAGGAGATCCTGATCTTACTCTTAATAAAATTTATGCAACTTTAAAAGATTTTTTTACATGTCATCGAAATATTAAATTTAGTATGGTTTTGGTATGTTTAATGGAACAACAAATACTTAGTAAAGATAAGGGAGTTGTTGGATTAAAGGAAGATAAAGCATACTTTAACTCAGGAACACATATTAATATTGAATCAACAAATGTAAATAAATAAATTAATAAAAATGTTAAAAAAATTGTCGAAGATTTAGAGGTATATCAAAAAAATGGAAGTGGATGGTATTTTAAAGAAGTGGTTAATCTTGAAATTCATACTGCTGAGTTTAATCCAATGAATGGGTCATCTTACATTCCTCTTCCAGATTGGATATCAAATAAAAAAGCTATAGTTAATATTCAAAACAAAGATGAGAAATGCTTTCTTTGGTGAATACTTAGGTATCTTCATCCAGTAGATGAAAAAGACAACCGTATAACAGGTTTAAAGAAGTATGAGAATTATCTTAAGACCGAAGGAATTAATTTTCCAATGAAATTAAAACATATTTCCAAATTTGAAAAACTTAATTATCTCTTCCAGGAATAAATGGTTTTCCGTTAATGATAACAAAAAGTTTTACCCTTTAAGAATGGCGGAGAAAGACTGTCTAAATACTATCGACTTGTTTTTTTATGAACAAGATGGTGTTTCTCATTATTCACTAATTAAAAGATTTACTCGTTTGGTTAAATCGCAAATAACTTTAAGTAAGAATGGTTCATTTTATATTTGTAAGAAATGCTTTACTCATTTTACTAGGTATGAATTATTACAAAAAAACATTTCATATTGTTCATCTAATGAAACAGTTTCTGTGCGTATGCCACCAAGAAACATGATGCTATGTTTTAACAATTACCACAAACAGTTGCCAATTCCTTTTGTAGTTTATGCAGATTTTGAATGTTTTACCAAGCCAATGAATACTTCCAGTCCTAACCCGGAAAAATCATATACTTACAATTATCAAAAGCATGAGCCATCAGGATTTTGTTTTTACATCAAAGGAATAGTTCCTGGTATAACATTTGAACCAATTATTTACAGAAAAACCAAAAGTACTGATGATATTTCTAAAATATTTGTTTCTAAACTTGCAAAAGTAACTAATAAGATATATAATGATTTTTATAGACGTCCAATACCTCTTAAATTAACACACGCCAAACAAATATCTTTTGATAAAGCTGAAACTTGTCATATTTGTAAGAAAGAATTACTAACTGATAAAGTTAGAGATCATTGTCATTTTGCTGGACAATACCGTGGAGCTGCTCACAACAGTTGCAATCTTCAGTGTAGGAAGCCAATGATTCTTCCAGTTATATTTCATAATCTTCAAGGGTATGATGCACATTTGTTTATAAAACAACTTTCTACTATTCCAGGTGAGTTACACTGTATTCCCTCAACAGAAGAAAAGTATATCTCCTTTTCCAAAAAGATTAAGGTTGATGAGTATAAATCTAGACGAACTGGAGAGACTATTTCATTGTATTTTGAAATACGATTTATTGATTCATTCAAGTTTCTTCAGACGAGTCTTGCTAATCTTGTTGGTAATTTACAACCAGATGATTTTCATAATACAAAAGAAATATTTAACGAAAATGTAAACCTACTAGCTCGTAAGGGAGTTTATGCTTATGATTATTTTTCCTCAATCGAAAAACTATCTGAAACACAATTACCTCCAAAAGAAGAATTCTGTTCAAAACTAAATGATGAAGATATATCAGATGATGATCATAAACACGCTATTGATATCTGGAATACTTTAAATGTAAAACAATTAGAGATTATCACGATCTTTACCTAAAGTCTGATGTCCTACTTTTGTCAGATGTATTTGAGAACTTTAGAAAAACTTGTCTAAAACATTACAATCTAGATCCAGCACATTACTATACATCTCCCGGGCTAGCTTGGGATGCATGTCTCAAAGAAACAGGTCAAGAATTACAACTGTTGCATGATTATGATATGTTAATGATGTATGAAAAAGGTATTCGTGGAGGAATATCACATATATCAAAAAGATATGCAGAAGCAAATAACAAATACATGAAAGATTACGATCCTGATGAACCTTCTACTTATATTCAATACCTTGATGCAAACAATCTTTATGGATGGGCAATGTCACAATCACTTCCAACACATGGATTTAAATGGATGAGAGATTTAACAAAAGAAACTGTAATGGGTATTCTTGAGAAAGCAAATCATAGTATGTCAAATCTTGGAAGAAAAGGATATATATTTGAAGTAGATTTGGAATACCCCCATAAACTATGGGAAACACATAATGACTATCCTCTAGCACCTGAGAAAATGATTGTTAATGGTGTTGAAAAACTAATTTGTCATTTTAAACCAAGGAAAAACGATGTTGTACATTATCGGAATTTGAGACAATATCTTGAGATGGGAATGAGAATAACTGATGTTCATAGCGGAATATCTTTTAATCAGAGTTCTTGGATGGAGCCTTACATAAGAAAGAATACAGAACTTAGAAAAACAGCAGCTAACAGTTTTGAAAAAGACTTTTTTAAACTTATGAATAATTCAGTATTTGGAAAAACAATAGAAAACATAAGGAAAAGACAAAATATAATTCTTGTGGATGATCGTAAGAAAGCTGTGAAATTAACAAGTCGTCCAACAATTCGCTCAACAATATTTGACAAAAATCTTATTGCAGTTCATATGAAAAAAACTGAAGTGTATTTTAACAAACCAGTATACGTTGGACAAGCAATTCTAGATCTGTCAAAAACATTAATGTTCAATTTTCATTACAACTATATTCAAAAGAAATATAAGATAGGGCTGAATTATTGTTTACAGATACTGATAGCTTGATGTACCAGATTTACACAGATGATTTTTACAAAGATATATTCCATGACATAGAAACCAAGTTTGATACGTCAGATTATCCTACTAACCGCCCATCTGGAATACTGACAGGAGTTAATAAAAAAGTAATAGGAATGTTTAAAGATGAAGTAGCAGGAAAACAAATTATTACTAATTATTTTGTTGGATTGCGACCCAAGCTATATAGTTTTAAAATAGAGGAGAGTAAAGAAGTTCGTAAATGTAAAGGTATAAAGAAAAATGTTGTAAAAAAGGGAATAGAATTTGAAGACTATGTACAGTGTTTATTTTCTGGTGAAAAGCAAATGAGATCTATGAAAATTATAAGAAGTGAAAATCATGATATATATTCAAAAGAAGTAAATAAAATAGCTCTGAGTAATGAAGATGATAAACGCAGTGTGATGGAGGATAAAGTAAAAACACTTGCTTTCAGGTAAAAAAATATAAATAAATGTGTTATACACAAGAACAAATAAAAAGATATCTAGATATATTGCATAACTATACTAAAAAGCCTGTAGAGGATGTGGATGTGAGTAGAAAAGTTAAATGTTGGAATTGTCAAAATAGTGAATGTTTTTTTATTCATTTAGGTTATAGCATTTGTGATTACTGTGTTGCAGCAAATGGACATGTTTTGGGTTACTATGATGTTAAAGACTACAATAGATTACATTTTCGAAAGAGAGTATTTATCAGAGAAAGTATCACTATGAGAAAAAGGTTGATCAAGTCTCTAAAAGATTACATCTGACTGAGGATGAAAAGTGTGAACTGTACAATAAACTAATGAATATAGATAACCATGTCATGAAAATACTAAACAAACAATTTTGTAGAAAGAGAATGATAAGTATTTTTTATCTGATCAAGAGACTTTTGCAAGAAATGGGAAATGAAAATTACAAACTAGTTTATCTTAAGATTTCTAAACAGACTCTTGAGAACTATGAAAAGTGGTGGGATAGTTATAAAGGTTTAAAAGAAAAATAAATAAAATATATAATGAATCGTTGTATTACTGTAAAATTAAAAGAAATTATTGATAAAGAAAAACGTAGAGATAAATTTAGAAATTCTTTTTACTATCTATTTAATATGAATATAAAATTGGAAATAATTTTAAAGATTTTAAAGGTTTTAGATTATAATATTCATTCAAAAGAATTAGTTAATTTATGTAATGAGATAAAATGTAAACTAGAAGATATAGATGTTACTATATTTTACAGATTTGATGAAGATTTGATGAAGATTTGATGAAGATGAAGAAAGTTAAATAACCAAGTAATTCACATAAATGCTACAATTGTCTTTATCATTTATATATAATCAATAATAAAATGAAGGTATATTTAAAATTCAAAAGTCTCAATTATGCTTTATGGGCAACTGAATTGCTGTATGACCTACATCCCATAGTATTGGAAGAAATGCTAAAAATTAAACGAAATTTTGGTTCAGTTCTTGGAAAGATCGATCTAAATCAATTAACCTATGAGCAAAGAGAACAACTTGCTAATTTAACGATTAAAAACGAAGAACAACATTACTATAATATTGTACTAAAATGGAGGTATATCTTGAAATTGAAGATGATAAATATGCAAGAAAGATAGCTGAATTATTTGAAAATCTAACAGAGGGATGTTTATACGAACTTCTTAATTTTAAACGGGAGTCTGATGAAATGGCTCGAATTGTTGGTAGGTATACTAGTCCAGGTTATTTACTTAGTGATGAAGATATTAGTTTGTTAAATAAACATGGATATTGTTTAAGAGAGGAAGATGAAAAATGAAATTACTACATCCAAATGTTGGGGGGTACAAAACACCCCCCAACAAAATAACACTAGGGGTTGTGAAACGCGATCTCAACAATTACACTATAGACCCCTCAGGTCCGATGGTACACTTTTATCAATGAGCCTGGCTTTTATGAACTTGTTTTTGGCTCAAAATTAAAATAAGCTTAAAAAGATAAAAGTATAAACTAAATGGAAAATATGTTGGAGAAAACTTTTAAAAATGAAGATTTAGGAATTGAATTGACTTCATATATTGACAAACAGCAAAATATTTGGTTCCGAGGGAAAGATGTTGCCCGGATTTTAGGATATAGAGACACTAATCAAGCTATTAGAAAACATGTATCTGAAAATCACAAAATAAAACATATTTTTAGGCAACCCGTCGAAACAACGGGTTGGTCTATGACCTATTTTATTGATGAGGCTGGTTTTTATGAACTTGTTTTTAGCTCAAAATTAAAAGCTGCTAAAAAATTTCGCGATTGGGTTTTCACCAAAGTACTCCCATCTACACGTAAATACAGTTACTATAAACTTTTTAATACTGGAGAAAAGCAAAGAGTTTTAATTGGTGGTAAAAAATACTATAAACACCCAGTGTTTAGTAATTATGCAGCTTCTAAAAATGGAGATATTGTGAGTTTAAGAACGAAAAGAATTATGAGTATGAGTAACATAAGTGGATATTTAGGTTTTAATATACATGATAAAAAACTTGAAAAACCTAAGATGTATCTTCAACATAGATTTACTTATGAAGTATTTAAAGGAGTAATTCCAAGTTGTTTAGAGATTGACCATATAAACAATTGTAAGACAGATAATAGAATTAAAAATTTACAGCTACTAAACCATTATCAAAATACTGGAAAAAGTAAAAATAGATCAATTATTTCTACTACTACTGAAAATGGAGAGAAAAAAGTTTATATTTCTATTAGAAAAGCTGAGATTGAATTAGGCATTTCTTCTTCAAGTATTGTAAAAATTTGTGAGCAAAGAAAGCATTTTAAATCAGCAACTTCTAAAAGAGATGGTAAAAAATACACTTTTGAGTACTTACGTTAGAATTTTTACACAAATTTTATGTAAAAATTATAATCCCACACCTAGTTTATACTAAATTTTTTATTATACCTACTAGCAAATCTATCTGTTTTGGAGTTTGATCAATTATCATTTCATCTATCAACTTCATGCGATCAATAAACTCTTGTTTGTTAAACTCGTCACCCCGAAGAGCTGCACGAAGTTCAACCTATACTTTTTCATACGTAGTAAATGCAATCCTACTCATCTCAATTTTTCTCTTATAATTCTTTTTCTTCCCAATTCCCGCCACTACAACTCCAGCGCCATTTACAACTCCGAGAACAACAGGGTTTAGGGTTATTCCACCAGAAATAGTTCCTATGGTCACCAGACATATTCCAGATATTGTAAAAATATCATCAAGAAATTTATAACTCTTATAAGACCTCTTAAAACACCAGTATTTTTTGTGGTAGTGACTATAAAAGTCTTTGAGGGTTTTAACGTCTGATTCTGACAGAGACCCGTCTATGTGATTGAATTCAAAGATATCCTTCATTTATTCTTTTATCTATATAATTCTACACTATATAAGATCCACTTAACTTTTCTTGAAGCATTACTTTGTGAAATTGCTCAGAGTCAAAGTCGCAAAAGTTTGGAGAAAACATTAATTTATTTAACAAACCATCTTCAGTTGTAATCTTCCAACGTTGATTAACATTGTAGTGAACGGCTGGTATAGTTAATGTTGAGCTGTAATTACTTATTTTAACTTTTGTGACATTAGTATCAAAATTTTCTGTTAGCCATAAAACAATTTTTTTTTCCATTAAAACTACTTGGTATGGTAAAATTTTGAGTTGATTTATTGACAGTTAAATTTACTTTATTGTTTGTTTTATCATAATTTAATTTTAATAGTATGTTATTGTTTGTTGATATATATTTAGTTAGGCTAAAATTCCTGTTTCTCCAATGGTAAAAAACAATACATAAACTATATTTCGAAGAATGCGATGGAGAAAAAGTAACATCATAACCATTAACATTTAAGCCATCTTTTTTTATATCACATAGGTCTTTATTAGGTGGTAGTGTAATATTAGGCTTTACAGAATTAATAATAACTCCAGATGAACCTATATTTATTCCGTAACTATCCGCATTAGCAAAGTCATAGACCTCACTAAAGTATAATCTGTACAAAGCATTTTTAGTAAAAGGAGCTACTTCTTTTACTAATGCAACTGTTGCAGCACTATTATCATTTTGTTGGTCAAGTTTGATATTTTTAATTTCTTTTTGATTTGCATTTATATCAACATTGTACACCACTTCTGTTGGTTTGATATCAAATGCGGTGTGATAGTCGTAAACTTTATCTGGATCGATATTGCTAACTGTACCCACAATACCATAAGTAATCATGTAAACCCCCTGAAAAGTTTTCGGATATCTATAAATGCCATATCCTCTTTTATCAATATCAACAAGAATATGAAGAAAGTATTTATACCCAGATGACAACTTCATAATTTTTGTTTGCCCTTTTGAATCAGTGTAACTGTGGGATAGTTTCTTTACACTTACATTTCCAATTGATAATCCTGTTGAAGTTCCTTTGACCACAGTTATTTGAGACTTTTTCCAAAGATTATAATCAGTGTTGAGTATTTCTAGATAAAGGGTATAGTCAGCATTTGCAGTTAGTCGGTAAAAATTAATTCCCATCTTATACTTATATTGACCTTGGCGATTTTTAATTATATTCATGAAAATTACTTTATGGTTGTAATCGTGAAAGTTACCTTTAGAAGGTGGTAAGTCTCCTATCTTTTTTACAAAAAAACTAGTTCCACTATCTATTTCATCAGTCCATTGAGCCCCACTAGACATAAGATAACTAAACTCATCTTTATAATGGCTTGGTTGAACTGCAGTATGATGAACTAGTTTGTCGACATAATCTTTGGTTACTGCTTCATTGTCTTGGGTTGGATTACTCAGATTCTTTATTTTATGACTTAAGATTCAAGTCTCCAGTCATAGCGACGGTACCATCTTTTTCCAAATAATGACTCAAATCTGGACTTCCAGCATTATCATCAACATAGTTCTTTGTTGCAGCATCTGTGTTTGTCACTGGAGTTGCGAGACCAACTATTTTTTTGTTGCCAACATTAAAGTCTCCATTCATTGCTACACTTCCATCTTTTTTTATAAAAGAACTAGTATTGGGTATTGAGTCATCCACATACTTTTTGGTTGCAGCATCTGTGGGGTTTGTTGACGGTTTTAAATGAATTATACTTTTATTATCCATGTTTAAATTATTAGTCATTTTATTTGTTCCAGCAACGTGTAGATACTTCAAATCTGTAAAAGCTAATGGTGTTGGTTGTTTTCCACCCATTGGAGCTGGTAGATTTAATATTTATTTATTGTCCATATCTAGATTTCCACGCATTTTTTTTGTTCCATCAGTTTTTAAAAAATTATCATCAGTGTATGATTTTGTTGCTGGTTCATCTGCATCAGTTGGTATTTTAAGATTTTGAATACGGGAAGTGTCCTTCATATCAATGTCTGAATCAACTGTTAGCCGTGATGTTGCGGGTGACACTACTAGGGCTATGTGTGTGAAAATCGTGTCAAAAGGGTGTGAAAAGTGTGTGAAAAAAGGAACCATCTGAAATCGATGTTGGAAAAAAATACAAGTTCACCACATCAGCATTTCACATGCATGTGAACTTTTTCATATGCGTGTGAAATTTTGTAATACATGTGAAAAATTTTTGTCATATGTGTGAACTTTTTTTACATGCATTTTATTACATGTGAAATCTTTTCATACATGTGAAACAATTTTGTCATGCATGTGAACTTCAAATTTCACATGCATAATAGATGCTATGCATGTGAAATTTTTCACTTGCATGTGAACACTTTTAGGCATGTCACAGTGAGCATATGAATTTTTTTCAGGGCTTGTTAAATGCAACCACTATGAACCATATTTCTATGAAAATGCCATGAATTTCTAGCGAATACCCCATGAAAGGCATTACATGGCCCAGCCACATCTAGCATTCTATGGCTCATAGCTGATAAATATCAAACTAAGTTGCCTATGAGGGTCATGAATTTTTGAAGAATAAGATTTGATAAGTTACTAACCTAGAAAATTCACTGTACTTTAATGCGTCAGACCTTTAAGGCAAGTGATCACAACAAACGTGCTGTTACAAATCATCATCATCATCACCATTAGAGGCGACCCCCAATATACCAAAGTGCCAAGCCCCAGAAGGGCCCTCTTGTAAAGCAGCGGACTGGAATTAACATTCAAAGCTCTTTTCATGAACTAGCTTGTAACCAGATCTCTCAGTCAATAACTGTATTAATTAGTATTAAATACACAGGGGTTTCAAAACAAGCCAGAGACTAGAGTTCTGCCGGCTACTCGACTGTATATCGCTGGCTGCGCTGGTCATAACAATTAGCTTGTGACAAACAATTTCGACTGTCACAGCCGCCTGCTTTTCCAGAGTTGGCGCCTACTTCAAAACATTTTGAAACCCCTGAATACACTGTACATTCTTCATTATATTTGGCTTGATTAAAACCTTGGAGTATCCGATCCACATGTGCATCTTTACAAATATCATTGTCTTCGTTGTTTGCTAGAACATGCTATATAAATTTATGTATTTTATCAACTGTCTCATCTAAATTTGTGGGTTGTGTATCTTACCACTTGAGTTTCCACCCAGAAAGATGTGTACCCTGATTTTTGTTAAGTGGGAAGGGCTAAATCCTGATAATTAAACCATTCTTTCAACAGATCTTCATTGAGGACAAAACGGACTTAATTTTATTACTCCATCAGAAAACTTACTTTGCTAACATATACGACATATGTAACTACACTTTATGAATGTTTTGTTTCTTCCTGTAACGTTCCTCGTTGTAACGTTGAAAGTCCACTTGAACATGCGAACAGTTCCTTGCTTTGCATGCTTTTTGAGTTTTCTTTTGATACCGTTCGTTCAACTAATGATTCCTTGAAGCAAACAACTGGCATGCTCTTGGTTTGCTCAAGTTGTCTCTGGTTCAATCAGCTTTCCGTACCTGAGCTTATCCAACATGAACAACGTCCACAACACGTATTTAGTCGCAACTTAGATTCATGTAGTGAAGGCCAGCATTTCCTTAAATTCTCGAAGGTTTCCCAACTTCAAATGCACTGGAATATTCTAATCAATGCTGAAAATAACCGCTTTTTCGACTCAAACGAGTGCTCTTTCTCCATCCCAAAATTAGCCGCCATGTTTGTTGTTTCCCAGGCTTCCCCGTGATTTTAGCACATGCGCGATTTGATTTACAATGTCACGTGCGGCTTTTCAACCAATAGAAAATTGTAAAATGAAGTTCCGTTGAATAGTTCAAATTCACGCGGATTTCACAAGCAACACAGCGATGCAAACAGAATAGTTTTGTTACTTTCGGATAGATAGAAAGACTGTCTTTCAATAATACCCATGTTATTTTCCAGAGACAGTGATCAATTGCAAAATTCTTCACGAAAAGCATGTTTCCAAGTCAGCAACTCAGCTGGATTATTGCAGAAAGGTATGTTCTTCTTCTTGATATCGTGGTTCGTTAACAAGAGCTCACTTTGGTTTTCTAATAACTTTGCGTAAACTTAAACCTTCAAAGATACATCTTAATTTAAGATGCATGCACAGATATGCCATTGATTGATTCCTTTTTGTTTACTGCAGAAAAAACTGTACTCTTTGTCGCAAATCATCAATGGAATGCTCTGAAAATTTTATGTTCTGACGCTAGTAGGCTGTGGCAGACTTGTCAAGACCAATGTTAAATAAAATAGGAGAAGAAATAGCATAAGTTTCCGATATGCATGCAATGTACACTACAAGTTGGAAGCAATTAAGTTTCCAGTTAATTTATAATGACTTGAGAGTTGAACTAAACCTATAAAATTTGAGTAGGTTTGTTTATTTGAGCCTCGATTCATAATATTCATACATCTGCAATAAGGTCAAAAATAAAAGGCAGCTCTATCTAGTCTGATGTGTGGACCTTCAGTTCAGAAAGCTGTTCAGCCACTTTGAAAGAAGCAGTCAGTTAGCATTATTTTTTTCCATAAACATGCTTGTATTTTTCAAAGTTGTTTATTTACTTTGTCTTTTCACTGACATTGAGCGCTAGATTGCTTTTCTGTAACTTGGTATTCCTTAATAAGTGGAAATTGTAAATTGGCCACTATGTCATTTACTATCATAATTATTACAATTTATAAGAAATATTTCTAACCAAAAATTAGTATATTATTAGTTATTTTATTGATGTAGGAATTAAAGGTATAAAAACTGAGCATGTTAGAAAGTTTTGTTTTTGTTATCATCCTCCAGGCAATAAATATTGACAAATAAACAGGATTAGACATTGATGTTTCCATTAGCCTTATGTGCCTTTTTTGAGTAACTTAAATTTACATTTAAGTTCATTTTGGGACATGTGAGTCAGTTGAACTGAGTTTCACCGTGTTGATAATATGAAACCAATTTCCTTTGCCAATCAATTCTATCCAGTTTGCTTTTCACTTTTTGCCAGTTTTATATAAATCAAGTTCTTCTGAAAATACCTTAAAATTATAAATAAACCAACAGATCAGGCCAACCATGCATGCAGTTGACAGTACTTCAGACAAATTTATTGCAAGCGGAAAGTGCAAATGTAAATTTGTGTGTAAATTTGTGTGAAAATAGGACATTTTTCACACGTTTTTCACATGGTGTTTCACATACATACTCCTAGTAGTGTGATCCACTGGAATTATCATCAACATACTTTTTTGTAGCAGCATCAGTATTAGAATTAGGTGCACCAACATTTGTGAGTATTTTTTTATTCATATCATAATTACCATCTGCGGTTAGACTAAAACCAACTCCTGGGGCACTCTGAATTCCTCTAGCAAAAGGATGATCAAACGATTTTTCGTTCAATATACCCATTTTAATTATTAGTTATACAATTAGCTCAAAGAGTTATTACCAGTAAAGTTTTTTGCAATATGTTTTTTTGGTTTATCAACGTATAAAAATGAATACGGTTTTCTAGTTGCTGCGCGGTAATCTTCTTTATTTACTCCTAACTCAGATGATATTCTGTTTGCTTCCCTTGATGATGGAAATTCGTACAGGCAGTAGTGAGAACAATTCAGTCGAATATCTTTTGGTGTTTTATAAAACGACTGACTTAGACAAATCACCGAACAATTCTTATGTCGTCCTTGAATAAAATAATCTATTAACTGTCTTTGATTTCAATCGCAAACATAGTCATCGAATATCACAAGTTTTTGGTTGTCTTCATAATCCATTTCTGTCACTAGAGTTATTTCATCATTACTCACATGAAGTATTTCATATCCTAGTTTACGACTCAACTCCCTCATTTTCTGAATTAGCTTTTGATACTTATCCTGTTCTAGATTACGCGCGTAAAGATAAATCTCATCATAATACAGTAGTGGTTTAATTAACATGTGGTACAACAGATTAGTCTTACCACTTCCACTGTTTCCACAGATTAACATCCGAATTTATGTGTCTGATGGCATGTAAGGAAATAACTGTTTATATTTTTTATCTGGATGTTACTACTATCATAGTTTGGTATTTCCATTTATCTAATATGTATATTAAATAAAAATGGATGGAAGAATACAAAAAACTTGCAAGAAATAAAATTGAAGCTGATGCTTTGACTAAACAGGTGAGAGATATAATAAAAATAACAAAATGGGAAAAACAAGACGCCCGGGAAGGTTTTAAAGAGACATTTAAACCACTTATTAAATCTCAAGATAGCATAAAAAAAAGAATTGATGAGCAACAAGACGCAACTATAGCAACTAAGCTTCGTTCGTCTTCTGCATTTCTTTTAAAACAAAACAAATGGAACCTTAAGTCTTATGGTTTTAGAACTTTTACAGTGGCTGCTCCCTTTTTATGGAACTCCTTACCTTTAGAAGTCAAGTCTTCGCCCAGTTTAAATATTTTTAAATCTAAACTGAAAACACACCTTTTTAAATGCGCTTTTAATCTAAATTAGATAACTTAATCTTTTGTTTTTATATTTCTAAGTCATACTGTAATACAATGGATGTAAAGCGCTTAGAACGCATGCGGATAAGCGCTATATAAGTGTTATTATTATTATTATTATAGCACAACTTAAAAAAAAAAATGAACTTGCTCTTACAAGAGGATTACAAAGAAACAGACTTGCATTAACATCAGGATTGGAAAAAATTAATGAAACTAATTTAAGATTGGCTGACATGGGTGAATTACCAGGTGATTATGAAGAACCAGCAGCAGCTAAACCAAAATCTCCTACAAGTTATGACATTGAAAAAAATCTTGACAATGCTGATTTAGAAGTATTGAATAATATGGGTTACCCAAGGCCAAATGATTTTTTTGATACTGACACTGAAAGACTTAGAGAAATACGCGATGAAGTAAAAAATGATGTAAAAGTAATTACACGAAAAATAGCTGGTTTAAAGAGAAAAAAACAAAAAACAGAATATGAAAAAACAGAAATAGGAATGTTTCAAATGCAAAAAGATTTGCTACATAAATACAAAAACATTCTTGAACTTTATTTAGGTTCGCTTGAGTATAAAATGGGGGAAGGAATGATTTACTTCAACAACCCACATCAACTCCTACACAGACTTGAATTACTCGGTGGTTGAATTCTTGCTGAGAATAATGGAGTGATACCTGAGTTTTCTCAAATTGCACATCTTCTCAACCAAATGAAAGTGATCTCAAAAAAACAACTTAATGATTTACTAAAAAATTATATATCAATTAAATAAAAATGGAAGAACGAGCTATCCACATTTCTTCAATAAACAGGGAAAAAACAGGAACAAGCATACCTGGTGATTTTACTATTAAGTTTAATCCATCTCTGAAACTTGACCTTGATATGAGACACAAACTTGCTCTTGATCGGCTGTCTATGACTTATTCTTGGTACAATATTAGAAGTGATTATGGAAACAATAAAATCAAATACACTCACGATGGATCCACCTGGCAAACAATTACTTTTACAGATGGAATGTATTCCTACTCTGATATCAATGATTACATTCATCAATATATGACTCAAAAAAACCATCACTCAACAGACTCAAGTGGAAAAAAAGTTTATTCAATTAATCTAACTTTTATACTATCTACCTATCGAGTTTTAATTTCAATTAGTAATAACTATCAACTTGATCTGAGAGGAACAGAATTTGGTGACCTAATTGGATTTGAAAAGAAACTTGTTACAAGAACAGAGTATGGAACAAGACTACCAAATATCACAAATTCGATTGATGTGTTGAATATCAACACAAGCGCAATAACTGATAGCATTGTAAATAGAATAAATACAAATACCATTGCTGTGATTCCAACAGACAATCTCACAAGGTCTTTTCCATTTACGTTTGAGCCTAAAAGACCATTGTTTTGCCCTGTCTCTACATTTCACATTGATGAAATGAGAATCTATGTGACAGACTCCCTTGGAAGACCAGTAAATTTTAACGGTATTGATTGGTTTATGACTTTGATACTCCATTCAATGTAATATAACTATTAAAATAAAATGATGAGACAATCAGAGTTTAAAATGAAACTTGACCCTGAATTGGGGAGATATACAAGACAACATATTTATGGAGAA
>OZ037776.1:27908873-27948873 GCA_964035525.1 Porites cylindrica | reverse complement strand
CTCCACTTGGAGAACTTGGAATAAATAAAATATTTGGAAAAGGAGGCACCAAAGGTAGTAGTATTACAATTCCAAAAAAGTTTATCCCAATGTTACCAGCTATCAGAGGAGAATTGACAAAATCACAAATAGACCTAATAAACAAAGCTTATCAAACAGGTCGTCAACTAGCTATAAAACCAACTCGTAAGGAGATAGAAGGAGGATTTCTTGGAACTCTTGCATCTATTGGAATTCCAATGGCAATTAGTTTAGTATCTAAGATGTTTGGCTCTGGGCTTCAAGTTGATAGACAACCATCATCTAATACAGCAAATGTTTACGTTCCATATCCTCCTCCACCCACACACGGTGAAGGTTATCCTTATCGATCTCCTCCCTTTTTTTGGTACTTGGGAAAACCCAATAGGAATGGGGGTTAAAAAAAAAAGTCCAAAGGCAAGGGTCTTCTTTTAGGAAAAAACAGCCCATTCAACTCAATTCCAATATTAGACCATTTTGTAATTAAGCCACTATCCAACTTTGACCTCATGGATTGGATAAAAAGACTTGGTATTAATCATTTCAGAGGAATTTACAGTCGAGATGGGCTACCAAAAAAGATTAGAAAAGAATTTGGAATAATCAATCTTGATGATATTCAAGGTCCCGGAACACACTGGGTTTGATATAGAAATATAGATTCAGTCGTCGACTACTTTGATCCGTTTGGTTTAATAATGCCAAATGAAGCACTGGTGTATTTTCATACTTCTGGAAAACGCATAGTTTACTCAATGGATAAAATACAAAATCGCAATACTGTTCTCTGTGGTTATTGGTGTTTATATTATCTGTTTGAGCGACAACGGGGTAATAGTATTCTTGATGTAATACATAATACATTTTGATAATGACAACAGTGATTTTATAAAAGAGTATTTTGGAGGATAAAAAATAATATTTATTAAATATTATTTTTTTACTCTTTATCTACTAAATATGTAAAACGATCAATTTCAAATTTTAAGCTATTTAAAGAATCATAAATTTTAACAAGATCTTTTAAATTACTATCATGATTTTCTAATAGTTGTCGCCATAAAAAAATTTCCAACCTTTCTAATTCTTTAGAAAAGTGATCATCATCTTTTCGAAGTTTTTCTATCTGTTTATAAAGTTTAGTTCGAATTTTATCCTTATACCATTTATTGAGTAACTATTAACTTCTTCAACTAATTTCTTCCATTTTATTAATTACTTTTTAATCTTTAAATTTATTTTAATCACTATCCACCGGTGTATCCTTTAGCTGTTTAACCCTCTCAACTTTTGTATTTAGATCTTTAACACTATCAACTATATCATCAAATTTCGAGTAAATGTCAATAAGTCTAAAAAGTTTCTTTTTTTATCACTCTTTATTTGCAACCAAGAATAGTCCTCATCTCTGATTTTTCCCCACATCTCACGTTCACCAGCCATTAGTATTCTAGAAAGATCATCATTTTTCTTTCTAAGAGTCTCAAACTCATTATTTATTTGTGTTCGTACGTCTTTCTCAAAATCTTTTAGTGTTTTAACATCCATCTTTTTTTCTATCTCAGAAAAGAATTTGGCTTCCATTTATTTATTAGTTTACATAACTTTTCCCATTAGCTAAAAGATATGATATCTCTAATACCATTTTCATTACATCATCCAACTTTAAATTAACTTCATCATTTACTTCTTCCACATATCCAAAATCAACTAAATTACAAACACTACCCATTGATTCTTCAATCTTAAATATCTTGTTTTTTAAAAGTTTTCTACTATCCATTTTATTATATAAATAGATAATTTCCTTTTACAACTTTATTAAGTGTATTTCATTTATCACTTATTTCCATAAGCAACTCAAATATTTTTATAAATCGAGTGTCATTTTCCAATTTAGCATAGTCAGCATATTCATAACTCACGTTTAAAAAATTATATATCTTTTGAAGTTCACTTTTTAGAAAATTAGCTCTCTTTGACATTTTATCTAAACATTATACTAAATGAAAGAATCATATTGTATTGTAGACAAAAGAGTAACCCCTTGCACACAGCCAAGTGGTTACCAAAAAGACAAAAGAGGGCGTACTCAATTCTTTTGTAAATGCGCAGTTTGTGGAAATAAAAAAGTTAGATATGTAAAATCAGGAACAGTTTCTCAAACTGGAAGTGGTAAGAGAAAAACAAAAAAGAAGTCAAAAAACTAATTAGCCCGTCTGAGAAGGCGGGTGGTCATTTATTTGATACTGTAGTTGGCACAGCTGCAGACGCATTTGTTGAATATGCTTTACTTTGGATGGGTCGCAAAGCAGTTGAAATGGGGCGATATGGAGCAAGTGAATTAATGAGAAATAAAAAACTACAAAAGAAAGCTGTAAATTATGGGATTAGTAAACTAACTCCATTTATTCAAGAATCTGTTGGTACAGCAATGGACCAGCTGTCAACCAAAGTTAGGCCAAATAAAAAGTATAAAACTGATAGAAAGGATTTAGACGGTCGATCAGGACGAGGAGTTGGAGGTGGTGTGAATCCAACTTTGCAGTATGCTTTTGATGCGGGAAAAATTGCTGGTTATCAGGGAAACTTAAATCAATTTGCAAAAACAACTGGATTAACACATGAGTTAACTGGGGGAAATCTTGTTGTTGATGCTGTTAAATTTGGATGGGATAAAGTAGCGAAAGGAGCTGTAAATAAGGCTATTCAGGCGGAAAAAAAACACCAAGTTTATAAAAAGGAAAAAAAACCTCACTTTGAAAACTCTTGGAGAGCTGTCACAGAATTGAGGTACAAACATGATTACTTTACATTTATCTGAGCTTGACAAACAAACCATTGGGCTGGACTATGGAATCAGGAGTTGATATTCACAAACAAATACTAAAAGTAGCTCCACGTAAAGGCTTTGTACTGCCTGGGCATAGGTATACTGGACCTGGTAACCCACTCGAAACTCAATTAAAATATGATCCTCAAGCTGGAGAGATATTGGAAATCTATGAACAAACAACTGGTCGAACAGATGCCGTTAATATGCAACATGATGTTGATTACTCCGTCTGTGCAAACAAACCCAAAAGTGAACAAGTGCAATGTAAAAATAAAGCTGATAGAAAAATGGTAAAATCATTAGATGCAATTCCTTGGAAAGAAAGACAATGGGGGCATTCCCTAGCCAGAACAATGATTAATACAAAACAGAAACTTAGACTTGGATCAAACGCGCGTCGGCGTTGAGTAGTGATTGGTCTCAACAATTAGCCGACGAACTTCACAAACCAATCACACGAAACTTTCAAAAAAGATTAGTAGTCTCAAACGGAATTGATGATATCTGGGCAGCTGATTTGGTAGAAATGCAAAAGTTTAGTAAGTGGAATAAAGGAGTGAAGTATCTTCTAATGGTTATTGATGTGTTTAGCAAGTATGGTTGGATTAGGGGACTGAAAGATAAAACAACTGAAACTGTTAGTAAAGCATTTGGGGATATATTCAAAAGTAAACGTAAAACAAGGATGTTATGGACAGATAAAGGTTCTGAGTTTATCAGTAAACATTTCAAAGAGTTTTTGAAAGGTAAAGGAATTAGGTTGTATCACACTGAAAACGAAGAAAAATCTACTGTTGTTGAGAGATGGAATAAAACAATGAAAAACAGAATGTGGAAGATGTTTACTGTGAATAACAACACTGTTTACTGGGATAAGATAGATAAACTAGTTAATGATTACAATAATGCTAGACATTCTAGTGTAAAAATGTCTCCTGTTGAAGGTAGTAAAAAGAAAAATGAAAATAAAGTTTGGACTAATTTATACGGTGATTTAATCTACTTGAAACCTGGTAAACCAAAGTTTGCGGTTGGTGATAAAGTTAGAATTTCTAAGTATAAGAGAAAGGTATTTGATAAAGGTTACACACCAAACTGGACAGAGGAGATATTTGTGATTGATAAAATTCTACCAACAAAACCTGTTACATATAGTATCGTTGATTTGACAGAAGAAGAGATTAAGGGTCCTTTCTATGGGCAAGAATTGCAGAAAGCAAAACAGCAGACATTTAGAATAGAAAAAATTATCAGGAGGGATAATAAAAAGAAAATGTCACTAGTAAAATGGAGTGGATATCCTGATAAATTTAACTCATGGGTAAGCTCTAAGGATTTGGTTGACTTTTAATACAAAATTTGTATTAAAAATAAATCCTATTTCGCTTCACTCATTTTCCTCTTTATCAGATATAACTAAGTCTTCAATTACTTGCTCAGTAACCTCTTCATCTTCCTCTTCATCTTCCTCTTCAATTGTTAGTAAAGGCTCTCTAGGTTTTAATGGTTTGACATAGCACTCATGTGCTTTTATTTGTAAAGATGTTACAGCCTTACTAATAAATATTCCTTCAATAATCAAAGCCATACGTACATTGCAGTACTGATCAATATATCTAAAAGGATTTAAATCCTTCTTTCCCTTTGTCTTAAATAGAGAAAGAATTTTCTTAGATTTTTCTGAGTAAATAAATTTTGCATAGAGAACTGGCGCAAATGAGGGATCTATTCTTGTTTTCTTCTTTCCTTTCTTATCTGTATATTCTTCCTGTTTGTAATAAAATGGTGAAGACAGAGTTGATGCTAGATCTGCACCGTATTCACTCTCTAAATGAAGTCTACACATTGCCACAACATTATTTATAGCATCAAAAAATGCTTTTTCTTTAGTATTCGGCTCACTATCTTTAGCCCAAAGACATATTGGCATACTATAACCTACTAACTTGTTTGTTTCTTGATTTTTCTTCTCATTCACGCCAAAGCTGAAAAGAAGTGGAGTTTCGATTACCAAAGCTCCTTTCTTTCCATTTGGACATTTGACTTCAATTGGGATACGTTTGTATTTAATCTTGCTATCTTTCACTTTGTACTCTTTAGCTTCATTAAAGATAATGTTGTCTGGGGTTAGATGATCGTAACTGGATAATTGCATTTTATTATATATTTTTATTCCTTTAAATCATTTTAAAAATCCATCAATATGATAACAAATAACACTTCCTCTAGTTATATTTTGTTCTTTATATTTCTTAAACCATTCTTCATCAAATCTAAGAGGAAGTGGTAAACGAAAAGCAAGACCATCACTACCATCATCTGATTTACCATTACAACAAAGAAATACTAAACATTTTTCTTCTTGTTCCCAAATTTCAAATTTACCATCAATATTAATTTTGTCAAGATAAAAACCTGATTCTAATTTTTCTTGTAAATTATCTAAAATATCATCCACATAATGCTTCGAGACTATTAAATCTTCCATTTTTTATATAATACCTAGATATCTTTCAATTATTTTTCTGGCCAGAGTAGATTCACACTCCAGAAATTACTCGATTCAGGATTAGTATAAGTTAACTCTCCCTGTTTATTTTTAATCTTTTTAGCTCGAGCGAGATACCTCTCTTTTCGATCTTTGTCTTTATGAATAAGATAGTCTGGATATTGTGATGACCTGAAATGAATTTTCTTTCCATTTGAAAGTGTAGCTACATATTTGTTATTCTTACGTGTTGAATAATCAAGCGATTCAGCGTCGAGTTTTTTAGCTTTTCTGGTTAGTTTTTAACTCTTTACCTGAAACAACGTATTTATCATCATCTGATGAAGAAGAATCTTTAGGCTCATATGTTGTATCCTCATCATTACAACCATCATCAACTATAAAATCTCTGTCTTCTTTTGTAGGAATATCGTTTTTAAATTCCATTTTAGTATTTGATTAGATTATTTTTGTTGGGAAAACCCCCTTTACACAACTCATCAAATGGGAATTTCCCTAATTTTTATTTTAAAACAAAAAAGAGACAAATAAAATGACCTTTACAAAAAGTGATTTAATGTTTCCATCAAAAAAAATGTATGAAAATATAAAAAATATTGATAATACTATTCTTTCTCTTTTATAGACAAAAGCTCCTTATTTTGAAGAATGTATTTTAAAAAGCTGTTCTGAAATGAGAAACTCTACAAATAAATTTAATAAAGCACTTGATGAAGTTGAAAATAGTATCAACACAATTGGAAAAGTTAAAATCACAGAAACAGAACCTTATTCTTTCATTAGTGAATTTCCTGCAATATGACAATTTTATATAGAGGGAAGTGTTGTAGAAAATATGAATAAAACTCCTATACAAAAAAGATTTTATAACCTTACAGGAGGATTGTGGGATCTAGGGGTAAGACCAAATAAAAAATAAGTCTTGTAACAATCATTGTTATAAGACTACTATATAATTAACATCTAATTCGTTTACAAATTACATCATCTAATTCGTTTACAAAGTTGTATAGGGTTATATGCTTCATAATCACTACCTCCCTCTGTAACTATTGGTATTTCTTTGATAGGTTTAATAGATGCTTTATAAACATAATCTTTATAATAAATAAACAACTTATTATTAACAAACCTTTGAAATTCATAAAGGTAAATATTTTTAGGGTAAGTAAAATAATATAAATATAAGTGTTATTAAAAATATACATTAAATTAATAATTTTTTCCATATGTTTTCTTTTTTTATTTTTAAGATCATGAAATATAAGGTTAAATATGTTAACTATAATAATCCTTAGCTTATCATAGTCTTTATAAGTTAAGTAGTAGTAGTTTTCTAATTCATCATCATATATATCTTTATCATCATGTATTTCTTTTAATAATAAAGCATCATTTAGGGAATGATCTTTTATACTTAATTTAATACTTAAGGCTAACTTTTGAGCTTTAGATGTAATACTCTTCATTTATATTAATAAGTATTTAAAATAATAATCTTCATCTATATCTATTTTATCATAAAATTTATAAAAACAATTATAAAAACTTTTAAAACCAGGATTATCACTTTCCACATTATTGTTATATCTTTCCTCATCAAACTCATCAGTATATGGATCACAATATAAATCAATATACTTATCTAATTCTACACGAATAATGTATATATATTTTTAACATCTAAAATATTAAAACATATATATTTAAGATTACCTATTTTTTGAATTTTATTAAATTTTTTTAAAAATTTAAAAATTCTAAGAGCTTCAGGACCATTATAAAATTCTTCGTTTTCTTTTATCAAATTTACAAAATCCTCACATTTCTTATCAATACCTCTTATAAAAAGATATCCATTTCTGGATTCCCTTGCATAATCTGGGATTTTAGAATTAATTTTTGAAATATTCGAAGTATGGCTAAGGATACCCATTTCTATTACTACTCGTAGCGCCGAGTTGGCTATAATCTTCTCATATCCAACAAGCGCGAGTGGAATAATCGTTTTATTGAAAACGCCCACAAAATCTCGTTGAATCTCCAAGACTAGAACAAACCGGAAAAGACAAGGGACTTCCGCTATTCACATGTCACACGTCTATCAAAACTGTCGCGCGAACGGACTCGCCTGGACTGCACGAATGAAAAATCAAAACATTGTAGCCATGAACATTAGTTTTTTAAAACCTCATCGGGATTCTAGAGTTTTACGCAGCAGAACAGCTAAAAAAACCTGGTAGATAATGTGAAGGAAAAGAAGTTTTAAGTGACAGCCGTCGAAATTACTGTGAATTTGAATTTTCGGTGCAGTTATAAAAGTAAGAACAACGGAGAAAAACTATTACCTCGGTCGCTTGTTGTGAAGTTGTTTGAAGCCACAAGCTGGTTTTGCTGAAAGAGAAAAGAAGCTATACCGCCGCCTCGATTGCTCTAGTGAATGACTGCATAGCCTGTATTTGTAGCTGGTTACTTGTGATTTATATTCTTCATGTCGGATAAACAAGCCGCAGTTATCTATCGGCGAGTGACTCGATCGGCGAATGGCTTCGCGATCATGTAGAAACAACACTTGTCTTCTTTCGTAGCTGGTCAAGGTACTTAAGTTCCATGTGTTTTCATGTGTTTTTGGACAAACTTTCAAAAAAGCTCTTGTGGCTTTTTTGTTTGTTTTTGTCTTCTTTCTTTCGATGTAATTGCATTTCTAGTATTCTAAGAAATGAATTAAAACGACTTGCTTCGGGCGCCGTTCTATCCTTCGCGAAAAAAAGTCTCCTAGCTAGCCTCCAATTTTAAACTGACGCGTACACCGACCATATATGGAGAGCATGGTATAATAGCTCATATACCATAACGGCTAAGCCAATCAAAATGCTGGAATTGCATTATCAAATGATTCAGTTTTTAATAAGAGGTTTTATATTATAGAGAGAAAACCGTTTTAAGTACAACCAATAAAACGGCCATCGCCCACACCACAGGAGAGATGTAACACATTTTATGTAAGGTAAGCTGTTTTTTATTGAACTCCTTTCATCTTCGTAGGTTACAGAAACGATAGGTTTTTTCCCCATACAAATCCTTGTATTTGTAATGTTACGGAACAATGCCGATGCTTGCCGATGCTCATATTTCGAGCTTGGGCTACCTGTGATCGCACGTAAGAAACGTTACACTACGAGGAGCGATGAGAGTCGGCTATTTTGACAGGTTGCTATGTTTCTTCACCACTGCCTTTTTCACCATTCTCACATAGACCATAATGCACCTTGTTCCCCCTTCACCACCCCCCCCCCCCAAACAAAATAAATACATAAGTAAACAGAATAAATGATAATCATACATAACCGGTGTTCCAGTTTCTCCTGGGTATTACAGTTCCCCCCCCTCCTCCAAAAGAAATCGAGGGCAATAGTTATGCAAAATTTTGGTGGGTAAACATGGGGAATTCCTGTTAAGGATCTTTGTTAGACTCATCGGACAACTGACTGAGTCGTGGTTTTTTCCAGTTTACTAATTAAGCATCTTTTCCATCTAAGTACCATTGAAATCCTGCCTTTTTAACTCGTCTCATTTGTTTTTCAGTATGATTCAGTAGTTACGATTTTACAACGGTTTAATAATACGATTTAAAAAGCTTCGCGTGACATGTCTCACGTGATTACAACGATGACGTCATGTGCCGCACCTCCATGTAGCTGCGCCTCTGGTTTTTTGTCGGGACGGGCATACATGCAGTACTTCTCTTCAGTCAATTGCTGTATGTGTGCCTTCATTTGACAAATTCTGTTTACACACGAATACAGGTGAGTGCTGAAGATCTTGATCCTTCAATAATTCTTCAAAGCTTAGCGAATGTACCAAAAAATTTGAGCGGTATCATGTTGTGACCATTGTACAGACATGAATCTCGAATGTCGTCTCATTATGGCTTCACGATTTAATCGTGACTGATACTGAATTTCTGTTCTGCACTTCCAGTTTTTACCTGTGTTTGTTCATTGTTTCGGGTATTTGATGTTACAAATCATATCGCAAATCTAGCTTGGAGGCTTTGAAGGTCAACTTAAAAGTTGTAAAAAGAATGGTAGACTAGCTATATTGGCGGGTGTTGCTTAGTTTTGTAGTGATTATTGTGTAAAGCTTTAAAAACGTTCGTTATGGAAACTATAGCTAGATTACTCCGTAAACATAACATAACATAACATAAAACTTTATTTAAACTCGAATTTTAGAGTAGCTAACAAGCTAATATCTTCGAGCTGACACTACATAAAAACTATATAGAAAAAATATATATACATTAAATGCAAGGAAAGAAAATATCATTTACAATTCACAATTTTAAGTTTAAGTATGTCAGGCAAAAAGAATCTACATGAAGGTAACATCCTGTATTTTAGTCTTAAAGTCTGCAAAAAAACTGGTACGAAAAAAGTCCGGCAGTGCATTCCACTGCTTAGCTGAAAAGTAAGAAAAGGAGTTAAGACCATAGGTAGTTGTTTTAGGTTTACTTAGTGAAAGAATGTAGTTGCCACGAAGATCATAGGAAGAGGACCGGAGTGAAAACATATTCTTCATATAAGTAGGAAAATGAGTGAAAAACAAACTCTTATATAACAGAATGAGGAAATTTTGAATGCGTTTGTTAAACAAAGAAGTAGAGCTGACTTTTGAGAGAAGAGTGTTGTATGGAGACGAGTAATCTCCAAGTATAAATCTAAGTATTCTTTTATTTAAAGCTTCGAGCTTATCTGCATCGCGCGCTCCACAAAAGTGCCAGACAGAGGAGCAATAATAAAAGTGAGGTAAAATATACGCTTTGTAAAGTTTGAATAAGATTTCCTTGCGTATGAGTTTTCTAAAGCGCAACATAACATTAAATTGATTATTAATCTTTTTGCATACATTTGATATATGTTTAGAAAAATTCAGATTATTATCTATTTCCATTCCAAAAATCTCTAACGTGTCCTTTACTGGGAAGGAAAAACCATACTCCGTATCACCGAGGATTAGACACTGGTGCTTGCTCTCATTAACTAACATCCCATTTTCATGGTACCACTGGTTGGCCACGCCAACATCATGAGATACGCATGCATCCAGAGCTGCCGGATCGACGTGGGAGTAGTATACCTGATGATCATCCGCATAAGCGTTCAACTTGGCCTTCTTGACGTGGAAGAAAATATCGTTTATGAAAATGTTGAATAGCATGGGACCTAACACACTCCCCTGCGGGACCCCACGCTTGACGCTTTCCCAGGTCGAAAAGGTGTCTCCAACTTTAACTCTCTGAGTTCTGCTAGAGAGATAGTTCCTAATTAGGGCACAACTTTTGTCGTCCATACCATAGGCCCTCAGTTTCGAAAGGAGGAGTGGATACTGAATAACATCAAACGCTTTGGAGAGATCCATAGAAACTACCGCAACAAGCTCCCCCGATTTAGTCAGGTTAATCTGCGTTACTAGCAAATGATGACGATATGCGGTTGTGATAGATAAAACTATTTAGGTGTTTTCCCCGTTCACGGGTAATCAAAATCAGAACAATGTAAAGTTATGCGTCAGAAAAGGTTAATCGTGGTGACCCTCATATGCATTAGGCCTTACTGAAATCAGATCTGTGTGCACGCGAAGCTATGCGAAGACTTGCATGAGATAATCGCGAAAGCAATGGAATACTCTGCAACAATGAAAGTCAATTGTAATCAATTTAATGTCCTCAAATGACTGGGGAATTCCTCTGACTGGATTCGATAAAGTTGCGGTCCAAACGAGTGGAGCCCAAAACTATCTAGGCTGAATATTTTCCTATTTAGTAACGGTTTCCTTTTTTTAAAACTTGCCAAAAAGTTGGCTCAGTTAACAACAGTCTGTAATAAAAAAAAAAAAATTTGTTGATCTCCTTGTGTCATATTCATTTCATGAAAAGAAAATCGATTGCGTGATCAGAAGCCTGGCGTGACTTTCTTCCTAACAATGACGTCATCCCCCCTTTCCGAAATACCTCGACTACTTCCTTTTTCGTTTTCAATATCCTCTCGTCGTTTGCTTTTTCGGAGCCAGTCGTTGTCATGATTTGCACGTGTGGATACAGGTTGATATTTTCTGCTTTGAAGTTGCTGTTTAAGCGGCTGTTGTAGAGGCATGAATGCCAGGGTTTTCGTTTGAGGCCGGAGTGTCCGGTCGCTTGCCATTCTATCTCCGGTACTTGGATATCAATATTTGAGGGTTTCTATCATTATTATTATTTTTTAATATAGTATTTCCTTTTTCACTTAAGCAACTCATGAACTTACTGATTAGAGTATAACAGAATAAGCAATTAAATTCTTCGAAACGGCCACATTTCCTTTTTTTCTTTGCTGTTTTGATTGGTTTCCCTTTTCAATTAAACGAAATTGAAGTGACCATTTAATTCGTTATCATTCATGCTCGGTCTTAATCGAAATCCCCAGGCAAAACACACCACACGTGTCCGTCGAAAACTGAAGAGAACAAACGAATTTCTCAGTTTCCTCGAAGGCCAAGAGAAAACAGACAAAACGCTGAGGTAAGGGTGAACTCAAGTATCGTGCATAAGTATAAGGATAATTTTTATTTAAACACGTCACATCAGTGAGCTCTAAGAAGGTTTTTTACAAAAATGTACGTGTCTATGGATTTTTTTTAAATAATCAACAGGCAAATTTACTTTAGTTGCTCGGAGTAATTTTTTCAAAAACAGAAAAAATTATTATATACCTGAAATTTGCAAGAATTCAAACACCACTCCACTCAGAGTGCATAAAAAACACAACCGTTGAATTCACTTTCGGCAGATCTTTCTCTGCGTTGCAGAGACGCACGTCATCTTTCTTTTGTTTCACTTGTTCGTCTGATGTTTCTTTTCTCGTGGGATAAATAAAAGGAACCAAAATAATAGCTGAGCAAAAGCGTTGCGAATACTGAAATTTCTTTGAAGGCCCAAGATGCTATTATCGGTGACGTCATCATATATCCTGAAATAGATATCTCCCGTCTCGAGTGACTTAGTTGACTTCAATGACGCGACGTGCCGGCGTGCCGCACAGTCAGTACAGTAGCCTGCGTAGCATGGCGGTTTTGTCGGAGCACTACTGAGCGGCGACGCCGCAAAAACGCGCGAACGAGCGGCGAAGCGGCAAGAAAAACAAAACCCGCCTGCCTGGATTCGTGGCCATTTGAAATTCCGCCTCCTTCAACTCATTTTGACATCCTGTGGACAACTTGTTTGGTTTCAGTTTTCCCAGCCAATCATAAATAAAGTGTTGACAGGCTAACACGACTCAAAAGCTCGTTGGCCGGAATTGGAGTTTGCTTGAACAAACAGGTTTTTCTTCTATAGTGCTCTCTCGCGGGGTTGGTGACTACACTTTCGTTCTAATCTCGACTAAATAGATCTTATTTTTACCGCACTAAGCCTCTTACATTTATTTAGAGGTCATGAAGCGGGTTTCTTTCATCCATATTGTTGGCTTTCACATGACGTAACTAAAATTCAAACTACAAAACTATCGAGATTCTACTTTCATGGTGTATTAGAGCAGCTGAAAACTAATTTTCAAACAAATATTCGCTTCAAAAGGGTTCTTGGTTTTGTAATAGAGTACGCTTGAATTTCTAAGCTTTTGCGTGACGCAGCGGCATTTACATGACGGCCGAGAGAGCTGTCATTTAGGTTGAAAAAGTGACTTTTTTCGAGCAATTCTGCTATCTAAACAGTTCAAGTATTAGAAAAAGTATTACTTTAATGTTTATGAGTTCCTCTCGGAGTAAATCTACGCTTTTGTAGCAAAACTCGCTAACCGATGTTTCTGTTGGTTTCCGTCCGCCATGTTGGAGCTCATTCGGATGAGCTCCAGCATGGCGTCTCCGTATAAAGCTCTATAAATCTGGGTAAAACATTACCTCGGATATCTCGTGTACGAATGATTCCATCGACCCAAATCTTGGGGAGGGTCTCTGTATATTTACCTCCTTCATTTCCCAGATTCTGGACTTAATCTGTCGAATAGTTTTGATTTTTCACTTTTGATCTATTTTGAGTGGAGCGACACTGAAAACCAGCAATTGAGTAATTCATGTATTTCCTGTGGTTAATGCTTCTGCAGATGTTTCTGATAAGATTTGTTGATCTCAGATGCAATTGTAAAGTACTCATTTCTTTGACCACTCTTTAAGGCTAAAGCTTTTTACTACGGCTAAATAAATATTTTGGTTTTCGTCCGACTAAAATGCTTGGATCTGAATAACTGCAAACCAAGGAGCCTTGGTTTGTAGTTTCTTTGTCCGCGAATGTGATAATTTCCGGCTTTTGACTCTGGGCCCGGCTTTAAGTATTGTTTGCAGAATGTAGAATTTTTACGGATTGGGCGATCTTCAGATTTGAGTTGTAGCTTAAAGTTAAGCTACACCAACTATGGAGAATTATGCTGAGCTTCTTTCTTCTACTGTGTGCGATTCATCGACCGTTCGATGTAATGCGTTATTCTCTAACACCGAGTAATAGAGAAAATTGAGGTGGACTTTCTCGAAGCAAATTTACTGTTTCTGGCGAAAGCTCCATTGCTGTACAGCTCAACGACAACATTTCCGAAATCTGGTTGTCTATAATACTTTTTAGAACCGAAATTGCGATCATACAGGTTTTCGTTAAGGACATTTCTTCTTTGGCCATAACAAAGACATTAAATATCATGCTCTTGCCAAAACCTGTTGACAAAATTGCCATAACGTCTCTCCTATGAAGAAGACTGTAAATGGCCATTTCCTGTTCAGACTTCAATACAATTGCCCTGTTTTCCTGGCGAATATTGAAGATCGACAACGCTCCGGTCAACGCTTCTTTGATATTTTGATTTTGTTTTGCAGAGAAGATTTGTTCAGTCATTTGGAACTCTCCCATGGGAGATAATCAAATAGTTGAGTGACGGGCGAACATTCTGATCCAATCGGAAAGATCCGTACGCAGGGATATGGATCGTGCAGGCGGTTTGTCGTTGCTCTAGCCCCAATCTCCTCGCGGTTTCTCCACCCTCGCCCGCCTTTATTAACACCGCGGCAAAACGTTTACGCATGCACCAGTTTGAGCATTTCCGGTCTCTTTTTCAGTCACACTTTCCAGTCAGATCAAAGTCTCCCCCGCGCGCTGGGATTCATTCTGTGTGCAGCTTGTGGTTCAGTTGTTCTGCTTCATACTGCTCGTGTTTTTGACTATTTTGTAGTTATTGAAATTGCTTTCATGGATAACCAGGCACAGATCACTGACACAATTAGTCGATTAGATTCAGAAAAGGTAAGTTGACACTAAACTCAGTGTTTAAGTTTGGCTAGAACGTCAGGTAAACTGATTTTCATTCACGAAAACAAAGTTTTTGACTGTTATTTTTCACTTAACCTGGCCGAAACCAAGACATAAAAAGTTATCATTGCAAGTTTGTGTATTGTAGTTCTAATTTTCAGTTCTTCAGTTTCTCAGTCTTCATGTCTTAAAGCCGATTCGAGCTTTATCTGGAAAACGACAACACACAGTCGCTTTGTAGTTTTATTTACCAGTGAAGTTTTACCGTGTTTTGAAACGAAACTCTTCAGAGTTGATTGCCATGAAACATAAGCTTAATTATACTGTTAAGTTTAGTAGCAAGTTGACAACTCTATTTATTTTGTTCATTCTCAGAATCAGAGAGCGAAAGCTGGTTCGATGGCTTTTAGAAGTTGAAATTTTCATGCGATGTATTTAACAGCTGGAAGTTTCGTGTTTGCATGAGATGCAGCCGAGCCGCACAGTCTGAAATTACTGAAGTCTTCAACCAAAGAACAACCATGTAAAAGAATTAAATAGGCATTTTCTTGAATGAAAGTCATTTATAGGCATGTTTAGTTTCCCGGCACTGAAAACTCTGGGTGTTCGTGACTGCAGTCATCAAAGTCGAAGTTGTTATTAAATCCCGCCCATCTTTGTTTTGAGTTCTTTTTTTCTCTGATAGTGAAAAAATTATTAAACTGACTAAAATTTTATTTCCTGGTTTTAGTATTAATGATAATGATGAAGTCTTTATTATGTTTTTTTTCATAAGTATTGTTATTCTTTTCTTAGTTGTCGCCTTCTCCCAAATTAACTTATGCCAAACCAGTGGAATGCAAGAAAGTCAGGAAAAACACATTCGTCTTGTCGAGCGCTCGCGACCTGCAAACTTCAAACATCATTTTCACCGTTGGTGCAAACAGATAACCATGTGGTGCAAAAGTTGACGCTAGAAAATATATAAGCTTTCGAATGAAGTGATTTTTTTCGCCCCCTTTTTTGTCTGTTTCTCCCTTTTTGCTTTTAAACTTGGTGCGACGGCAAGGTTATGCTTACGCAATTGGTTTATATAGTAGACCGGAAATAAAAAGCTGACCGGATGTTAAATTTTGTGATCATGCGCAGTGCGTTTTGCTGCGGTGTTGCTTTTATTACTTTGCGCGCCCAACCAAAACTGCCATGCTACGCAGGCTATCAGTACAGTTGAGACAATTAAGCAACGGGCTTGCGTGTTTTACTAGTTATAATTACTGAATCGCCGTGTGCCCCGTGTTGTCAAATCTGTTGCCCGAGGATACAGGTTAGTCTTGAAGTTCTTAATTCTTCAAGACTAAGCGACTGCGAGCGGCGTGTGCATGCAGACAGTGAATTAGTATTGTCTTCTTTAGTCATCGCGTGATGAATGATTTATTCACCGATCTCTGTTCATTGTACGTAGTGTGTATCGGCAGCGCTTCCAACTTTTTATTTTGTTTGCTCTTGTGAACTGAGACACAATTCCAACATATCAAACGAGGTACCTTAAGTTTGTTACTTTGTCTTTTGGGGCATTTTGTTAAATACTTTCAAATCAATCTTAATAACTTCCGAGTAATTGCTGTGACCATGCCATGACCATGCAGGCACATGTTTGTGTTGCTAACTCTAGTGGTAATCATAAAGCTGTAAATTATACCTTCTTCAGCAGAAGGTAGCTTGATTACTAGGATGTTATTCAGTTTCCGGGACAAGGGTTCCGATCGTTAGATTCAAATCAAGTCTGAATCACTTCTCAGATCCGAATTCATTGAGTACTATGAGGTGGTGACGTATCATTTTTTATTCTGCAGAGCTCGAAGACCCTCAAAGACTTCGAAGACAGTTGCAATTTTGTTTTGCAGTATTGACTAGTAGTAAGTACATCTTTCCTTGTAACAGCATGGGTAGTAAAACCGCCAAAAAGAAAGTTGTTGATTCGGCGGTAGATTTAGCCATTGATCACTGTCGCAGCCAGTTTACTTTGCGCGCCCAACCAAAACCGCCATGCTACGCAGGCTATCAGCACAGTAGAGACAGTTAAGCAACGGGCTTGCGTGTTTTACTAGTTATAATTACTGAATCGCCGTGTGCCCCGTGTTGTCAAATCTGTTGCCCGAGGATACAGGTTAGTCTTGAAGTTCTTAATTCTTCAAGACTAAACGACTGCGAGCGGCGTGTGCATGCAGACAGTGGATCAGTATTGTTTTCTTTAGTCATCGCGTGATGAATGATTTATTCACCGATCTCTGTTCATTGTACGTAGTGTGTATCGGCAGCGCTTCCAACTTTTTATTTTGTTTCCTCTTGTGAACTGAGACACAATTCCAACATATCAAACGAGGTACCTTAAGTTTGTTACTTGGTCTTTTTGGGCATTTTGAAAAATACTTTTAAATCAATCTTAATAACTTCGGAGTAATTGCTGTGACCATGCCATGACCATGAAGGCACATGTTTGTGTTGCTAACTCTAGTGGTAGTCATAAAGCTTTAAATTATACCTTCTTCAGCAGAAGGTAGCTTGATTACTAGGATGTTATTCAGTTTCCGGGACAAGGGTTCCGATCGTTAGATTCAAATCAAGTCTGAATCACTTCTCAGATCCGAATTCATTGAGTACTATGAGGTGGTGACGTATCATTTTTTATTCTGCAGAGCTCGAAGACCCTCAAAGACTTCGAAGACAGTTGCAATTTTGTTTTGCAGTATTGACTAGTAGTAAGTACATCTTTCCTTGTAACAGCATGGGTAGTAAAACCGCCAAAAAGAAAGTTGTTGATTCTGCGGTAGATTTAGCCATTGATCACTGTCGCAGCCAGTTTACTTTGCGCGCCCAACCAAAACCGCCATGCTACGCAGGCTATCAGCACAGTAGAGACAGTTAAGCAACGGGCTTGTGTGTTTTACTAGTTATAATTACTGGTGTGTGTCGGCAGCACTTCTAACTTTTTATTCGGTGTTTTCCAGGGCTTTAAAGCACTTTATGAGTGTACCACCCATTCGGTATTTTACTCAATTTTGCGCTCGATTTTTGTTCAAAAACCGGTTCAAACCAGTTTGAACAACTGGTTTGAAAACGGTTCAAACCAGACAGCAGTTTCAACCACTTTGACCTCATGTTTGACACATCTATTGAAATACGAAACATGGGTGTAACTATATTAGATAGATTATTAAAAGAATATGCAATCAATAACGCTCAACAAAAACTGTATATGAGATTTCAAAACTTACAATAAGCTAATTATACGTTATATGGAAAGAGAAATAGTTTTATCATCATATTCTGTGAGAAATAAAAATAATAATAAACCAGAATACTATGTTACAAAATTCACAAGGCCAGTTTTGTTGAATAACAATCATGTGTATGTTATTGGCTTGAAATGAATTATAAACAATAGTTTCACTTAGTTCAACATGCACGATGTAAAATTTTCTGCTACAGATGTTAAGAAGGGCTACAGTAATAAAACAACAAAGTAAATATGATGAATATCAAATCAATTTGGAGTTTAATGAAACTACTTTTCGAATGACAATAACCATGAAAGAGAATTACCAACTTGATTTGACAAAAAATAATTTTTTGAATTGAAGAGTACCAAACGTATGCCATTTAAAACTGATATACTTAATTTCCACTATGATTTGGTCAATACAATTACTTGTTGACAGTGAAGAAAGTGATATTATATACAGTTTAAGTATTTCCGTTTTAAAACCTTCTTATTCATTTACATTAGAACCAAGAAGAATCACATTTAATCCTGTTAATAAAAACGTAATCAGTAGTATCAGGATTTACTTAACAGACGGGAAAAGACGAGTGATCGATCGTAATAATCAAGACGCGGAATTTTCTCTTATTTAAAAACCTATTCGATTATATGCAGTAACTATATAATATAATGAGACTTAACGAAGTTATGAGAATTTATCACCCTATGTTGGGTAGATTTGTTTGAAAACACAAAAGAAGCCGTCTAATTGTGGATAATATTTTCCAATCTCCAAAAAGTGTTGCAAATTCAGTTATCAAAAAATTTGCTAAACCTTTAGCCAAAAAATAAACCAATATAATCAGGAAGTTTACATGCTGGAGAGAAAAGAAAAACTGCAGAGAAAAGTGGAGATTTGATAATGAAGAAATAGCAAGTTAATTTAATCAACGTCAGTAGACCTAAATCAACAACATTAACAAAACAAAATCCCAAAGAAGAAGCGGAATCAACAGATAGTATTAAACCGTTTGGTACCTGAATGAGGATTAAATCGAAAAATATCTCACAGTATAGATGACATCTAGATCAAGTGAATACTTACAAGGAAATGAGTTTCATTGAGATATCAATTAGCTGATTTAAAATGGTTATAAATTTACAATTGCGGATAGATCAGTACTGATTTTACGATTTGTATAATGCCTATTTTGAGGGTCAATTTTAGCTTCGGAAATTAGCAGATAATGGTGGCTATGCTAATGCTGATTGTGCTACTGTAATTAATGGTGTACATAGTTTTATTAAAATAAAACATTTGATGACTAAAATTACAGGTTAATCCATACGTGTAGCAAAAAACACATTTTATGGTCACTCATAATACAACAGCAAACACAAATACAGGATTTGAAGCCCTGCAGATTTCATCGAAAGTTATAACTAATGCTTGAGCTAATGAAGGCGGAAAAGACGTCAATGTGATTATACCATTGAACAGATGCTTTCAGCTTTTTAAAGAGTTAGAGGGTAAAATGCTGGTACCAATGCAATTGCAATTTAACATACTGTAGAATTGATTGATGTCATTGATGACTTGGTTCATAAAGCTATGCTGCGGATAATGGCCAAGTTTCTGTCAATAGGTTCATTTTATGGGTTGCAGAATTGTATCTATCATAGATTTGACAGTTCATTTTTGGAAAAAAATAATGGAAATACGTGAGAGAGATGTATGAAGTTTCCGCACCTACACAAACTTCGGGCTTTTTCCAAATTTCAAAAAATATTGACAATGTCAAACATATTTCTATGTACTTATTCTGAAAATTCGCCATACATAATGAACACATTTTCATTACCTGGGGATGTATCTCTTAGTAATCGTAGATTGGACTACTCTAATGATGTTTTTTATCCGGAAACTGAGTATAATAGTGAATCTAAAACAAGAATTTTTAATGATATAATGACTTAATTATGCCATGAGAAAGAATGATTATAGTACTGGAACACAGCTTAATACCTGAAATTATAGCTCATTGTACTCTTTGATCTACTTCGATCTCACTTGTCAACTGGAGAAGGTAACAAGATCATGAATAGCTCATTTTCAGATACAGATTATCTGGAAATGGGAACCAAATTTTTGCCGCACATGCTGTTGTTCTTTATGAAGTAATTTTTAAGCTTGATAAGATTAGTAATAATAATAATAATGATAGGCCCAACTTTAGAAGCAAGTAAAAAGGAAGAACGAGGGATTCTTTTATTTCCATTTATAACGATATTGGGGAAATATTAAAACAAACCCCAAAATTATAAATTGGTGATAAGGTTGGAGTTTAAAAATTAATAAAAAAATAAGGAAATTTAAGGTAAATTTTATGAAGGAAAACTATTCAAAGCCAAACACGCATATTTTTAGGGTTGATAAAGTAATTAAAAGGGGTTATAAAAATAAGAAATCTTGTGTATGGAAGGGCAATAGTGATGATTTCAAGTCATGGGTCCCATTAAAGGACATGCAAAACGTGTCTGCGTGTAATGAAAATTTACCATTTTTGTAAAGAAACGTACCCAATATATATATATAACTCAGTGACAAACCTTGAGGGGTGTCTATTGCTGCGACACCCTTAAAAATTTACGATCACCTACCATTTTTACTAAGGGCCAAAAAAATTCAGACGCTGGGTTCTACAAGAGGTTCTCCCAAAAATTTGAAAATATGGTTAATTTATTTCAAATTATTCGATAACCCATACACTGAACAATTCAAAATTAAAAATAAATTTGACCTTCACACAAAGGTTCTGCAGTTTATTATAAATTTCTTCCCCAGTGCTATCACTTGATTGAGTGAATTACAGGACGCTAAAGAGAAAAGAATCGAATCGTGGGAAAAAAAGGAAAGTGAAAGGCACCCAGGCCGAACAATCATGGCAAAATCGTCAAATATACTAGTTAATGCATCAAGTTCAAATCACCTACCAATAATTATGTGATTTCTTATGCTCAACCACAAATGAAAGAAAAATATTGACTCGCAAATTACAAGTTCTTTATAAACAATGATTATGATGAGATTATAAAACACATAATATGCTTACATAAAGTGTGTTAGAATACCCTATAAATTTTGTAAATGTTGTCTTAAATCCCAGAAGACATTAAGAGAAATGGTTCCATCGAAATATGAAGTTATATTTTTGGTTTTAAAACTCATGGTAAGCAATATATTTTCATCAGTTATTTACCGTCTTAACAAAGACCCTGTTATTCATTAATTTAAAAAAGTCTTTCTCAACACTATTTTTAGCGGTCATTCTCTTTTGTGTACTAAAGTCAATATAGTCTTTCAACCACGACGACTGAGGTGCTCTAAGTATTTTAGAGTCTTTCAATCCAAGTTTCAATTATAATTGTAGAGTACGGTGGTGTAATACATATTCCATCTCCGTAAAATCCAACTAGTGGTCTGTTATCAATGCTGCTTTCTGATTGGTTGAGCTACTATTAGCCTTTATGCTATAGCCTACTAGTAGCGAAAAGCGCCAGCTTTGAAAGCCATAACAATGGCGGCTCAATCGCGTTTTGCTAGCTAAAGTTGTTGTCGCCCGCATGGCCTCTGAGTCAATAGCCCCTTTGGCCTTCGGCCTCATGGGCTATTGACTCAGAGCTCATTCGGGCTCGAGGAAATAATTGTTAATTATTGTTCAAGGTTGGAATTAGCTATCAATTTTGACTTGTCCAATGCTTATATTGTATTTCCTTCTATTTTTTGCAATACTTACTTAACACACGTTTTTCCATATTATTTTTTGCTGGCGCTAGTGGGTAGTCATTACGTAAATCATTCAATTCCGATGGATATTCTAAATCACATTCCAATAACAATCCAATTTTACTGTCATCTTTCAATTTTGGTAAATTCAAGTTGCCACTTTTTTTAATAGTCAACTATTCAAAACTACGTGTAGGAAGGTAGTGACTAATAGCTTAAGCCATATAGATTATTAGCATCCAGATACATGATATATTTACTAGGTTGTAAATCATCATAATTTGTTGTTGTTATTGTTGGTATACTCCAATATTTTGTAAATTACCATACATTCTGAGAATGTTGATATTGGACATATATGATATTCATCCATTAGTTGGTATAAAACTGCTCCTTAGTTGGTAATTGATTTTGTTCAAATTTTTCAAAACTATTCATGTAACCACAAGGACAAACACCTTTCTGTGTCATGATATAAGCTCCAGTTTTTCTCCTTTGAATTCTTTTAAGGTGTATTTAAACCCATTTTCAGTAGAACTTTAAATTTTCCTGACTAATAGCCATAAACTGAAATGCATCAATGAGCACATGTTGATCACCTTACATGAAGGCCGTTTATTTTTTCCATATTATTTGGAATTACATCAAAGTTAAATGAATGTTTTTCCTCACCTTTCTATTCTAAATTTATACTTCTTGGTCATTTCACAAATTTGCTGCATTAGGGAATGACTGTCGCAACCTCGTAAATTATGAAATATGACTGGAATCTCATCAGTCAGTGTAAAATTTATATTGCATTCCAGACTGATGTTCAAAGCCTCTGTATCTACCAGTAATATGACGATGATCTTTAACTTTAATGACCTTCTCAATGTGCTGTTTATTACACAAATGTGGCGGTTTTGAAATCCAATCTGTCCTGCTTTGAAAGAATGATCTTTTTATTGCAGCATTTTGTCTTAATGATATTATACCATATTACTGTTTTCTTGACGTTCATTTATTTGCTCGGTGATAGCCCTAACATCTGCACTAATCACTAATGGAACAGCTAATTGTTTTTTTAAAGATTTCACGACCCTTTTCAGGTATTTGAGTAGGCTGTTTACCCTTTATCACTAAACAAATCTCTTTATTGAGAATCTCATTTGAAGCCAGTAAAATGTTGTAGACAGTACATGCAAAAGTATTTTCTCTCTTTATGTAATGTTAGAAAAACGAAAAGCAGTGTAACAAGGTAAACAGGTAAACAAAGCAGCAAAAATAAAAAAAATATTAGGCAGAAGTATGGTGGGACCCCGATTTAACGATATTCGATTCAAAGATATTCCCGGTTTTATGATGGAAATGTAGCGACCCAAGTATAACATTTTTCTCGATACAACGATATAATTGATACCCCTGATTAGTTGATGTACCATTCAACCAGTTTGTGGATCTAGATAAAAAAGGTTGCTACCGAAAAGCAAAAAACCGAAAGGGATGCAACAAGGGAAGCTTTGGAGGCAGTTTCAGCCGGACGATTAAGATTAACCATGAAGACAAGAAATCAGACACCGACAATGATGAGATATGCGTAATGGAACCGACACCCCTTACCCCTGTGCAAGCTACGGAAGCAGTTGAGGCCTGAGAGACGTTGTGATGTCCTTTGAAGAACCAGGGACAAGAGAGCGAGAGTTTCTTCGTTCCCTTTCTAAGATGGAGGATGCCTTTTGAAAGTTGGAAGTCAAAGAAAAGCGTCAAGCCAAACTTCACGAGTACTTTCGGCAATGACCAACGAAATATGAAGACTACTGTATATAGACATGGGATGTGGGATGGCTAAGTTACGTTGCAAAAACTGTGGAAGGACTTGATGATGTGTTTCGGTTGTTGTAATTGTGATCATTTGCCCTTTGCAATTAAAATGCATACGGAGACTTACTGATTTTATTGACTGCACTTGGAAAAATTAATTATTATAGAACCGCGATTTTACGCTATTTTTAGTTGCTTCCCCGTCATATCGTTAAATCGGGAGTTCGTTTACAACGACATCCTGATTTAACGGTATTTATTTTGCTGTCCCCTTGCGATATCGTAAAGCCGAGGTACCACTGTATTTATGCAAATGCATTATGCAACTGAAGTAAACAGTTTAAGCGTCTACTTGTCTTCGCAATACGGCTATCCAAATGAAAGAAATTTACAGAGTTAACCAGCTGCACAAGACGAAAAAATGCTCGAGTAGAGAGGGTCTAAATCTATCTGCAACTCGACGTGATGGACATTGATATTGATAATTTTTACGGAATTGCAAACTGCTTAGCCTGCGTGGCAGGCGCAAAAAGGGGAGGGGGAGGGGGGAGGGAGAAAGGGAAAAGGGAAGGGAGCGCCTGCTCTAAGAGCCTATGTTTTTGCATAACGCCTACCAATTTTCTAGTAATCCGATTACGCTTACTGTCAATCAAGTGTCGCTACACTCGCCATTGCAGAAAAACATTACACTCCCGGACTAAAGAAATTCGCTTAGTTATTCAGATCCAGAAGGCACTTTGGAGAAAATTGGAACCCTTATTCAGCCGTAATAAAAAAGCTTTACGCTTCAAAAGAGGTCAAAGAAATTGCGCTTGCATCAGAGGAAAAATCCTGCCGACCAGAAAACAATAACTACAGTCAATCGATATGTATGTCATGACCTCTCAGTGTGAAACATGCGGCTAAAATAACATTTTCTCAGTATAAATGCAGAACCTTCCAGAGCATAATCTACCCAGCAGATAAAAACAACTTTATTGGAATAAGCAGCATTTTGGCATGAGGTAAAACCACCCTCTTTTATTCCTAAGTTACATCGGCGAATGTCATCGTTCGATAAATTGGCTAAATCTCTCGCTGGGTAGCCCAACAATTCCATCTCCTGCAACTGGTCTTCGATAATACCTTTCAGTGGCGAAATGACGAGAATCGCGGCATTACCATTTAGCTCGTAGTTCTTCGCGCGTACAAACATTTGGTAAATTAAACTCTTGCCGTATCCGGTCCGCGAAACCGCCAGAACATCTCTGTCGGCTAAAAGAGCCCTTACTGCTGATTCTTGCTCTGGTTTTAAAACAGTTTCTCTACCACTAGATAAATTCACATCTCTCAAAGCACTCTCTACGACATCCACGTCTACCGCTGCCATCTCGACTGTTTGTTGATTTGTGAAACGCGCATTTCAATATGTTACTCATTACGGCTCAGCCAATCAGGAATTTGCGGACGCCAGCGTCCGCAGATATGAACAAAAGGGGGTTCTTAGAGCAGGCGTCCCCTCCCCCTCTCCCCAATCCCCCTCCCCTTTTTCCCTTCCTCCCTATCCCCTACCCCCTACCCCCTACCCCTTTCGACGCCTGCTACGCAGGCTACAAACTGCTAAGAATTAAATTTTGTTGCTTAAGAGCGGCCGTCCGTAAATATCGCCTCGGGGTGTGCAAAATGAAAAGATCGAAAATCCCCAAACTCTGTAAGAATATAGGTCTAGGTAAACTATTTCTAGAAAAATAACTTTTAGTTCGATTGGATATTTATTTTACGCGTACCGCGACCGAGTCAGTTCGGAGGCTCTCGGATCAGTTTTCACAGGCTCAAGACCATATATTACTTAAAAATCGCTTAAAAATTAAAGAAGTAACAAACTGTGCCTCTGAAAATCTTAATAGAAAGAGCACAACTTAACCAATAGTTTCGATGTAAATTTTCCTATTCGACAGCAAATCTAATATTTTTCGGATTTTTAATAATTTTACTTATTTTACCGATTTTTGACAGACATAAAATTGGCAAATTTCAGACACGAAAATCACTACTTGGTATACGGTTTTGAGCCATAACTTACCTACCGATAGAAAGAGCAAGGTGTCTTCCTCAAACAGATGCAATAAAATTTTTGGCCACTCCTGCAGGGCAAATTTTTGAACGCCAAACAAAAGCGACCCTTGAGGTCAAAACACGCCATTTTGTCACGACATTCGAAGGCGGTGAAATCAATAAAAATGCTCTATTGGCCAGATTCCTCCAAAGCTCTTTGCTATTGAGCAATATTGTTTAGACTCGATTTATTTGCATTTGGTTTGCCTAATTATTTCACTTACAATGCCCCCGTTGGCAGTCGAAAGCCTAATTTTAACGGGCGGTCAATGTTTGACAGCGTTCGGATCACATGTTTCAAAACTTTACACTACCAATTGGATTCATGCACATAAAAGAACAAACTTACCGACGTTGGCTTACATGACGATGTATAAAGACTAAATATGATACTTATCTTTTAGGAAATGAAGATGTTTTGGATATATATAACCGGCTATTGGGGTCTCCTCACATCACCGTACCTGCTCGGAGCGGGAAGGAGAATACGTTACTCGCTTTTGTCCTAGGGTAGGGTGATGCTCCAGCGGGCGGGGGAGGGTAATGTCAGCAACGCTGTGTCTGAACAGTTCTGGAGTAACAGGAAAAAATAAGATTTGAGCTGCATAATGCACTAAATCCTTCCCAAAACTAAAATTTAAAAGTAAAAAGGATGTTTCAGTTGGCTGGTTGAAAGTACGACGAAACTAGTACTGAGTACTGAGTATTGAGTACGAAACTTTTGAGAAACAAAAAATTATGTCACATGCGTTATCTATTATTTTGGGATATCTCGTCTGCTGAGCCAAAAAATCATCAAATTTTAGGAAGACCCCATGGAGCTACAATCTTGGACAGAATCATGAAAATGAAACAGCAACCCCCCCACCCCCCCCCAAAAAAGAAAAGCCAAAATGCACCATTTTCCCATCCTTGTCTGGAGGGGAGGAGGTATAAATTTCGCATCTATTCGTACGAACATAGAAGACAGCATCGCGGAATACTTGATATTAATTACTGAAGACTGCACGATGAAATTCCTGCCCCAGGCAGCTCAGTACCACGGACACTTGTGAGGGCAAAACCACGATGACAAACTAGTGACGGTCAGCGGGATCTTTAGTAGTCCTGGATAAGTAACATCTTCAGTACTGACAAAATTTTAAAATTAAAACAGTAAACTAATCCTTACGGCAGGGAGAGTGACAGAAAAAAAGAAGGAAAGAAAACAAATATAAAATGGCATTAGAACCCGTGGTATAAATCAACGTGATGAACTCAGTAAGTGACATTTATCTTTTTAGTAGCCTATCATTTTGTGTCTACTATGTATTCAAATCTCGCATGTGTAACCTAACGTTCGAGTTCATCTTGCATCTGTATTCATTTTTCGTTGTTTTTTATCCCCCCGTTGAAGGTTTGTGTTGCAGACCGAAATATTGGGCAAATATAATTCATCGTTTCGATGATCAAAACTCCGTAACCTCCAAATGCATAGAAAACTGGGCTTTATTTGAAATACTTAAGCACAGCCAGCGATCGGCGTTATCGGTATGCACCCGGGGCCCCCGGGGTGTGCCCAACGCAAAGCCTTCGAAAGCCAGCTCTTTTTAGTCCAGTTCAAGGATGCGTATAATAAGCACCTTAAACGCTTGGACTTACATTAGAGAAAATATCAGTTTTTCGAGGAGAAGCACAGCCTTTTGGGAAGTTTACCCCCAGCTGAGCGCCCGGGGAACTCTCTATGATAATAGCGTATACGGCAACTGGCTCCGCCCGAAAGGGATAGCTAAGCTTTCAGGTATATTGGAGGGTAAAGATTTTAATATTAAAAGTATATATGAAAGATTGAGAAAAGGACCCAAAAAGAAGGATTAAAAAACAAAATGCAGAGAAAATACCTTGGTTTTTTTTAATCTATTCATACAGTTTAAAAAAAGGAAAAAGAGAGGGACAGGGCGTTCAAAGCAGTTTAAGGGGATGCAAAGAAAAGCGACTTTGTAAGGAACACCATTTTTTAATGGAAAGTACACGAAAGAGCTAGGACACCTTTTCAGTCAAAAATGGTATATACATGGGTAATGAGTTCATTCCTGGGGCAGTGACTCCCCGTATAAAACTTTGTTAGGTTCCCCGTTTCGTTGAGCGAGTCAATGTTGTCTTTGATATGCTGATCTGGAAAACGAATGTATTTCGGTGAAACTGATCGATGAACGCTTAAATTCGTGCTCTTGTAACTAATTACTGAGATTTTAAGCATATGCACCTGCTCTCTTCTAACATTCCTCAGCACAGTATTCTTCCAATTTCATTGCGTAATAACAGAAAATCTGGTAAGCTGATAAGCAAATTTACCCTTTTGGGACTGAGTAGTTAAATGGCCTTGCTGTTAAATCTCCTGGCATCCAAGCTAGCGAGGGATTGTGTCTCACGGCTTGTGCGCGTGCGGAGGTAGGGTGGGGCAACGAGTTGGGGTGTGGAATTGGGGATATGAATGTTACTGAAGCTAAGCGTAAAAAACAACCGAAAGAAAAACAAATTTTCAGCTAAATTTAAATCTAGGCCTAGACAGATTCTGATCGGTAACTTTTTCGCAACTTGTACGATTTTGAGCTACTTTTTCGATTCTGAGAAGCTTTTCGGAGAGTGAGCCACTCTCAAAGTTAGCACATTGTTGGCATATTTTCACTATTTTAAAATTACACTCACAAATAATTGATCTTTCAACACGTTTTCTTTGGAAATTCACAAGAAATGTCACTAGAAAATTTCTTGCGTTTCGATCGGTTGGGTATCATATGTTGATAGATTCCAAATATGGATGTCCCAGATGTGATTGCATTTCCATAATGGATGGGTATCCTATGATAATAGTCCAAATATTCTCTTTTCTTTTATAAGAATATATTTTATAAGAATATCGAGGCTGAAATTTGCGAAATTTTAAGAATATTTTGAGAATAAAGCCGAGGCTGAGATTTTGAAAAGGATAGATATAATTGTTGAAACATCTGTAAATACAATACAGTTTTTATGTTTTTAACTTAAGTGTATAAAATTATTCCTTTCTCTGAACGGCGAAAAACCAAAAGCCAAAACGGCCAAGTGTCGTTTGACGTGACATCTTAACCTCGCTGACTGCAACGAAAAGCGATGGAGCACGTGCACAATGTAACGCCATACAGATCTAGATACCAAACACTTGTAATTGATACCCCAATAAATTCTAAAACGGAAAAGCCATAAGCTATAATTTAAGAATAATACAAGAATATTTTCAGCCTAAAATCGGCAGAAAAATAAGAATATTCAGCCTGGGCCGGAAAAACAACATTCTTATATATAAAAAAGAGTGTATGGTACAACAGTCCGTACATTAAAGGCTGCACGCTGCACGCCTCTGCTGTCCTTTTCAGGTTCAAGGATTAAAGCCGAATGCTCTCTCACTGGAAGAGCTTAAGATGTTCTCTTTGTGGATGACAACATCATAGCAAACTAGGACCTAGGAACCAGTCAGTTATATTTACGCGTTGCGTGGACATGTGCATTCAAACGGTTTTTCCTATTAGCGACAAAGCTTCCTGCCAATCTTGCAGCTGCTGACGGCGTTGTGTACTCAAGTGATAACGGTTGCAGTAGTCTTAGGACGTCTCAGTTTTTTTTTTCAATATCTTAGCTGATAATATCTTTTTTCCTAGATCAAGCAAAGGCAGCCAGCACGCAGGATCTTCGTCCACGGCTTCTGCATTTTATTTCTTAAACCAGAAGTGGAAGGTTATCATAGTGTGTTCAATCAGTCAATTCAGTTTATTTTCTCTCATATTTTAACTAGTGATAAGTTAGAGCCTTTTTAAAGATTGCTGTTTACAATTATAAACGTTTCTATTGAATTTGTTGCCCACTACAAAACTTTAAGAAATAAACTCCAGAAGCCGTAGACGAAGATCCTAGTAAAAGAGGTCTAATCAGCTAAAATATAAAGAAAAAAAATTGAGACGTCCTAAGACGGGATATTTTCAGGCTGGGATAGTTTTGAATGACTGTCTAGGCCTACTTAAATTGTTCATTTAGCTTCCGGTTTGAAGTGCATTGCACTTCCGTTTCTGTGTCACGCAAACGTGTCATTCCCGCTCAGTGATATATACAAGTATTTGGCACAGGATGGGAAGACAGTATGCTGTTGCATATCTTTGTTAGGCTTTAAAAATTGGTAGGTGTATAAATAGGGTTTCTTAGTATCATATTAAGAAAGTTACAATTCCACGTTGAATTGCGTGAATTTTTTTGAGTTCTAAAAAGCTATGGGCAATGGGCTTTCGACCGCGACAACTTACGAAGAGTAAAAATATTGGAATACGTAAAATGTAATTTGTTAGCTAACGGTTCCCAACAAAATGCGCAGAACAAGGCATATAGCTGCTTCAAAACAAATTGTCGCGGCAAATTGAAAGAATTCCGTGCGGAAAAACGCAAAAGTACCTTGTTAACCGGGAGTATCGTTGTTTCTGCTCTTCGAATGTAGTGACAAAATGGCGTGTTTTGACCTCAAGGGTCGCTTTTGTTTGGCGTTCAAAAATTTGCCCTGCAGGAGTGCCCAAAAATTTTATTGCATCTATTTAAGGAAGACACCTTGCTCTTTCTATCGGTAGGTAAGTTATGGCTCAAAGCCGTATACCAAGTAGTGATTTTTGTGTCTGAAATTTGCCAATTTTATGTCTGTCAAAAATCGGTAAAATAAGTAAAATTATTAAAAATCCGAAAAATATTAGATTTGCTGTCGAATAGGAAAATTTACATCGAAACTATTGGTTAAGTTGTGCTCTTTCTATTAAGATTTTCAGAGGCAGAGTTTGTTACTTCTTAATTTTTAAACGATTTTTAAGTAATATATGGTCTTGAGCCTGTGAAAACTGATCTGAGAGCCTCCGAACCGACTCGGTCGCGGTACGCGTAGAATAAAAATCCAATCGAACTAAAAGTTATTTTTCTAGAAACAGTTTACCTAGACCTATATTCTGACAAAGTTTGGGGATTTTCGATTTTTTCATTTTGCACAGCCCCAGGCGATATTTACGGACGGCCGCTCTTAAGACTCATTTCGCCGATTCCTTCTTGAACTGGTAACATGGACCGCGGTTTGTTGCTTTTTTGGTGAGAAAACTTCGTATTTCGTTTTAGAATAAGTACTGACCGGTCAACTGTTTTTTGTTCGGTTAAAGATGAATTTTTTTTGAACTTTTTCTGGAAGATAATTTTTTTTTAAATTGTTGACTTTTCATTTACTTGGACCGTCAATATAAAATTTCATGTTTCTTGGTATTCTTTATATAAAATGTTCATCCTAATCGGTATTCCACTGTTTCAGTCATTCAAACCCGTATTTCCGCAGAGGCTGAATGCCAAGCCCTCCCCTGACTTTTCCTTTTGCAGAGTTCTAAAAGGTATAAAGGTCCTTACACGTGGTTAAATCCGCGCAGTCAATTGGACAATATGCCTACTAATTATTAATGAGTTTTTGAATTTTACTTCTGTCAGACGTATTAAAGTCGTTTATTAACACATGATGTGTTTTGATCCTCTGTAATCAAAAGCAATTTCATATGATCTTTATGTTTCCCCTTACTTATGAATGATGGATAAATGTTAGCTGTTTATTTTCATATCTGAAGACATTAATGTTGATATTCTGTTTTTCAATTTTATTTATATCCCTTAATTTCAAAGGAAATTAAAGTTCACTGTAATCTAATTTTTCAATGAAGTTTTAACAAGATTTTTTTTCTTTGCCCATCTGTTTTCTATGGATTTATATCTAGCGCTATGAACTGACCCTGAGGGGGATAGTTGTTTTAGTAATTACCAAATCAATTTACATTTTAAAGTCTACCTAGAGTTATGAAAACCGGGTTAGCAAACATTTTGTAATTTTTCTCAACTTCCCCTGTCTAATTGCTTGTTTACTGTGTTGTTTGCTCATGTCGATTTTTGTTTTGCTTGTTTTGTGGTTAGGGATTTGTGTAGAAGTGGAATTAGACAGAATTACTTTCATACCCCCCCCCCCCCCCTCCGTTTTTTTTCCTTACCCACAATTCTTTCTTTGAACACAAGTGACAGTTATTTGAAATCAGCGCGCGCCTAAAGCTGGTTTCGGTGCCGTTTAGCGCAGTTTAGTTTTATGTATTGGTCACCTTGAGAAAAGTTTCCAGGAGAGCATCATGTAAAGCTCTGAGATGGGACAAAGTTATTACGATTCGCAGAGTCTGCATCGTCCAATATCGTATTATATTCTCGTTTCATTTGGCTAAACGGATCAATCACCCTGATCCGGGCTGAGACAGAAAGTTACGATATTGTTCGCTTTTCTAAGGTGACCACTAAGACTTTGGCCTCGGAAAGAGGCTCTTAGGAGTCAAATGAATTAGGTGAGAGAATAAGTTCTTTTCTGAGTTTTTTTCTGGTGTGAAAACAAGGCTAAGGTGATCTGCCGACCGTGCGACTCTACATCCGGGAACTTGAATAAGACGACTGTAAGAGAAAAGTCCACAGGTGTTTATCTGGCAATAGGCCTAGCTTTCCCGAGTTATTGTATGATATTTCGCTTATGTTAAACGAGAGGAGATTATGCGTGGTTGTGGATAGTCTTATCAGTGCCGCAAAAGTGTGTGATTGTGTGATTTCCGCATGGTGTTGACAGGTATGTGATTGCGTGGTTGAACTGCGGTTTCGCCAAAATATTCTGTGCCAGGCATTAGTATTGTTTCGTCGGTGTTTAGCTTAGCTGATTGTATCTTGGAAAAGTAACTCTCGACTCAGGAAAATTGGATCTTGGTCTAGTTTCAACGGGCTCTAATTGCATTGCACCATAGGCCAGTTTTTGCGGATAAGAAGGTGATAATTTCTGCACTATGTTTCATTCAGTTTGTTGTCTATTCCATGCGGAATCCTGTTGTTTATCGGACCACGAAAAAAGTAGTGTTTTGCTAACTATTTAAGTTGTTATGTAAGCCTTAACGAGGCACTCTTTCGCTACAGTTCTCTCAACTTAAAAATTTCTAGACTGCGTCATTTTAAATTTGGACTCGTTGGAATGCTTCTGAGGCCTACTCTGGGACCTTAAGTCGCCGTAATTTTAGGCGACTTGAGGCGATTTAAGGCGACTTTAGGAAAATTTGGTCAAAATGTTGCGCGACTTAAGGTGATTTAAGGCGACTTTTGGCGACTTATGAGAAAAAGGTGACATTTAGGTGAGGTACATGTTAGTGAATATGTTGCACTTAATTTTTAATTTCAGTTAATTTTTGCTTTTCCGTTGTTTTAAATTCATTAGCACACATAACCATGCTCAGAAACAATGGAAAAATAAAAATTAACTGAAATAAAATGAACTACAACATAAACAAAATCAAAATCTACTGATAACACTACCTCTCTAGAGACACAAAGTTGTAGTATAAGTTAATTCAGTCTTCAAGATATCTACATTAGTCTTCCAAATTTTCAACAATCTCAGCTACCTAATATTTTGAACATTAAATATCAAGGTAGCTTGTGTTGCAAGTGTATTCTAACCCTGGTTAGTAACATTTGCGAAGCAGCTCTAATATCCTTGTTCTGGGCCCTGAGGTACTAAATGAATTACCAGCATTTTGAGTTTCCCTTCAACATGATTGGCAAATGGACAATAGCATTTTTAACAGTCCAATCCTGGCATGTACTCTAATCCTGATACACACACAGGGGGCCCAGAACTAGGATTTTGCCACTGTTTTACAGATGGACTTAATCCAGAGTTTAGTTCCATCTGTGGAACAGCCTAATATCAAGGGTGTTGGTTTAGTATTACATTAGCAGAGGCAAAATCTGAGTTAGAAGCAACCAAAAGGGTAAATTTTCTCTTGGTCTTTAAATGCATTATTTTACAAGGGACGAAAAATCAATGGTTCCTGCATTTCTTTTTCCAAAAAATAAAACCCTAAAAGTAGAGTATTTCAAGACATCTCTGTAAAATACTGTAAGCTGGTTTGTAGCAAAAACTTTACATTGAAGTGTCTTTTTTTCATAATTTGACAACAAACATTTAAGTAATTAATTTAAAACATCTAAAATCACTTATCGATATCGCACATTATGGAAATGACGATCCCCATTGTATGTCTTGGCAGTTGCTCTGCCAATGTTTGTCCCCACACGTTTGGCAAAGAGGGTGTTTTTCCAATTGAATTCAAAACAAAAAGTTTGTAGTTCTCGCCGTATATATATTGCTCCTTTCCTGTCTCAGTCAAACAAAACACTTCCAAATACTTGCTTCGCTAGTGAACCGTACTCTCTTATCCATGGTCTCTTTGGAAACTTTCCAGTCGGGTTGATTTCATGAGTGTGTTTATGCACCAGCAGAAACAACTTCTGTAGTTGCTCCGAAGCTAAGCTTAGTTGGGAGCAACTACAGAATACAGGGCCATATTTATCTAAGAAACTAATTCAACCAACCTCGCTCTGTTCCACGCGGCAGCGTTTACTCTCTCAGCACAAAAGGAAGCATTATGCGTCATGTTTAAACCGATGGCAGTACCAAGTGTAAACATTTTCATTATTATGTCGGAAATTTCCATTTAAAAGGAGATCTTTAAACGAAAACGCGACGTACAATTGCCAACAACAAGAGCACTTTTCTATCCGCCATTTTGCTTCTCCCAGAATTCCACTGCAGTCGCAAGCTAATTTCCATTGTTTCGCGGTCCCGCCCTCTCCCCGCCTCCAGACCAGTTAGTCACGTGATCAAAACACAATACTTTCTGGGCGGCCATAACGTGGAGGAAAGAACAGTATTATTTCGCTTTTCTACGTTCTTCGTCAATAAAGGTCGATTACATCAAATCGTTTGGCAGGGAGCAATCACGACAACATAAACAAAGAGCAGTTTTACGCACCTTCGATGTACAAAGCTTGAATTTCTGTCTGGAAGGGAAGACCTAACGAGACGACTGTACAAGCTAACCTAAGTGTTCAAGTTTATAAGAGTGATTGTGTTTCTGTCAATGATAGATGGATATAATTCGACGGTAAATACAGATCAGAGGTTGTTGTGTTTTAGTTGCTCTTAAAATCTGGGCCGGTAAATTACATGGAAACTTTTTTCGACAGACCTTTAGGCTTGTATTAACTACCAGAAAATTAAGATTAATGTTGTGGCGGCAATAATTGTTTTTTTTTTCTCTCTGCAACCTACCTGTATTGATCTTAGTTACTTGAAATGTCTTTCAATGTTGGACTCTCACAAAGCAGTAGAAAAGAGACTCACTTTTTTAATTATATTTTGTTCAGGGTGCAAAGAAAGTCAGCTTTACAGCTTGCCTAGCATACACTAGCCTGAAAGCATTTTTGACTGACCCCAATTTTTTTTTATGAATGGGACTGATTACAGTTCTTCTGTAATCTGAATTCCCTAAAAAACTTTACTTGCCAGCCAGGCAGGTTAAAAACGCAGTTCACTAGCCCAATCATAAAATCCAGTACCCTAGGGCTATTGCCTGGACACTACTCTGTCTACTCTCTTTGCACACTGTTTAATATAATTTAGCTAGAACTTGAACCTTTGAATGCCTTTTTAAACAACACTTTTACTCAGAAATATGAGACAAACCTCCCGGATGAAATTAATAAAATACCTGTACAAGTGATTGGATGAAGTTGTGTACTATATGTTGTCATTTTTGCAGGAATGATTATTCTTGTATTGCTCACGACTAATTATAACGTGTATTAAATTGCGTAAAGTAATTAAATGTATAAATTAGAGGGCTGGAGAAGAAATTAATGGGTCTTAAGTCACTATGGGAGGTATTTTGTGGGGGTTGGGGTGGGTCTGTGGCTAATATTATTGAACATGGGTTATTACACACTTTATGAGAAATCATGCATTCTGGAAATAGAAAACTAAAAAAGTAGTAACTACAAGACAATTTGAACCTCGTTAAGATTTGAATGATGTAAAATGACTTAAGGCAACTAAAGGCGACCTAAGGCGACTTCAGCCGATTTTAGGCGACTTAAGGCGATTTTAGGCGACTTAAGACGATTTTAGGCGACTTAAGACGATTTTAGGCGACTTAAGGCGACTTTGGGCGACTTTAGGCGACTTTAGGTCCCAGAGTAGGCCCCTTCTGGGGACCATTAACTTACTGCCCGGCCTCAGTTAAAGGCTTTTAATCGGCCTTTGAATGAGTTTTGTTGTTTTCAATTGCCAAGGAGTAGAATGAGTTGATATTTTTGCTAATCCGGTTTTTAAAAATCCAGGTATAAAGTACCTTTTTGTAAATAAAATACGTCACTTAGTTAAGAGATTGTTTACGTTTCAATTGACAATGTTTCGGGGATCATTTTTTTTATGATGTTGTTGCAAATCCAGTAAGACTTTTTTTTTCTACCGACGAGTAAATACCGACAAGCCAAATGTTGTCTCTTTCTTGGTATTTGTTGGTGCAGCTGCTTCATTTAACGCTAAGAGTTCATCTTTCGAAACTGTCGCGAAACGAGAAGCCATTTTGACTCCCGTCCCAAAACAGTGAATATCCAAGGATATTCCGAGTTTCGGGAGTCAATCAGAACGCGCGAAAATTGCTATCCACTGATTTGGTAAATTCTAAAAAAAGTTATGGGGCATAGTATGAACACCTATCCGATATGTGACTCTACACTTTAGAGATCGGCGCGGCGCAGCTTCGCTTCGTTACAGAAATCACTGTTCTCATGTTTGAAGAGAAGCCCTATCCAGCATGGTCTTCGTGCCGGCGCAAAAGCTATCTGGTATAGTAGTGTGGACATAGCCTCAATATATCGAAATTGGTCTCTTAAAAAAATAGATATATGATTATGAGCTGACTGAACAGTCCATCCTCTACCTTGGCTTAACCACTCACCGATTTTATTCATGATTTGCTCTTGACCTATTTTCAAAGAATCAGCGATTTCATTTCCATTAATTATTATGGAAATAACCTGATTTAGTAATAGGCTCAGCATCTTGCAATTGTGATGGCTTTTCGAGAGAAATTTTCATTTTTTCAATAAATTTACAGTGCGACCACACGAACCGAGGCCACCCAGACAAAATGTTGAAACAAATTTTGAAATTAGTTAATCACAAGTGGAGATCTAAACAATGAAATTGCGCATAATTGTACTCAGATCCAGTTCAAAATACGTTGCGAACCATTTTAGTAAAGGATATAGATAAGGAATCGTGACATTTGTATAAATCAAGCTGAAACATGTTTTGACAACGTTTGGGTAGGCCGGTATCAAAGCCAGCATTGGAGAAATTTTGCACAATTCGACTAACCGCGACGGCCGCTCATTTCATTTCGCAGTTTCGGTAACTTGACAGTGCTATATACAAAGATCGTTTACATTTAACAATTATTCGCCGAAGGCGAAGTTAATATTGTTGAATAATCCCCGAGACGAAGTCGAGGGGATTATTCAACAATATTAACTGAACCAGAGGTGAATAGTTGTTTTAGTATATACACACGAAGTGATCTCAACAGAATCAGAAAGGAAACCATGAAAAAAACGATTAGATTGATTCACGGGTGAATTTATGCGTGAACATGTAGCCGTAAACAGCAGATGCACAACAGTTGGATCTTTACAGTATTTTAAAACATGGAAAATCATAGTTTTAATTTTTTTTGTAAGCTTTAGCATCAATGATTGAAAAGAAAACGTTGAAAGTTTAAATAACTCGCCTTCTGAGAAGAAACTCAGAGCTTTTTTTTCTTCTGTCAACTCACCGTGAATGAGACAGTTTTTTTGTCGCTTCTTGCTAATGCTGTCAACAGCGGCTACGATCGAGGTGAGCGCTGTTTATCTGCAGTGCAGTGTTCCTTGCCATGTTAACTTGCTGGCACGTACAGTTTTCGAAAATATTTGCTTTCCTTTTTTCCTCCATAAATTAACTTCTGTTTCCAGGCAAATTTGGTCCTGAGAGGAAATCTCAAGTTCACAAAACAGTGACAAAGCGGCCTCGTTTTCCTCTGTAGTGGTCAATAACTAACCATTGCTACGAGCGTATGAAAGTCAACTACAGTAAATCACTTCGCAATAAAATCACGCTGTTTAAACGCCATGAAGTCTTTTCTTACCTTCAAAATCGTCAACTCTGGGATATTCTTGTATTTTAAAAAACTTCTTACTCTGAAACTTGGCAAAACACCCAGTTCACGACAGCGATTTTGTTTTGCTTTATATTCACCGCCTAGCGCGGTGAATATAACGTCATAGTCCGAGATAGCGAACCAATCAGATTGCTTGAGTGTGTATATACTAAACATGTAAAACCGACTGGATTTGTAAAAACATGGCTATAGAAATCTCCCTAATATAGCTGCTGACTGAATCTTGTAGTGGAGCATGTTTTTTTTTTTGTTTTTTCTTTTTCACAGTTACTTTTTTTTTATTTAAAGGGTCAGTGTCCCGATTGTGCGCACGCGCGAGCACCATCTGTTTTTTCTTCAAAAGAAAATAGAACTGTCATATTGACTCGACAAGATTTCCTTCCGCACCGCACCGCCGACAGAGATTTGTTGTTTACATTCTCAAGTAATATTTTAGACTTTCGAAGAAGTTTTTCGTCTTATTTAAAATTTGGCTCGCGGCACGAAGACTCATCGCGATTTTGTAGCTAACAGGGCCGCCTCGCGACCCGAAAATCTCGTTCCGCTCGCTTTAAAAACAGCTTTTCTAATGTGAAACTAGTGTCAGAGGTCAATTGTTCCAAGTCCAGTAATATTTATCTGATTTGCTCGCCTTCTAGCCTCAAACGTTTGAAAGATATAAATTAAAATGCAATTTCAACGCGATGAATTATAGCGAAGGTTAGTCAAAAATTACATTTATATGATTTCATTAACAGTAGTTTTTCTAAACATGTAGCGCCTGTTTGTTTGATTTTTTTGGCCGTAGGGAGTTTCATTTAAAAGTTTACTAATGCGTCGTTGCAAAACATTCTGTTTTACGAAGCTTAATTCCACAAGATCTCCTCAGTCACATCCATGTCTCAATGGTTTCTTTCTTTCTGTTTCATTTCTGCGTATTCTTTTCACAATTATCTGAGCTTGTATGGAGGCTGGCAGAAAAAATAAGCCTTCAATCGGCATCAAAGCGCTTCCCATCTTTTGGTCCTCCGGCCAACGGCAATAAAAGTAACGCCAAAGAATCCCGATTTCGCCCAAATCGAAACTCAACGGGAACAGTATATCAATGATCTGTAATTCTGAGAAGTTTTAGTGTGGTATCGAATTCGGCCAAGTGCGATGCAAACGGTTTTTTTAAGGTTCTCTTACTCTCCTCGCATCTTTAGATTTCGCGACATCCTGTCCAGAAATCAAAGTTTGGTGCATGCGCAGTAACGGGATACTGTTCCTTTAATTTGTACCGAATATATACTGACTAGACTGCAGTATTTAGACTTTGATGAGTTTCTCACTGGTATTAATTTACCACCCCCCCCCCCCCCCCTACAAAAAAAGGGTTTTCATAACTTCCCATAATTCGCTCTGAATGTCAGTTTGAAATCAGCGCGCGTATTAGACTGAACTCGGCTCTCGTAGTGGGTTAAGAGTTTTTTTGGCTGCCTTGAGCAAAGTTTTCCGGAAGGCATCATTAAGCCTTATGAAAGAACAATTCTCACGTCTGGCAAAGTCTGCTGCGTCCAATATCTCCTCGTATTTCGTCTCATTTCGGGCTACACTGGTGAAAGACTGATCCCGGGCTTGAGACGGAAAGGTTGGATATTGCGAGCTTTGTTGTTGGCAGTAACAAGTCTTTGGCCTCACAAAGTTGGTTCTGGGGGTGGCCGGTCTCCTTTTCAAACGCTGGTTTACATCCGGGATCTTGAATAAATCGACTGTCAGTGCGTCGAGAAAAGTTCCATGTGACGTTTTATATGGAGAAAGCGAGATTTTTACGATGTTTCGTCCGTGTTAAGTGTGGAAGTATTATGAGTGGTTTTTAGAAGTGTTGTGATTGCCGCCAAAGTCATTTATTGTGTGATTTACCGAAGGTGTTGACCGGTATGTGGTCGAGCTCGTGTTACCAGAAAACTTTGTGCCAAGCATATAAGCGCTTCGTGAGTGTTTAGTGTCGGTAATTTTGCCTCAGAAAGCCTATTCTGTGCTGTGTTGTTTCGCTGTTTAAATCTAGTGTTTTTGGCAGAGACTTAGCTATGGGCCTCATGGTTTGACTGACTAAAAAATTATACCTACCGACGTTTCAAACTCGTCGTTTATTTAATCGCAAAATCCTATTACTTCTGCGAGAAAAATTTACCGTCTGTTGCCAACAATGACGAAGCTGTGTTTGTTAAGCCTTAGCTAGTGACTTTTCACTGTTCTCCATTCGAC
>OZ037776.1:27901373-27903873 GCA_964035525.1 Porites cylindrica | reverse complement strand
ACGCTAATACAATTCTGTTGATTGACAACAGTTTGCACCGTTAGTAGCCTCCAGTACAGTGATTAGAACGTTACGTAAAATAACAGCGGGTTGACAGTAGTGAATGCAATATCTAGCATAAACAGCTTACGAACTCAAGACAAGACAATACTTTATTTGGAGTCTTATACGGTCCTATGTACATCGACTTTTTATCCGAATAATTTAAAATCATAACACACCTTGCACATGATAGTGAAACTATAATCAATGTTAACCTAAAGAACTAACGATCTTCTTTTCTCATAGCAGTCGAATACGTATTTCGCAATTAACTTTTGCACTGGTTTGTTCTTGCTCGGAGGGTTTATAAACAACAGAAAAACATCATCTGGTGCCATTCTGTTTACTGCTATTCTGTATTCTTTGTTTAAGTATTCAAATAAATTCTTTCTTTTTTCTTGATACGCAGGGCGTATTGGGGGACGGGGTTCGAATTGGGGGACGAGGGGGGTCGGGTGGTGGGATTTTCTTCCTCTTCTTTCAGCCACATTCACCCTCAGTATATGACCAGCATCTTTCATAAAAAAGCAGCTCTCCCTGTCCGAGTTCAGTAACTGATTAAAGTGACTAGTATGGAATAAGTTAGGTAAATGAATAATCTGAATCAAGAGCGCCGCTTGGCAGATGCTCTGCTGGCTTTGTAAACCAACAGAAATAGAACCCCAGAAACCTCATCTAGAGAGTTGCGTTAAAAAAAAATCCGTAACAACAACAACGCCCTCGGGCCCCCTTAGCCGGCGAACACAAACAAGTTTTCCAAATGCAGGAACGTATAGTTCAGCCGGCATTGACACTTCACTTGACGGGTATATCTGATCAACACTTTATATTTGCTTGATAAAGATTTCCGTATTAAAACAAATTATAACAACAGACCAGGAGCTGAACAGATACAGTAAAATAAAGATTGAAGAAAAAATCAAAGGAACAAGGGTATAAACGGCAGTCTGACCTCTCAAAACGAACCTGTGAGCACAAAAAGTACGAAGGCCGGATTGTCCTCTTGAGGGAACTGATCGTTTACGCCCATGCTTACAAAAGGACCTCTCGCAAGTCATGTTGTGTCCCAGAATTCTGCTAATCGACCTTTATATTTATGACCCCATGTCGGACCCTGTGTTTTTTCTCTGAATACCTAAAATTAGAGGAGCTGCGTACTATTGAATTCCCGGGTAAACGAACTGCCGACACCCAGCCGACTGTGCTTTTTTTTTTTACCTCGAAGTAAAATCAGGGCCCCAGGATGATGGGACATTACCAAATCCAACACTGTTTTGAATGTATTTTTAAGCGGCGCGAAGTCGTGATTTCAGTCGCGCGTGACATCTCAGAAATAATATGCTATGCATGTACGGAATAATCTATGAGAGAGAGGTAACCATATGTCGGAGTTATTCAGATCTGAGCTTTGTTTCTTGATGCAATATATACGAGGTGAGATCTTAGCTTGGATAATTTATTTATTATGTAATTTCAAGGGCTTATTTCAGATAAACCTCTGTTGACCGCGTGCATCCGATTCTCGGCCCGCGGCCTCGGCTGTTTGTGAAAAATTTCCATTAAAATGAGATTTTAAGAAGTTTCTTTTAAAAAACTTATGGAATGCCGTAACTGCATTAATTGAATCACGGCTAAAATCTACGAGGAGATTTTCGCAGAGAGCTTGCAGGTAATGAACATTGAGGAACGGATTGATCTCTTATCGGCACACTGTCACAGTTACGTGTTGTCAGTCAAAGCTAAAATCTATTCCTAATTTTCTTCTGTTTTTTTTATTTAATTTAGATTTAATTTTTCGCTCAGCTTCGAACTTTGTTGAGAAGAGAATCCGGTCTACAATATGTGACAGCTTGTTTTGAGTCATTTATGAATTCGTGACACTATGAAGGATTAAAAATTAACTTTGTGCAATTGTTACTTTTACAGTCTGAGTATCCCAAAGTACATTACAATATCGCACCTCAGTAATAATAAGTAATAAGTACTTTAAAGTATTTAAAGTAAGGTCAACATTTGATATCTTTAAGCAGACTTAAAATAGTTTATGTATAATCTGTTTTTATAGTCAGAGTGTTGTCAGGGGCGGATCCGGGATTTTTCTTAGGAGGGGTGCACCACTAAGGGATGGCATGACTGATCGATGACGTAAACAAATTTTAAAAGCGAATGCCGTAAAATTCCGAAAATAAGCCTCTCCATTTATAAGCCCCTCCAAATATAAGCCTTCCTGGGGTTTGTACCTAGAAAATTGCCCTCAAATACAAAGTAAAACAAAGCAAAAGCGGAAATTTACTTTCAACTATAAGGCTAGCCCAATCGATTTTGAAACGCAAATTTCCCTCCGTAGATAAGCCGCTCCCAATATAAGCCCCTCCCAATATAAGCCCCTCAAAAAGGGCCTTTGAAAAATATAAGCCCCTGGGCTTATTTTCGGAATTTTACGGTATGAAGAAGAAGG
>OZ037776.1:27876373-27893873 GCA_964035525.1 Porites cylindrica | reverse complement strand
TCGAATCCTCAGGCGCGAGAGCTAAGCACGTTGATCATTCTATTAAAAACTCCTGGGTAGGAACAAAACTCGATCAATCGTGTTGCGCTCGTAAGATGTTACTATGCCCACACCTTTAAGCACGAACGAGAGACGATGTTTGAAACAGCTGAGAATTAAAATAAATCGTAAACAATATTTTTCTTTTGCGTGTTTGTATCATGATTTTATTTTATCCTAGGCACGAAAATAATTAAAACATTGAATACCAAGCTTTGAAAATTAAGTAGAAGTAATCTCGTTCGCAATAGATGTGTAAATTTTCTTTGGAAACGCGATTTTCTGTTCGATGTAGAGGCTTCTGTGGCTCCGTAGTAATTTCAATTAAAAAAAATTATCCATTTTTGCTCAGGCTTTTACTAAATAAAAACAAAATTCGTCTATTCTTCTAGAAGATTTGCTGTTTTTCTGGTTCAGTTGATGATTTTAATTACTGGTAATGCGTTTCATACAAGCGGTACATTTTAATCTGGAACCGTTGAATATAATTTTTTAAAAATGTCCGTACCCGTGTGGGTTTCCGATGTGACATTTTTAGCCTTATCCGGAGGTTGGAAGGGGCTCCTTTGATCTCACCAGCCCAACACGAATTGAAAAACAGTTGCTTTTGTCTATTCGGCTCTATGATTGGTCAATAGCCCACATATCATAAGTGTTTCCCACCCAGTTGCTTTTTAGTAGAATACTTCACGCGCTTAGCGCCCGCGCCCCAGGATTCGAAGAGAACGCTCGGTTACCAAGTTTTAATGAATGCAGATCGACTTCTGAATCAAACAAAGCGTGTTTCCAGGCTTTCTACAAGAAATATACGGCCGCAATTGACCAGCAACGACAAAAAACTACTTCAATGTAAGCCACTGACTCAATTTTATTAAATAAAGACTTAACCTTTATTTAGTCGAAACCCATGTCCTACAGCCCTTGCTTGGAGTTATTGGCCCTATATTTACGTCGAATGGTTATGTAAATACAGTATTTGATGATGCTGTTAGCCTGTGCGGGAGCTGCAGAAAAAATGCTCTCCCACGGTCCCCACAGGAAAAGCTTTAACTTGTTGCAATTCTCTCTCTGCGCGTGAAAAGTGTTTCCCTACAAGAAAGGAATACTGTATGCTATTTGTAGATCGCCCCGTAAAATAGAAACATATTCACTTGGATAGGTAGAAGGGCTTTAAACGTAATATCCCACAGTAATAAAAGTGACACTTGAGTTGCTTTGGGAGTTTTAAGAAACCAAAAATTACTGCTAAAAATTATTTAAAACATCACATTTCACAAGCTTAGAACGACAATAATTTTTGGAATTTTCGGTTAGATCAGATTAGTCATGTCAGTTATACTGTCATGCTTGGTGGCAGAGGGATGCCTGGAAGGGGTGAGTTGTGAAAATGTCCCAGTTAAAAATAATGTCAATCGTTTCGTGCTTCAGGAGGCTATCTCTATCCTATTCCACGAGTCAGGAGTAGCTATACATTCAAGCCAGTAAAAAGTGTAATTATAATCTATGCTTCCCAAAATAATAAACCACTGCATCACGCAGTCTCCAGCCCAATGAACCGCCACTATATGGGGTCTTGTTTTAGCCTGCGTAACAGGCTCGGAATTTAATGCAAAGTGCTGGCGAATTCTTTTCCATCCTTTTTGTGCAAATAAACTTCTTCGCGGGGTCATAGTTTTAAGGTGAATGGTCTATTAAAGTGGCTTTCTACAGTTTTTTGTGTCCATTGGCAGCGTGCGCGACGCACGCGCTAAACTAGCCACGCAAGATCTCTCACTCATATAAAACTCCAGAGAGCCAAACAATAAAAACCCCGACATCAAACAATACGAAAACCCTCCAAACAAAATTCCCTGTATTCAGGGGCTTTTCAAGAAATAATTTTAAGCAAATACTTCAAATATTCATGTTTAAAATGTGAATAAAACGTTTTTTATGACTGTTGGGTTTTCGCAGATTTTCGCCTCAAGGATATGAAAACGAGATAAATTTTTGCCCTAGCGTGAGCGTGGCACCTATATATGCTGTTTTTGACAACTAAAAAGCTTTATGAACAAGGGGAAAATGATCGGGTTTGTGACTTATTTGTTCTGTGAGTATCTGTTCTAGCTCGCGGGTTTTAAAATCAACAGTCCGCTTTTGCAGTGAAAATACTTACTGCAATGCGCTTGAACCGCCAAAAAATGTACATAGGAAACAATACAACCAGACACTAGGGTTCGGTTTTTCAATCTGTGTTGCATCAATAAAATTCATCAATAAAATTCTGAACGTGTGAAGTTCAAAACCTCTATGAATGTGAACATATGGATTTCTCTAATGCAGTGGCTCTAAGAAGAATATTAAAACACTGCCACTGACAGAGCAAGTGATAAACAAAATTATTAATTTTGCCCACAGAAGAAGGCTCGAAAGCAGACGTGCAGCAGTACCTTGATAGCTCCCACGAAAGACGTCTGTCCAGTAAGAACAAGCTTTTCAATTACAGCAATGAGTCGGTCCTCAAAGAAGTGTCGAGAAGTGTCTTTCTGAAGGCGGTTTATCACGATGCAGTTTGTACGCTCTAATGCTCGAAGAAATACGGCGAAACAGAGCTCTGGTTGACTTTTAAAATAAAAATAGTAATTGTCTTTCATTGCAATATCCGTACCATGAGATGAAGACAAAATGCAGTCCAGTTTCGCATATTTTGCAGTATTATCATCCACAAATGCAGAATGAAGTGTGGTGTAAAAAATCATATTGAATGCAACCACATTCCATTTTAACTGGTGAATGTTCATTAACGGTAACCACGCTGTTAAAGACCGTGAAAGGCTCGTATAGTCCAAAACACATTTTTAAATTGACAAATCGCGGCCAGAGCTCTATGAATCAAGTCCCAACAAGGCGGAAAAACAAGAGAGTTAGCAGGCAATCTTGTATCTAGAGTCTTGTGGCGAGCAGGGTTTTCCCCCAACGGTAACGCATGCTTAATGCCTTCGTCGACGGAGGTCATTCTCGTCCCCAGAGCCACTCGGGTTAATTTGAAACGAACCAGTGATCCTCTCGTTTCATGGCCACGTGACCAAGAAACGATGGGCTCTGGGGACGAGAATGCGATGGAGGTCGAAAAAGATCATTTCCATGATTCTCAAAACATAGCCGTACGACCTGGGTGCAAATTTTGGGAATTGTTGGATAAGACGAAGGCGAAACCGCCGTAAACATTTTTTCAAACAAATCTTACAGCCAGTTTTAATGTTCTTATAAAAAGAGACAAAATTAGGCATTTTTCTCTTTTGTAGAAATTCTGTCTATAGGTTTTTTCTCTCCTCCTCGAAAAATAATTATTTTCACCTACCAAATAAATCCTGAAATTTTCTGATGGGGTCGTACCGCTAGTTTTTGAAGCTCTAGTTTCCAGTTCGCTTTTTGGGCGCTCGGTCTATATATCTGGCGTTGTGTGAGACATTATATCATTTTTAAAGGTAAAATTATGTTTTACATCAATGGCAGTAACTAATAGCTCAGTAGAGACCTTCGGTTGTTTTAAATGTTCCAATTTGAAAATGTTGATATTTTCCATCTGAAAACTGTAGTAGTAAGCCACCTTAAGGGCGATCATAACCGTCTGTCATTATTGCTTCGTTTGCCGCTTTTCAATTCACTTATTTAATCATTTCATTTACATTTACCCCTGCCCACTCTGATAGACTGTTTTTGTCCATTTCGTTTCAAACAGATGATTCTTTTAAGGCCCCGAGCCCCTCAGGAACAAAACGCAACACGTCTGAGATGGAAGGAATAATTGAAGATCATGAAGGTAAATATCCTTAAAAGACTTGATAAATGTTAATTAATGTAATCGGGAATCTTACTTATCTCTGAAGGAATGATCTGTCCTCTTATGAATGGTGAAGGCAATTCGTATTTAGAACTTGATCTGTTCACAAACAGATAAAGACTGCTTTTAAAAGAACAAAGATTGAACCTAAACTTTTATGAGCTCTAGAAAGTTGAATTATTCCAAAGTTTTGGGAGACTCACCGAAAAAACACAATCGACATAAAATTTTAACCTTGATTGAACTATACTGTCAGTAACAGGTTCATGGTTGATGATAGTCAACTCCATACGGGTGTATAACAGTTCTGGCAACAAACCACAAATGTACAATCAATCCGGCGTATTTCAGATCCTAGTGCAGTTCCAGAGTAACGTACATGGTCACATTAAGATCAGACGCGTCTTGCAGTTCTAGGCCAACTGAAGACAACGAAGTATTTATTAAAGAATTCCATTCAGAGAAAAAAAAAAAGATGTTCCAGTTTTCCAATCCATAAGTTACGAAGGCCTGCACTAACATTTTTGTGCTATCAGCGGACAAAAGCTTTTTAATGCAAGAAATATTACGAAAACAAAATAGGCAGATTTGTGAACGGTATAGTAATTGCAGCAACTTCGAGTTCCAGGTTCAGATTGTTGTCATATATTTTACCAATGTTGCTCAGTACACTCCCAAATGGACTAAATGAAACGAATATACCTCGAGAGAGCAACGCAGACATTCATTGACGGGCCAGTGATGTAATTCTACACAATATCTGCAGTAACATTTGCGTGACACCATGACGATTGGTTAACGATTGGAACCGGAAGTGGGTGAAAATAGCGTCTTTTCAAAGAAAACACAGGTTCCTCGTCGCTATCGGTTCCTCGTCGCTATCGCCAACAGAAATTTCATCATTCGATTTTCTTGTTTTCTTTCCTTTTTTTTTTTTTTTTTTTACCATGAGTTATTTTTTTCTTCTGAAGTGACGAGACAAAACAAAAGCATGATCTCGAACTCCGACTGCGCCAGAGAAATTCGGATGTATAGTGCAGTGTGGTACTATGGCCTGTCATTAAATCAAGACTTACCTCCAGTTTGATCTAAACTAACTCTCTCCAGACGATTTTAAAACCTTCCTTCTTGCCTCGAAAGATCTGGGACTAAAGAATCGATTTAAAGAACTGAGGCCTGATATTTCCAATTTTCTCAATGTCAAGATTAAAAACTTAATTTTGAGACCACAAAGAAAACTTTAACCTCAGTCGAATTTAAAAGGCAAATTGTTGCTTGCCAGTCAAAGTACTGGTCCACAATATTGATTCCAACGACTTCTTGGGAAAAAATTGTTGACCAGTGATGCAAAGAAAACTTTCGAGTGTCTCAACGTGCTGATATGTTCACTTAACGGGCTACATCATTGGCATACCAACTTCGTGTTCCCTGTGAAAAACTGGACCAAGGTTCTCTTTAGTTCGTTGAGTGATATTTCGATTCCTTTAACACTTCGCAGTTGCTCTGACAGTGCATCGAACAAACAGTTCCCAGATACTTCGTTGTCAGAAACTATGAATCCTTTGTCGGAAGCAATCTTTCTCGGATCCGATGATGGGTTAGTTTTGTTCCTAACCTGGATTGTTTCAGATAGTAAATCTTGTTAGTGCGAAAATATGTTCTTGGCTGAAAAAGGAAAATGACAGTGTGGTTAAGATCGCTTTTTAAATGGAAACTTAAACGTTTTGCAATATTGATTTTTGGGGGTATGTTTGTCCCAGCGACAAGGCAGCATTCAATTTAAAATAAATCTAAACGAAGCTGACAATCACCGGCACTTAAGTATTTTTTCTCTTACGGTAGATGAAAGGAAAGATCTAAATCTCCTTTTTTTAAAATTCAATAGACCTCTCTTTTCCTCAGTATAAGTTACTGTGTGCATAGATACGTATGCACGTGCATAGGAAGATGTTTGATAGGAACAGATCTCTGTGGTAAAATCACATGGTCTGAAATGGGAGAACAATTAAAACATATAAACTAAAGAACTCTATTTCCCCGGCTGACTCGATCGATCACTTGGGAGAACACTGTAAAGTCTGTGTAATCTCACGCGTTTTGCTTTTTGTACCATCCAACTCAATCTAAAGTAGACAGACGCTGTACGCAACGCGCCTTGCAGAATGTCCGCGAAGAACTTATTCGACTTATTAACTCCATTCAGACTTGAATATCAACAATTAAAACTCGCGTTACGTTATTTATCCGCGGGATAGAAGACTCGAGACGCCCAAAAGCAGTAATTCATTGTGAGCTGTGTCACAGGGAAAGAGATCACATGGCAGTCAGAAACTACGTTTTAAACTCAAATGGAGTTGGATTCTCGAGTTTGGATTTAGTTCGGATTTTGAGTTGAACTTGAGTTGGATTTTCGAGTTGTAATAGTCATATAATTGAACCTATAAGGGGCATGTTTATGCGCCGATGATTGCTGATAGTGGAGGATTCTTAATTTTGAGTGAGGAGATGTTATTTTTGTCCCTGGTATCGTATGAAGAGGTTATCACGCTGGTAATAATTGATTTTTTTCTGACAGAACTTGAGCTTTGAAACAGTTTAGCATTTCTTTGACCTCTTCTGAAGCGTCAAGCCTTTTATTGCGGCAAAATAAACTTTTACTTTCTTTACGAAATGCTTGAATAGAGAGAAGTCGTTACGTCACGTTGCCGTGGTAGCAAAACAACAACAAACTATGGCCCTGCAAATATGGCGGCCCTGTCGATCAGTGTGCTCGCATCTTAATTTCTTCGCTGATGAGCCGAAATCGATAAATCGGGGAGAGAACCACTACGAGTTATTTGAATAATGCAATAGGGGGTTTAAGATGTCACTACGGCGACGGTAACGGCAACAAGAACGTCAAAAAAGCTGAATAGGTTAAGATTAGCAAAATAACAACTCTGTACGTACAGAACACTTTTAGAACATTTCTTTACCGTCACTGCACGACTACGACGTGAATTGCCTAATTTCACGTTTTATCGACCACGTGTACATACGATGACGAATTTCTCTTTCTCTTTTTAAACTCGGATATTTTTCCTAAGAATTCAACCCTAGGAGAGTTTCCTTACGGTAGTAGGGGCCGGGTTATCCCCCGCTTAACGTCAACTGGACGTTTAGGTCAGACTCCCCTCCCCCCGCCCCCCTCCTTAAGGTCCACTTGAAATTTTGCTGCCCCAAAAGTCACTGCATTCCAGAAGAAATACTGAAATGCGCTTAGGTGAAGATGTCATGGTATGAACACAGTTTAATGCTTTTAACACGGGGCAGAAACTTTATACTTCGATTTATAATTTTTCCCACCTGTTATCTTGCAAAATCTGCATAACTGCTTTTTCCTGTCGATGCTTTTGATTTCCTACACCAAGCCAGAATCTCTGGTACATGGCCGCCAGGTTTGGTATTGTAAAAATTTATTTTTGGTTGAGTTTAAAAGATCACAATGTAAAATGTACAATTTGCTCGTAGCTAAGAGCAGAGTTTAAAAAGATCACAATTTACACTCAAATCTTCAATTGGTCCTGCTTTCTCTTAAATAATGTCGCGACCACCGTTCCACAGATGACATAAAATTTATGAAACTGCATCTGTTTGCGTTTGTCCAAAATTGTCCCAAAAGCACAATTTACTACTTTTAAAACTTGGTAGAAACTTTATGCTTCGATTTATAATTTTTCCTACCTGTTCTCTTGCAAAATCTGCATGACCTCTTTTTCCTGTCGATACTCCCACGCTAAGCTGTGGTCTGAGTATTTTTCAGCCACGCTATTCTCGAACTCTCTCAAATAGCTTGTCACGTTGGTTCCAAATCATGTAGCTTGAATCCTCTTCTTTCAACTCTTTTCCTCAGTTAGGTCGACCTCTTTCTACCTAAAATATATGACATCATTAACCTTTGCTTGAAAACTGGTCATTTTCCACGAACACTTAAATCTGCAGTCCTGTCACCGCTCCTCAAGAAGCCTTCACTCAACCATGAATTATTACGGAATTTTCAACCAATTTCCAATCTTAAAGTTGTGTCCATGATCATTGAGAAAGTTGTCGCTTCCCGTCTTATTCGCTATCGTGAGCTGAATCATCTTGATGAACCGCTGCAATTCGCGTACAAACGCCTTCACAGTTGCGAGGCAGCTCTTTTCCGTGTTCTTAACGACTTTTTTACCTGCTGTTGACAATTTTGTTGTGTGCTTCTGCTATTACTCGATTTATCGGCCGCTTTTGACACTGTCGTTGGTTTTCGGCGGCACCTTTCTCTACACGTGCAATGGCTTAAGTGTTGGTAATTTTAGCTGATTTACAGTGTTTGTATGGCGCTAGCGTAATTTGCTGGGGAATCGAGAGGAAATGAGTAAGGACCTCAAAACTTCGCACAAAGTAGCCACATTCTGCCACAATAACATACCGATACTCGCAGGTGTGAAATTCCTTTTCAGTTCTATGTAATTTTTAATAATTTCTCTCCCGCCGTACAGAGTCAGAGATTTTTTTAAAGACCATTTTGATCCACAATTGATGCGCATCCTTAATTAGCGGCCATACTGTCCTCGATTTCTGCCCATGCTGTTGTTCCTTTGAATGGGTCGAATTATCCAACGTGGAAGGTTCAGTGTCGAATGGCTCTATTAAGGGAAGGTTTGTGGGAATTGTAAGCCGAATTGAACGGTGTCCTGGTGTAAAAGACGAAAACTTTCCAAAGTTCTTTGCTCGAAAGGACAAAGCGTTGGCAACGATCGTGCTGTCAGTTGAAACGTCCTTACCATATTTACTTGGCGAGCCTGAGGACCCTGCTGAAGTATGGAAGAAGCTAGAGAGTCAGTTTCAGAAAAAAGCCAGGGCCAACAAGTTGCAAATACGGCGCAACCTCGTTTCTTTGAGGTTCAAGGAGAGTGATTCTGTCCAGCAACATATTAAAGCTATGACCGAGATTTTTGATGGGCTGTCAGTGATTGTGGATCCTATTCCTGAAGAAGTCCGTGTTGTGCACTTACTGGCGAGCTTACCAAAATCATATAATGTGTTGGTCACTTCCCGTGAAGCAAATGATGATGTGCCTAAAAGGGAAAGGGGAAGGGGGAATTTGGGCGCGCGAGGGAGAAAGGAAAGGAACGCCTGCAAGGACGCCATTGTTTTCTCCATTTTTCACGCTCAGATTCTTAGCGTGAAAATAGTGATTGGTCAGAATTTTTTAAATGTTAATCTTCGACTTAATACCTTTTTCCGATTGGTTGAAATCAACATCACACCAGTTGAATAACTAGACATATGTCGTTTGTGAAGCGTGATGAGAGGCATCAATTTCAGCTTAAAAGGAGAATAGAATAAACAGTTAAAAAACCGTATGAAGGAAAAGGCCTGTCAGCAGATGAGTTTTACTGACTGCTTCTGAAAAGTATCATCTCCCAACGGCTTGTCGGTTTTACTCGCCAGAAGAAACAAAGGAAAACTCGTGCTGCCTGTGTGCTTATTATCTGCTGTTTGGCCCGCGTTATCAACGGCAAGATAATTGAAGACGAAGCGATCTATAACTTTTGGCGATTTTCGGTTGAGGACTTCTTCTCGCCGGTTATAAAACCGCCAGGAATTTACTTTAATAATAAATTGTTGCCTTCTTGCAGATCTTCGAAGTTCAGCTCTCCCCGCCACCAGCGTTTGTGTGCTCCGCTGGATCCAATTTGTCCTGATAGAAATTCAAAGAGTGCGTGACGGCAAAGTGTTTTAATTTTTCTTAGACAAACATTACATTGAAAGTTGTGAAGAGCCGCTACATTTCTTATTGAAAAGTTTTCCAGGCCGATTCCTTCAGCAAGAACTTGAACAGATTTGTGCTGGATTTTCTGTAACTCGGCCCGCGTCGTTGCAACTTTCAAGGAAGATTCCTTCAATGGACGACCGCATTTGAACTTTTTTATAGTTCCTTTACTTTAGATTTCTTGTTTTAGGAAAACAAAAGAAAAACAGTGCGAGAAATACGACTAGAATACGTGCATCGCGACCAGACTTTTTGACAGCTAGTCATTCACAGTTGCTTTATTTTTATTTTTTTTAATTTGTAGGCCGGGTGGCGAAAACAATGGCTTCCTTGCAGGCGTTCCCCTCCTCCCTCGCGCGTGGTCTCGCGCCCTAATTCGCTTCCCCTTCCCTTTCGAACGCCTGCCACAAAGGCTATGCCTAAGATGGAAGTTGTTACTGAAGAACGAAAACTGACGGAACGAGAGGGCTCTGATGCAAGAAGAGAAGGAGCAATCACTGGAAAACAAAGACCGAAAGGAAAGGGACCCAGGTGCCATTACTGTGGGAAATTTGGTCACATCAGGCGGGAATTGCAGCAAGTGGACCAAAAGGAAAGGTGACTCAAATAAAAGGAGTCTAGAAGTGCCAAGGTGCAGGTGAATGGGGCTGAAGTGAGGTGAAGAGATAGCAGTAGTTCAGATGGTGAAGTTTAAGTTTACTGAGACTGGGTGTGAAATATTGGACCCAACAAAAAGAAGGTGATATAGCTGTTGCTACTAGGGTGGGAAGTTTATACCACCTGAATTGTCAGGGTGATAATGAACAAGCCAATGCAGCTGTGAACAAGGGCGAAGAATCAAAGAAAGATAACTGGCATCGTCGATATGGCCATGTTGGAGTACGATTCCTTCAAACGTTGGTCAAGGAAGAACTGGTTGATGACTTTGATTACAATGCGTTGAGAGAAACCTCTTTTTGCGAGTCGTGTGGAAAGAAAACACCACAGAAGTAAGTTCGCAGTTGATGGAGGCAAACGATCAAGTGAGCCCCTGGGGTTGATGCGTAGTGATGTATGCTGTAAGGTGAACGGAAGGTCCCTGAGCGGTGGAGAATACTTCCTCACGTTCATTGCTGACAATACCCGATAAGTGTGGATATATATCCTGAAACACAAAGATGAAGCAATCCCATGTTTGCTCGAGTGGAAAGCTCAGATGGAAAGGTCAACAGGTAGAAAGCTGAAAACTGTGCGTACCGACAATGGCGGCGAATGCGTCTCAGCGGATTTTGAAAGGTGCTTGAAGAAAGAAGGAGTTCGACATGAACTGACTGTACCCAAAACTCCGCAGCAGAATGGTGTTGCTGAAAGAATTAATAGGACACTAGTTGAGGCGGTGCGATCCATGCTGGCTGATGCTAGGCTACTACATCGTTTCTGCGCTGAAGCACTGTTAACAGCTGTGTAGTTGCGAAATCGAAGTCCGCCAACTGCAGTGGAAGGGAAGACACGTTTTGAAGCCTGGACGGGTCAGAAACCAAATGACGGACACCTACGGGTTTTTGGTTGTGCTGCTTAATTATGCTCACGTGGCCAAGGACGAGCGCCAGAAACTGGTTACAAAATCCAGGAAGTGTATACTTCCAGGCTATGGGACGGAGAGGAAAAGTTACCGACTGTATAACCCAAGGCGCGAAAGAGTCTTTTATAGCCGGGATGTTGTGTTTGAAGAATCTAGGCCGTGGAATTGAGAAGGAGTCAAGTGCTCAAGCAGAAAGAAGTAGTGACCGATATGTGGAATTGGACTTTCCTGATGATGAGAAACTTGCAGCTGACAATCAAGAAACAGTTACCGGGGATGGAGCAGAGCCAGTGGTACGAAGATCAAGCAGAGAGAAGAAAGCACCTTATTGCTTTGGAGAATGGGAAAGTGACACGAATACGGAGTTAACTGAGCCGTTAACGAAGTACTTAATAGCCCGGGAAAGGCAAAGTGGATCAAAGCAATGGAGAAGGAAATTGAGTCCCTGCGAGAGAATGATGCTTAGGAGCTGGGGATCTGCCAGGGGCGGAAAGCTGTGGGAAGCAAGTGGGTTTTCAAGGTCAAAACAGATGCCGAAGGGTCTGTAGAACGTTTCAAAGCCCGGCTTGTAGCCCGGGGTTTTTTTCAGAAATCTGGAGTCGATTACGGTGTGACATTTTCCCCAGTTGCCAGATTTGAATCAGTCAGAACAGTTATTGCATTGGCAGTGCAAAACGATTTGAAGCTACAGCAGATAGATGTGACAACTGCATTTCTTAATGGTGAGTTGAAAAAAGAGGTGTATATGAAACAGCCAGAGGGTTTTGTTGTTAAGGGTCAGAAGCATTTAGTCTGCAAGCTGAAACGTAGTATCTATGGCTTAAAGCAATTGTCGAGGTGCTGGAACTCAGTGTTGGATAAGCCCTTAAAGAAGCTTGGGTTTGTTCAGTCGGTTAGTGATCTATGCATCTATGTAGCTTCAGAAGGAGAGATGTTCATTATTGCTACCAAAGTGATGCAGAACAAACAAAATGGGGAACTTTGCATTGGACAACCACCCTACGGCCAACAGGTCCTGCGCAAGTTTAACATGGAGAATGCCAAGGCAGTTGATACCACAGTAGACGCTAGCTCGAAACTTGTCAAGATGAACGAAGATTCTGAAAGTACTGACAAAGAGCACTTTCAATCAGCAGTTGGAAGTCGTCTGTAACTGATACGATAGGATATTATTTATGCAGTGTGTAACGTAGCCACGTTTTGTGCAAACCCTACCAAGGAATACTGGGCTGCAGTCAAGCGTGCCATGCGCTATTTAACTGGAACGTTGTTTTTAGGTCTTCTTTATAGAAAGACTGAGGTGAATAACTGCTTAGGATTTTCGGATGTTGAACGAGCCGGAGAGTTGATCGCAAATCAACTTCCGGGTACATATTTCACATGAGTGGTGCAACAGTTAATTGGAGAGGTAAGAAGCAGGCATGTGTTGCTCTCTCAACTGCAGAAGCTGAGTACATAGCGTTAGCAAGTGCAGCATAAGAAGCAGTTTTGATGCGGCAACTCCTTACTGACTTAAGAAACAGCACGGAAGAAGCAACAGATTTTTGAAGACAACCAATCAGTGATTTGCCTGGCCAAGAACCCTAAGTTTCATGGTCGAGCAAAGCACATTGGAATCAAGTACCATTTTATCCGGGAACAGGTGGAGAATGGAAATGAGGAGCTGAGCTACTGTCGTACGGAAGAAATGGTTGCAGACATCCTCATAAAAGGTCTGGGAAAGGAACAATTCAGGAAATTGCGAAAGATGTCTGGAATGGATGAGATGCCGTCTTATTCCACCAGCAAGTGAGAAGGAGTGTTGAGGAAGAAGCACTCGTGAGCCTTCTTTTCTTTTTCCATATATCCGTATCCACATAATGGAGAAGATAAGGTTATCAACAGAGATGTTATAATCGCGCAACCAGGACAAGACATGTTTCCAAAAACTAGATGATACTCTACAGGAAAAGAGTAAATGCTCTACGGATTCAACCTCTGTTTGGCAGAAAGCACAGGATGCAGACTCAGCCATGCCGAAACGAAACAGTTTTTCGTTTGTAAAGACAATACGGTTTAAAATTTTAAACTAAAATTCTGTAAGTTTAGATTCTAATGTTGTGCGAAAAGATAGCGAATAAACACTTTTCCGGTCAATATCAATGTTTGAATACTTTGCAGCTAACTTTACTTTAGCAGTAGGCGTTGTTTGTTTTTTCTCCAGGAAAAGCCGGTAGATTTGCTTTGAGGAAGCTTCAAGAATTGGAACCAAATTGTTACTTATTAGAATAGCAGGTGAATCCGGAAGTGGATTAATCGCCGGTGCAGTAGTCGCCCTTTTAATTGCCAAGCGCCAACTGGCAGGCATAGGGTTAATAAGACCCATAATAAAGAAACCTTGCTCAGGATTGAGATTTTCTTTAGTTGAAAATAAATCGCAAATTTTTAAAAGCCCTAAATCTGCAATACCTCTACGATACACAGATTTCTCATTAATGCAGAGAAGCTTGTTATTCCAAATAACTTCATTTGCAATTTCATGTAACAAGCTGGGCGTTTTTGCAGTTACTTCTGACCACGCATCGAGACATTGCTTGTAGAAACTTGGTAGATAAATACTTAATTTAGAATTATCAAAATTACAATGCAATATGAGCTTCCCACCAACGGGGATAAGAATCTCATTAAAAAAGCTTTCCACGGACTTTTATAGTCTTCCAAATATTTTTTTATACATATCACTCGTCTGGTACGAACCATAGAATCAATATCGAGCATATTTAAGCCACTCTTCTCAACTTCCGAAATCATCATATCACAGTAAAAATACGAGTCGGCCTCTTTGATAAGGTCTTTAGAAATTGGCAACACCGACGCTCTAAACATAAGCTTGGGGATAGCAAAGGTTTTTATAATTTGTAGTCTACCTAAGAGAGAAAGACCACTCCATTTCCACAAATTGATCGTCTTCTTAAGTGATTTCAAAGTATTCCTAAAATTCAATTCATCTCTTTGTTTAGCGTCATAGCCAAAATAGACGCCTAGAATTTTAATAGTGTTACAAAGATTTGGCATATCAGAATACCCCTCCCAAAGAGAACTACTATTTCCTGAAGCTAAGGCTTCGTTTTTTTTCATTATTTATTTTTAAACCAGAACATTCACCAAAAGTCTTCCGCGTAACGAATAGGTTTGTATATGAACTACTATCTTTGATAAAGCAGGTCATATCATCAGCGAAAGGGGAAAGTTTAACAGGTTCATCTCGTATCGTAATGCCCTTAATGCCATCATCTTCTCTTATCTTTATAGCTAAGGTCTCCAAAGCTGTTATAAACAGATAGAGAGAGTGGGGATCTCCCTGCCTTACTCCCCTACTTAGTGCAAAAGGTCCTGTTGTAAAACCATTGTTCATTACACAGCTAGAGGCGTTGTTAAATAAGACCCGTATCCACCGAATAAAAGAAGGACCAAAGTTAAATGCATCTAATACTCTTAAAAGAAAATTTAAATTGAGCGAGTCGAAAGCGTTTTTCAAGTTTATAGTTACTAGAATCCCAGGTATATCTTTGTACCTAGCATATTCAATCACATCATCGATCGTTCTGACGGCATCAAAAAATGTTCTCCCCTTTACAAACGCGTTTTGATTAAAATGAATTACTTCAGGTAGCACCTTTTCCAAACGCTTTGCCAAAGTTTTAGACGTCAATTTAGCATCAACATTTACAAGAGATATTGGACGCCAATTCTTCACGAACCTTTTGTCTTTTCCTTTCTTTTCAATTAAGGTGATAACGACCTGTTTCTGTGAGTTCGGTAGTTCACCGTATTCGAAAGCATAGTTCAAACTATCAACTACCAACTTTCCAAGCAAGGGCCAAAAGACTAAGTAAAACTCGGCTGTTAAACCATCGTTCCCTGGCGATTTGTTCTTTCGGAAGGTCTGTAATACATTAATGTAGCATTCATCATATCTAAGGATACCCTCCCAAACGTTCCTCTTCTCCTCAGCTAAAAATGGAACATCGGTGAGATCATTTATAAACGAAGAAATAGTCTGCGTGTCTGCGGAATTTCTACCATCATAGAGATTAGAATAATTCCAGTTCATTCATAATCTTTTTTGGGTAGCTAGTTAATGCTTCATCAGTTGTTAAGATTTTGCGGACACTGCTTTTAGTTTTATTTGAATTTTCGAAATTCAGAAAATATTTGTTGTTTTTGTCACCCATTTCATACCAGGCTGCCCTAGAGCGAATGATTGCCCCTTGTGTAATGTAATCGTACAATTGATCATATTCTGTTTGAAGACATTCCAGTTCCTCGAGATTTCCACTATTTGGATCAATATCACATTTTTCCGTACATTCCTTCATCTTACCTTCCACCTTTTGTAGTTTTGCTCTTCTTTCACGGGCTTTACCTTTACTGTATGTAATTGTTCGCTGTCTTATTTTGTATTTAATTAAATCCCATGAAACACGCTTATCCTGAACCTCTTTGAATTCCTCTGACCGATTCACATATTCAGTGGTTAAAAGTTCACATCAGTCCGAGCCATTTACTAGGGCTATTTATACGAGGAAAAATAAGACGCGAACTTTCCGTATAAACGGCACATTTCGTTTAAAATAAGACGCGGTTTAGCTAAGACGCGTCTGATTAGATAAGACATGCTCGTATAAATGGTACAGTTCGCGTTTTATTTAAGACGCGTCTTATGTAAGACGCGTCTTATTTTTCCTCGTATAAATGGCCCTAATAAGTTGGAATTGAATTTCCAGAAATTCGGTCCTCTCTCAGTTTCATTTAAGCCGCGAATTGAAAGGGTTATTGCCGAATGGTCAATTTTTGTTGATGTTTTAATCTCCGCTGAAATTATCTCATCTTGCAAACTGTCGCTTATAAGCCAAAAATCTAGACGCCTCTGCACAACCGGAGTTTTTTGACGCCAAGTAAATCGTGATGTAGTGGGGTTCCTAATACGCCAGATATCAACCAGATCGAAATCGAGGTGCATATCTTCAACTAATTTTGCGGAGTCTTTCTTTCTGTTGTTTCCGCCCCGTCCATGGATCTAAGTCAGGGTCAAGTATGACGTTAAAATCGCCTCCGACGATAATTGGGTAATCCTGTTCTGTTCTAGCAGCTTTCAAAATTTTTGATATTTTATTTAAAAAGGTACATTGTTCACTACATTTGTTTGGAGCGTAAATATTTAAAAGAAAGTATGGTGAATCCTGAATGGAAACCTCTAGGAAAACATAGCGACCTTGAGAGTCAACCTTGATAGATCGTAGTTGAAAGTCTAAGTTATCCCTTAAAAGTACAAGAACACTTCGACTGTGGCTGCTACCGTGCGAAAAGAACATGTTTCCTTTCCACTGTTTTCTCCAGATATTTTCGACTTCTTGAGTACTGTAGGTTTCTTGCAGAAAACAAATATCGGCTTCAGAATTTAAAAGCCAGCTAAAAATTGTTTTCCGCTTTTCAAAAGTACGAATCCCTCGAGCATTTAGTGACAAAAGGCTAAAATCAACGCTACTACGCCCTACTTCGCCAAATGGAAAAACAACTTCATTAGGTGGGAAAAGTTACGCGTCAGTTTGGCACCTTCAAACTTTAAAGAATATATCCTCATTAACGCGCCAGAATATCCTTGAAAAACATAGTAAAAGCAAAGCAGAACATCTAGAAAAGCAAAAACGAAAAAATTGAATTTCAACTAAATACTGAAAAACACAAAACTTAAAAGAGCAGCAAGATAAATATCCTTAACGCTGCCCTTGAGGATGGAACTAATTGAATAATTCGACATCTCCCCTAGAGAGCTTTTGCAGCATGGTTATAATATACCATAACCAAACGATAACACCTTAAAGCCTTGCTATAACAAATAAGGGTCACAGATAATATAACCCTTACGCAGAAATGAACTTGCTATCAATAAAGAGTTTATCCGGTTCCGATTTACTAAAGGATACTTTTTGGCCCTTTTTTTTTAGCTTCCTTTAATTTGGGCATTTGCTTGAGCCTTCTCTCTATGATTTCCTGAGGGAAGTCTTGCAAAATCATATACTCAGTGCCTTTCAATTCAAACCCAGCACGAAGCACTGTCTCGCGACCTTGATAGCGTAAAAAACAGGCTAATATCGGCCTGGGCTTTCCACGTACGGATCTACCGATCCGATGCACTCGTTGAAACTCCATATTCCTCTTTGGATCCCCAAAGCTAAGGACATGATGAAGAAACTCACACAAAACATCAATTTTGCCAACCGCATCTTTCCCCTCCGAAGCG
>OZ037776.1:27828873-27871373 GCA_964035525.1 Porites cylindrica | reverse complement strand
CTGAATTTCGACTGCAAACTTCCAGGAATTCACTACCTCTCCTGATCGCTTTCGTTGGCTATGCAAATCCATTGCTTATTGGCGGTATTGCTCGAAACGTCTTTCTTAATCGGGTCCGTTCGCATTGTAATTGCGGTATTTTGTACCTCTGCATTAAAAAAGAATTGAATTGAATTAAATGCAGAGGCAGCAAAAAATACCGCAATTACAGCTGTCTTTACAGGTCTGTAGTCGCTGTAGCCTCTTCTCTGTCTCTTGTTGATCGCTTCTTCGCTGGGCAAAGCGTCTTATTCTCATCTGAAATGAAAACCTTGCCAGGGTGACAGTTAGCACCTGCACGACGGCTGCAAGGGCGGAAATAGATTAAGAAGATAGCATACTAGAATACATGGAAAACTACATTTCCCTTTGCAAACGCTTGTTTATCGACCGTTACTGCAATTCGCAAATGCGTCATATTACCGCCTTGTGATTGTCACCCTGGCGAGGTTTCCAATTTCAAATGTAAATTACCTTCTCGACGTGAACCTCACTAGTTGCCGGGTTGGCTCTGTGTTAAGAAAAAGAGCAACTTTTAGTTGGTCTATCTTGTGGCGAGAAGGGTAAAGTATTTCTGTCTGGATAAGCTTCGACCTTGTACATTTTTTGAAACTGCACTGTCGATCGGCAACCAATTCAGTACGGAGTGTGGATTTCGATCCTCGTCTGCTTGAAGCTTGAAGTGTGTTTTTAGAAAAGCATTTTTCGGAGCTCAAGGATTCTTCTAAATGAGTGCACATATTGTTGCACGGCACACTCCGTCTAAGACGTAGTCAGAGTAGATGCTCGCTTTGTTAAGTGCGGAAGGTTTAACTTTCTTCTCTGTACTCGGTTAGTGCTTGACATTGTTGATCTTTCACAAAAGTGGGGCCTACGCCTAAAAGACCAGTAAAGTGACTTCAAACAAGCGAACAGGCTTTTATCTTCCCTTGTTTCAAATAAATAAATGAATGAATGAATGATCGCATGAATGAACCTTGTACTGAATGTCTGATATGCGCTAATGTTTGTCATCAAGCTCAGCAAGGTCTTCGCGACTTTTGTCTTTACATTTGCCCTGCAAGGTGGGTTAAATCAAACGGTGTTTATTTTTCTGTTCTTGATTCTGCTCTCTCTTTGGTTTTAATTCAATAAGCAAGCGTTCGGAGGTTTAAAAGGTTATGAAATGACATGTTATCGTGCTGTTTAAATCTCGTTATTGCTATCATGTTGTTTGCAAGCATTTGCTGGTATAAATGTTGAAGCCCTTTCGCACTTATGACTTCCGACAGAAGCGGATTAGCAGTCGGCTCCCGATCACGGCCCGGACGTTTTGACAACATCATCGAATATGTTGAGGCTTAATTACATCCAGGGTGTAAATAACTATCAAGCTAAATTTAAACCCTACCCATTCAATTATATAAATTGTCATCGCATCGCGAGAATCGTGTAGCCTGCGTGGAAAGCGCTGGTTAGTTTTATTGGTTGGAGCGCGTTAGAGAGCGCGAGGGGCACATGCGCGCGACCTCGAACCCTAGTCGTAAATAGTCCAAAAAACAACCGGCAAATGCCACACAGCCTTAATTAGCATCATGTGACAATAGTATCCTACTTGTTTGTTAGGTGAATACGGTACGGTTAAAAAGAAAAAGAAATACAATGACGAGGTCATCATGGAAAACCGTCAAATTGAAGCACTTGGCAAAAAAAGCATGGACGATCCCACTGCTCCCGGATTTAAAAGTAAGAAGCTAATAATACTTGTATATGCATCAGTACACAACTATATTTATCTTACAGAGGCGAAATGTAACAACGTTCTCAGGCTCTCTTCCTTTTTGGCGTTAACCAAAATGAGTCAACATGAACTGGCCGGCCAGCCGGCCGGGTAATTGCGGGCGACAAGAGGAGCCCGCATTCCTAATCTCCAGGTTGCTATTAAGCATGTACGACACATATGTAGCCAGCTTCGTTTGGACTTCCACTGAGAATGAATGGAATGTACAGAACGCTACCTGGGACCCGTTTCTCGGAAGTCCTGGTAGCTTTTCGGGCCAGTAAAGCTATTTTACGTTTGCCGTGTTTGCATTTAAGATCAAAGTTTCAAAAATTCTGAAAATGATTTATACGATGAAACTATCAATTAACGAAGCAAAATTGATTGGTTTTCGAGCAAGGAATTATGCTACTACTCAACAGGTTTTGAATTAAATTAAATTAATTAATTAATTTATTTATTGTTATTTATTATTATTATTTATTATTTTTTTGAATTTAAAATTTTTCTTCCGGCCCGAAAAGTTATCGGGTCTTTCGCGAAACGGACCCCTGGTCACGCGAGTTTGGACCCTCTATCACTCGTAATCTTTAGTAGTCGAATTCTCTCTAGGAATTAACTAGTCTGGCCGGTCAGTTCTGATGAATAGAAAGCGCTCTTCCCATTACCAGCTCTAGGTGATGGGAGGAGAATAGAGCCTGATATCGACGTAGAAAAGAAGGTTTTATTGACTGTACTCTAAGGAAAAGAAAGGGCCTTGTAACCTCCACTTCTTACAAAAAACCACACAGGTGAGCAGACGAAGCAGTTTGACAAGAAATGACAAAGAGATTTCTACACATTTAAAATGTTAATTTATTATATACATACTGAGAAATACTCACCAAAAAGCTATGTCGTAAATTTTCATACGGAAATGAGTTCTAGCCAATCAGAGGGGCGAACGATGATTTTCACACGGAGTGGAATAGTTTCGTTTGTTTCACTGTCGATAAAGAAAACTGTAGAGAGCCGGCGTAACAACAGCGGAAGGGGAAAACAGAACGAGACGTAAGCTTATGTTGTACTTTTTGTCGGAGCTACTTTGCCTTTCGTTTAAGCTTAAGCTTATATTCAAACCGGCCATTTTACTTAAATTCATTCATTTTGTTTTCAAAAGTGCATTCAGAACAAACAGTTAAGATTACTTGTAGTTCTTGGATTACCTCATATCCTTACCGTCATTTATGTTTTTAACAAACGTTTTTACTAAAAAGCTGATACTTCGTTTTCTTTGTCATTTCACGTTGTGTAGCGGCAAATTTTAGCATTTTGGAAAGATTTAAAATAAACAGGCCGCCAAAATGATGAATGTCTCAGTGTGTAAATAATAAATACAATACCACATGGAAAGTGCTTCGTACGGCATTTACGCACTCGTTGTTTTTGTATCAGAAATCTCACTCGTTCGCTGCGCTCACTCTTTCGTTTTCTGATACGTCAACAACTCGTGCGCAAATACCGTTGGCCAGCACTTTCCATGGAGTATTCTATATTTTCTTCCTTTTAAGAGATAACGCCACGTTGCTTGGACTCCAGCATGCCTATTTTGTTCATTTGCATATGTATTCCTTAGCTACGGACGAATTTTTGACTGGTTAAAACTCGTACGTTTGGGTGTTCCGTTCACACGGAACCATCTTAACCGTAGGAAAATTTGTTGTTCAAAGTTGGGTGTGAACAGAGCGAAAATATTGAACGGTTCTGTATGAATGAAATGTCCTGTCAAATTTTTCAGCCGGTGGAAAATTCGTCCGGTGCCATGAGAGAGTAGCCTTATATGCCGCAGAATTTGCTTTTTAAAAATCGTAGAAAAGGCAAAATTCAGCAATGACAAATGCCCCACCCACGGGCAGACCGTTGATTTCCCACCCCGAGAATTCACAGTCTGACCACCTGACAAGTGACACTGACAAATTCATAAGAAAGGGAGTAGGGGCAGGGATATGGGATTTACTAAGCCAATAACCACAATTGCTGAAAATGTGTGAAGGTATTCCTTTAGTTGGAAACAACAACAAAATGTTGAAAACGTTTGAACATTCGTGACTGTTACATGAAGTCATGTTTATCAAGCCTCGTTCTGAGTAGTAGTTCTAAAGAAGTTCGTGGTTCGAAAAAGAAAAAAATGACCGAGTTCGCAGAAAAACTTTCTTGTTCGGTTTCGTTATTACTTTGAGGACTAAGGATTGTGGACATTAAACCCAGTGAGATTTTCGAAACTATTTGGTGTGTACTCGTGTTTTCCACACCAAAAGTGGCGATCCTGCCAGGACTTGAAGACTTGCGTGAAACTATCTTGCATTGAGGAACACTGACATTGACTGGGAGATTACTGTATTAATATCATAGGTGAAGAATTACTCCTTAATTTTGGCGCGAAATTTCAGCGTTACTCTTGTAATTTCACATGTGAAATCCCTCCACCTTGCGCGCCCTGTGCACACTGTAACTCTCACCAACACAGAAGTTCAGAATGTACCAAGATACTGGATGTTGCCAGCAAAAGGGAGGTTCTAAAGAAGAACAGACTTTGCTTCAATTGTGCAAAATCTGGACATGCTGTTTCCCAGTGCAAATCCCGTGGATGTGAAAGGTGTAATGCCGGACACCATACATCTATTTGCGAAAGAACGTTTACAACACTTCCACCCAAGTCAAAGCCTCCCTCAGACAGGTTCTATGGGGCAAATGATCATCAAAAGATCCTGCACTCTTCAGTGCTGGCCAAAGTAAATGGTGTGCAGACACGGACCATGCTTGATAGTGGAGCAGGTAGCTCATGTATCAGTGCAAACCTGTTGACCAAACTGAACATTAAGCCGTGCCGAACTGAAAGCAGAGTGATTGAGTAAATGTATGGGACAGTGGACAAACGCGTTGGAATATGCAAAGTCCATGTTGAATCAAATGTCATTGATAATTTTGGAATAGAGTTGCAATGTGTCAGTGCTGAGAAGCCTGTTTTAACCTACCTGCCTAACCCTAAAATCTCTGAACTGAAGGAACAGAATCATCGCGTAAGGAGGCTGGTATTTAGTGAGGAGCAAGCGACTGCTGAGAAGTTACCAGTGCACATAATCCTTGGAGCAGCTGATATTCAACGAATCAAGTCAACCGAGCCCCCGGTTCTAGGTCTTAACCCGGACACTGATCCCGGAGCAGAGTTCACCATGTTGGGATGGGTCATTGCTGGAAAGTCTACCCCTTTGAGTGCTGAGGCAGAAAAGATGTTCTTCATGAACTCTAGTCAGAACGAATTCGCGCAGAGTTCCCCGAAGCTTTGTGAACAAAGATGTGACGAAAATAGTACTTCATGGCTTTTCTGATGCCAGCAAGCTAGTAGTTTCAGCAGCTATCTACCCTTCATGCAGCTGCCCCAGTTTGTCAGAAACTCCTTGTTGCAAAGTCGAGGATAGCTCCAAGAGAACTCTCAATCCCACCCTTGGAACTTATCGCTGCACATACACTTAGCAAGCTGATGAATCATGTGAAAGAAGTATTTCAAGGTAGCCCGGTTGAAGAGTAAACTGCTGGGTCGACAGCACCACTGTTCTTTACTGGATTAAAGGACAAGGAACTTGGACTCAGTTTCTGCGTAATAGAACTCAAGCTATTCAAGACAAAGGATACCTGAAATGGCATTATGTGCCGACCAGCGAAAACCCGAGCGACCAAGGAAGCAGAGGTGCTGATCCCAGAGAGTTAAGAAGGCTATGGTTTGAGGGACCGAACTGGCTAAGCAGTCCAGACAAGTGGCCATCGCAACCTGAAATGTGTGAGTCCTCCGAGACAGTAGTAGAGACTGTAAAACCTAAATTGGAGAACCAAATGCTCGCCAAAGAAGAAAAGAAGGATCTGATAGTGGATAAGCTTCTACACAGGTATTCATCATACTGGAAACTGTTAAGAGTAACTGCTTATGTCAAGCGATTTGTTAACAACTGCAAAAAAAGAACAAAAAAAAAACAGAGAAACAGAAAGGACCACTGGAGACAGAAGAATTGCAAGCAGCAGGGAGGTTCTGGATCACCCAGACACGAGCTGTTCGAGCTCCAAAATCAGGTGTAAACCTTGAAAGGGATGAAGATAGAATATTGAGGTGTGTTAGCAGAGTCTCTGGTTATCATCCAATCTTCCTACTTCGAGAATGTGAGCTAACATCACTGGTTGTTCAACAAGTACACAAAAAAATGTTGCATGGGGGAGTTTCAGTAACGATGTGCCGCATGCGAGATAAGTTCTGGGTTCCCAAACTGAGGTCATTGACGAAAAAAGTGATCCAGAACTGTAATGTTTGCAAGCGCTACCGGGAGAAACCTATATCTGCCTCACATGTGACAACCGCAGCTCTGCCAACCTTTAGGGTTGAGATGTCTGACCCTTTTGCAGTGACAGGGGTGGACTTTGCTGGTCCAGTTTACTACAGGGTGAAGAAATCTGTTACTGCCAAAGCTTACATTGCATTATTTACCTGTACCAGCACCCGCGCAGCACACCTGAAGCATTGTCGTGATCTCTCTTCTGCTGAATTTCAAAGAGCCCTAAAGGAGTTTATTGCCAGGCGAGGATGCCCTCAGACCCTTGTAAGTGACAATGGAAAAACATTTGTGACTACAGGGAAATGGTTTTCTACCCTCAAGAAGGATCACAATCTTGCAAGTTGCATTGGAGCTCTGAATGTAAGGTGGAAGTTTAACGTAGCCCGAGCCCCATGGTGGGGAGGTTTCTTTGAGCGTCTCATTGGTATCACGAAGAGGGCACTTTCAAAGGCGGTCGGCAGTAGTATAGGAGGGATGAAATTATCCCCTTTTTTGGGGAGGATTCTCATTAAGGTGGGGAGGAATACATTAACGCCGATGACGTCATAGGCTATTGTCCTCATCTCATGAATAAAATGTGGTGGATTTAATTAAGTATACTGGTTTGACCGGTTTGTCAGGGTCTATTTTTAGCCTGGTTGATATAACTGGTTTATTTTTGTTTTATTGATCTCATGAATAAAATGCGGGGGAATCTCATTAGCGTGCGGGGGAATACATTAACGTCGCTGACCTCATAGGTTATTGTCTTGATCTCATGAATAAAATGCGCAGAAATGCCTTAAGATAAGGTCATGTGCTATTTTTAGTTGGTTTAGGGTTTCTAGTTACTTTAAGGTCGATAAACGTCTTCGTTTTCGATTGGTTAGTTAGAAAATAAGAAACGTTTTTATTGGTTAATTCATACTGTCTGAGGAGTAAAGTCAAACTTGTCTGTGACTTAAAATCACGGAGGCGTAATGTAATTATGCAAGTCCTATCTCCTGCTGCTGTGATTGTCCTAGTTCCGGTTCACTGACGTTTGGCGGGCAAATCGTGCATATTAATGAGGGCAAAGACAAACTAGCTCTTGTCCTATTTGCTGCTGCTGTGATTGTCCTAGTTCCTGTTCACTGATTTTTGGCGGGCAAATCGTGCATATTAATGAGGGAAAAGGCAAAATAGCTCTTTTTTACACTGCAAACAATGTTTTACTTACCCCTCTCCTTTTCACAATTTTGTTATTTTTCTTCCGCAATTTTTTTATTCCCATTTTTCCCTCCTCCTCCTCTTCATTTCCATTGTTTTCCCTCCACCACCACCACCGCCACATTTCTATTGTTTTCTCTCCACCACCACCACCACCACCACCACCACCGCCACCACATTTCTATTGTTTTCCCTCCACCAACACCACCACCACCACATTTCTATTGTTTTCCCTCCTCCTCCTCCTCCTCATTTTTATTGTTTTCCCTCCTCCTCCTCCTCCTCCACCTCCTCCTCATTTCTATTGTTTTCCCTCCACCACCACCACCACATTTCTATTGTTTTCCCTCCACCACCACCCCCCCCCACCACATTTCCATTGTTTTCCCTCCTCCTCCTCCTCCTCATTTTTATTGTTTTCCCTCCTCCACCTCCTCCACCTCCTCCTCATTTTTATTGTTTTCCCTCCTCCTCCTCCTCATTTTTATTGTTTTCCCTCCTCCTCCTCCTCCTCATTTCTATTGGTTTTCCCTCCTCCTCCTCCTCCTCATTATATTGTTTTTCCTCCTCCTCCTCCACCTCCTCATTTCTATTGTTTTTCCTCCTCCTCCTCATTTCTATTTTTTCCTCCTCCTCCTCCTCATTTCTATTGGCTTTCCCTCCTCCTCCTCCCCCTTTCTATTGTTTTTCCCTCCTCCTCCTCCTCATTCTATTGTTTTCCCTCCTCCTCCTCCACCTCCTCATTTCTACTGTTTTTCCTCCTCCTCCTCATTTCTATTGTTTTCCCTCCAAGTTTGGCCTTTTAGGCCGTTTAGGCCTGATTTTGGCCTCTCTGGCCTTTTCGAGGGAAAACAATACAAATGAGGAGGAGGTGGTGGTGGAGGAGGAGGTGGAGGAGGAGGAGGAGGAGGAGGGAAAACAATAGAAATGAGGAGGAGGAGGAGGAGGGAAAACAATAGAAATGTGGTGGTGGTGGTGGTGGAGGGAAAACAATAGAAATGTGGTGGCGGTGGTGGTGGTGGTGGTGGAGGGAAAACAATAAAAATGTGGCGGTGGTGGTGGTGGAGGGAAAACAATAGAAATGAAGAGGAGGAGGAGGGAAAAATGGGAATAAAAAAATTGCGGAAGAAAAATAACAAAATTGTGAAAAGGAGAGGGGTAAGTAAAACATTGTTTGCAGTGTAAAAAAGAGCTATTTTGCCTTTTCCCTCATTAATATGCACGATTTGCCCGCCAAAAATCAGTGAACAGGAACTAGGACAATCACAGCAGCAGCAAATAGGACAAGAGCTAGTTTATCTTTGCCCTCATTAATATGCACGATTTGCCCGCCAAAAGTCAGTGAACCGCAACTAGGACAATCACAGCAGCAGGAAATAGGACTTGCATAATTACATTACGCCTCCGTGATTTTAAGTCACAGACAAGTTTGACTTTACTCCTCAGACAGTATGAATTAACCAATAAAAACGTTTCTTATTTTCTAACTAACCAATCGAAAACGAAGACGTTTATCGACCTTAAAGTAACTAGAAACCCTAAACCAACTAAAAATAGCACATGACCTTATCTTAATGGCATTTCTGCGCATTTTATTCATGAGATCAAGACAATAACCTATGAGGTCAGCGACGTTAATGTATTCCCCCGCACGCTAATGAGATTCCCCCGCATTTTATTCATGAGATCAATAAAACAAAAATAAACCAGTTATATCAACCAGGCTAAAAATAGACCCTGACAAACCGGTCAAACCAGTATACTTAATTAAATCCACCACATTTTATTCATGAGATGAGGACAATAGCCTATGACGTCATCGGCGTTAATGTATTCCTCCCCACCTTAATGAGAATCCTCCCCAAAAAAGGGGATAATTTCATCCCTCCTATACTACTGTCGGCCGAAGCCTTCTGACCTATCCAGAGCTGGAAGATGTCCTGATTGACATAGAGAACTGTATGAGCAATCGACCACTACTTTATCAGGGAGAGGAGTTTGAGCAACCAGTGCTTACCCCAAACACCTTACCAAGAGGGAAACCAACCCCAGTCTTGGAGGAAGATCTTGAGGCAATTGGCGAAGAGAAAGTGTCAAGGAGGATGAAATTCTTACAGAGAAGCAAGGAGCAGCTTCGAAGGAGGTTTTTGAAAGAATACGTACACGCCCTTGGAGAAAGAAAATCTAGTTCCACTGCAGACGATGCAAAAATTCCGGAAACAGGGGCGGTATTGTTATTGAAAGGTGAAGCAAGGGATAGAGCGCTATGGAAGCTGGGGCGAGTGGTAGGAAGAATTACTGGCAGAGATGGAGTGGTGCGCGGATTAAAGCTGAGGCAAGGAAATGGATATGTTGTCGAGCGTCCCCTGCAACTTGTGTGTAACCTGGAATTTGGAGGAAAGAGTGTTGATTACAAGCTTAACCTTGAAGCTGAAGTGTTCGTACCAAGAGTGAGGTCAAGCAGGGGGACCAAAGAGATTACCAATAAGCTGTTCAAAGACATTGCTGCACAAGAAGTTGACGATGGTGACTGACATTTAAGCTGATAAACACTTAAATGGGGGGAGGGTGTTGAGAACGTTTGAATATTCGTGATTGTTACATGAAGTCATGTTTATGAAGCCTCGTTTTGAGTGAGAGTTTTGCGGACCTCGTGGTTCGGAAAAGAAAAAACTGATCGAGTTCGCAGTAAAACTTTGTTGTTCAGTTTCGTTAATACTATGAGGACTAAGGATTGTGGACATTAAACCCAGTGAGATTTTCGGAACTATTAATTTTTGGTGTGTACTGGTGTTTTCCACAAAAAGGAAAAAAAACAGGTCGTCATAATATTCAAGTGCTAACGACCGCCAGTGTGATCGTTCAATTTCCCTCTGTGAAAATAGAAAAAAGACGTGTGTACATTTTTGTCTTGTTACCTGATAAGCATGTTGAATATACAGAATTGTAAACATGTGAAGGAGAGAGCGCTGAAAAATTTCCTTTTCAGTTCTTCTCCTATTTCTGTTAATAAATGCAACCAGGGTTTATTTCAGGAACTGGCCTTGTGGGCCCTCTTCTGATATTGAAGATCTGACATGAGTAGTAATAGGGGTCTAGCCCCGCACACATTTTCGACCAGAAGTTTACTTTTACATTGGATTACTTACGTGACCCAAAACCAGACGAAGATTTGGGAGTAGAAGCCGTTTATGCGTTGACCGTTTATGCGTTTCCTCGATTCTTAATTTTGGTTCCACAGATTGGACAAGGTCGCGGGTAAGTAATCGGCATGATGAGAGGTCTGCGCAGTACAACGAATTGTAATCAAATGACCTGTATGAGCTGCTATCCCGTTTTTATACCCCCGCTAGCCCTCTGTTCTGAAAATAGAAACAAATTCTGCTGAGTCAGCAAAAACAAATGTGACGTCATTGAACTTGCTCAAACTTGCCCGTAATCACTCAACCGTGACCTAGTGAAACATAACTAATTTAGTATACATCACCAACATAAAACTTGATGGAATTAAGCCTAGGGAAACTCACTCACTTAGTTTGGGTTAGGACATTCGCTCTCTTTGTTAGTGTTAGGACATTTACTTGTATGGTTAGAGAATTAACATTAAACTCGACTGACTTAACCCTCAACATTAAAGTAAACAATAGGTTAGGTTAGGAAATTCAGTTAGGTTTTGGAAAATTCTTTTGCATGGTTAGAGAATCAACATTAAACTCGACTGACTTAACCCTTGCACACTGCATCGATGGATTTTAGTTTTTAGGTTTAGGGTTTGGAAATTTTCTTCTTGGTTTAACCCTCAACATTGAACTTTATTGACTTAACCCTCAACATTCAACTCGAATGACTTAACCCTCAACATTGCGCCCAAGTGATTTAACCCTCAACATCGAACTTTATTGATTTAACCCTCAACATTGAACTTTATTGACTTAACCCTCAACATTCAACTCGAATGACTTAACCCTCAACATTAAACTCGACGGATTTAGCCCTCAACATTGCGCCCAAGTGATTTAACCCTCAACATTAAAGTAAACAATAGGTTAGGTTAGGAAATTTAGTTAGGTTAGGAAATTTAGCCCTCAACATTGAACTTTATTGATTTAACCCTCAACATTGAACTTTATTGACTTAACCCTCAACATTCAACTCGAATGACTTAACCCTCAACATTAAACTCGACGGATTTAGCCCTCAACATTGCGCCCAAGTGATTTAACCCTCAACATTAAAGTAAACAATAGGTTAGGTTAGGAAATTTAGTTAGGTTAGGAAATTTAGCCCTCAACATTGAACTTTATTGATTTAACCCTCAACATTGAACTTTATTGACTTAACCCTCAACATTCAACTTTGTTGACTTAACCCTCAACATTCAACTTGACTGACTTGCTGGTGATACTGGTTTTTCCCGTATCCCCGATGTCCCCGATGTCCCTGAAAATTTGTGCGGGACTAGACCCCTATTACTACTGACATGGCCTTGTTTATATAAAGGTGCCCAAGGAATTTCAACATTTTTGTAATATCTATCGATTCGTCTTACAGCCTATCTAACAGAAACATGTATTAGATAGAATAGAATAGAATGGAATGGGTTGGAGTGGAGTGGAGACAATTTATAGAATCCTTGTAGAAATTTTACGCGCCCCATTTACCGCACTAATAAAATGTCTTGTATATAGAGATAATCGTTGGTGCGACACAGCTATCCTTAGTCTTGTTGAACAATTCAAGACACAATAAGATAATCAAAAAGTTATCAATTTGGTGTCCATGGACCCGTCAAAACTGTTTGACACCCTTCCCCATGATCTTATCGTTAAAAAGATTGAAGATTAGGGTGGCGACTCAAAAGTTATCAATCTCGTTACGAATTACTAATTAAAGTGACAGACAACAACGTGTCAGGTTGAGTGGACATTACTCTTCTATGAAAACTAAAAAGAGTGTCCCCCAGAGATCAATTTTGAGTTCCATTCTCTTTAATATTTTCATTAATGACCTGTCTTATGCTATAGATGAATGTACATTATTCACGTATGCCGATGTCACTCAACTGTTTAAATCTGTGGAAAATATCGACTAGGTTGAACATGCCATTAATGCTTTTCTAAAAAAGGTAGATAAGTGGTATAAATGCCATCAAATGAAAAGAAATCATTCAAAATACTAAGCAGTTACTTTTGGAAGGGTGGAGAAAAATCCTGTGTCAGTGAAGGCACTGTTATCCCTGTTCAAGAGGAACTGCAACTGCTTGGTGTCACTCTTCATAGTAAGCTTATGTTTGCGAGAGCAAGATTTGTAAAATCCTTTCTTGAGCAATCGTCTGAAGAAACTATTGCCTTTTGAATTGAGGACAGATATATATCTCGCGCTTTCATTGTACTGCATTTTAATTACTGTTAAGGGTCGTGGCATCACTGTGGTAAAAGAGGTTCAGATAAACTTGAAAAAAATCAATAAAGGAGTCCTTCGCTTTGTGACGCGCGACAAATCAACAACTTTCGAGACGTTAGTTCAAAAACTAAACCTGCTGTCCCCACCTAATCAAAGAATTGTTAAAATGGCCACCGGTGTTTACAAAACTGTCCATGGGTATAAAGTCCCCGGAGGAATTGGTGAGCTATTACATGAAGGATCAACTAATTATAGGAAAGTACATCCTGGAGCTGCCCAAAGTAATACTACAACCTATTGACTTAGCTCGTAACGTTATATTGATTTGGCCGGAACGCTCTTCCTTATATATATGTAGGTTGTTGTGTGCCTTAACTTAACTTAAATTCAGGGACTCTCCCGTTCCGCGCGTACTTACCTTTGTACGAGCTGCGTTTTCTTTCCGGTTGTTTTGGCTCGACGGCAAAGAAGCCGACTCTGCAGTTGTTTCACGGTGCATTTTTTGGCTTGATCATCAACGAAGACCTAACTTATGAAGCAGGTGTCGATGAACTCTGCAATAAGCTCTTCAGGCGACTCGGCCTTTTACGCCATATCAGCCTATACTTGAATAAAAATCAGAGAATCATTTACTTTAACGCGGTCATAAAACTACTCATGATGTATGTATGCAAGCTCAGTATGGACATGGTGCAACAAAATGCTACTTGAGAGAGTTCTCCGAATGCAAAAACGGGCGGCAAGCATTATTCTAAGTGCCCCTTGCACTAGTCGAACAGTGACATTGTTTAACAATTTGAGCTGGCTCCCTTTTTGCAATGAAACATTTAAGCAATAGAAAACGTTTTCCGTGTTTGCATAGCCTGATATAAACACTAGAGGGGTTGGGAGAATTATAGACAGTTATGCAAACCCAAGACGAAGTCGAGGGTTTGCATAACTGTCGAGAATTCTCCCAACGCCTCGAGTGTTTATATCAGGCTGTATGCAAACAGAGGAAAAAAGTTTTCTATTGCTTTGATGAAATAACTTTCCCGAGAAAAAACGCGAAACTCTTTGTATGGCACTGATTAAAGAGAAATTCTTACCAGTCGCAAAGTCTTGTCTACGAAGTCTTGCACGCGGAATCAGTTCTTGTTTTGCAAAAAGATGCTTTCCAAAATATGGATGTTTCTCGCTTAAAATGTCAGCTTAAGCGAAGAAAAATTGACACACCTTCTTTGTAACGACTTTCTACGTTTCAGCCGACGAAGGAATGGGTAAATAAAGTAGACTTGTTGAGTTTTGAACTCGAAAACTTTTTCAAATTCGTGCTTGCGTGATTAGCGCACGAAAAGCAAAACATCTTGACGCCACAACCATGTTTACATACTCTCATACAAACACTCCTCTTGGCCAATCAGAGCGCGCGTACTATCTTGGTTATTTTATAAACATCAATCGCTGTGCGCTTGCTTTCAAGAGGACAAATGGAACACTGCCCCACTGTTTAATCCCCTCTTTAATAAAAAAACTCTGATAAACACTCGAGAAACACAAGAAATAGTAATTTAAATCTACTGTCCCCTGTCCACAAAAACATCTCAGAGGAGGGGGGAAGCACCTTTGCAGTGAGAAAAAGACTGGATAAAACTTACCCAGAACCCTAAGAACTAAGAAGACTTTGAACTCTTTTAGAACTGATCCATGGAAATTACTATTAAATTTGCAAAAGATTAAGGGATCTTTTGATATGAATTAAGGACATCACTTCGTTCTCATGAGTATTTTGCTCACTGTCCTTAATTTTAACTATTTTTCTCGGTAGTTGAATACAGGTAAAATTTTTATTGTGAATATTTTTATTGTAAATAGCTATTGTAAATATTATATTGGAAATAGTAACCTATTGCTAGTTTTTATTTCATTTAATTCCATTTTTTAATTTATGTTTAGAGGGCCACAAGTCAGTCAGTAATTGTTGTTACTGTCACGTGTTACCCGCGTAAAATAAAGTCGCTTAGTTACTTACTTCTGGTTTTTCCCGAGGAAAAATCGCCCCGGGCACATCTTCTTCCTTCAGCGTCACATTTTCAAGTTTTTTTTCTTTCAATTTCACCTTCCATTCGCCTCCCCCCCCCTCCCCCCCCAAAAAATAATCCCATAAATGTGCGAGGCTATCACTCTTTTCCGAAGTGAGCTAGCAAATTAAAGGTTATTGTATTGAATTGTATTTGTTCGAATTGAGCGAATCCCACAATGTCTCACTCAAGAATAAACTCTGACAACAATCAATAAAATCGCAGGAAAGAGCGTACTAACTCTTGTTGCTTATCTTTTTTTCCGACTAATTTCGGAGTATTCGTCCTTTAGATCGAGCATCAACTTTTTGATTTTCCCAAACAAACGTATCCAGCCCCTAAGGTGGTTGCCATTTTGAATGAAGTCACAGATCCTTAGCAGCACCATATTCCGGAAGCGTTTTGTTTTTCTCGTAAAAGGAGCTGAGGATGTATTTGTTCCTAACAAATGGCAAGATACAATACCATCATTAGAGCTTTGTGAAGTTGGCAGAGTTTATGGTCCTGCCGGTTCTAGTTTCACATTTTAAATAGTAGCAAACTTCATTGTATAATTTGTAAGCAGTTTCTGCCAGCCACCCTCTCCCCAATTAAAATCCTTCGGCTTTCTTCCTTGCAGCAACGTCAGGGAGAGTAGTACCTTCTCTTCTTTATAAATGACATATGAGCTTTCTTCTTTTCAGTTAAAAAGGGCAAACCATCCAATTCAGAATTGGAAGGACTCGCACAGCTTATTACCGAGCACTGGAAAAAGCTTGGACGACGGCTTAATATTGGGGAACCACAGCTGGCTGCATTTGATAGACAAAATCACCAGTTTTCTGAGAAGGGATACAATATGCTGCTATGTTGGAAAGACAGGGAAGGCGAACGTGCCTCTTACCAAGTTTTATACGATGCTTTGTGCCATCATCTTGTCGGGCTGAAACAACTGGCGGAAGACGTTTGCTGTGATCGAAAACTGGGCGGAATGGTTTAGGTCGTCGATGTGTGGAATTCCCATCTCTTAACAGACTTTGAATTAATTAACGTTCATATACTTGTTTTTATCTACTATTAGCTATGTAGATGTTATTGAAGGAACAACTTGTACAGCATGTTGGACTTTGCTTAGTTTGATGCTGTCAGTTGCTTTTTGCTGCAAATGGACATCGTATTGTCAAGAAGAGATGCATAGAGGCATCTTTAGTAATCAGTTGAATTACGTCCCTTTTCCTTCAACGATCAGGGAGTAAAATTTTATTTGCGGCAAAAATTCATTCATTGTAACGAGTGTGTAATCATCAAAGAAATCAACCAACTAACCAAATAAGTCAAGCAAAAATAGGCACGCACGCCCTCTCTCTCCCCAGTCTCCGCACGTTTTTCGCATGGCTTTGCACTGCATGGATGCACATCACCGCTATCTTGGAGCCTAGAAAAAGCTTACGATTGAGACAATAGAAGTTTCGAGATGAGCTTTGTTTCCACATAAAAGCGTACCTCAAAATCTAGCCTTGGTAGCAGGCGGTGTTTTGTTTTGTTTCTTTAATCGTTTGAGGTTCATAAAAACTGGAAAGAGATATTACCGCGCGAAAGCTGAACCGACATCAAACGAGGAAACGAGAGGGGGAGAAGCAGGGAAAAAAACGCCGGTATTCTAGAGTACGAGTAGTCCCTCATTTCCGGGTGTTTCTTGGTGTTGCGGAAACCATGTTACGGTTCGCTTGTGTGTTATGGTGTTGGTATTGCTCCGCTGCTTTTTCAGTCCTTAACACAATGGCATTTGTTGATTGCACCCGTCCGCAACACCAAGAAACAAGACATTCTCCTCAGGGATAGTCGAGCGAGCTAAATAGAGGGTGCTAATGGGGGTACCCAGTTCTCAGTTAACTACTAATTTTTCGGCCAAATATCAGTTAACTACTATTTTTTTTGGCCAATTCTCAGTTAACTACTAATTTTGGTTAGCTATTAACTGTCACTTTCTTACAACGAATACTAGAAATACGTGTATCGCAGAACCTCGCGAAGCTCAGGGGGGAGCCCATAAGGGGTGGTAGGACAGGACAGAAATGAAGTAAATCATGTATTGGAAGCTGAGATGTACTTAATGTCCTGTCGATTAAATTTGAACCTAGTGCTCTGGCTTTAAAAAGGATCTTCTGAGATTTAAATGGGGTTGCTGTTGTTCGCAAATGCTGCATAGGTCCCATCCCCCCATGTTCACCCCATTTGACCCTCCTACATGTCTCATTATGGTCAAAAGGAAATGGAGGTGATAGTGGATAACTGCAATGGAACAAATGTTTTATTTCTGTGAATATGTCACCTCTGTCTGACTTCTTTGAAAGACTGAAAATTTATGAGTGACCTGTTAAATGTTCCCTAACAGCGAGGAGGATATCCGAAATACAGATGTTATTTTCGAATAATTATAGAAACAAAAATATAGGAGGCCAGCAATAACAAATTTTTGTCATGTTTGACTTAAAAGACACAGCTGTGTTTATGTGTAAGGCTGCTATACATACATATATTTTACTTGTGAAGGAAATAGAATGAAAATTGTGAGCTTAAACGAAAAATCTTGCTCAGTGAGGATTTTTTTTTACACAATGTAACGCTTCCCTGCATGTCACATATTATCGGTGTTCTAAACTGTTCATTGTAAAATAAAGCTTACTGTAAAACGGTGAAAAGGCTGATGGGTTGTCCTCAGTCCTTTGCAAAGATACTCCTGGTGTCGATTTTACAGATGTTGTAATTCTTGCGTCCTATCGTTGCATCGAACAAGATAATTTGGACTCTAAACTTGCCTCTCTTTGGTTTCGTTGCGAATTCTATTGACCGAATTTTACTGAAACGTCGGCAGTCGGTGTTCCCTCTCTTCGTCGGCTTCGTTTGCAGTGTAACTGTAGTATTTTGTTGCTATAACTCTTTACATATTCGTGGTCGCTAGTAAATGTTGACAGTGCTTTCCTTCGCTGTGCCGTTACTCGCGCTGAATTTAAAGTCGACGTTCTCGCTGTTGCGGAGTTTTGTTTGTAAATCTTTCCCAGCGAGGATTTCCAGCTACTTTTTGAATCCACCGTTGTTGAGTTTGCTGTTCTCTTTTATTTGCCTGAGATATTGGGTGGTGACTCACCGATCGTAAACATTGTTATAATTCACAGATGAAAAAACCCGTCTTCATAAAGAAAACCCAGAGCTTTGTCGTCGATGGCAATCGGTTACCGGGAAACCCATAATGTACTTTGACGTCACTACTCTGGATGAAGTCAAGGCGGACACCAACCAAACTCGATAGATTTATAGCCAAACGGAAATCACGCTGGCCTTGCGATGCTTGTGTGATACAACGCGCGCTTCGGGCGCGACGAGATTATAAACCTCGCTTCGCAAGGAATTATCCCGTCATAACCTGAATTGCAACTGCAACTGCATGTCCTCCTATAAAACTTCTTCAAAGTACTTTTCTTCGTCACTTTCCGTATCTGTGTCATGCATCTTGCTGTTGGCCTAAGTTTCAATCCATTGCAACAGACGGGAGACAAAATCAATATCAAATTACTGTCTGAAATAACAAAACTGGACTATTATTTTTGGAATTCAACGGATGCAAAAAAAAGTTTTAGCTTTTTTAAAAAGATAGTAAATAGCATGACATAGTCCCATGACGCTAGTGGTAAAGATCCCGCTTTATCTTGAGTTGATTCGCTTCTTATAGTTCGTTGTCAAACAGGGCGAAAGTTATCTAACCAGTCCCTAATCACAACTTCATCTTCTCTTGTCACTGTTTGCACCGATGGGAGAGACCGTATCGTTGAGAGTGCTGACAAAGGCCGGCCGAGAGTGTTGGAAATGGGACAATTCGACTTTCGTGTCTGTAGCCCACTTCAAATAAGTACCTCCTTCACTATATGGTTCCAAAGTCTTTGGCGTAGTTCAACACGTGCTTTATGTTTTTGTGTTGAAGTAAGAATCCGCGGGTAAGTTTTCCACCTGCGCTGTCAAAAGTTTTTTGTATCCCGCTACAGACTTTGTCAACATCCCCTTTAGTGTCTCTGAATGTTACGTTTTTCGCAGACGTTTATTTTCGCGTATTTCAAAAGCGTCTAAAGATATCCAAGGGTATAAACACGAGCTTAATAGTCTCAGTAGTTAGAGCTACAACATCAGTTTCAAAGATGATTTCCCCTAAGTACAAATTAAATTCCATGTACATGCAGTTGAAAGAAAGATGTTGATTTCTCCGAGGGAGCCATTAGAAATTAATATAAATTATTTTTGGCAAGATCCAATGTTAAGAGTCACAGCTATTTTCTCTGGGTAGTAATGTTTAACTTGACGATATTTGGGTCCGTGAATACAGTATTTCCTTTTTCTGAACACAGAAACCTTGTTAATATTATAAGACGAATTATTCGCAGAGCTTTGAGCTGTCGACAAATAGCCCTATGACTGACGCTTTATTTCTGCTTGCCGGGTACTATACCCTGGTGCCTTTTGCGTATGGAAAACTTTGTTGCTTTCATTAACATCAACTATCGTATTCAGTAAGTAATGTTTAACTTGACGATCTTTTGGGTCCGTGACTAAACAGTATTTCCTTTTTCCGAATACAGAAATCTTGTTAATATTATAAGACTAATTATTGGTTGAGCTTTGAGCTGTCTACAAACAGCTCTATGGCTGGCCCTTAATTTCTGTTTGCCAGGTACTTCCTGGTGCCTTTTGCATATAGTATTACCGTATTTATTCGATTAACCGCCCTGGGCGCTTATTAAATTTTTGGACCTTGAGAGTGGGCGCTTATTCGAGGTGGGCGCTTATTCGAGGCTGGGCGCTTTTTGAATTTTCAACATTTTCAGCAAGTGTAGTATGTTTATTTTGCAACAAAACAATAAATAGTAAAAACAAAACGCGAAGATGTAACAAAGCAAGGTTTCTGTAAAATACTCTGAAGAAAACTCCGTCTTCGGGGAAGTCTCTCATTAGTATTTATTCAATTTTTTGAGGGGTGTGAGGGGAAAGGGGGTGAGGTGGGGGTGAGCGCTTATTCGAGGCAGGGCGCTTATTAAATTATCTGCCTTTAGGATGGGCGCTTATTCAAGGTGGACGCTAATTCGAGGTTGGGCGCTTATTCGAATAAATACGGTATCAGTTAATGTGCCACCGGGTCATCAGGGGGACAGGAAAAAGTCAGAAAGTAGCATTTGTGTTTGGAAAACTTTGTTGCTTTCATTAACATCAAAGATCGTATTCAGTAAAATTAATAGAATATCACTTAACTGTTAACTTTTCATTTATCAGTTAACTACAATTTTTTTGGCCAATTATCAGTTAACTACTGTTTTTTTGGCCAAATATCAGTTAACTACTAACCCCATTGGCACCCTCTAAATACACAAGAGCGCGTGAAAACTGCCACGTGCCAGGAAGTGACACGTAGAGGGAAAATTAATGAGGCACCCCTCATTTCCTCTTCTGAGGGGACTACTTGCAAACTTTTTGAGCTTTAGAATGTAACATTCTAATGGTAAAAAAAATTCGGTTACAGGAAAAGCTTAAACTTGCAATTCTCTCCCTGCGTGTGAAGTCTTTCCTGACAACAAAGGAATATGCTATTTGTAGATCACCTAGTCAAATAGAAACATATTTACTTGGATAGTAGAAGGGTTTAAATGCCATCTGCGACAGAAATATAACGGAAACGTTAATTTATAATCTGCTTTGCGCGTTTTAAGAAAAAGAAAAATACCGTTGTATCAGACATTACACCAAAAGTTGACCATGCCACGCTAACGACAATAACTACTGGGCTGCCTGTGGGACACGCCCAGTTACAATTTCGGTTTTCGGTCTTCTAAGCAGAAAAACGGACACTCGGGGGAGGGAAGACACGAGGTCTGGTACCGAGAAACGCTGTTCTTAGCACTTGTTTCATACGATTTTCCCTTGCACGAATATTTCCTGTAACTCTCCCCTGCCCCCCAGGAAACCCAAACGGCGTTGCAAATCAAGAAGGCTATTAGCCATTCCATCATATCACTGACCATCGAAAGGAGTCACTTTATAAGTTTTGTCACTGTCCGAATTTAAGTTAGGGCTGGAAAACCGAATCATAGAAATGCTCACGTTGCATACAAACCCACCTCCAAGGTAGGTCCACACTAAAAGATGAGTGTGAGGGTTAGTTTTGTAACGGGCCCTTCCGTGAACTCAAAGAGAGAATGATTTAGTACATGAGCAAACACAACCAAATGGGGCAGTTTGTCGTAGCTTCAAAGTCTTTTCATTTACATTTTGGTCTACGGTGGGGGCCAGGTTATAACTTGTTGTTTTAAGTGCAGATGTAATAATTTAAAATTTATACTAGAAATACGTGTATCGCAGAAACTCGCGAAGCTCGGGGGGGGGGGGGGGGGGGGCACATAAAATGTCAAGGATGGAAGGAGGAGAGAATTGGAGTAAATTGTGTAGCTTGGGAGGGCGGGTTTTCAACACTGGCTCTAGTATTGGAATGTGAGGTGTACTTAATCTCCTTTTGGTTGGAGTAAATCTGAACCCAGTCGTCTGTCATTAAAAAGGATTTTATGGGACTTTAAGGTCGGCTGGTGTTGCTAAGGAAGGATAGGCAATGTTTCATAGGTCCCGTACGTGTTTACCCCATCTGACCCTCCTACATGTGTAATTATAGTCAAAAGAAAATGGGTGTGATAGTCAATAACTGCACATCTTTAATAATAAGTCTAATAATAATTACTTGTGAAGTGTGTCATTAGTAGAGCAGTGAAAATATCAAGTAAATGCAGGTAATTGACGAAAAATATTTATTGCTAAGTGAACTACAACAATGAGAGTGTTTGCAGTTGTTGTAGTACACAATACAGAGATCCCAACTTCTGGAAATCCAAAATCTGGAGACTCTTTTTATTTGCGTTCCCCACCCACCCCCTTAAGCACAATTTGATCCAGTCCCTAATCGGTTTAGGACATTATATGAAGTCTTACATGGGGTACGGAGCCATCACAATTAGCGTTTATGATTGTAATGGGGAAATAATCTTTGTCACTGATGAAATACATGCGAAAATGCCCCAGAAACCAAACTTTGACTGAAAGAAAATTCGAATTTTGGGCGAAAATGGGATAATTCCAAATTAAAGCACAGAAAATCTCATAACTCGATTTTATCCGGGAGATTTGCTCACCCGTACAGGAAGAGATTGTTGTCGTATCCGAGAGAGTTGGCATGTATGATAATCATACTTGACAACTAATTGTTTTTTAAAACAGTAAGGTGCAAACATAATCACTTACACTGAAACATAAATTACATGTTAAGTCGTTAAGGATACAGTTGAGGAGAATTGTGTTTATGATGATTATTGAATATGCAGTACCCTCATTAGCACTAAATTATCAATGTAAAGAGTACCAAATCATTTGTGAAAGTGTTCAGTTATTTGTATACATGCATGAGAAACAAATACCCATGCAATAGTGAATTTTTATGAAATGTCCACATACAAGTCATGTTGAAGTTGATCAGTTTCTCAATTCTCAACATGCATGACCTTCTTGAGACATGGTTGCCAGAGGAATAGTTTTTGAAATCCCCAGACTGACAGTCAAATGTACACTTTCCCTGACCAAATGAATTGACAATTTGTCCAGGTATTAATGGTTCCAAAATTCCACACAAAGCTTTGTGTACTGGACACAGATGACGTTGTTTTCTGTTCAGGGAAAATCTGCTTGCTATTGTTTTAGGGCTTTTGTTCTTTTGTTTTACGTCGTCTGTGTCCGGTACACAAAATGAATGCCCCAACTCCCATCACAACCATCCTCGCCACCCATTTATCACACGAATTTATCGTGAATGTAAAACACAGAATGGATTGATCTTGTAGGAAACGCATATCTGTTTGTCGTTTAATTACTGGAAACAATATCCTTCTGATGGAATATGTTTAACTTCGGTGAATATTCAGAAATTTGTCACCTCCCTCTGACTTCTTTGAAAGAGTCCAATTTTCCCTGACTTATACTGAAATTCGCTGACTTAATAATTTGTCCCTTACGGGTAAAATAATTAATTTTCCTGGTATAGTAACAGATCATGTCGCACACTGATATTGTGAGGAGATACGAAATACAGATGTTTTTTCGAATATTAAATGGTGTAAAGGTTGATAGGCGGTCCTCAGTCCGTTGGAAAGATATTCTTGACGTGCATTGTACAGATTGTGTAACTGTTGCTACTTGTCGTTGCATCGAAGATAATTTTACTGTAAACTGTAAGCGTTGCCTGATCTCCCCATCGCTTTTTGCAGCGTCGGCAGTCGGTGTTATCTCTCTTCATCAGCTCCATTTGCAGTGTAACTGTAGTATTTTGTCGCTGCCTCTGTAGACGTTTGTGGTCACAGTGTTGAGGTTGCCTTCGCTGTGCTTTGCGCGCGGCTTCTTGTTGTGGTCGTCTTCTCCGCTCGCGATGAATTTTAGTCGGCGTTCTCCTGAGGAGTTTCGGTTGAAAATCGAGGATTTCCAGCAACTTGTTGTCCTGTGTCATTTGAATGGGAAACTCCTCGTGATTCACAAATTGTAAACATTGTTTCATGGATAAATAAACGCATCAGCTATTCATGAAAAAATACATGACAATGTGCTGGTCATCGCGGCAAAGTCTATGTTGCCTGGAAACGCAAAATGCTCCATGACGTAGCGCTACATGAGGTCATTGGATGACACCAAGCATATATTCAGAGAAAGAAAGATTTATTTATTCATGGTCCAATAGGCGCATCGCATTTTGCATCTGTTCACGTGATGCACGCGCGCTTTGCGCGCGACGAGATTATAAACTCGCTTCGCTCGCGGTCTTCGGCCGCTCGCTTCGCGAGAATAAAAACTATAACCAAACCTGTAGTAAACAGAAAATCGCCAACGTTTCATCTGCGAACGAGTGTCACAAAATAGATACCAGCTCCAGGGTGAGAAAAACTGAACACATGAGATCGAGGCAAAATGTGCCAGGCCAGTCCACGATGGCGTCCAAACCGTGAAATCGCATGGCATACAGAACTGTTACTACTTCATGTACGGTACGCAAAAAGACTCAAATAATATGCGTTCTCCTTCATCGAAACGCAATAACACAGTGTGCACATTTGTCAGTGTTAAAAGTATGGGATATGGGCTGAGGAGAAAGTGCATATTCCTCCATTTTTTAAAATAGGTGTGGACAAAACCTGGGCCTAGGCCCATGGGCTAGATAAGCTGTAATTTTTCCAAGAAAAGGCAGGAATGATCCAGAAGCATTAGTGCAGCGAACAGTTACTATTATAATTTATAGAAATGAAACTCGGATAGAAATTGAAATTACATGCTAAGTAAGTGACTTTCTCACTATTGTTTAATATCTTTTATAACATAACAAAAGTAAATCGCGCGCTCTGATTGGTCAGTTAGCCACTACCATTTGCCCATGGGTGCACGCCAAGAAACTGAGCTAGCGCGGTAAAATTTAGGCAAATTCAACAAATCTCCTCTCCTGACGGTAAAATACACCGATGAAATGCACAGATGAAAGGTGGAAGTTGAAGAAAATACTAAGCTGTCGTTTTGAAGGAAAAAAAAGACAAAAGATCAAGCGACAAATTTGCCCTGGATGAATTAAATCACTGTTTTCCTCGCGGCTAGAATCGGCTGAAGGAAAATCGTGCGAAGATTTAAGGTACATTTTGTGTTTTTTATAGAAGAGAAAGTCTGTTTGACATGTAAATTTATCAATTAGCATTGTCTTATTGACTTTTTGGTCAAGCTGATGCTAAATTCAAGCAAATATTTAAGGAAACACGCTCAAATTCGAGACAGCTCTGTTATGAAGTTTTCATCGCATCGATTAAAAATTTTAGTTGAGTTTAAACGGGCACATTGCGCTGGAATAAGCGAATTTCATTCAAGTACAGAAACATTTGGGTTTTCAAATAAATTTTTCAAAAAATAACTTCTGTGTGTATTATTTTGTTTCTCAGTGTTCATTCATAACAGTCGTTCAGAGAACGGTCGAAAAACAACAGCTTCAGCGCCGGCTGTGTGTCGGCGAATTTCAGTTGCAACTTTGACTTTCATAGCTGGATTTCTCCAGACAGATTTCGATACAAAGCTAGTTAATTTCTTTTTAAAATTAGTGTTACCTGTTATTCTATAGGAATTACAGTCAAATTTTGTCATTTCTACTTTATGTTTATTTCAAAAATTGTCACATAAATAAGCTTGATAATTATTTCATTTATTTATAGTTTTAGCTTATATTTTAGAGTCTTTTTAGTTGGTGTTTATATTTGCAGCTAAAGTTTTCCCTCAAAGTTTTTACCCTAATATTAAGAGCAGTAGACGGATCCATTCAGAACAACAATGAAAAACGTTTTACAATTTACCTGAAGACGGAGAACGGTTGCGGGGGATTCAGTGAAAGAAAAACTCAAAGGCAAGTTTTTGAAAAACATTGAACATGATTTGTTTACGCGCGGGCAGATGCCAGCATACAGGAACTCGTACCGATGACTCAACCGAAGGCAAATGGAAAATAATGTTTTTCTCTTTTGATTATGTTATAAAAGAAATGGTAAACGTTGCAGCTGTGCAACCATGGAGTTATGGATGCTCTTGGGAGGTTTGCGAAGCACTCAAGAAGCTAGAGTCGCACTAGGCTATCGCCTCGTGCGACTCTTACGCTTCTTTCGTGCTTAGCAACCTCCCGCGTGCATCCATAACTCCATGGTTGCACGCTGCACGTTTACCATTTCTTAATTGCCACTGAAATGTCACATTTGCCTGACTTTAGTCATAAAATGAGAAAAGTCAGACAAACATGGTACACGCAGACTACATATGTAGTCACCCTGACGTCTTGTGCTTTGCTATTACGATGCCCTTTTGGGGAGGGTACTAAGCTCCTGTCTGATTCTGAACATTAAAACCTGTCAATTCGGGAATTGAATCTGCCTTTTGTTTTTTTAATATTGTCCTCAATTCTCTGGCAGTTTTAACTGACATTTGTGTCGGGTTGTTTTCGTTTGGTCTGTCTTAGGTTGCAATTTTCAAGGCCAGGCCACTTGTCAAAATTTTTCCCTATCAGGACCTCCAATAGGCATTTTAACATGTTGCTTGAGCTTGTGCCAGGTGCTACTTTTAACACTAGTACATACTATTCATAACACTCGTAATGATATGCGAAAGCAAAACCCGTGAAAATAATATATTCCTGAAGTCTCAATGCACGCGGGCACGTGCACGAAGGTGTAGTAGGGTTATAAATGCCGTGTTGGGAGAGAACACTCCTTTCTTGCTTAGTTTTCGCCAGCGGAGCAGTGAAAAAGGAATCAGCCCGCCCGCTCACCCATTTTGTCTTAACGGAAAAATTCGCGTGGATCGTTCAACACTGCTACCCTAAGCCAGCTTGGCTTAGACCGCTGATCAATATTATTTCTATATCTTATTTAAACTGAGCATGAATGAGAGTGTTGTGGAATAGATTCCTTTTTTTTTTTGGCACGGCCCCATGAGCTTTTCAGCTTTAATTACTACCGTGGATAAATAAAGTTTACTGATTGATTGATTGATTGATTGATTGTAAACGAGCAAAGCTGCACGTGGCTTCTGACTCCGCGCGTAAGCTCTAGGGAACTCTGCCCTAGCGAAGCCAAAATCTGGGGTAAGACTAATCTGAGGAAGTGCAAGACCGGGAAACCGCGGACCAGCGGAACAGGCGGAACCTGCGGACTTAAAGAAATGACTGTTTTTAATACTACTGCCTTTGGTTAACATGATAAAATAATTAGTTACAATCAATTATAACATTGCTAGACTGTTAACAGTCCCCTTTTTTCCCGTCAGATCGTCGAGATCGAACGCTAACCTTCACTGGCAGCCATTTTGTAATTCGATTCAAATGTACCGAGAGGGCGGGCCTCGGGGTTCCCAAACCGTTCCTCCCTTTCAGTAGTTCAAGCTAAACTCTGTAAGATGGCTGCCTCTAGCTCTCGTTCTCGACGATCTTTCGGGAAAATAGGGGACCTTGAACAGTGTATAACACCATAATATTAATCAAGAGCTCTGGTTCCGAACGGGAAGTCCACTTTGCGGATTTCCGGCTTGTTAGTATGTAGGAAGGTAACGAGAGGTATATAATTAAACATTAATAGTAGCACAAAGTTGGGAGGATTAGAGAATGTAAATGTGTTTGTGCAAAATAGATGATATTGAGCGAATGGCTGGGTGGTATGCGACAACTAGAGGGATACGTGTGGGTGATCATGAGTCGCTTGTGTGGTATCTCCTGGTTGAGGAATTGTGCTTGTGTTTTAATTCATTACAACGCGTTTTGAACGTCTCGTTCGAGGAACATATACTTTGTATTCTCAGGGCAAGGCTGAATGGAAAAGCTTGTTTAGTGTGTAAGGGGTGACATGATGAGCATAAAAGGTACTGATGTTCAGCTGTAGGTTTAGTGTAAAGAACAATTTCAGTGATCGATACCATCATTGACGTAGACAAAGAAGAAAGATTTGAATGAGCAGTTTGATATAAATTTAATAGTGGGATGAAGTGTATTTAGGTAAGAGATGGAATAATACGTTTATAGTGAGAATGAATTTGAGGATGTCGCAAAGATTATGTATTTATGGTGGATGTAGAGCGGTTACTAGAAGTGAGGGCAGGCGTCAAAAATACCCTCATCGTTCTCTCATCCTGCTGTGTTTAAATCTATACCTCTCGTTTCCATCCCGAACTATTTACAAGCCGGAAGTCGGCGATTCGAGTACTTTCTGTTTTGAAACCAGAGCTCTCAATCAGTGTTTCTAAACAAATCGACGACAGTTTTCAGTGGTCTCTTCTGTTATCGACAATAGCTCTCGACCAATCGGTGGGCGAGAAAACGATCAGTCATTGTAAAAAAATTAGTTCTAACTAATTCTTTTATCACGTTAGCTAATAGGGGGTTGTAATAAAACGGTCACTTTTTAGGTTCTGTAGGTTCCGCGGTTTCGCGGTCTGCAGTTCCTCAGATTAGATTTACCCCAAAAGTCTGGCTATTTGGGCCTCACAGCGCATGCTCTTTCATCCAACCAAAACTTTTTGTTTCTTCTATATCTACTTCATCGCGAAGTCTCATGCTGCTTCTGAATTAAAACTGAAGAAACGGAGCCCTTGAAGAATTTTTGAAGAATTTTATTCCAAGGCTCCTGTGGTAGCTGCTGTGAAACTACCGTTAAACGTTCACAGATTTGAGACTTGAAATTTGCATATGCTTGAAGTTTGATTAAATATTTGCCTGGACTACTTCATGAGGCGGTAAGTGAAAGCCGAATGGCTTTTTAAGATAAACGTAAGGTTATTCCATTAAACTTTCCAAAATACGAATTTAGTCTCTCTTATTCATGTTTGTTCATGAATTTTAAACGCTTCAGTAAAGCTACTTTGAAATGCGAAAAAGGGGAAATTTTTCGTGGGAAAAAGAAGACTGCTGTTCAGTAAATATCTAGTCACATTTCATATACACGTATCACTTTAAGGAAAGATTCACTTTTTCTGTTTACTTTTCTCTTGCAAGTCTGTTTTTGGGCAATTTACGACATGAAGCTAAAGTTTTCAATTTTCATACTCGGTTATTTTGTGTAAATACGATAACGTGGAAGTCGAAGAAAAATCAGTCATGTGTCATTCTTCTTTAATTATAGCTGGCAAAGATGTCGGTGTATTTTTATTTTATTTTGCACTTCAAATCTTTTTCCTGGCCAATTTTCGATAAGTAGCTAATGTATTTTATTTGAAAATTGGGGAATCCAGTTATTCTGCCTAATTAGTCGTGCAAACGTTGTTTTGGAATCGCTAAAATCAAGAATCGACCGGACTTGTTTACTTCAACATTTCTAGGGAAAAATCCGCTAACACGCCAGACACGCCGCGCGTTCACCCGCTTTCGTGCAAACTTGAATGGACCATTCATGCACTTTTATTATTTTTTGCTGAAACCAATCAGCTTCAATTTTGTTCCAAGGCTCCCCAGAGCTCTTCCTCCCTGGACATCATGCGCAGAAGAGCTCTGGGGTCGAGATTGTGTACGTGGAAGAAAAAACATTCGCGCGCATTCTGGTGCTTTTTGTGCGCGCACCTTGCCCGCGGAGTCTATGACGTATTTCCGGTAGTTTAACCAACCGTTCAGTTTAGGTTGCGTTCTCCTGACGTCGAATGCAACAAAAGACTAAAGCGACTTGAGTTTTTCCCATACTTCGGACGAACAAGCCTACCCAAGATACCATTTGAAAGAGGAACCTCCGCCCTTTTCCTTCGGCCGCATGGAATCGTTGGGTAAGGATGACGTTAAACAGAAAATGCCCGAAGAGACCGCTTTGGATGATCTTGTGACACTTACTGTGCAGTTATAATTCCATACTCTTTTGCGTTACGTGTGTTCAGTAACATTCTGGGAAGTAGCTGTTTTGAAAGAGCTTTGATTGGAAACGATTTGCCAGTCACAAATCTCTTTGGGGGATTAAGTCTCAGTCCACAAACAAGCAAGTTTCCCTGTGGAAACGAGTGAATCAACGGCTAGCTAATCAAAAGCAGAACGATGGACGATTACGGAAATTCGGCAACAATTAAATTCTGTACTGACGTATTTGCTCAACCTCGACCCCAGGCTTTTCCCTTAAAAAATGGGTGGCGCCCCACCCATTTTTAAAGGAAAAGCCCCCTCCTCATGGACACGAGGTTGGTATTTGCTGCTCATCACAGACGTCCTTCTATTAAGTTTTTTTGAAGTATTATCTTAGTGAGTTAAAAAAAAATGACTAAAACGCGCAAGAGTGAATTGATCAAACCTTTTAATTTTTTAGGCTGACCTTTCAGCTGATTAAATTAACTATATGTAAAAGGTGCGAGAGAAATAGCGAAGAATTACCGCTTCTAATCAAAGATTTTCTTGTAGTTTAGGACATCCTTCAAATTGAGAATGTTCTGATCAAAGCTGTGTTGATCGACCTGCCTGATCAGCGCCATGGAATCTTGCATTTCCTGTTTTTATCTCACCTATTGTATCATGTGTATGGAAGAGGGTCCCCAATGAGTTTTACGGGATCCGGGATTTCCCTTATTTGAAGCTCGGGATTCGGGATTTGAAAGCAAAATCGAGGCAAGATTCGCGATTGAAAGTATGAGAGGGAGTTAGAATGCCGAAATAACCCTCGGGATTACGGAACTGCACGAAATTTTGGGTCCGGATCACGGGATCGGAAGAACCCTTGGGGATCCTCATGGAATACCCGAGCAGGCCAGATGGGCCCATCTAGATCCAGCCCACTCAGGTTTTTCCATGTTGTTCCCGCTAGAAAAAAGGTCTCCTTTTGGTCATATAAGAAATTAATTTATTAAGCTTTATAAAATTGTTCGGCCAAGATAGCTGGATATTGACCTCTTTCTCGGTCAATTAAAACGCAATTCCAATACTCAGCTATGTTGACCTCCCGCTAGGTCAATAACGCATATATAAAGAGTGTCATAGGGTGACTGTTCTATAATGTAAGATGATCTTTGACGGCTAATGGTTCAACTGATTGAGGTAAGTTAATCATTTGAGAATTTCTTTGTTCTGCGGACTATAATGTCACAGGGTGATTAGGTTTTGTCACCAGCACTTTCCTGCTCTGTTATATGAATTTTGGGGATCGATGTAGGTTTCTGAGTAACTGACCACCTACCCCCGCTCCCCTACCCCCCCCCCCCCCCCCAAGTCAACATTAACACTTATTTCTCACTTTGGGCAAAATTGTGACTTGGGGGAGGGGTAGCTGCTCAGCTACCCAACCTCAACTGATCCAATTTTTGTACAACTATGCCTTGTTGTATGCTCGCACTTCATTAGCTCTAAGACGTTGCTTAGCAAGGCAAATATTTGAATGGGGTAATTTAAATCTCCCAAAACTAGCGAAGAAGAGGAAGCGTTTGTGGCCAGTGCTATTTCGCAGTGATAGAAAGTAAGTACACAAACCGGAGGAAAATTGGTCTTAAACGGTTGGATCAAAGTTGAAAGAGAACCGAACGACGCCCGTTGCAGATATTGAGCGAGAATTTGATAGAATAGCTCTTCTTATTTTGGAACTCAAAAAACAGTACCATTTTGATATCTCGTGATAAATTATGTTTTTCTTCACGACCTTTAACTTTCAAGATCAATGAAAATTAAACAACTTTGAAAGTGGAAATGTTCCTCGCAGTTGAATAAGCAACCTAAGCGGCTTAAAAAGAACATGAAAAAATTCTGGCTTGACCGCGAATCAAACCCTGACCTTTGTTGGTAATTAATGGCGAATTAGTTGATACGCAAACTTAGGAGTTATTGGCCCTGAAATATCAAGTCGAAAAAATGTTGAACTAGCACTGTACTCCGCTCTCCATCACCTCTCGACCATGACGGCGGTCCCAAGAGTTCAAATTTGAGCTGCCTTTGTCGATGACTCTCTGTCCCGCGCCAAAGACTTTTTTTGTCCGTTTTCATCTAGTTTTACCCTTCCAGAAGTATAAACGTTAACCTTAAAGTAGGACTATTTGAACACAATGAATAATAACCATGATAGAATCACTTCTTATACTATACTTGCTAAAGAGACATGCAATGGAAGCAAACTGGATATTCCTTGGCTACTGGGGTTTGGTGCTGCGGAACAGCTTCACTATCGAGTTGCAGCAGACATTCCACAAAGTTTTAAAGCTGGTTGCATCAGCTATTCTTCTAGTTAAGTTTTAGTTTTAGTTTAGTGATAGGCGCAGCCCTCATGGAGAGCAGGCGTGTTTACATACATATCTTTTTTCTTCTCACTGTAATAAATAGGGAAGCCAGCCTCGACTATGTTCTGTTTAGGTGTAAAGCACCCAGGAAGGGGCTAGACCACGAAAGACTGGAAGTGTAATAACGGGGAAACACAACCAAGCATGTTTATTACACTTGGTTTTAAAAAATAAAAACAGAAACAGAAACTAGAACATAACCGCTAAACTGGTCATCAAAAAAGAACAGTAAGCAGCTTTCGTGAAAAAAAAATTAAACCTTGTTTAACTAAACAGCTTTAAGACAGTTTTAAGCGTTGGTGTGAATGAGGAGTTAGTCGAGTGTTTGTGAAAGGTCTGAACCCAGGAGTCAGTTCATGAGTAGGTCTGAGTATGATCGTCCGGGTGAACATGGTCCTGAATAGGACTGTGTTGACAATGAGTGACGTATTTAGGTCCTGTTTACGTAGAGGTGGGCGACCCCAGGTAGGTGAGGTAACCCGCTTAGGTGGGGTAACCCGCCTGTCCATGTAATCTCTCAGTTTAATTTGATCACGTTGAAATAATAGGTGGGGTGACCCGCCACATGTTACCTCACCTACTGTGGGATCCCCCAGACCCCCACCTCCATGTAAACAGGCCCTTAATGGTAATATTTAATTGTTTATTGGTTGGCGTATGTTAGGGCCTGTTTTCATGGAGGTGGGGAACCCCAGGTAGGTGAGGTAACCCGCTTAGGTGGGGTAACCCGCCTGTCCATATAATCTATCATTTTAATTTGATCACGCTTACATGATAGGTGGGGTGACCCGTTACATGTTACCTCACCCATCTGGGGTCCCCCACCTCCACGTAAACGGGCCCTTAATCTTGCATCTGTCGCCCATCCTCAGGGACCTCAAGGACTCAGATGGGGTTAAAAGGAAAAAATTGGCTATCTACCTCACGTCACTGGCTTGGAACACGTTTTCAAAAGTTTTTTAGCCCTATTCACCGAATAAATCACTATCTAGTGAATAAGTTTGGGGAAACCAATTTCGTCATCCTTTGGATAAAGATTTACGCAATTTGATAAATATTGCACTGGGTATTTTGAAATGACAATTGCGCGCATGGGTATTTTAAACATACTTAACCCACCGCAGTGATTTTCTTGAGCGACCACCAAACAATAGCTTGGCAATGCGCAATTTCCAACGCCTAAAGTAACCTTTATAGAATGAGCTATATAATATATATATTTAGCCACAGCTAAAAGCGAAGCTCCCATTGATAAATTTATAACTTAAATCAAACAATAATTTTGTATTCCACAAATCAGTATAAGGGCACATTCATGTGACTTTTGAGGGAAAAGCTAAGTGATTTTGGAGTGAAACAAATTTTGCATCGAGTTGATATAGCCTTATATGTACACCCGAAAAATAGTCTTCGGTCACCTTTAAGAGCAATGATGGCTCTTGATCACAGTAGATAAGGCGTGCAAAACAAATCAGACCGAATTTTTTGCGTTCGACAAGTTTACAAATTCTTGCCAATAAATCTGGGTGCGTGGAAACCAATCTTTTATTTTTTTTTATACACCACATCTGAGGAGAAAGAGTACTATGAGGCGCCGTTTTTATCATACAGACCTCGTACAAAATGCAGTATTTCACAATTTTTCAAGACAAATTGCATTCATTCAATATTCAGGACCATAGAGGCACGCGTGGACTTTTAATTAGCGAAACCGTTCAAAAAAATTCCAAAATCACCTATACGGCCAGCCGGTTCTAACTTTTGACAAGCGCCATATTTGCGAAGAAATTTTAAAAGAGTTACGCTTCAAAGTGATAAAGAATTTACTGAGTCTATTTCTTATCAAAGGTTTTATAACGATGTGTAATCTTAAAAAGCGGTTGATACGCTTGGCATTTTGAGTACTCCTGCAAGCGATGTTTATGAACGCCTGAAAACAAACGGCAAAGCGATGAAAATTACACTTTTGAGACTACCAAAAATCAATAAAGAAAAATAATTCGATAGAACATTTACAGAGACAACAATTTTCATTTACGAAAACAAATGAGTATTTAAGTGTGTCTAAGAATCCTCAAGTCTTTACAAGTAAGCTTAAAGTTTATGTTTTAAGCCGCCGGTTTCCCGGTGTTGGCTGTTTTCAAAGATGAACTCACGAAAAGAAAATCGTTCAAAGCCTTCTTTCTACAGCCAAAATTATAACTAAATATTCTTTGGAAAGTTTTTTCTTTCTATTTAAGGTGAATTAATATCGACTAAAGGCTTTTTAAAGTTCTGTAAGCTTAAGCTTATATCAAACCTCATACGAGGTCAGATCAGTGTCTCCGTCAAATCTTAATACAAACGTGCATAAACTAGCTTCATAAACTGCGCCGCTGGACTTCATGAAATTAGATTTAAATACAATAATTACTCAGGCTTACCATATTTCGAGATGCAGCTCCTGAAAGCTATCAAGTAAGGCAAGGATCGCTTGAGCCTTTATCCAGCTAGGTGAAAAACAAAAACGATGCCATCCGAAATCGGATTATCGGCTTTGACAAGCGCCGCATTTTTCAACCAAAAACCCAATAAACAAACCAGCCATGAATAAGAGAACACTCTTGATAGCAGCTGTATTTCATTTTGTACATCCAGTGGAAAAAGACACTTAAAAACATCACAAGTTGACTCAAAACTCTGTCAGCTTCAGCTGTCAAAGTAAACAACTTTCAAGATGCTGCATAAATTTTACGTATGAACTCACCTGTCAAATTTTAACCAATCAGAGCATAAAAATTGGACGTGGAGCGTGACCAACACGTGCCCATGGTAAGAAAAGGTCTTCCCAGCCTGTATTTTAAAAACACTGGCTAAATTTTTGCGTCTGAAGTCAGTTTGAAATCAAAATCGTAATAGTGCGGGGCGATACTGACATAAACACAACATATTTCATATGAATTTAAAACAAAAGTAAACGTGAGCCTGCGATCATTTGAAAACGAGTAAATTGTCCGCGGATAACTTCAAAAAAATACTCGACCTCGATGGGTCGACACCTGAGCCCGCGATCGGTCAGGTGATAGTGGTCAGCGGATACCCTGTTTTGACAGCTGTCAATTGATGACAACATTGATGTGCAAGCAACTTTCTCCTGGGCTCCCAAAGTAGCTAGAAAGTGTGAGAGTAAACATTGGTATGCCTGTGGTGCGGACAGACGGTCGGTCGGTCGGTCACGTGACTACCAAATTTTCTGGGATGGGTAGATTTCCTTAGCAATGGGGCTCCGCGCGCGCGTGGAGCTCCGCTATGATGAGCTAGAGATAATTAAAACAAGATTGACTGTCACGAAAATCGGGGTGCGGCATAATCTATCATTTTGTTTTTGTCGGAGTAAAGAATTGAAAGAACCTTGCAGTTTCGGTGGCTCACACAGGTAAGTACGCTATCCAACGTCTTTTTCGGATTGCATTAATTACTTATGTTTTTTACCAGAACAGGAACTGACCAAAATCACCTAAAAGAATCCAGCGACCTAAATATTTAAATGAATATGGTTTATTGAATGTCATTGTAGAAAACTGTCACAGTTTGTTAAGCGTGAACTTGAGAAACTCTCATGCATGGAAAACTTATACAAATCAATCGCAGTTAATGAAGTCGAAGTAGCTTCCATCCGAGTAATCATTCTATTTCGTAAAGTATGTTAATTAGTAGAATGCTTATAAAATGTAACATCGAGGAAAGACAGCATAAGGCTGTGGACAGGGAAAAAGTTAATTTCGTCGGCTAACATAGTTTAGGCTTTGAAGGAGTATGGCCTATTTAATGGGTTGGTTTCGTTCCGATTTTAGCAGTAATGTGTTTTATCTTCTTAATAACGGTCTCTTGAAATTTGTGTTCAACAAATGATCAATACGAAAGAGTAAGCCTCTTCGATTGTAGCATAAGTGAGACTCGAATCCAGAGCATAGGGTCTGCAGCCTACCCAAACCATCCCCAAACCACTAGAACACTGAGGAACAGCCGGAAGGGTTTGATTTGACGCTATTTATCAACAACCCTAACGCCTAGATAAAAGCTAACTGTTTCGAGTAAGTGTTTAAACCAGATCATTATTCTCATGCCTTAACCCTAATCAGCAAGGTCAGTGCTTAATTCTTATCAGTATTTCAGACCAGTCCAATATGAATAGCAAATACAAGTCGGTGTACGGGTGTGCTTTATTTACAGCTGACTATGTACACAGCCCTTGCTTAGTTTTTGTTTTTTTTTTTCTTTATGTGTGATTACGGGTTTATTTCTTTATTGACCTTAAACTATTACATATGTAAATATTCATTTTTTCCCGCAAGGCCAGCCACTTTCTATGGGTTTACCGGTGTGATAACCCAGTCAAGCGGAATGTTGGGAGAACACGAGAAAAGCTTGAAAATCACTCGCATTCGACTCGTGGTTTTACTTTTCTTCTTTTACTTTTCATCACTTCGGTAAACCCATGGAAAGTGTGTTCTATTGCTTTTATAAAATAACTTGAAGTAAAACTATGAGTTTACCGGCACAATAAACCGTAGGTTTTTAACCAATCAGAACAAACGTGCGTACTATCTCAGTTATTTTACAAATAGCATTTTCAAGTTGCTGTGCTTTTTTTTTGGCTAGTTGCGACCTTACCAAGAACACTAATAAAAATGATTGATTGATTGACAGATTAATTGACGGGTCCCATACGAATGGCAACTTGGTAAAATTTTGTCTTTGAGAACCATATGAAAAAATCTGGCATTACTAAATAAAACGCTCTTTCACTATAATTAGATGCAAAGCCTCACCTCTGCAAAACCGCGCGCCACAAGTACAATGATATGAAACCTGACGGATGATACAAAACCTGAGTTAGTGGAACAAATAGTAAACATAGAGAATATTACATGCCCGCGGGGGGATACGAATTTTATCTTCGAGTGTTGAAAGTATCTCTCACGAGTGAGCGAATCGAAGCGAACGAGTGAGAGATACTTTCAGCACGAGAAGATAAAATTCGTATCCCCAAGCGGCCATGTAATGTTTTGTTTATTTTATAGATGCTGATGAAATTCCTACATAAAACACAACTTTTTTAAAATTCATTTTCGAAACAGCAAAATATTGCAATTAAAGTGGTCACCTATCGCAAAATGCCTGTCACAACAATGTTATGAAACTCGGATATAAAGTTATAGAGGAGAAATAAAGACAATAATACTTATATTTTCTGTTCCAAAAAGTCAAAATTGTGTTAGTAACCATGGAAACACCAATATCCTCACACGTGAAAGATAAAAATAGAATCGATGCGCGCGATGAAGATATGATTTTTTAGTAAACGGACAAATCCTGGTATTTCTTCAGTATCTATATAATAAATTGTAATACAGGCCTTGGAGTGCAAACATGATAATTTCATTTTATCGGACTAATCATTTCAGGCTTTGGAGACAATTATAATTGAAAGTGGGTGTCACATAGGGGTGATTAATGGTCCATTAAAATTTTTAACTGCTCGCAAAATTTTACTTTTGCTCGATTTGTTCGCAAAATTTAAACGAGTGCTCGCCTGCTTGTTCTCCCCAAATGTTTGCATGCAGCTGCTCGCATGCTCGCTTTCTTGTCAGTATCGCTCGAAATTAAAGTCAGGTACTTAAGGTGACTCGACCCAGTTTTTTTGGGAGGGTACCATCCTACTTTGAAGCTCTCTAGTATCCTCACCTTTACTTTTATCGTAAGTCTAACACATAGAATGGATAACATATAGATCAATCTACAATATAATATAAAATTTTTGGCGATCGGAGTAAATGTCACGTGGTTATGCCACGCCCCTTTGAGGTCTGAGTCGATAATCTGCTGTTGCCGGCATTTTTTCGTGAAAATCTCTCGGCTACACATAGTGCGCATTAGTGCCTTGCGCTGAACAGAGTTTCAACAAAATCGCAAAGACCCAATTCGAGAAATTCAGCGGTTTCCAAATTTAGGTCATAATTTATGCGAAAATGATAAGCAAACTTTACAAGGATTATATCTAATAAACTATGAGATTCATCTCTTTATTTTGGGCATCGTTATAACAGATGGGTCCTTGCAAGTCAGCAAAACAATTTAGGGCCTTGTAAATGCGCGTGATTTCGAGCAAAGCAAACATATAGAAATTATAGTTTTCGCTATTTGTTGACATTTGTCAGCGTTTAAGAGTCAATCTCACGAAAACATCATTTTCTTAAAAATTCGTAGTTTTTTTTCCTTCAAATTTTTTCAGGGCCACAATTGATTAACTAACTACCCGGGCTCTGAATTTCATGGTCATTGAAAAACTGTGACGTTATCTTCTAGAAGCCCAAACTTGAGTAAACATTGAAGATTTTTAGCGTTTTGGCTGAGTTTGTGCTTTGGGAGTTGTCTATTGTTTCTAGTCTGTCATTTTACAGCATTCTTGTTCAGCACGCGTGCAATGACCACGCTTGGCTGACTTCCGAATGCTCACCGAGATATTCCCGTCACGAGTTGGTTTAATTAATGGCTTGCATTAAACCTGTGAAAAAATGATATTTTTTAATAGTAAGTAGATTTAGTGTGTAGCACTTCTTGATTTTTTTGCAAAGGCACAAGAAGCTCGAGAATTGATTAAAAATTGTGAATTAAACCTCTATGTATCACGCGATGGCCTGTCTCACTGTACCAAAATTATCTTATCTCGGTGAGCATTCGGAAGTCAGCCAAGAGCGGTCATTGCACGCGTGCTGAACAAGAATGCTGTATAATGACAGACTAGAAACAATAGACAACTCCCAAAGCACAAACTCAGCCAAAACGCTAAAAATCTTCAATGTTTACTCAAGTTTGGGCTTATGGAAGGTAATGTCACAGTTTTTCTATGACCATGGAATTCAGAGTCCAGGTAGTTAGTTAATCAATTGTGGCCCTGAAAAAATTTGAAGGAAAAAAAACTACGAATTTTTAAGAAAATACTTTTTTCGTGAGAAGGACTCTTAAACGCTGACAAACGTCAACAAATAGCGAAAACTATAATTTCTATATGTTTGCTTTGCTCGAAATCGCGCGCATTTACAAGGCGCTAAAGCGTTTTGCTGACTTGCAAGGACCCATCTGTTATAAGGATGCCCAAAATACAGAGATGAATCTCATAGTTTATTAGATATAATCCTTGTAAAGTTTGCTTATCATTTTCGCATAAATTATGACCTAAATTTGGAAACCGCTGAATTTCTCGAATTGGGTCTTTGCGATTTTGTTGAAACTCTGTTCAGCGCAAGGCACTAATGCAAACTATGTGTAGCCGAGAGATTTTCACGAAAAAATGCCGGCAACAGCAGATTATCGACTCAGACCTCAAAGGGGCGTGGCATTATAACCACGTGACATTTACTCCGATCGCCAAAAATTTTATGTTATATTGTAGATTGATCTATATGTTATCCATTCTATGTGTTAGACTTACGATAAAAGTGAAGGTGAGGATACCAGAGAGCTTCAAAGTAGGATGGTACCCCCCCCCCCCAAAAAAACTGGGTCGAGTCACCTTAATTCCTATAAATATGGCTATCACGTTCAGTAGAAATACACGCGATAAATGACAACGATAAATAATAAATTAACTAATCTAGTTATATATGGTTATATATGGTTGTTCTTCTTGTGACCTTTCCTTTCTGGTCCGTACGAACACTTGCGTGATGAAGTGAAGCGAAAATGTGACGTCATTTGGCATGAAACGCGACTGTAATTGGTTAGATCTTGATAACGTGTCACTCAAACTAGCTTCAAAGAACTTGGTGCGCTCTAAATTAAAACCCTGTTTAAAAATATTTTCTTTTTTATTTTAAAGAAGAGGATTTCCATTTGGATTGCTTCAAGCGGAAAATATAAGAAGCGCTCGCTGCTCGCGAGTTGTACTCTCTAAACTGCTCGCTGCTCGCAAAACAAATTTTTTATCTCTGCTCGTGCTCGCAAAAAAATCGCAGCGCTCGGCATGTATGGTGAGAGGCTTGAGAGGCTGTATAGTGTCCCTTGAATCGAGGTGTCCCGTGAATCGAGATTTTGGGCTGGGGTTTGTCATCATCAAGTACAACATATATAAAAAAAATGATCATTAACTTAATTCTGCGACATATTATATTTTGTATTCACGCAAGGGCATTACATCGATTTAAGAGGGTTAGTTCAGTTTAACTGAAAGCTGCCATCATTGCGATTAGGGTACACCTCAAGATATCAACCCTTTTTGTGGTCAGTCACTTTTTGAATGCTGAGGTGTCCCCTGAAATAATGGAGGTTAAAATATACCCAGGTTTCGGGACCCAGAAAACGTGTTCCTTTCTATCGAATCGAGGTGTCCCTTTCACAGAGGTAACAGATACAAATTTGTGCCCTGAGTTGAGGTGTCCTTTGAATAGAGGTGCTCCAAAGGAGATGTTCCACTGTATTTGCTTTACGTTAAAGAATCTGCTGATTCCCACGTTTATTACTTTCTAATTTCAAAGCGAACTATTGGAGTGTTATACTCTCAAAGAGAACGCTTTTTTTAAAACTAATTATACTAATAATGCGCATATATAATAGACTGAGTCGAGTCCAATAAGGTCTGACATACGAGTGATTAACAACACTGGAGTCCGATTTGTTCAATCATGAGAGAATGATTACAGACCAAATTGGACGACAAAAGTTTTGTCCAATTACTCATAACTTGAGAACAACATTTGTGATCTTTTAGCTATTTTAAATTAAAAAAAATCAGACACACAAGAATTTCTGAGAGCATTTTACTTAGGCTCGGACTGTCCTATTAGTGTTGAAATCAGGACAGTTGATAGCCAATCAATTTGAGAAATTTTGTTATAGTTATGATTAACGCAAGAAATACAGTAAAAACAGTAAAACAGTAAAACCTGGACAATCTTGATATTCAGTTGCCATGCCTCTATCGTGCTCTTCAAAAGCATTTTTCATCTTATAGAAGTTTCACTCTTACTAGAGGGTCTGGATGGGGTGCAAATGTCAGTTGTCAGTTAAAATGTTCGCCATTTGTCATTTGTTAGTTAAATTTTCGGCCTTTTATGAGTTGTCAGTTAAATGCTTATTAATAATTAACTATGAAACTTATTTGTTCATTTTTGATCCGAAATTTTGCTAAAAAGCAGTGTTCTTACCAAGGTTTTCTACACTGGGATCCACAGGACCCATTAAGAAGCTAAAAGGGGGTCACAAAGGAGAAAAGTGGGTCACAGTATATGAGTACATCATTCAAGATGGCGGAGCTTCAGAATGGATCATTTCACGCCAGAGCATGCGCAGAAATCGTTATTTTATTGACGCCGCTGATGGGGGTGTTTTCTAAAGACGCCATAACCAACTAATGTTTACGACCGTTTCTTTTTACTTGGGCGTCGTCCAAATAGAGTAATCGAGATCGCTTGTTTTGATTCAAAGTTGCAATAGGCACACAATACGTGCAAACGACTCGTGCAAGGCAAAAAGCATGCCGGAAAGAAAGTTCCCACAGCGTCTTGTTTTTCTTTGTTTGTTTTCCTTCTTTGCACCCTTGGAACCCCTTGGGCTATATAGTGCGGCATTTCCCGAAAAAGTGCGGCAATGCTGCAATGCCGCGGTCTGGTAAGAACACTGTAAAAAGGAACATATAATGTAAATTAAACATTAAAAGCGAAAACTGATGCAATCTTTTGTACCTTAATTTTTATCGGTTTTGCCTCTGAAAACATTTCAACTGGCCCCCCATTCCTCAAGTCTCGTGTTACTCTCGTCCACACAAACGTTTTTGCTGGCCAGGGTCCAACATTTGCAACCATTAAGGCAATCAAAATTTATACCTTTAGAATATTGGGACGTAGATCATGAGAAAGACAAGAAAGACCGTATCTGAATCATCTGGGCAAAAATTTACAATTGCTTTTTTTCAACGCTTTCATTAGGAAGCAAACGTGTATGTTGGCGCGTTCTCAGAGGAGGGTAAATTTAAGATCAGAGGCCATTTCCAACGGATGATCCATGACACGTGATGGGTTTTACGGTTGATCATTAAGGAAATTTGACACTTAAGCGTCCTGCTGCTAAGATTATCCATATAAACGTACATTTGATCACATTGCCTGACGGAAAGAGTAGAGAAATACTATTAAAAGGCCTAAAAAACGGGTTTTGTAGAAAATAAAGGACAATCAGGTCCTTTGTCAGTTGACAGTAAAACCCAAGGCAAATGTCAGTTGTCGGTTGAATTTTAGGCGATTTGTCAGTTGTCAGTTAACCCCGTCCAAAACCTCTTACTAGACTTTTCAAAAAGCGTGTGCCAGAAGATCGTTCGGTTTCAATAATTAAGTTTAGCCGATCCAAAAGAAAAAAGAAAAAAAGAGGGATGAATGTATAAATATCATACACTCATTATCTAATTTTAATCTTTCCGGGGTATATTGCGAATCAGTTGAATCATGACCAGCTCCCAGTTAGTTAGCTCCCTAGAGTTCAGTTGGTTATAGCGCTCCAATTCCTACAAGCCTGAATTTCAGTTTCAAGTTTTTCTTTTCGCAGCTGCAAAACTTTGCGTCTTTAACAGCGATGATCTTCTTTGCATTTAGGAAAATAAATCATTGGTTCCGTTTTAACAGGTAACCTATCAAGCATGAAGATTATATGTGCAGGACTATCAAAAACGGGAACTACATCTATGGCAAAGGCTTTAGAGATACTGGGTTCTAAAGTCTATGATTGGAAAGAACACGTGACGATCCATGTCGATGAATGGCTTGATATCTACTTGAAAGGTAAAACTCCTGACTTCGCTTCCATGTATAAAGATGTTGATGC
>OZ037776.1:27733873-27821373 GCA_964035525.1 Porites cylindrica | reverse complement strand
CAGTTCCGAAATTTGAGAAATTGCAGTTTTCCTTTACAACTGACTTGTATCATCATGAGAGTTGCCTGATAAAACTGGCACTTGAAAAGTTGAACAGAAGACAACAGTTGCTCGACCGTGAAGCTAACTCAAAAGTAATTTGCTAACGGAGGAATTTGTGACATCGGGCTCCAGTCCAAAGACCCACTTATCTCAAGAAAAACAAAATGGATTGTATCTGCGCCAAAAGAATTATGATTGACTAACAGGACAATTCTCAGCAGTTAATGTAGAAGTTTAGGCTCAATTCCTTCCTTCGAATTCGCATCTGTAGATCACTTTTTTGCGAGAAAACAATGGCTGGACCCGGCGTTACAAAACATAGCAGGGAATCATCACACTAGCTGACGGACAAAACAACTACAAGGACTACAAGTATTTATTCAGATAAACGCATATCGAAAAAAAAAACCTTGAAAAACTAGAAATTTGATTAATATTGAGTCATTTAGTAAAGAAAACGAATCCTGTCAGAACTACAGACTGCAGGTAGTAGTTAATCATTATGCATGTAACAGACCAGCTTCATGGCCTCTTAATTATGTGAGACAAGCAACCAAAATTAAGATTAACATAGTCAGAGTTTAAAAGTCTCCACAGTATAATCTACCCGCTAGAAAGAAACAAAAAAGAAAATCTCTGAGGGATGAAAACGCTAAAGTCACTTTTCAGTAGCTTATGATTGTGTTTGGCCTGTCAACAACGAATTTCCTGCTGTTTGATGAAGTACAATAGCAGTGTCATTTCGTCGTTGTGATTGGCTCTTCCCACCGTCGGCGCGCGAAGTCTCCCCTGGGAACCGTTCTAATTATAAATCTACTCGGGAAAGGGTTGACTCCAAGGGCTTGTATGGGAGATGGAGGCTCCATTTGATGGGCTCCTGGGTAAAGTAAATGCTAACATGCTAAAAGTAAAGAAAATCATCCGTCTTATTTGAAATCGTTATTGCTTCCTTATTAAAAGAGAACTGAGGTAAATCTTTTGATTGTTGTCTTATGATAGTTTTAAAAGCGTCTTTGCTAATGTTGCTACATTTAACCTTCTTATTCATAAAATTCTAGATTACCAGAACTCTATATTGAAAAGAACTTCTACCAACTTCAGTGTTTATTCTAATGATATTGAATTGGTTGCTAAATCTTGTTGGTCTAGATGGTTTAGAAAATAGCTCTGAGATTTGACTAGGGGCAGATCCCATAAAGATATGGAACATTTTCAGTAGGATGTGTCTTTTATACATAATCAATAGGAAGCCAGTTAAGTCGGGTAAGGCATAAGTCATCTTCTATATTAGAAGGCAGGTGATTGATTATACGACATGCACTTTCGTGTATATGATCTAGGCTGTGAAGATATGATTGAGAACAGTTCCTCCATGCAGATATTGTATAAGTGATACTTGGTAAGATTGCTTTAAAAATTACATTTCTTCTGAAGCTGACTGAGGTAAGTATGACATTCTTCTTAAAGCATCCTCTTTTTGTGACTCCCAGAGAAGTTTTAGTATCAACGAAGTTTCACTTATCCATCACCAGAATGAATGGGTAGAGTAGGACCAACAAATTCCTGTTTCCTCAATATCATGGCTTCAGTTTTTGAAGGATGAATAGTTAGTTTATTTAAAGAGCTTGAATTGGATATCGGCGAAAAACGCAATGGTACAGAGAACACCATTTCTCAAAATCTACTCATTAAAATTTTGTGATATTTGGCCGAATTTTTACTTTTATCATATTTGAAATAATGAGAACTTTAAAATGGAAGTTGAACAAACAAATTTTGAGCTACATTTAATAATTACAGAACAATTATATTATATAATTGATTATCTAAAAGTCTGTCTGTTAAAATTTAGTCAAATAAGTTTCAAATGGTAATGATTAATTATAGTATAAAGCTGTATGCAACTTTATAGGAAAATCTAATAAGTGAATTTTATGTAAACTGAGCAAAAGTGAAATTTTAAGGTTGTAATCAATTGTTCATGTTGCCATGGAAACTACGAAAACGTCACATTTTACCTGTCGATCAAAATCTTTCATCAGTATATTTTTCACTTGCCAAGTTTCAGCTTGTGAGCTGCAACCTTTCTCTTGCCATAATTTGTAAATGACATATACTCACAAGCTGCCAAAACTGTGTTTAGCCAACTTAACTCTTTCTGGAGAGATTGAGTAGTAGGTATCTAACAAAAGGCACGACTATACTCATGGCAGCAATGGAAACAATTCTATATTATCAGTTCGTTATTGTTTTTTCAAAAGTTATTTCCAAGTAATCATTGCTTAAAGAGCAATCTTGACATGAGTCACAATGCAGTTCTCCTTGATAGTTGATCATTCTTTGAAATATTTAGATCTGTAAATCACTATCTGAGAGAATTATTTTAGAACATCCTGCAGGAAACACTACTAACAAGCTGGGTCCAGTGTGACAAAACATTGCAGGAAACCATTGTATTGGCGGACAAAAGAAAATCGCAATTTAGTGATTCAGATCCAGAAGGCTCTTTTAGAGAAAACTGAACAACCTTAAACCCTTGTTTAGCTGTAAGAAGAGCTTTACGTTTCAAAAGAGGTGAAAGAAAATGCTCTTGCACCAGAGGGCAAATCTTGCCAACCGGAATTAACAGTCTTGCGACTTTTCTGTTATTGCCACTTTGTGATCAGACACGGACCATGTTTCAGTTCTCCATGTGAACTTGATCAGTTGCCAGGTTGGCTTTCTCCTTAGTTGCTTTTACAAGAGCAACATCAGTTGTTCTGTGCCGTGGCGAGAATGGTATAAAGCCGTTCTGTCTAGCTGAGCTTTGACCATGTACAAATACCTGCATTGCTGATCGAAAATTCTAGACTTGAATACTCGTCACATTTTACCACCTCAAATCCAACTCTCAGGTGGTTTTGAGCTATTAAAAACTTCAAAACTTCACCCTCGCAGTCCTTCCTTGTTTTGGTCTATCGCAGAGACCAGTTCTTGCAGTTCTCTTGATGTGCTTAAAAAGTTTGTTCCGTTATCACTTAACATTTGCTGTCTCCATCCTCTCCATGCAGTCATTCGGACAAAGGCGTTAACAAATGCATCAGTGTCCAAAAACAAAGCCTTCTCAAAGTGACAACAATGGGCCTTTTAACAGCAAAACAAACGCAAATAGCGCTTAGCTCACACTCTTCCATGTCCTTGCTTAGTTACATGTACGAAAGGTCCTCCAAAGTCAACTGCACAGCTCTCGAAAGTTCTGGAGGATTGCTGCAGTCTATAATCGTCGGTAACAGCGCTAATTGCTGGTGAGCTGGCTTTGATTGAAATCGTCTCGCACACTCAAAACATGCTCTCATAACTCTTTCTACTTGTTCACGAACACGGACCACTAAGTATTTTCTCCCGTACACGGTAAATCGTATAGTTCAGCCCCATCTGATGACCCTCTAATTCATGGTAGTACTTAACGATCAGTCCGGTGACGTGATTCCTCTTAGGTAGTATGATTGGACACTTTACATCATATTGGAGATCGTCTGCATGCCGTAATCTGGTGTTGGACCTCAAAATGCCATTAACTAATACTAGATGAAATGGTGCCAATGTACTTCCTCTTAGAATTTCCTTGTTCCTTCTTAATGGCTCTATCTCTGCTGAGTACACTTTAGACTGAACCTCCCAAATGATAAATTATTCAGTGTTTTTAAGCTCCAATGGCTTCAGTTCACCCTTCTCTCTTTGCTCAGCTGGTTTCCTATTGTTAGTAAATCGACACCCACACTATCACATGAACTAAAGACAACCCAATTCCCAGTTTTCGTTTTGTTTTGACTCAATGCCATTTGAGTATCTTGAGGGGTCCAATCTCCACACCTGTTCGACTCCAGCCGTTCCTTCACCTTCTTCAATTATTTAGTAACTAGTGGCATCCTTTGTTCCTATTTCTTTTGTTCATTTAAGTTCTAGGTTCTCTGTTGACATTGGCTTGTCAAACTTGCACTCTGGCCAGTCTTGTTTTGACTTCTTCAGAAATTCGGACCCATTCCACGATAAATCGGTGCTTGCTAACTCTTTTATTGTCAGGCCTCTTGTTCCAACATCGGCGGGGTTTACATTCGTAGGAACATAGCGCCACTGATTAGGAGCAGAGAACTTATGAATTTCTCCAAATTAAGTCTTCCAATTCTTTAAACCACTTTGTCCGTTCTCTAATTAGGTGTCGGCAACAGTTCATCCCAATAGTGTGCCTCCAGCCAGCCATGCCTTTTGTATCAACGACTTGGACCTGATTATGTAAGGTGATAATGCCTAATGGGTCGCAAACTGCTGCTGTTCGCCTCAAAACATTCCTCTTGGTGAATTCAAATCCATCTAACTGAAACAAGTGTCTAGTATTAAAAGGAAGATCCATTGTCTGTGGCAGCTCACAGGACACCCGGTGTCTTTGTTGTTGGCAATAGTTTATCTCAGAAGCCCTATCTTTGTCCTCAACGTCAGCAGTTACATCCAGTTCATTCGCGATCCATTTGCGGATGTGAAAGCCATCTAAGTCCCCTAGTTTGGTAAGCTGCTTTGTTGTTTCCGTTGCATCATCCACCGTAGGTGCGGATGGCATCATATCATCCATGGATGTAACAGTCTTGTAGAACTGCATTAGCTAACCAATGGGTAAGTCTCCTTGTAAAGTCTGGCATGATGTTGCCAAGCAAACTGAACACAAAATTGGCAGTAACGCCGTCCAAAAATAAACCTCTTAAACTCGTAAACCTCGTAACCAGTTGGTATCACTGAAGCGGACCACCACGGAGAAGGGGCATAAGGTTTCTTTTAAGTAGAGATTTTGTTCGCCGTGGCAGTTGTCACGACACCGAACTTGAAGTAGTTACAATCCATTTCGAACCTGGTCACCAAAAGCCAAAAGACACATAGGGACTTGTAAAATGATAGGTATTTTAAATTTTTCTGGACAATTACTTTTGGTTTTAATTAAACTGAGTCGAGTGTGTTTTCGACCTCATTCCCAGGGTCCTCTCCTACCCAGCCCATCTCTCGCTCCGGGGGCCGAGTGGGAGAAAGAGGATGATGTAAACACACTATGCGACAAGTTGGCGATAGATCACTCAGTGTGTACAGGTCGGGCGACTAGTTGCACCCATATGTCGCTGTGACAAATCGCTTCGTGTGTGCTGGAGACCTTTTGTGAAAATGTTTGTCTCTGCGACAGAATTTTGTCGCTGCAACAAGTCGCAAAAAAAAATTGTGCGACTTGTTGCGGCGACAAAATTCTGTTGCAGCCACAAAGATTTTTACAAAAGGTCTCCAGTACACAGGAAGCGATTTGTCGCTGCAAAAAGTCGCCGCCACATGTTGCTGCAACTCTTGTCGCGTAGTGTGTACCGACCCTTAGGATCTTATAGGAACATTTCTTAGTTTGATGATGGTTTTTCATCTGTCAGGCACAGCGAAGAACAGGAGCCAAGACTGTCAAAGATTTAACCTCTGGAAACTTACTAAATGGTCATTTCGCTGGATAGTCCGCCGAAAAACACAGAGGTGCGATGATTTGTACAGGGGCCGGGGGTAAAACTGATCAGGAAGTCCTCTTATGCCTCTAATAACAAGACCAAATAAAGCTATGTTTAAAACGGGCAACAAAAACGTGCAACGTGTTTTGCAACATTGCTGCAGAGCGATGTTACTCGTTTTACCACTTACGTTCAGACCTGTCTTGCACCAAATTAAGGTTGCTTTAAGTTGCGTGAATCTAAAAATGTCTCTCTGAAAATCTTTCCATTCAAATGAGACCTCTTGGGCAGAACTTTTGTTTAGTCACACTTCTTAATAATCACTTTGTTTTGCTAAAAGGAATGATTTTTTTTTGTAATTTTTTTTTCCCGGTAAGCAGTAAACAAAACATTTCTGCTACCTCATAATTATTTTTATAGTTGAGTTTTATCCCACAAGCCCGAACCTTCAGCTTAATACAAAATGTTTATAAACTTATGTGTCGATTTATTTCAGACTTAAATCTTGCAAGCTGGATCAGCAAGACTTCGTCTTTACTGTTTCTTAATCACGTTGATGCTGATAACTCTCAGTTTAGGCTTGCTTTACTTTTAAATGATGGGGGCACTTCAGAGAGAGATAGTCATCAAGAAGAGATTAAATCTGAAGCAACAGCTGATATAAAAAGAAGTCACAATCTTACTTCATCACAAAAGAGATCTCTTATTGTAAAGCGACTTATCCCTCTGGTTATATCTCTGATGATTTTAGGCGGCGCTGTAGCATTACGGTTTCTAATTCCGTTACCTTTGTTGCACGAGACTTCTTCATTTGGAAATGACACACTTACTACGAATACTTCCTATAATAATCTTACAACTCACTTGGTAACTTGAACAACGCGGGATCATTGTGTCACAGTTGGCATGGGGACCGTCTGTTTCAATAAGCTTCTCTTGGTACTGAATGGGACCAAAATGGACAAGACGCGATACAGATCACGAGTGTTTAACAATCTTTATTGTGTAACACTCAAGTCTACATAAGTGAAACGTAAAATTCTTATCTGTTGATCACATATTGTAAGATATTGCAAAGTCATCTTCACTATCTACTTTTCAGAATTGCCCCACGTTCACTCCATATGTATGCAAACATCACACCAACCCTTCCATTTGTCAATTCTTCCCTTATCAGCGCCCAAAAGCATCTTATCACAGGAATTTATGATTAGTTGTTTTTGTTTATAGGATAAAAATTCTAAACACTGAATTTCAGTAACATTTGTATCAATTTTGCTCAAGGTAAGATGACATTAAATTATTTTCTTTCCCTGTAGTATTGTTTTCATATTTTTGGAATCTAAGGTTCGTAATAATTCAAGACATTTCTGATACGATTTTAATTTTTAATATATATGTAGTATTTATTTCATTTACGGAGTCCACATAAGCCATAAACACCACACATCTTTGTAGAATTCTTTTACTGTATTGATTCATTGACAATAAACAAAAATAAAAAATGAAAAGTTCTTCAGTTATTTTACCAAATAATTGCCTCCGAAGGTTTAGCCTTGTTTGCATAGCAAAGTGATCTTTTTCCAAGATTTGCTTTCCGGCAGGTGAGGGGAAGGGAAAAAGTACCTTTTTTCATAGTTATTTCATTTTTTGATCCCTTTTTCTTCGAATTCGCGGCAAGGAGCTTTTTTCTGTCATTTCCCTTTGTTTCTAAAGTTAGTTCTCATGGTTCCCCTCTCTCTCTCGAAACGTCCTGACCTGCAATCACTTCATACTTGTTAACGTCATCTGACCTTAGTACTCAATCTCCCCATTCAAAAAAAATGCCTCATCGCATGTAAGAAACGTTACAGCTACGAGGAACGATGAGAGTCGGCTATTTTGGCAGGTTACTATGTTTCTTCACCACTGCTTTTTTTTTCGCTATTTTCACAAAAAACCACAATGCACCTTGTTCCCCGCACCCCTCCCCCCTACCCCGGGCCCCCCACTAAAAATAAAGAAATAAATAATAATAATTCATAACCATTATTCCAGTTTCTCCTGGGTATTACAGAGTCCCCAAGAGAAATCGAAGGCAATAGTTCTGCAAAATTTTGCTGGCAAACATGGGGAATCCAACAACTGACTGGTCAAATGGTGGTTTTTTCCGGTTCACTTTTTAAAAAACCTGAATATTAAGCATCTTATCAATCCAATTACCATTGAAATCCTGCCTTTAATTAGTCTCATTTGCTTTTCAGTAGTTCACAAACGACCTTTACGAGTTTACAGCAGTTTTAAATCCTATTAAAATAGGATTTAAAAAGCTTTGTGTGACATGTCTCGCGTCACTTATTTCAACGAGACGTCATGTGCCGCACCTAATATTCGTTTCCTTGTTGCTCCGTCGTAGTTGTCTAGGCTGGGAGTTTGGTCGGGAAGGGCAACACTTCCCTTTATCACTCACTCGCTGTGTGCCTTCATTTGACAAATTCTGTTACACGCGGATACAGGTTAATGTTAAAGATCTTGATCCTTCAATAATTCTTCAAAGTCTAAACGAATGTAAAAAAGAAATTGAGCGGTATAGACATGAATCTTGAATGTCGTCCGGTTATGGCTTCACGGTTTATTCGTGTCTGAAACTGAATTTCCGATCTACACTTCCAGTTTTCAAGCTGCTTTTTATGGTCTTATGTTACCACTCTTTTACCCGTGTTTGTTTATTGTTTCGGGTATTTCGTGTTACAAATCATGTCACAAGTCGAGCCTGGAGGCATTGAAGGTATTTGTTTTAGAACAGTCTTAAACCGGCCATATTGGAATTGGAGCGTGTTAGCTCATGATTATCTTGTTGTGATTTACTACTCCGTATACGCGTTTGTGAGTCGCTGGTAAACTCTGTCCTTGACGTCAGTTGGACAATCATTTGGATTCTAATCCAAGAAGTTAAATACTGGTAGATTTAGCGGTTAATCTATGTTTGCAAAGGATTCCGAAAGGGGGCACCCAACGACAGTTGGCATGCAGTTCTGAAGGTTAATTGTTCGCACCTCACTCCCCAGGTTATGCTATTTTTCGCAGAAAAAGGAAACTAAAATTGTCGTATTCGAAAATGCGATGGAAAGAGGAATTGGAAAAATTCCCACTGTTGTAAAACTTTAACTTGCATCTAAAATTTTCGGGAAAATGATACCGAAGCCCTGGTAATTTCGAAAACAGTCCAGTTGCCCTGGGATGACGACCGAACTGAGATAAATTTTAAGCGCTGATTAGAGTGTATTTCTGAAGATCCAAAAGTACTCTGGATGGCCTAAAAAGTGTTTGCAATATGCATTTAGGAGGAAAGCGTCGTTTCGTGCCCCTGTCCGATATGTTAGTGTTATAGATAAAACTTTACTTTTGTAGGTGTTTTCCCCGTTCAAAAAAATGTCACGTTGGTGGCTCTAATGAAATCAGATCTACGTTTACACTAAGCCATGCGAAGATAATCACAAAAGGAATGAAATACTCTGCAAAAGTCAATTGTAATGTTCTCAAATGACGGGGGCCTTCCTCTGACTGGAGTGGAACTTTTTGCAGTCCAAAAAATCGAACCTCAAAACTATCTGGGCTGAATATTTTTCTATTTAGTTACGGATTCCTTTTTTCCCTAACTTCTCAGTTAACAACAGACTGTAATTAACAAAAGTTGTGATGATCTCCTTGTGTAAAATTTATTATCGTTTGCATGATCTAGAACAGGATGTCCAGTTCCTTTTTTTTTCCTATTTTTTCCTATTTCTTGAGCCTATTCCTATTTCCTCCTATTTTTAAACTAAAACCTCCTATTTTTCCTATTTTTTAGCTGGTGATGCCAAAATTTGTAACAAAATTTAAAATGGAATATGAATTATTACAGCTGTATGTGTTTTAGAGTGAGATTTATCATAGAGCAAGACAGTTAGTAGTGTGTTGACTTTGATGTTCTAATATTAGCAAAAACACTAGTTACATTTGTTCTTTCTATGACCTCTATTGCTTATGAGAGTTCTGTTAACAACTTTGTTATATTGTTACTTTTTGTATATATAATTTTCTAGTGTACCTACATGTGTTGTATGTAGTGTCGTAGTTTTCATGACTATTGAATAATATTGTGCATAGTCCTTTGAAACTACATTTTAGTTTCTGTATAACTCCGAAAAAAATATCTCCACCGTAAGAAGTTAAATTAACCCCACTGGAGGAGTTATTATAAGTCCTTGAAAATTACTGTGTAACACAGGCCAGATAAATCATCAATCAGCTTCTTGTTTTAAAAACCAATCACTAGCTGGATTCTGGATGCTATATGAAAAGAACAGACTCAAGTTTAGTTTACGGCTCTACCTCTCTTGGTGACCGTTAACAGCTATACCTAAGCAACTGACGAAGGATCCCATATTTTGGATGCAAAACCGGTCTTGCAGTCATAGCTAAGCAGAGAGTTACGTTCATCTTGGAACTTAACCATGAAACACTTTCAACCTGGTACCAAATAGATCAGAGTCATTTTGCGTACACCGCGGAAAGCCTGGTTGCGTCACTTAAAACTATATGCGGTCCGTTTTGACTCAAACAAGCATATTCCAAACCAGCTATCGATTGCAGATTAATGAAAGAAAAGCTTTCCATAGGACTTTTTAGTCCTAGTTCGATATCCTTCAATTACAATTCAATCGTAAGAAATTTCTATCCTAAGAAATTTCACTTTTCGAAGCTTTTCAAAGATTGGCCGCCCACTTGCAGGGAATCTGCTTATGATCAGCTTTGATTATAGAAACACGCTCGACCTGTAGTCAATCATATCATTTTACTGCATAACTGAGCCAATAAACTAAACGTTACTGGTCATTTTCACTCTTGTAAGCCGCGAAAGTTGATCTAAATCCTGCGAACTTAGAAGCTGAGGACTCGTAACTTTTATTATAGTACAGGAAGGCTATCTTTGTCGACGAAAGTACTATTGATTTTTCTATTTTTCTCCTATTTTTTAGTAAAAAATGTCCTATTTTTCCTATTTTCTTAATCCTGAGTTTCCTATTTACCTATTTTTTTGAGCAACCATGCCGCTGGACACCCTTCTAGAATCCTGGCGTGACTAATTCTTCCTAACAATAATGTTATCCTCCCTTTTCGAAAACCCTAAACATTTCCTTTTTTGCTTTCAATTTCCTCCCGTCGTTTGCTTTTTCTGAGCCCATCGTCTTTCTTTCTTTTATATGATTTGCGCGTGTGGATACAGGTTAGTCTTTCAGTGTTTGCTTTGAAGTTGCCGATTTGCAAAGATTAGGGACCGTACGTTTATTACGTCCCGGAGTGGGAAAGGGGGGCGGAGGGTTCAGAGGGGGTATCATTTTGTTGTTGACAAAGAACCGCGGAAGCAAATTTTTTTTGTCTACTTTTGAAGGAAACGGGGATTTGCTTCCATTATAATATAGTTTGACAACTTTTACTCGGCATAGAAGGCCAGCCCTGTGTCTTAACATTTCGACCCCCCTCACGTTTTGTGCATTTTCAGAATCAAGCCTCTTAGAAAATTGAAACCTATCAGGTATTTCTCCTACCAGGAATGTAGTGTGCATGTACGCACATATGCCAATGCATACTGCTTGAAATGGAAAAAATATATGGATTTTTTAATTTCCTGACAGCATTTTTATCATTAAATTGGGATAAATATTTTTCGCATTTTTTGGTGTTTTTGTGTTAGGATTTCCTTTATCCTTTTACTGATTAAGTGGAGTGAAATGGATTCGAATGTGAAGGCACAGACTTTGGTTGAGACTTTTGACCAAGTGTTAATGATATATGAAATAAATCATATATGAACTGCGGAAATGAAATGAAAATGAAGAAATGATCGTCGCAGTGAACGCAATTTATGCAATTGCGTAAAGAAGCCTGAAAAAATTCAGGACTTTAACTGGGTTTGAACCCGTGACTCCGCGATTACCGGTGCGATGCTCTACCAACTGAGCTATGAAGCCACTGACGTTGGGAGCAGGTCAATTGTGGGTTCATATGTTCCAGTGAAAGAAATGAGTGTTAATGATATATGAAATAAATCATATATGAACTGCGGAAATTAAAATGATGCCTCTTTACGCAATTGCATAGATTGCGTTCACTGCGACGATCATTTCTTTATTTTCATTTCATTTTTTCACTTTTCTTCCCCTGCGTGCACCTTCAGTGCACCTTCTCACGCTACGCTGCCAACTACCGGTATCTTATAGCTTACGAAATCAATGCCCAATGTTTGAGAAGGGACTTGGTCCAGAAGGGGTTGGAGGAGGGAGGGGGGGGTGCATTTTAAAAATTGTTATTGCCAAGGGGGGGGTACAATTTTCATATGTAATTATTTTAGGGGGGGTAAATTTTTGATACATCACACTTTTCTGAAAACCCCCACCCGACTGACTTGGGCAGAAATTTCTTAACAACCTCGCGTGTGAATTCGCTGTTCATTTCTCATGCAGGAATGCAGAGATGAATCTCATATCTAACAACAGATTCAAGTCATTCAAACAAAAGGAATCAATATTTGTTTATTTATAATAATATTAATAATAATAACAATAATATCAGCATGTTCAGCCGATAAACCTTTTGGAATAACCCAGCCTTTTGAACCAGAAACGTGTTTAACAAACACTTTTGCATTACCTGAGGGTACCCTTGCATTCCCAGATGGTCATAAGTAACTCTCCATGTTTCCTTTTCATAAAGATGCATGACAACTTTGATGTTTGGCGATGGCATCTTCTTTACGGGAACCTGGTTCACGGGATTGCAGAGTAGATGATTCCCGCAAAGTGCAAGTCACTATTTTGGCTTCTGAATGGGGATCAAGCAGAGGGGGACTTTCCACCATAAACAGAGAATTAGCCATTCAGTTGGTCAAATGTCCTGAAGTGGAAATCACTTTCTTTTTACCACAATGCAGTCAAGAGGACAAGAAGTTAGCCCTGAGGCACAACGTAAAGATCGTTGAAGCAACCCCCCTGTCTGGCTTTGAGCAACTGGACTGGCTTTGCTTTCCGCCTGAAGATTTGCAAGTCGACATTATCGTAGGTCATGGAGTTAGACTCGGTAAACAGGCACAAATCATTAAAAGATCTAAAAGGTGCAAATGGGTCCAAGTGGTGCACACAGATCCAGAGGAACTTGGAATGTTCAAGAACTATTCAGATCCAATTTCAAAAGGTGAGGAAAAGCACAAGACCGAAGTAGAACTGTGTGAAATGGCGGATCATGTTGTTGGGGTTGGCCCCAAGTTGAGCGAGGCCTTTCGCTCCTATCTTCGGAGCTGCCAGAAAGATGACAATGTTGTTGACTTCACTCCGGGAGTATTTGAAGAGTTTGTGGCTGTGAAGCAGGCTCCTAGCGAAAGGCTTCAAAGCAGTGTCTTGGTGTTTGGTCGTGGAGACGTAGAGGATTTCGAATTGAAAGGATTTGATATCGCTGGGAAAGCGGTTGCTGAGTTAGAAGATACTCGTCTTGTCTTTGTTGGGGCTCAAGATGGAAAACTCGAAGAAATAGCAAAACGGTTTACCGAATGTGGTGTCCCTCCAAGTCGCTTGAGAGTAAGACGATTTGTTCAAGATCGAGAGAGTCTAAGGCGCTTGTTTCAAGAAGTGGATCTTGTTGTCATGCCTTCAAGAACAGAGGGCTTTGGATTGACAGGACTGGAGGCCTTGTCAGCTGGTCTCCCTGTTCTCGTCAGCCGCAACTCCGGCTTTGGAGAAGCTTTACTCAGTGTACCCTTTGGATCAACATATGTAGTGAACTCAGAGGAACCGGCAGATTGGACCTCTGCGATCAAAACAATCTGGGTCAAGAACAGGAGAAGTCGTCTTGAGGAAGCGGAAACCCTGCGCGAATCCTATGGCAAGAAATACAACTGGGCCAAACAGATAAAAGATCTTGTTGACAAGATGATCAGTTGGGTTTACGGTATAAATGTGAATTTTCTTTCTTATGAAAAAAAATCATTTATACATTGCAAAATGAATAACGGGACGTGGACAATGAAAATATACACTCCAGACAAAACCAAATTTGAGTAATATCCGCTGCCTTTTTGTCCGGGTGAGATCGTGAAAAAAGGATGTTACAAAGTTTTCATGTTTCATTTGGGCAAACGCACGAAAGTAATATTGACCCAATCCATCTATCATATAATTTATCCCCAGTTCACAATTATGTGATTATTTCATACATCCGCATTCACCAAAAACAGCCTGTTGTTATATTAGTACTCTTTTTTATCAACAGATGTTCCTTTAAATTACCAGAGCTCTTCGGAAACAAAACGCAGAATTTCTCCATCCGCCGATAAAGTTTGTCAGCGAACGGAGGGGACAACTGTAGACCCTGAAGGTATCCCCGATGACTAATCAGCGTAATGCGTCATAATACTAGTCTTGAATGGTGTTGCTGGTCAAAAGTGTTCTTTGTTCATTAAAATTGTCAACATCATTTGAATCGGGCGTCCATGCTTGAATTAGCGTGGATGAACGATAACTAAGCTCACTTGCATGACTTATACATACCGCCAAGGCAGAGCGGCTGGTTTTGGTCTGTCTCGAACTAGTTTAGAATTTCGCTCTTTCTCCGTATGTTCAAGAACATTAAAACTTCTAGAGTTCTCGAATCTGCCAAAAAAGTGGGTGGAAGGGGTGGGAGGGAGAGAGAGAGAAAAGAAAAAAGAATATATATATGCGGCATGTGAGAACACGTGCTATTTGCGTACTTTTCACTGAACAAATTATTGGATCTCATGCATTATGCCTAACAAGCTACTCATTAAAAGTGTCTTGCTAAGTGTTTTTCAGGGGCACCTAACGACGGTTACCTCCTACAAAGATTGAAACGAACACTTTTGAGGCTAGCCAGAGTACTTGTAGATATCTAGAAATGCATTCTAAGCGGGGCGATATGTAAAATTTCTGCCTGTTCGGTCATCCTAGGGGAATATGAGCCCTTTATGGATTACAAGGGTTTCAGTATTATTTTCCCGAAAATTTTAGATGCAATTTAACATATTATGAAAGTGAGAATTTTTCTGATTCCTCTCTCCATCCCATTTTTGAGTCCGGGAGTGAAATGTGAAAATTTAAACTTCAGGAAATCGTAGGGGAGTTATTAGATGAACTTCAAAAATTGTACATGAATAGAGCGGTCGTCTAGAAATTTTTAGCCGTCCTCAAGTAATTGAGAATTCTAGGAAAATATTTCCTTCTCCGAACAGATATTGTACAGAAAACAGTCGTTGGGTGCCCCTGGTCTTTACTCTTATTGAAACGGTTTCCCAAAATATCTGTTCGGAGAAGGAAATATTTCCCACAAATTTTGGGATCGTATTTACACATACAACACTTTAATTTTACTGGAACCGTACTGTGGCATCATCACAGGGCCTGGGTTACCAGTGCTTGCATCAGAGGGCAAAGACAATAACCGCAGAAAAATAATATGCGTCTCACGACCTCTTAGTTTGAAACGACTTCGATCGACAAATGTCAATATTCTACTAGCCGAGCAATTCAGAAACCCGTTGACTGGCGAGCGGGGTTTTCAAAATCCTGGGGATGGTCTGAAAAAGTTTCTTTCCTTCCTTCCCCTCCCCATCTTTCATTTTTTGGCTCTCGTTCTATTTCTTGCGCTGCCAAAACCGAAAATCCCGTTCCTCGGTCTTTCTTTGCTCCGTAACATGACGAAAACGCTTGCTTCCCAGCTAAATCTAGCTTGTCCTTTACCAGTCTTGAGGCCGCGCCCACTGTGTATAAACAGAATATTAAGTTGTACGGAAGCGAGTTGGAATGATTGCGATAAGGATTTAAAAAGCGCAAATTTATGGTCGTCCGGATGAATATTCGCTAAATTAATGCAGTCGTTGACCCAAAATTTCATTCGCTGTCTCTGAAGTATAAATTCGCTATCGCTAAAGGATACATTCGCTGTTGCTAAAACTCATTCGCTGTCGCTAAAACTTGTACTGGTCACCGTACTAGACGCTTCCGCTTGCATAAAGTCAGCGAGAAAGAACAGGGCGCTCGACGAAGGCACGCGTGTCTTCCACGCGCGTCCCGTTCTTTCTTGCACCCACTACTTTCAAGCGCCTGCTACGCTGACTAGCTAAAAGTCATATAATTGACTGTTGTACAGTGACTTAATTGTTATAGTGGTGTTTTGTTTTTGAGTACTGTTTATATTAACTGATCAGTGTGAAGGATTAGCAATGTATGTAATGGTGACTCTTGTTGTTGGTTGTAGGCTCCTCTTCAGTTTCAAAGTCCACTCAAGGGAAAACCAATTATTCTCGACTATGTCGCCTGCTGATCAGCACAAACTCGCGAGTGCTAAGAGACACATTTGATAGCATAATTCCAGCGGAGAATCTTCGAGAATTCTTAAAACGTGACCCTGCGCACTCCAGACTACAGTTACTGCGAAAGAAAGGAGTCCTAACTTCAGTACATTGGAGTAGGTTGTACCCTGCCACACCCACTGAAGTGTCATCTGCAAGCTTTGATATCCCCCTCTTGATTGTGCTTCTAAGGACAATCTGTAATCTAAGTCCTCCACCCGCTGGCTGGGACACACCTCCTCTTACAGCAGACACCAGTCGTGAGTCTGACATTGCGCGCATAAAGTACTTCATGAACACCGTATCCAAACATGCCGCGGAAGGCTCTTTCAGTGATGCTGTATTCAATAGCTACTGGCAGCAGATCTGTGACACACTAGTGAGGTTGGGAGGAGCTGATTATGGAGTTGTCATTAATGAAATGAAATACCAGGACATTGAATTCCTTGATGGGGAACATTTCAGAGAACTTCTCAAGCAGTGGAAGAAGGTAGAAGATGACATCAAAGAGAAGCTGAATGAACTGGAAACTGAAGAAGCCTCTATGGAGGAAGGTATGCTTTACAGTAGACCTTTTGTAGCTCAGGTGTCTTTTCGGGATAATACCTAATTTACCTAATACAACTGTGGTGGCAATTTTTTCAAATCTTTGTTTATGGCGACGTAGTTTATACTCAAACTTAAGAGGTATTGACCCTGAAAAACTGTATCGAGTCACCTTATGTAAAGAACTTTTTGAGCGCCTCCGTCCAACTTGACGTAATCGGTCTTTCCCTTTTGGCATGCCCTGAAGCTACCAAAAGTGTATTATTAAGAGTCTTTATTCCTATTGAGACGGTTTGCTAACTGATAACTGAGAATTAATCAAGTAATATTAAGATCTTGCTTATTCTCCTATCATAAAAAACTAGTTGATGTCAATTTCAGGGGATTTTTTTAAATTAACCCCTGCAAAAGAATCCCCAAAATTATCAATATCTATGACCAATACGCCTGTTTTGTTTTGTTTTGTTTTTTTCGATTTTTATTTTTCAGCTTGGAATGTTTTTCCATCTTTACAAAATTTACGATGTGATGCAGAGCAGGTTAGCAAGAAAACCAACCTACCATCTGATTTGAGAACGATCGCTGCAAACAAAGGATTCTTAGTTTCCGTTAACCAAGCATCTGGGAACTGTTTATTCTATGCATTATCAGAACAATTACAAAGTGTCAACGGAATTCAAATCTCGCACAAAGAGCTAAGAAAAACCTTGGTTCAGTTCCTCGATGAGAACCCTAATCTGGTAAGTTGATGACTAATCTAACCTAGACAAAAACTATTGGCACGCGCCTTCCGTATCTGTTTGGCCGATTCCTCCCATATGATAAGGAACTGAACCTATCATGCTGTCTGCGCGAGAACTAGTGGGTCAGCTCCAGCTTCATCTTTCACCCAGCTTGTCCTATCCTTAATTACTATCCTCTTTCATACCACTGCTTACTGACCTAGACCTGTTCCTTTGTATCATGCCAGTTATAGTCACTTCCCTTAACTCATTTCCACGTTTCTTTGCTAAACTAAGTTGGATTGAACATAACAAAAAATACCTGAGTATTATGGGATCAAGACTACTGGGAGGCTCTCTTGATCTTCTTCTCACCCACCTCTTCGTTTTTAGTTTAAAATACTTAAAGCTTTGATGACAAACAAATACGTCATGACTTGAAATAGTCGCCTACTGTCGCCATCTAAGATTACAGGTGACCCAGGTTAATTTTTCTTTAAATTCCAGTTAACAGTATCATTTCCCTCCGAAAGCTACCTCCAGAATTTGGAGAGAAACAAAAAAAAATTATTTTATTTGAAATTCGCTTCCTTGCGAACCCCTGTGCCTCCCAGTAAGTGACTGGTTTAAAGGCTACCCTCAGCCAACCACTCATTTTTAAACAAACTTTACATAAACTCTCTGGCAGGTTAAAATCACTCCACGTCCATGCCGCTTAGTCAGAAAACATTGAAATGCACTTGTTTGATGGTTTTTGTTTTTTAGCACGAAGGAACATCTCTGTTTAACTTTGTCTCTGGATACTCATCTTGGCGTGAATACTTACAAAGCATGGCGAAAGACGGTAGCTGGGGCGATCATGTGGTTTTGTTTGCTGCAGCAAATCGCTTCCAAACTCCCATCCGTATTATCAGCAGTCTTGACCATGAAATAGTTGTCCATCCAGATCATGCACTTGCCAACAGCAGCCCCCTTGTGTTGGGACACATTCACGAGTTACACTATGTTAGTCTTCAGCCCAGACAAGGTAAAATGTTCTTTCGAGTCACAAACAGCCTGGTTTTTTGGAATTATGTTTGCAGAATTTATACACATATTACAGTAGCAGGGAACATTGCAAGATGATGTTAATACCGTAAATGTCTCTATGAGAATGAAGTTTAATTTTTTCTAAACAATAAAATGTCCCTACTTTATCTGAATATACTAGTTGTATAAGATGTCGTCCCATCCGATATTGTAACCTTGTAAAAATGAGCAAGCTCAAAAACCTTCTCGTTTGTGTCCTTATCCCTGATTCCCTAGTTAAAAAGGTTTCTGTAAGAAAAAGACTTAGACAATGTTGAATTCATTGTGTGTAAGGGCAAATCTTAGAAGCAACAAACAACATATCTCAGTTATACTTAAATTGTGACTGAAATGAATTAGTAAAAGGACAGAACTTGTCTTAAATCTTTTTTCAGGATTGCAAAGGTTACTCGTCACTGTTAAAACTGTCAGTTTTCCTTGTTCCGATCCTCTCATTTGTTAGCAAGGCCTGCCAGTCCTTTTTTTCCAGATCATCTATGTCCGTGATTATTGTATTAGTTGTTAGGTAGTTGTTTTTGTTTACATGCTTGTGGCTTGAAAAGACGAAGTCGCCTTGATATAATTACCATGCAAGAAGATGAAGGAGCTTTAAAGCTGAAAGCCTATTCCAAGTACTTGTTTTAAAGTGAAAAGTAATAGTTCTGTAAGCCATAAGTTTTGTATTGACTAGTCTGCAGTAACTAAGATTAATTTTATTTCAGTTTACTTTCGTTAGTTGTCAAAGGATGATTTGGCCTCTCCATTTAAAAAGCGTGACAAAGTTGACTTTTCAATTTAGCACACAATGGCTGATATATTTAGGTTTTTGCCAGCTCTATAAGTTTGATTTTTAATTTGATATAGGGCAGTTTAAATCAGAAAGCGACACGTTAGCACTTGGACGTGTCGTGTTAGACACCTATTAAAGTGTCCATTTTAAACCGTAATTCCTGGGCAGAGAGGTACCCAGACTTTACCTCTAATTTAGTTAAAAATTGCAGAGATACACGAGAACCCTTGCGCTAGCCTGATTCCTTTACAGTCTAAGATCACTCGCTCAAACTCCATCAGCTCGTTAGCTAAAACGTCATGTTATCGACTATTGTACAATGAATTAGAACGTTAGTGTTGTTATTTCTGAATATTTTCTATGACTGATCATTGTGAAGAATTACAGTTGTCTTATGATGACTGTTGTCATTTAATGTAGGTACTTTTTCAGTTTTAACATCCACTTCAGGGAAAATTACTAATTATTGTCGTGTATGTCGTCCACTGATCAGCATGGGCTCACGAGTGTAAAGAGATACATATGATAGCATAATTAAACCATAAAACCTTCGAGAATTCTTAAAGCGTGACCCGGCACACCATAGATTGAAGTTCCTGCAAAAGGAAGGAGTCCCCAGTATTAAAACTTCAGTACACTGGGGTAAACTGTATATTGCCACACCCACTGAAGCGTCATCTGCAAGCTTTGAGTTGGATTACCAAAAACCATATCCAAAGAAAAAAAGGAAAAAATCGACGTCGCTTGTTTACGTCCTCCATAAAACGTGAAGTTTAGTATTCAGGCTTCGTCCACACGTATCTGGATATTTTTGAATTCGAAACTTTTTCTTTCCGGCTACGGCTTCCGTCCACACGTATCCGGTGAATCCCTGCCTTTTTGAATCCGCTCTCCAGAGTGAAAATGTTTTAATACGCTATTAGTACGCAGTAGTGTGGACGCTAAATCCGGATATTTTTATCTGGTGACGTAACAAGATCGAGTCCAGTTCGTTACCGTGAAAGGCAGAGAAAGGTGAAAATTTCAAATTTGATATCAGGCACAACACCCAATTGAAAAATACAGCCAAATACACAAAATACAGTGCGGGGAAGAATAGGCGAGAACACATCACCAAGTCCGTGATGTGAAAAGGGCTAGTACAACACAGGCAAATCTTCCAAACTTTGCCACAGTACGGCCGTCACTGCACGACTTCAACTTCAGGAGAGTACACTTGTACTGAAGCCAGTCGAAATAATTGCGATAAGGATTAAAAGAACGCAAATGCACTTTTTAAGGGATGTTTTCACCACTCTCGCCGTCCTGGTATCTTAAACTCCTACTTGAGGAATTGACTCCTGACGGGAAAAAATTACTTCCGGTCACCGTACTAGACGCTTCCCTGGCCCTTGCTTATAGCCTCTAATTATTAGGGACCTTAAGATCCGACGACGGTGACGGCAACGAGAACGTCACAAAAGCAATAGGTTTAATTACCAAAACAACAATTTGCGCGTGCATCACGTTTTCTTGTACATTTCTTTGCCCTCACTGCACTACTACGACGTGAAAATGCCTAATTTCACGTTGTACAGAGGAAGTACACAAGCGACGACGAAATTTCCTCCCTCTTTCTGAACTTGGATATGGTTCTTAGGAATTCATCTTTAAGAGGGTTCGCCCACATTACACAAAGTCAGTGACTTAAAGTAATGGCGATGAAGATTGAAAGAACGCGAATTTACTTTTTCAGCGACGTTTTTTCTGCCTATTGCCGTCCTCGGATCTTAAGGTCCCTAATAGAGGGCTTAAGGAACAACGACGTAGACGGTTACAAAAACGTCATTTAAAAAGTGAGGTCGCGCTGCTTCAAACTTTATCGCACTTTTTCCACCTCGTTCAGTTCGTCAAATATTGGCAATTTCTGCAGGAGTTGAAGTCTAAAAGACCGTATCTAAGTTCAGGGAAAGAAAAAGGAAGTCGTTGTCTTGTGTTCATGTCCTCCACATAACGTGAAATTCAGTAGACATTTTCACGTTGTACTCGTGCAGTGACGGTAAGGAAATTTACAAATACGTGTGATTCACGTGCAGAGTCGTTGTTTTGCCAATCTAAACCTATTGCTTTTTTGCCGTTCTCGTTGGCGTCGCCGTCGTCGTTGCTTAAGCTCTCTAATATGCGAGAAAGAACGAGGCGCGCGACGAAATCACGCGTGTCTCCTTCGCGCGTCCCGTTCTTTCTTGCATCCACTACTTTCAAGTGCCTGCTACGCTGACTAGCTAAAATTTATGTAATTGCTTATTGTACAGTAACTTGGAATTGTGGTGTTCTATTTTTAAGTACTGTCTGAAGAATAAGGACTGTATGTAATGGTGAGTCTTGTTGTTGGTTGTAGGCTCCTCTTCGGTTTTAAAATCTTCTCAAGGGGAACTCAGGTATTCTCGTCTATGTCGTCTGCTGATCAGCATAGGCTCGCGAGTGTTAAGAGACATATTTGATAGCATAGTTCCACCGGGGAATCTTCGAGAATTGTTGAAACATGACCCCGCGCACTCCAGACTACAGTTACTGCGAAAGAAAGGAGTCCTAACTTCAGTTCAGTGGAGTAAATTGTACCCTGCCACACCCACTGAAGTGTCATCTGCAAGCTTTGATATCCCCCTTTTGATAGTGCTTCTAAGGACAATCTGTAATCTGAGCCCTCCATCCGCTGGCTGGGACACACCTCCTCTTACAGCAGACACCAGTCGCGAGTCTGACATTGCGCGCATTAAGTACTTCATGAACGCCGTATCCAAACATGCCACGGAAGGCTCTGTGAGTGATGCCCATTGCCACAGCCAATATCAAAATCACAAAGTCAGACCTTAAAGATGCTACCTACTTTATAAATTTTATTGAAAAGTCAAAGGCGAAAAAACCGAACGTTTCTTGTTTCGGTCCGAGAAATGCTTTAGATTAATTCTCAAAGAAAATTTTTTCCCGTTTAATGGAAAGCACTATCATTACAAACACACGGTACCGCGATGAGCAGAAAGACAGCAGTTTCCTTTCCAACTTTTTCATGGCATATATTGAAACACAAAGTTTAAGCAAAACCGTCTTTAAACCAACTGTTTGAAAAAGCTACGTAGATGACATTTTTTCCCTATGGGACATAAGTAAACCAGATATCGACATCGTAGCTTTCTTCGCGGAACAAGTAAACCTACATCACCCTGCTATGAAATTCACGGCCGAAATATCTGAAAATGAGACATTCTTTTTAGAAACGGTTGTATACCAAGGTACAACATTCAGCGAAAAATGAGAAAAAGCTATCCTTGACGTGACGCATTTCAAACGGAAACCTTACAGTATATACATTTTCACCTCTTGTCATCCACCGGTAGTAGTATAGGGCGCACCGGTTACTCCTCTTTTTTGCGGAGGATTCTCATTAGAGTGCGGAGGAATACATTAACGCCAATGACGTCATAACCTTTTGTCTTGATCTCATGAATAAAATGCGCAGGAATCTCATTAACTTGCGGTGGAATCTCATTAAGTATATCCAGTTTGACGGGTTTATCAATGATGTCATGTTCTATTTTTATCTTGTGGCGGTCATGGTTGGTATAACCGGTTTGACAGGATTTAGTTATTTTCGGAAGATGATGTCATATGTATTCCGGGGTACTATGATGTCATAGTTGTTTTGAATACTTCAATAGGAACAATAGGCTTGCCTAGACTTGCCCGGGATCTTTTAACCCTGATTGGATAGTAAACAATCTATTATGTGTTCAACATAAAAGCGCGCTCTCCGTTCAGCATATTACTCTTGCAATCGCTGTGCTAAGGAAACAAGTTCGCTTGCCCAACTAAAAATTCGGTTATAAACAAAACTCAGACGCAAAAAATGGAGCTCAAACTCTTTATTTCAATCTATTGCAAACAGTGCTCTCTCTATAAAATTACTTTATCTTGATGTCTTGTTACACGCTCTGTTAACCAGTAGTAATTTGCATCTGACTCATGCCTCTTTTGTGTTCTCGCAAATTAAACAATCACGCTTAAGTCCTCTAACAAAAAGATAAGGTACCGTTTCATACACAATTGTTAGGTCTATTGAAAAATAAAATATTCCACTGCAAAGTGCATCGACAACCGTTTAATTAATTTGTTATTGGTCTATCGAGCATTCGTTTGGTTCTTTTCTAGGATTAAGTCATCAATAAAACACACTTAAAGTTTGGTTGTTTACAGTTTTTATTGAAGTGCATCAATACAAAGATCCAGGAAATAAAAAATTCTGTAACATTCATAGTAATGTCTAGTCTTCATCTTGTGGAATGGGCTGCTTTTCGTACAATCGATTGAGTAAGAACTTTCGCTTATCGATCGCTAGTTCTGTCGATTCCAACCAATCAAATCCTTCTGTGTCTTTAAGCTCTTTTTGAGTTTCCATCACTTTTTTGGTGGGGTCTTTTTTCATTGCACGCATCCACTGTAGATTCTCTAAGAATACTTTTCTTAGCTCTTTTCTGTAAACAGGAAGAAGAGCGTTCTCGGCTTTCACGCGGGCCACATTTTCTGAATCTCCGTCCCCTTCGTACTCATTGATCAATGCGTTGAGCTGGGTCTCATGGCGTTGCTCGGCTTCATCAAGAATGCGTGACCAAGGCTCTAAGTTTTCCGTTTCTTCCTCTTGGGAAGACTCCGTTCCTTGGCTAGAGACTTCGCTTTCTTGGGAGAAATCGCTTTCTTCGCTGTCTTCATATTTTCCAGCACCTTGTTGAAGGTATAAGGTATAGCCTGTGCTCGTCATCTTTGGTTTGAGCCGCACGCGTTCTGATAGGAAACTAAACTTCAGAGAGCAACGCGCCTCTTTTATAGAAAATTGGTGAAGGCGGGGCTACTAAGCGTTCTCCTTCGTAAATAATAATCGATCTTACATCGACCCCTCATCGACCCCACATCGATCCCACATCGATCCTACATCGAGACCACATCCACCCCAAATCGACCTCACATCGACCCTACATCGACCCTATATCGACCCCACATCGACCCCACATCGACCCTACATCGACCCCACATCGACCCTACATCGACCCTACATCGACCCCACATCGACCCCACATCGACCCCACATCGACCCTACATCGACCCCACATCGACCCCGCATCGACCCCACATCGATCTAATATTACACCACGATTGACAAGAATTGGATTAGAACTAATGATGACTCATCAAATTTGATTAGCGAAGCTATATAAACAGGAAAATAACTTATTTCCTTCAGTATGTTGGAGGTTCTCGTGTGGTAAAGATGCCGTATAAATTCAAGAGAGATTGCCCGATATGTGGTAAGCCAGAGTTACTCTCTTTGAGTGATCACCTGCGTCAAGTGCATCGATTAAAGAGCCACGAAAGAAAGCAATGGCTAAAAGCAGCAGTATTTTCGGGATCTAAGAAAAGTCTGGGTATAACACAAGGAGTGTCCCGACGTTTTACACAATTATTGCACACAGAAAAGGAAAGAAGAAGAGAACAAAAACGAACTATTGCAGCTGTCAAAGAACCGGAAAAACCTCAGCATTGTATAGTCAAGAGGCCCAAATTCACTGACGATGTTTCCCTGGAAACCAAGACATATCCAGAATTTATGTTTCGACATAAATTTTCACTTCTCGTGGTGGGCCCCACTCAGTGTGGTAAAACATTTTTTGTTGAAAAAATTCTCACAACGGATCGTATTCTTTACGAGAGCAAGAAACCGAGGTGAATATAGTGGTACTACAGTCAGTGGCAGGATACCTACAAAGTGATGCAGTCATCTATCGGAAAGGAAATTCAGTTTTTTCGTGGCCTTCCAGAGTTTAAAGAAGATCTTCGGGAAATTGACCCAAAGTTTAACAATGTACTGGTGTTTGATGATCTCATGGCCCAAGCAACAGATAGTCCTCTCGTTTCCCTTCTGTTTACCCAAGGCCGGCATAGAAATGCTAGTGTGATACTGCTGCTACAAAATATGTTCCCCAAGGGAAAATTTAACACGGACATCAGCCGGAATGCTCAGTACATGGCTCTTTTCCGAAGTCCTAGCGATCGAAAACAAATCGGTATCATTGCAGAAAGAATGTTTGACAAAAATCGCCCGCGATTCATGTCATTCAAACGGAAAGAGCGTTTGGTTATATCTTCGTTAACAATCGCCCAGACACGCCGAGTGATAAGCAGGTATTGAGTGACATTTTCGGCTCCTGTCGTCGATATCCGACTATTAACAGCTCCGCAAAATCGGTCGAAACCGTCAAAACGACCAATTACAAGGAAAACATTGCCTGCGAAGCTAGATCAGCAGTAAAATCGCCTCCTGTAGCCAAATCTTCCCCGCCAATTGTAAAAAGGTCACGGCCATTTCCTTTTGATACAGTCTGGTCTGAAGCAGCCTATCCCGTTGTGCAAAATTATATGCAAGGAGCGCCCCGACGCCAAACCCTACCAAAAGACTTCGGGATCACGGAAATGTACCGCATTGCCAGACATCTTTATGATCCGTATCTTCCATCGTACTCGTATGGAAATTACTGGCCTGTGAAAATAAGACACTATTGCAATGGAAAATCGAAATGGATTTATTTACACAAGGACGATCCCAGCGTAAGATCTTTCCTAGAAAAGAACCAAACGAATGTTCGATAGACCAATAACAAATTAATTAAACGGTTGTCGATGCACTTTGCAGTGGAATATTTTATTTTTCAATAGACCTAACAATTGTGTATGAAACGGTACCTTATCTTTTTGTTAGAGGACTTAAGCGTGATTGTTTAATTTGCGAGAACACAAAAGAGGCATGAGTCAGATGCAAATTACTACTGGTTAACAGAGCGTGTAACAAGACATCAAGATAAAGTAATTTTATAGAGAGAGCACTGTTTGCAATAGATTGAAATAAAGAGTTTGAGCTCCATTTTTTGCGTCTGAGTTTTGTTTATAACCGAATTTTTAGTTGGGCAAGCGAACTTGTTTCCTTAGCATAGCGATTGCAGGAGTAATATGCTGAACGGAGAGCGCGCTTTTATGTTGAACACATAATAGATTGTTTACTATCCAATCAGGGTTAAAAGATCCCGGGCAAGTCTAGGCAAGCCTATTGTTCCTATTGAAGTATTCAAAACAACTATGACATCATAGTACCCCGGAATACATATGACATCATCTTCCGAAAATAACTAAATCCTGTCAAACCGGTTATACCAACCATGACCGCCACAAGATAAAAATAGAACATGACATCATTGATAAACCCGTCAAACTGGATATACTTAATGAGATTCCACCGCAAGTTAATGAGATTCCTGCGCATTTTATTCATGAGATCAAGACAAAAGGTTATGACGTCATTGGCGTTAATGTATTCCTCCGCACTCTAATGAGAATCCTCCGCAAAAAAGAGGTTAATTCGGTGCACCCTATACTACTACCGGTTGTTAAAGCGCCTGTTTGACGAACGAGAAGCCTTGAAAATCCTACGAACAAACTCCTCTGAGGAAGTATTTCAGATTTCAAAAGCGCTTGATGGACAGAGGGTAGCCACACACAATTTTGAAAGCAAAATTGCTATTAGAAGTAAAACTCACAGAAAGGAGGGCAGCTGTCCTGAAGCAAAACAACAAGGAAGAAAAAGAAATATTGCCTTTCGTGGCACAATACCAGCCCTTAGTGTCTATTATAAAAGAGGCTTTAATGAAAAAGTGGAATCTCATACAAAACCAACCACTACCTCAGCAAAATTTAAAAGAACCACATAAAGTGCTATTTCTTTGAGACAGGAAAATTTTTGGCAAAGGACATACTTGTTAGGGCCAAAACATAAGAGGGATAGATGTGCAGCCTGTCACCCCTTGCAGTTTTTCACTAAAAATAATTTAAGTATCCAAAAGGCTAGAGTCCATTAATTAATTAATTAATTACTTTTTACTGTGCCCTGTAGTCGACAGGGAAACCAAGTCCGCATTTACAATAAAAGCTTTGGTGATTTTATCAGTACTATATTCATTTGCCAAACAATGGAAATAAAAGATCATGTTGCACAAACAAACAAGAGTTAATGAACGGTTTAGGTGCAATCAAATGATACATTCTTATAAGTTTTACTATTTCCTTAGGGTTCAAAGTCTTGAAAAGTGGGTGAAATACATAAAAAATATCAATAATTAACAAGCGTTTTTACTTATTAACTGAGATTTTCCGACAACCGACGAAAATCGAAAAGTTTAACCGACTACCGACAAAGATCGAAAATTTTAACCGACTACCGACAAAGTTACTGAATTTTAACCGACAACCGACAAGTGGACCCCCCCCCCCCCCCCCCCCATTCAGACCCTCTTTGAAGAGAGCAATTTCTGGTTTGATATTTCTTCTTTTATTAGTCTGTTATTATTCAACAAAATAACACTTGGCGTCGTACTTGCTTTATTGTACAAACGACCCGTTTCAATAGACCAGCGAAAGTTCTCATTTTATTAAAGCACTAAGTGTATTTAAGTGTACCACGTTATTAAACGTTGTTTAATGTTTTGTGGGTCCTCCGTCGTGCCGTATTTCTTGGTCTTCCTGTTTTAATTCTTGACATGTTCATGCAGATCCCGGAGGGGCGAGTTGTGCAAGTGGTCCCGTTAGACCTGATGTTGCTGGGCCTTCGGATTTAACCAAGCAGGCTGATCATGGCCAAGGTATACAACTAATAACCCTATTAATGTTGCGACTACCCACCCCCAGTGTTAACAAGGTGATAGCGTGGAATCGAAAATATGATTACAGTCATGTGTCCGCCTTAATAGAGAGATGTCTCAGGGACACCCAACAGTAGTATAATACATGGCGGCACCGGCACATATTATATATTTTGGACTTAGCCTTGGGCCGGTTTTGGGCGGTTTGATTTTCGTAATATCTAAGCCCAACCATATCACCATACTGAAATAGCTTGCGACTATATATTATTTTGGTTTTTTAGTCAGGATCTGGCTGATACTTTTGATATTTATCCTCATTTGTGAATACAATATGAGAATGATTATTGGTTATTTTTTGCGTCCAAAATCCAGTCTGTCTATATTTGCTTTTGCAATCATATCCAATATTTTGTCGACTATTGGATTTTCAATTATTTTCTTTTTATAAGTATCTAAAATAGGATCTAGATAAAAGCTCTTATAATCAGCTTTTTCTATTGCTTGTTCAGGCTCAATGAGTACTGATCATGATCCTTTGTATCCTTCACAAGTATGTTTTATGATACCAGATAGTAGTAATAACCCACGGCATGAAATTCTTGGTTCTTTTAGCTGGTTTAGTTGCTATAATGCTGATTTTAGAGCGGTTTTCGTGTGCTTTTGTACGACTTTTGATTTAATATTTGAGACAAGGCCCAATTCACTGGTTATTTTTTGTTTACTAAGGCTTACTCTACCATTTGGAGGAATATACATAGATATTAAACTAGTGCCTCCTGATAGAAATTGTTGTTTGCCTAAAAGACGGATAAAATCTTCCATATATATATTACGTATATAATTATGGAATGTAAAAAAGGTGTGTTAAATAGATACTGACTTGTTTTTAGTTTGTGATAATTTTATTTTTCAATTCGGTGGATAACTTTATAATGTATTTTTAGTGTGTCCTTATTAAGGAATTGTTTGATACAATATTTACACGGCACTCTTATGTCTTTCAGACACTCATGAATATTTTAATCTTAATTCTAATCTTATCATAATCATTACTGAGTATAAATGCATAGCCAATATTGACGTTCTTTTTCTTCATCTCCTTTGTGCTTCTGATACATGATAATTATTAGCTGGTGATTTGAATTCAACACAGAGGCCCTTATAGTCTTTGTGATAATCGAGTACCATTAGATCAGGCTGTCCTCTCATATATCCTTTTTTATATGAATCTAGTCTCTTATCCTCAGTATCCTGATTTTCACCCAGACCGGCTACTTATATGGAATCTGGATAATATCTCCTTATGAGGTCCACTACTTTATAATGGAGGGCAGTCTCACTGCCAATGATAATCATCTTATTCCAGGGACTATCAAACAGTTTATTTTGGCCATATTAAAGAATAGATGGGATGACTTGTGAAGTTACCCAGTGTTTGAACTTTTTCGCAGATTCCAATTTAGAGGATAATACAAGGGATTAGAATCCAGATTCATTAATGAATGTGTAATATTTTCCTCTAGTGTCATTTTGTTGACCCCTCGATTCAGGGGAGCAACATTGGTTATTGCTGCCGTCCACAAAACGTGGACGCCAACAAATCAGTTGTTTATCCTCGTTATCAACATGTTTTAATAATGCATCTCTTGTTTTACTACAACCGAGAATAGTAGCAACATCCTTACCCTTGAACCAAACATTTTGCTTATCATCAATATATGATGTCAGCTCAATTTCTAAATTTTCATTAACAAACTTTTTTTCAATCATGCTCATCATATATATAGATTACATAAATATTATCATGCAGACCAAAAATATGATGAGCATGATAGATTAAAAAGTGTGGTGCGTCTGAGGTGCCGTTATCAGCACATTAGACCTGAGGGGGCAAAACGTCCACGCAGCTTTCTGAACCTGACCCGGCGTTTTACCGGGGCAGCATTTGGGGTGTTTTGTTGCCGTCACAGAATGGGGACGCCAACAAATTAACTGTTTATCTTCGCTATCAACGTGTCTCGATATTCTTTGTCTAATATCACTATTTGTTGAGGTCGCGTTTCACGACCCCAACCTACCGTCCACGTTTTATGGACGCTGGTAATTTACTCACTCTCCTCCTCTTCTTCCTCTGTTTCAAAGATTGCATCTAAGACGCCTGTTAATGACATTTCTACTGTTTCCAGTTTTTTGGATATTAATTTCTTGTGGTATAATGTCGCAATTTCTTCCTCCAATTTTTGGATTTTAGTGAACAGTGCATTAAGCTCAGTTTCCTTACTCTGGATTTTAGTATCAAGCTTTCTTATATGATCCTCCATATATACTATTAGTTAGATAATTTTTGCAGGTTGCTTAGTGGAATCCAACTATTAAAGTCATCACTATAACCCAACCATTTTACCAGAACTTGTTGTTTCTTATAATCCCTCCGAGTGACCTTTTCAATGCGAAATACGTCCTGTCTAGCCGGTAGTAATTCTGGCTCATAAAAGTTGCCTTGTATTTCCTCATTATTGAGATCTTTTAATCTGTATGTGATCGGGTCTGTGGATTGGATTTTATCGATCAGGAATATCTCCTCTGTCCAATTACGTGTGTACCCTTTATCAAACACCTTTCTCTTGTACTTACTTATCCTCACTTTATCACCAACCTTGAATTTGGGCTTAGATGACAATTGCTTCATATCACCATATAGATTGTAATACAGGGTACTTTCATTCTTCTTCTTACTAGCTTCTACAGGTGTCATTTTAATGGAACTGTGTTTGGTGTTATTATACTGCTCCAATATTTTTGGCAGTATGTCTAAATATACGGTATTACACTGGGCAGTAAACTGCTTCCATATTTTGGTTTTAATTGTACGGTTCCATCTTTCACATACACTAGATTTTTCCTCATTTTCGGTTGAATATAGAGTTATATTATTCTTTTCCACCAGTTCTTTCATATTTTTGTTATAATATTCTTTCCCCTTATCAGTCCAAAGATATTGTGGTTTACGGCCCTCTTTTTAAAGATGGTTTTGAATGCTTTTGTGACAGTTTCCCCTTTCTTATCCTTCAATGGGACAATCCAGCCATATTTGGAAAATAGATCTAGTACCATGAGAAGATATCTATAACCCTTGTTCCATTTGCTGAACTGTTGCATCTCAACCAGATCTGAGCACCAAATTTTGTCAATACCGGTTGTAATAACACGCCGCCGAGTAAAGTTGCGTTTTATGGGTTTATGTAATTCATCCGCTAATTGTTGTTGCCAACTGCTACCCGACGGCTTTTCTAGTTTAAACCAAGACCGAGTTTCTGTTTCGTGTTTATTAGATTTCTAGCTAACCAGTGTCCCACTGTCGTTCATTATAAGGAATAGCGTCTAATGATTTTACCATTTTACGGTCAGCTCTATTTTTGCACTTTCGGTTATCACCACAAACACTATAATTAATATCATGCTGCATGGCCACTGCATCGGTTGGCCCAGTTGGTTGATCATAAATTTGTAATATTTCACCAGTTTCTGGATTGTATCTTACTTGGTTTTCTAAATCATTATAAGGACCTGTATATTTATGCCCTGGTAAGGTCCATCCGCCTGCGGGTCTTGGTAATTTTCCAGTGGTGTTGTGAATATCCAAAGCACCTTCATCAAGTTCTTTTCTGTTTGTTTTGTAGTTTTTCTTCGGTCGTATTTTGGTTGATAATTGGTCAAAAGCTTGAGAACTGACATTCTGAATCACTGGATTTAATTTATCCAGAGCGTAGTCAATTGCTTTTTTTTGTAACTTTTTATTGCGTAATGCTTCTGACCCGTAATATCTTCCCATCTCAACTGCTTTTTTACCCATCCAAGGAAGCCCGTGATGTACAAACGCATCAAGAGCAGTACTAGCTACTGTGTCCATTACGCCTGCCCCTAGGACAGGCTGATCTAGTTTCCCTTCTTGACAAACTTAAACTTTTTTATTCCGCATTCAGCACAAGTGCACCAAAACATAAGTCTACCATTTTTGGCAGTTTTATAACCCGAAGGTTCTACACATTCTGTTTGCTTCTTCTGTTTAACACAAGAAGATTTCACCATTATTATATACTTATGTTATATAATTATTGTTTATTCACTATCACTACTGTCTGGAACATAAGTATCATGGCTGCTATCTGACTCATAATCACTCTCACTCAAGGGCTCACAGTTGCAGCACTCGAAACATCCATATTGATTTACATAATGTGGAGTAACTTCTTGGCAATAAACACAGAACTTTTCAGTCATCTTATATATATGGATTACATAAAATAGTTTATCAGAAATTGGTGATTTATCATTTGATTTGTAAAACTGAATTTGGGGTTATGTATAACGTCTAATAATGATTTCCCTTTCTGTCTCTCTAGAAGATAATATAAGCACCAATAACCGCACAAAACACTGTCCCTTTCTTGTATTTCATCTGATGAGTACACCATTTTTTTACCGCTTGGTTTCAGATAATTTGTTATTTCATTGGGCATGATTAATCCGAACGGATCAAAATATTCACAATATTGCTTATCCACGTTTCTATTACAAATCCAATGACTGCCCCCATCCATTAATTATTCCTGTTTCCACTTTGTGTATTTTGTCTGGTAAATTATCACGGCTGTAAATACCCCTAAAATATTTTATTCCTAATTGTTTGACCCATTGTAACAAATCAATGTTTGATAACGGTTTGTTTATGAATCTTACAGTATTGTTCCTAGAATTGGGATTGAATTGAATGGGCTGTTTTCTCCGAGCTGCAGCTCCAAAAAAAGGTGGTGACTTGTAGGGATACGGATTATACATTCCGTGGCCATTAGTTGTATCGGGAACATAAACAGATGTTGTATTAGCGGAACCGGTTCTGCCAGCCTGCAGTCCTTTTCCCGTCAGTGCGTTTAGTAACAGGGGGACACCTATATTCGCTAATAGAGTACCAAGAAATCCGCCCTGCTGTGTTTTAGTTGGCCTGATAACTAATCCGTTGCCAGTTTGGAGAGACTTAAGAATATCCTTTTTCTGCCCCGTGGTCAGTAAATGTTTGTATGCAACCAATTGTGCTATTTTGTCCATTGGAATAAGAAAACCTCCTCGTTGACCTTTTCCGAATATTTTATCCACACCGAGACTGGCTTATCCTGATAACGCTCCTGTTACAAGTGGAGCGGCAGCCTTTTTGACTATTGGCATGGCCATAGGTAGCAACTTACTCCCTAAACTGATTAATGATCCCCACAAACTACCGCCCTGTTTAACAGCCTTTCTGATTTGTGTTTTTGATATCTTGATATCCGACCCTGTACCCTGGCTCATTGCTTTTTTCAGCTTATTGATCTAAGTTTTTGTGAGCATTAATTCGTGTGGACCGGATAACTCATTTCTGGTTGAGCTATTTTGAAATTATAGCTCATATGTCAGTGGTGTGAGCGTATGTATCTTTGTGGCTTTGTATCTTTGTAACTTTGTATCTTTGTAACTTTGTATGTTCGGATGTTTGTTGCAAGAGCCAATAAGGTTGAAGGTACTATGAGTTGATGCTAAGGAACCAATGAGATCTTGGCATCTACTTAAAAATGACATTGCTAAAGGTCGAACAAGGGCACTTTAAGACCGCCATCTTGATTCTTTACAATTTGTTCGTCTTTTATTACGGCTACAGGTGTTTGGAAACATTATATTAAATATCTTCATGATTCAAACGCTGTGTACAGTGATGCAGCTGTTTAAGGGTTCATATTTTAGTGTGGATGCTACTTCAAGACATTTCTGACCGAATTCGGCTATCGCGAACGGTACCACGCACGTATTTATGAGTTGTGTTTCACCTGCTTCAAGGTAGAGTATAAACGATCATATATTTTTAAAGCTCTTCCAGTGAAGCAATAATTGATATTTAGATATGGACTTTAATTCGAAAGTATGCGGCCTATAAAATGTGGTATTAGAAGTTTGAAAAGCAGCTTATTTTTTTTAAAGCTGTACCGAGTATGGTTAATCCTGTAAACAAGCTGTAGAAATATTATTCTCTCGCTTACAAAGTTCAACAGACCTTTTTCGTTCCGGCAAAACAGCAACAAAAAGGAATAATAAGTGAACAACATGATACATCCTTCCTGCATACTAAGCATTATAGTTATTGAAACGTATTTTACTTAGGAAAGATGCGTATAAACTTAAGTAAAAACAGTAGCGTTAGGGAATAAAATTGGAAGAAGCTAGTTGACACAATAATTAGGTACTGCTTTATTGAGTGGAGTAACATGATATGAGCAGAAATATATTTCGGCAGTTTGATAATTTTCTTGGAAGTTAATAATTGTTAGGCTATCAACCTTGACGTTGCAGGAAACATAATTTAATTGCAGCTGTTGTAATGAAGCCGAGGTGATTTCTTAAAATCGTTTGAGAAAATTTTGTAGTAAACAATTTGCGTTTTTTTTAAAGTACGAATTGTAAAAGGGTCAAAGACCAACATCTTCACGTGCAAATTGTGTGCATGAGTTATTTTTATAATTCTGTTTACTCGATTACTGTGTGATAACTCCAATTCCCTCACGTACGAACCACAAAAGAGGGCAAAGTCCAACACTTTCACGTGCCAGTTGTGTGACTGTGCATCTCATGCAGATTGGCTTTTCACAATAGTAATAGTAACTTGAACGTATGAAGACCTGTTTTGTTTTGTAACCAATGCCTTAAAAAAGGCTCTTGTGTTAAGAAGCAATAGCTTTTAAAACATGAAGAAATAAGTTGTCAGAGTTAGACACTGTTTCACTGAGTAGAATCGCACGTGAAAACCTCGTGAATTGTGATGATGCAACCATATACCACACTGATAAAAATCCTGGTATTTCGTAACTACTCGAATTCGATGAGTTACATTTTGGCGTAAGAAACTCCGAGGAAACCTTAGAGTTTTCCCTCTAATCAACGTTTGGTGAGTAGACATATATTTTACTTTAACAATTTGTTTAAATTGCACCAAATGTAACAGGGAAAGACAGAGGAAAGTAGCATGAGGATCGACGCAGCTGAGCGTTTCGCGTTTTCATTTATTTACGGCAATGCTCAATTTCGCACAAAAACCCAGTCTACATGTAGGACGAAAAACGTAGATTCATCACTCTTGGTAAGGTTACACTGAAGCATTAAAGTTACACTGAAGCATTCAAAATAGCTCATGCACGTTTAACGTGCCTATGTTTAATCTGATAGTTATTGCTGAGTTATTATTGTAAGCTCTCGAAAGCTTTTCCAATTGTCCTTTACTAAGTGACACACCATAAGGATAATATTTTGTCATTACTTAAATATAATATATGTTACATAATTTTAACCATATTCAATTTACGATCTGAGTATTATTTTGCCATCCTTTTGAATTAGCTCAACATCTTGCTCATATAATGTTAATGCGTAAATTGAGTAGGCTGCTGCCGTTGTTCCAGATAGCTCATATTTAAAAGTCAGTTTTGTAGTGCCATCCTTAAAGTGCTACTACGATCAAATCTTTGACTACCATTTTTTTTTTCGCTAGATTGGCAGTTTAGTACTTGAAGTACATGGTGTGCAAATCATAGCTTCATGCGATTAAGGAAAGTGGTATTCTTTGGCGCTCAAAAACCATTAATTTTCGTCCGCCATTAAAACGCTATGTTTCTGTGGCCTGGTTACCAAGAACACAAGGCAATTGCTTTGTGACGTCATTCACTTAACGCAGTACACACAGCATGATAATTTTCTTCCAAGAACCCTGCTCAACAATGTTCCCTTTCCTCCCACTTCGATGCGTTCTTGTTTAGGAAGACTCTTTCGATCTTACTACATTAGGCTCCGTAGCACCGCTTCAATCGATAGAATTGAGCTGCACGCGAGTCTGACCAACTGAATGTGAGATTCGAGGAATTGGTTTGTTTCCAGCTGACAGTTTCGCTGTTTTCTCGGTTTGATAACTTCGAAGAGTGGTGTAATAGCATTTACGGGGCTTTCAACGCAAACCAGTGGCGGAAAATTAAACTTGGATCGTTTGCTAGCATATGGAAGAAAGATCAATCGACAGATCTTGAATCCGGAAAGAAATCTTCGCATAAAGAGGGAGCGCATGGAGGTAAGCTTACAGTTCGCAAAACTTGCAGTGAATGTACCAACGCTAAGTTTATTTATATCGCCGGTGGTGATTTTTGCTTTTACTCCTGGCGAAGTCATCGAAGATAAATTTTTTCTTAGACCTTTCTTCAACTGGAACGCGACGACTACGAAACTTTTAGGAAACTTTCAAAAAGATTTGCCCTAAGGCAACAGATCCATGCTCTAGTTTTGTAAACACTTTTATTGCTCACACCTTGCTCTTGTAGTGTACTATTTTTTCTGTTACCACTATTAACATTCCTTTGAGCTTTTATAAAAAGCTTTAAAGCTCTATTTGTAAATTTTTATTATAAAATATTAAAATCTATCAGGATCATGGTGCAATCTGAATGGTATGATATTTTAATGTACAGTAAATTCCTTAGTATTTCCAACATTCTGGTCGCCATAACCCTCACTAAACAAAAGGTATGCCTTTTTCAATTTTAGTCTTCCCAAAACCCAGAGCCTGATTTAAACTGCACAGACACATTGTCAGTTCAAACCACAAGCTAAAGCAAGAGAGCCCACACAAGTTTATTGCAAAAACGGTTTTTGCAATTTTGTAAAATACAGCAAGAATTATTACCATTTACTAATGTGGTCTTTAAAATAAAATTGTGATCCTATCTTGAATGTTGTGTATTGTTATTCTTTTGAGTGAATAACGCAAAGTTTTGCAATCTTGCATTGAATACTTATAATAATTATAATCATAGTATATCATAATTTGAGATGTAAACTCCAACTCAGGGGCACTCATGCACTGAATCACTGAAGTGATGTGACTGACAGATTACAAGTTAAAAATGAATAATCACCAAGGCTTGGTCACTGAAATATTTACTGCAACTGAGGGTTATGTACATGTATGAGATAGTTTCATGGCCCCTGCTCATCACTGCTGCTTTGTGTTTGCCTACTCAAGGTTGTGCTCTACCAGCACCCAGTTGGCCCGTGGTGCTTAACTATTGTTCTGGGGCAACTAGGAAATTTTTTCATAGAAATCATGTGCTGGGCACCCAGGATTTCACGGGTCCGGAGCACTGGGCTCCTTGCAATTTTTCTTAGAGCACAGCCTTGCTACTTCAAAAACCTTGGTGTGCCCCTTACCACATACAAGGGCACTGTCCACCCTACTGTAACAATTGATCTGCACACTTGTTGATCACAAGATAAATGTGAGGCCCCAGCTAAGAACCTGGAGGACAAGTTTAGGTCTTACGTACCGTGTGCAATACACAAATCCATTATTTTTTAGTCATACCAGTGATTACAATAAACAAGCCAAGGGCTGTAATACTGTTTAAAGGCTGCAATTTTATTGTTCTTTGTTGCCTGATTTAGCATAGTCTATTTGGGGGGTATTATATAGCCTAAGCCAAGCTAGGGCAGGGCCCATGCAGGGCAAAGGGGCTTCCCCACTTTTTGAAAAATAAATAAATAAAATGAAGTGCAGTGGAACCTTGATATAACGAAGGGCCAAGGGACTGGCAAAATATGTTTATTATAACGAGGTTTGTTAACTTTCATCGAGGTTCTTTTTCATATTGCCTTATATTTTACTACTGTAGTAAAAAAAAAATAGTTTGTTAGACCGAGGACTTCGTTATAGAGGTTCCATTGTAATATACATTTTCATATGAATAGTATCTTTGTTGGAATAAGAATCTTCCAGGATCTAAATTTATTATTGGTCTGTTCTGATCCCATCAGTCTGATGAGCTGAACAATAACACAGCACATAGAACTCACAATAACACAGTTTCCTGGTTTATTCCGCTTCAATCCGACTCACAAACTCTCACGAAACTCGATGAAAAAACCTCAAAAGAAAAACTCGTGCTCCCTATCTTTTTCGTCTCGTCCAGTTCTAGCTTACTCAGCACGCACGTGCTCATTACCTTATTTGGTAGCCCTTCCCCTAATTTGGTGGTGCTGCTCAACGTCACAAAACTGTGAGGGGTAGGGTTGGTAAATCTCTCGTACACAACTCCCCTAAAAATTGTAGCACGGAATTTTTACAATCAAACTTAACTTGAAACTAATCCGATTTGCTATATGACAGACCGGTTTATACTCGGACACAGTTCAGTTTATCAATTCTCTTCTTCTTGCAATTGTTCTGTGATTCTCTGAGCAGCCCTCTGAGCTGCAGCTCGTCTTGGTCTCTGTTCTCCTACATCAGCTCGATCTCTCCTCCCCATTTGAGATTGGTCAACATTCTCTGCCGCTCTGATTTCCAAGGGACAAACTAACTGAAGCGGTCGGTCAATAGTGTGCCTTTTTGTGTAACAATGTCACCCCTCTAACGACGTCATCTTAGCCTTTGATAAGACGCACTACTTTACCCTTTCTCCATTCTCCGCGGTTCTTTTCATCTCCAATGATGAGTACAATTTCTCCCACTTGAGGTATAGTTCCCGTTTTCTTGTTAAGCCTGTGACTTTCCATTAGGCTGTGGACATACTCCCTTTTCCAGCGTTTCCATGCATTGGCCTTAGCATTTTCCAATCGTTTGGCCATTCTTGTTAGCTTCTCTGCATCTGAGCCTTCGGTGTCTTCCACAGCATACACATCTCGTCCCCACAGGATCATGTTCGGTGTAAGTACCGCCTCTTCCTCTCTCTCTGCTTCAACATACGTCAAGGGGCGATTATTCAAATTTCTTTCGATGTCCATGATGACTGATTCAAATGCTTCAGAGGAAAGATGTGACCTCCCCAAGGTCTTATGCAAGGTCTTCTTTATCTCCTTAATCAATCTCTCATAGATTCCTCCCCACCAGGGTGACTTTGCAAGATTAAACTGCCAGCGAATGTTCTCACGTGCTAAGTAATTCTGCAACTTCTCACTTCTCCTCACTGTCTTGATCCAATCTGCTGTAGCCTTAAACACTTTGGCATTATCCGAGATGATGATGCGACGTCTTGTTCGTCGCGAGATAAAGGCATTCAGCTTACTCTTGAATTCCTCTGCCGTTTGGGTTCTTGCAACTTCCAAATGGACCGCTCTGGAGCTGGCACAGGTGAAAATAATGACATAGCACTTTCCTTCTTCTTTCTGACCGACCTTGTACAGCAAGGGTCCGGCAAAGTCCACTCCGGTTACTTCAAACGGTCTGCTCTCCTCCGTTCTATATTCTGGCAAAGCACTAGTTGATGGCACTCCATAAGGTTTGGTGGAGTATACTTTACAGATGTTGCAGTTCTTAATGACCTTCTTCACTTTCGCCCTCAACTTTGGTATCCACCAGTTCTCTCTCACGCTCGCCATCGTGTTCGCGACACCAAGATGCATGACCTGATTGTGGATGTGAAGGATAAGCTTCTCCGCAAGTAGACCACCGGGAAGGTAAATCGGCCGATATCCTTTAATTCTGCCTTCACACCTGAGAACTGCTGTACAGTTATCTTTGACCAACTTCCATCCTGGGGACTTCAGACATGTTTCCTCTGCTTTCTGAAATCGCTTTACCCAATAGTCACTTGCAGCTGTGATTTCTTCCGTAACTAATGAGCCTGACATCTTCTTTGACTTACTTCTCGCTTTACAGTTTCTGATAAAACGTAACACCCATGCTGTTACTCTCATTGTACGCCAGTAGGTGCTTCTTTCTAACAAGGCATCCCACTCATCGAACATGCGCTCTTGTGTGCGGAGAACTGCTTCTTGGGTGACCTTACTCTCTTCACCTGTTTCTTTGGTGCTATTCAGCCTTGGCTGCTCCGGCCACTACCTTTTGTCCAAGAGCCAATCCGGACCGGCAAACCAGTTTCCTCTCTCCATCTTCACAATGGTTGCTCCTGTACTTCCGAGATCTGCTAGATTCAACTCTGATGGGCAGTACTTCCAAGTGATGTTGATTAGACCAGCGGTTTCTGCTATCTTCTGTACTCTATTTGATACAAAAACCTTCCATCCTTTCCCAGGATTGGTTATCCAATATAGTGCTACCATACTGTCCATCCAAATGTTGATGGTTTGAATGGGCTATTGCTGGAGAGTAGTGCTGAGGTTTTTCGCCGTGTGTACTGCCATGTGGCCACTCACGAGCTCCAGTCTTGCTATTGATGTACTTCTCTTTGATATCCGCGACTTTGAGGTCAGAAGTCCTTTAGTCACGCCTGCCTCATGTTCTACCACCGCAATAGCTGCTGCACAGCATGCTAGAATGCTGGCATCTGCGAAAATATGTAAATGGACTGCTCCTCTCTCTCCGACAAATGAAGCAATACTTCTAGGCACCATTACATCTTTAAGTTGCTTCGTCCACCTTAACCATTGGTTCTTCAATCTCTCGGAAACTTCTGCATTCCAACCTTTCTTCTCGTCGCAGGCTTCTCGATAAATATGCTTTCCCTCAGCCATGGTGGGCGAGATTATCCCGAGTGGGTCATAGACAGTTCCTAGGTAACTGAGTATAGTGCGCTTGGTCACTGGATGTAATTGTGGAAAAGGTTTTGTAAGCAACTCCAGTGTGTCATCATCCTTATTCCACACATGTCCGAGGATCTTGCTTGGATTTGGCATGCCTTCACTTTCAAGAAACTTGACATTAGATTCCCACTTGTGCACCGGAAACCTGGCAGACTCAAGTATGGCAGTACTCTCTTCTGTGAACTGCATGAGTTTCTCTACATTTCCTCCCGTTTGCATGAGATTGTCAACATAAGTGTTCTCCTTAAGTGCTCTCACCGTCTCTTCAAATTCTGACCCTTGTTGTTCAAAGTGATGCTGCAGAGTGGCTCCCAGTAGGAAAGGGCTTGCTTCAACTCCGAAAGGTACACGTGTAAATCTTAAATGTTTCTCTGTTCCTTTAATGTTGAACAAGAATCTGACTGCATCTCTATCCTCCTCCTTCAAACCTATCTGGAGAAACGCCTTTTCTGTGTCTCCAAGGAGCAGACTTGTGGACAGTCGCACTCTAATCATTATGTCCCAAAGAAGCGGCTGCAACGGAGGACCAGTGAACATGCAATCATTGATGCTGTAGGTCAAAGGCTGGGGCTTAGCACTTGCGTCAAACACCATGCGAACCTTAGTCGTAACTGCACTCTGCTTTACAATTGGCTTGAGAGGCATGTAAAACACACGTTCTCCAGATGGAATCTGAGGTGCTTCCTCGATTACCCCTGCTCTGATTTGCTCTTCAATTATGCCATCATACTCTCCTTTCAGTTTCTTATCTCTTGAAAGCTTTCTCTCCACGTTTTCAAGCCGCTTTCTGCTAAGTGCTTCATTTGTGTTCGTTAATGTAGCTCCCGGTATCCAAGGAAAACCAACCTCATACCTTCCATCTTGCTTTCTGACAACACTCTCTTTAAAGTCACGCAGAACATCCAGCTGATCATTCTCTCCCCGGTCCTCGACTCCCAGTACATCCAAACTGTACAGTTTCTCATAGTCATAAACCTCTCTCATGTACATGCAGCTGCTCCCACTCCCATATTCGTCTCCCCCATGGACCACCCAACCGAACGTTGTCTCCTCTACCAGCGGCTCTCCCGGGTGCCCTTTGAATACTCTCTCCGTCCTTATTCTGCTATAAACACCGTCTCCGAGAATGAGGTGTATCTGATGTTCTCCTGTGGAAGTCATGTAGAACCGCTTGTCTTGTGTATGTGAGTACTTCAACTTCAGCTGTTTCATGTCTGGCCTTCTCACTGTAGTAAAATCAGCTAACTTCGATCCAGTGAATTCCACCTCTTCGCATGATTTCCCGTCCAGGGACTTAATATGGGTGTCAAAGATTGGCATTGTCTGGACTTTGGTTCCATTGATCGTCAAGATTTCGCGAGTCTCGTGACGTGTCGGTTTCAACTTTACTAACTCGACTGCTTCACGTGAAATGAAGTTGCGTCCAGATCCTGTATCTAGGTAGGCCCAAAGCACTTGTCCCCCAATACTGACGGGAATAATCGCAGGTAGCACTTTCTCCTCTGCATAATTGGAGTAGACCGTCAATGACACTACATCTGGATTACTGCTTTCCCTCTCCGGTCTATCGCATATGCTTCTATGGTGTTTGTGTTTACACTTGGCGCAGCCACGCCTACGGCACTGGTCTGCCCTGTGGTTTTGCCTTCCACAATTAAAGCATAAATTGTGATCTATGAAGAACTTCTTCCTGTCCGCTAATGGTGTTACTAGGGTACAGTCCTCATTCCAGTGCTCTTGTTTTCGGCAGAAAAGGCAATAGGGTTTCAGCTTATCTCCTTGCTTCTCTGAGAACAGATGTTTTTCGCATTTGCTGCTTTCGACGTGATTTCTCCTGAGCCACTTCTGCAGAGCATCAATCAGGTCTTCCATGGACCATTCCTCCCAACTGTCATCCACTCTCACTAGATCGGGCATTACGTGAGGTAACTTGTTGAGCGTAGTCATAACAAACCCTTGTAACTTTTGGCCTTCTTCGAGGGTTTGAAGGGCGTCATAGTTCCTACTCAGTTTCTCGTAGAATTCTTCAACCTTGAAATAATTGGAGCCCTTGACTGGAAATAAACTGATGATTTCTTCCATGTGCGCATTCATGACGACCTTTGTTTGCCCATATTCTTTCTTTAGTTGATCCCACGCTGTCTTGTAACCAACAGTTCCAGGCTTTAAATTTGCAATTCTGTCTCTCACCTTCGGGCTAACGGATTCCAGAAGGTACCCGAATTTCTCTTCGTCGGAAATCGACTTCGCATCAGCTTGCGTCAGGAACACGTTTTCAAATCTTATCCAGTCGCCGGCGGTACCCTTGAACGGTGTTATCTTTAATTTCGGTAACTTTGTGGTGCGGAAAACAGCTGTTTTCTCCATTTCTAATTTCTTTTCTGCCACAAGTAATTCAGCTTCAAGCTTTTCCTTCCACAACTCACGCTCGTGTTCCTGTTGTTTTTCACGTAACACGTACAATCACCGCTCATCTTCCAACTGTTGCTCCCGCTTCAAATCTTCTTTTTGTCGCGTAATTTCTTCCTCTCTATCATCTAAACACTTTCTAAGCCTCTCGTTTTCGCTAACAGATGCTGCATACTTTGATTTAATGTCTTTTCTCCACTGTCTCACCGTCCAAGGCGACAATCCTCGCTCAATTTTTAATTCTTCTGTCTGTGAAATAAGATCGGATAGCTTTGTAATGATTTTCACATCTCGTTTGTTGACTATTTCCATCTCCGAATAATCCTGAATTTCGATCAGTTCATCTATCTCCTCTATGAAGTACTTGACCTTATCAATTTCCTTGTCGATCTCTTTTAATGAGACGTTGTTCTTCGTCGCTCGGTTCTTCGCTGTCGCTCATGTTTGTTTTTACTCCGAGGAAAAGATCACTTCCCTTCTCAAACTGTGTCGCTAGCGTTGTGTATTTCTTCCTCGCGTCCTGGTCACGGCACCAAAAATGAGCTGAACAATAACACAGCACATAGAACTCACAATAACACAGTTTCCTGGTTTATTCCGCTTCAATCCGACTCACAAACTCTCACGAAACTCGATGAAAAAACCTCAAAAGAAAAACTCGCGCTCCCTATCTTTTTCGTCTTGTCCAGTTCTAGCTTACTCAGCACGCACGTGCTCATTACCTTATTTGGTAGCCCTTCCCCTAATTTGGTGGTGCTGCTCAACGTCACAAAACTGTGAGGGGTAGGGTTGGTAAATCTCTCGTACACTGATGCGTGGTAAGCCTTAAAAAGTCAATCGTCCTTGATTTCTGCATTTTCAAACCAGCAAAGCTATGTAGCATTTGCAACAATGCGGAATAGTCTTTTTTGATAAAGGTTCTTGATTAAATCTGAAGACTACTCCATGAACTACGGTTTCTTAAAAACGAATTATATCAGCTGATGATGTGGTCTCTGGCACATTTCAATCACATGCTAGACAAAATGAAGGCATTACAGGAACCTACAGTGTAATATCATGATCTGCAAACTTCTAATGGTGGATTCAGCAAGTGCAATCACGCTCAGCAGGAGAAAGGTACTTTTCAGCGGCTTGAAATTTATGAACATGACTCTGCTCAACAATGACTCAAGAAAGGTTCAAAATCTGACAGTTCTAAGCAGCCACAAAGAGAGAACAGCCAAATTTGCTCTCCCCCCCCTCCACTTCCATGTAGGTGGTCACCGGCCCGCACACATCAAAAACTGCTTCCCAGGCCCTCTTAGGAGTTTTAACTCTTAAAAATGCTAGTTTCTAATAATATTTTACAATGGAAAAAACCAGCAAGAAAAACCCGCAGAGCACAATCAAGGATGGGCCTCCACGATAAACATAATTTCCACTGTGTAACACTTCTTCCTAGAGGCAGTGAATTTATGGCACACTGTGTTATCAGCAGAATCGTGCAACCTAGTGATGTACTGAACCATTTAGTTTTTCAATACATAAAGTTAGTTGCAAATAATAATTTATTAATGCAGTGATAACCCAATACTCTATGATCCACAGACACCCACTTGATTGGACACCCATATATAACAGGCAGTTTTGTTTGTCCTGAGGAAAAGCATACATTTTTTCTTTAAAATTAACCGGCTTAGTACGCACAGTAGGTAGCACAGTAGTTAATGTAGACAACAACCACTTTTCTATGTTTCAAGTCAGAAATTCCTATATATTCTTAATCCAGCTTTACAGACACTGGTTACCCAGGCACTTTCTATTTTTCTTGTCACAATGATGTGCCAATTGTAGACAGTGTACCAAGTTCACGGGTTAATAAGATTTTAGTACCAAAACATCTGCAGCCAAATAGCATGACACATTTGATTTTGATACATCTTTCTTTTTTTCCCTGTTTGTAGTCCTTTGATAAAATTTCTGCCTCCTACTCAACAAGTTTCACGTCCTAGGCTTTTTGCTACAGTCATTGTTCCTACCCTTCTTCCTCCTTATTCCTTTATGCTATATATCAAATAAATCACGTGTCTGTGACTTTTTTCCAGAGAGCTAACTTAATATGGACACCCGGATAATACGGACACCCAGATAATATAGACATCATAACATGTCCGTATTAACCTTTCCACAGTATATATTTTCTTGTCTAACCAAAACTTCAAAGCTGGTACCTGTAAAGAGAGCATCCAAAAAATGCACACCTGGGTTTGAATATTAAATAAATTTAAAAAACAAACGTCACATACAACAATTTCATAAAGTTATCTATAAAAGTTATGGGAATACAAGGGGATATCATCGACAATAGTTGGACGAGGTGAAATCTGTGAATTTTTATTAGCGTTGCAATTTATAAGTTGCAATAATGATCTGCAGTCAATCGATAGGGAAGGCATCGGCAGACACAGCCTTTTCAAAAAAACATGAGCTACAAAGAATGTGACAGTCTTTAATGACAGCACTGAAAATTATTAAATTGATATACCAAATCAAGAGCGAGCGATCCCCTTATTTATCTATTTATATTGAAAATGAGTAAATTAACTTTTCTGACAAAGAGAACTTAACATTAGATCTAATTTTAAAATCCTCAGCTCAGATACGTAACACTAAAGTAACAATTAAATTTTCAATAATAAAGGACAGCAGTCCGTTTAAGATGGTAAAAAAAAAAACACATGCATATGACAACGAGCTGGCTGCTTTAGAACTCAAACTTAGCTGAACTGAAAACTGTACCCCCGGACTGTACCCACTCTGATTCGCTGTGCCCGAATAGCTATAAAGCAAACTTTATCTACACTTGGATAAATGAGCACTCGAGAGTGGCTAGAAGCTAGGCAGGTGAAATTGGTGCGGACTCTCGATCGTCTTGCCTTTGTATTATTATTATAGCTAGTACGTATACAAATACACCTACCAGTAGTCCGAATCTCCGTCGGCACACGACTTGGTGAAGTGTGTTTTTCTTCCTTCTCTGAGGTTAGCTTCCCTTAGTATTTGACTTTCTCATATTCAGTCGGTGCTGGTTCTACAGAATCATCGTAATCTATGATTTCCTCCTTCACAATTCCAGAATCGGGCAAAGACGAGCGAAGCTTTGAGAATCGCTGGCTGTTTTCTCACGGTTCAGGTTTGTTTTCTTGGCGTGTTCAGAAAATGACGTCACAATCAGAGAACAATAGCTTTGTCACTGGAGCATAAATTTATAATGGCGGACGCGAAAAACCTTCATTTTCAAGCTCAATATTTTCACTTAGGGGGCGCCCAAGTTCATTTCAATGACCGAAAAGGGTACAGCCACTTCTGATAAGCTGAAAAGAAAGCGTTTTTGTGACAAACTTGACATTAAATTTTGATCGAAGTAGCACTTTAATGTCCATCTTCTGTTTTGTTAAGTCGAAATATAAGAATGGAAATAGGGTACTGAAATTGGATTCATTGAGTAATGACTCTTCACCGTATTCATTAGTTTAGTGAACATATTTCAACACATCCCTGAAGACTCTAGTCATATCAGTAGTTGGTGTGTAATGTATTTCGGGGTGTTCGTTACCATTTCCAACTTCCAGGTGACAATTGGATAAGGTTCTTGGGTCAGTTGAGATAGAGAATGTGTTGTACAAAAATGGATTAGCTGTCTGGGCATCGATATTCGCATCATTGATTATGAATACAAACACGTGTCGGGGTTTCGAAATACCAGAAGAGATTCTGAAATGCCCAGCTCTTTGCTGGCTACTATTTGATCTTTCAATATTCTCTCTCAAATAAGTCCACTTATGATTTTTAAGGTATTGGCTCATATAGAATGATTGGCCCTCACCATTGAAGGTAATCCGTGGAACATACAATTGCATCCTAGTGATAACCACTCTGCAAACAGCCCCGGCTTGCCAAATTAGATTACCATCTGACTCAATCTCAAAATTCATCTCAACCCTTGTATTGGGTAACAGCTCATCTTCTAACATTTCGAAAAATGAGTATCTATTCCGTGGTATTTCTGTATTTACTGTGGATGAGACACCTAAGAGTGCTTTTCGAAGGGCAAAACCCTTATTGTAAGCTGCTCGCCTTTTGGCTAACTGATTTGTACCACTAACTTCAAATTCCCGCTCTTCCGCATTTCTGGATGTATCAAGATAGAAAAACTCATTATTAACTGTCTTATCAGCGTAAGATGGACTGTACTCAAGTAAGTTCTTAATATTAACCACGTGATTCGCGTCATTGCAATCATACACTTTCTTACCATTGAGCTTAATATCAAAACGTTTCAACAGTGAGTACGACCCGTTTACAATACCATTATGATCTGCTACTGCAATGTTACCTCCATTAGCCAGCAAGACTACTTCAAAATCAAGACTGATACGAGCATTATACCAGTCAAATGGTGTAACCTCACCACTGTTATCAACAACAAACCTATAGCCATCTTTCTTCTGATGAGCATTATTGGCGACAGTTGTATTTAGTGCTGTTTCTAGGTCAAAAATAACATCTTCATATCGTTCAACATAGTTTGGATCTCTAAATGATTTCATATAGTAATAGATTACATAAATCTTCTCATCTGACCCCGGATAATAATTTATTCACCCTCTCATTAATCTCGTAATCGGTGAGTTCCTTTTGTGGATTTTCTATTGGCGATGTCGCTACTGGTGTTTTTGTGTTTTTATTCTTTTTGCTTAATAACTGAATAATTTTATCGCTTGCTTTTTCGCCAGCATATTCGCCAGTTTTGGTAGCAGCTTTCTGAACAGCCTTCTTGGTCGCTGTTTTAGTAGCTTCCTTCATGGTCTTTCCAAACAACTTTCTGCCGATCGTTTTGAAAACAACGGTAACAACACCTTTACCATAAATGTGCTTCTTAACATATCTACCCATTTTGGCATCATAACGTTTCTTAAATTCTGATTGTCTCATTGTATATTATTGGGTTAGATATTATGCTGGTTTGGATCGCAATATCAATGTCGTAAACCAGTCAGTCTTATTAAGTCCAATTGGTCGCCCCAGTGAGTCTGTGATGTAAAACCTCATTTGACTGATATTTAGTTGGGAAACTTCACTAAACAATAGTCTTCTGGGTTCAAATGTGAATGGGAAGCTTCTTGCCAAATTGTAAGTTGAAATAACAGCTAAAGTATTAGTATTAACACCATTCAATATACTGTTCGTAATGGCGTCTGTATTGATATAGATCATATCAATGGAATTTGTGATATTGTTAAGAATTGTCCCATATTCTGTTTTCTTGGCAATTTTCTCTGTAAATCCAATTAACTGGCCAAATTTACTGTTTCTCAGATCCAGTTGGTAATTGTTGTCGATCTGAATGAGAATCTTATATGTTGACAATACGAATGTTAAGTTAATATGGTATTTATCGCCAGTTTTATCGTCGGTGGTAAGATGACCTTTCTTTTTCATCCACTAATGGAGATAATCATTTAGATCTGAGTAAGTATACATCCCATCCACAAATTCGACGGTTGGCCACGTTTTGCCACCATCAGGCGAGTATTTTATTTGATTATTTTGATACTGATCTGAAATATTGTGCCAACTGTAGGTCATAGTGGCCTTATCCAGTGCTATTTCATGTGTCATGTTATTTTGGAGTTTTAACACTGGATCGAATTTGATTATGAATTCTTGAATTCCCCGCACCCAAACAAACTGACAACCAGAAATGCGGTGCGGGATAAGCAGACAATTCTTAGCCCATTTATTGAACTAACCAACTAATCACAAAACAAAAACAACTGTTTACACTGTTTAGACACCAAAAAATCAAACACACTGTATACGTTTGATCCGGCTATAGTAAATGAAAAACCAAAACCACTTATAATAACTGTCAATCATCAGGAAAACACAACTAAAATCGTTACGAGGAAATGGATTACAGGATTTCAATCGAAATATACAAAAGAACAAAATTTAACTGTCCGCTTGTAAAAATCCACAATGAAACTTGTTTACTGTTCAGCGAATATATACTTGCTACTTTACATATCACACTTTCTTCTCATAATCTCATGCCGGCACTTAAAACACACTTCCGACAAATGCACCTGTGCTTGGGAATTCAAGAAACCATTTATCTTTTGTTTCATTACGCTTCGCTGCATTCAGGCAAAGATAAATGAACAAATCTTATGCTTTATTCTGTCCGATTTTCTGTCTATTAACAGATTAAATATGGATTGCTCTTTCTTGCATTTTTATTATTAGATTACATATTCCTTTAACAGACTATTATGCTGGGTGTTATTTAGAACACCTAATTTGTTTAGTGTGTGAGCAATTTTGGAAAATTCATTTTTCACACCATTATTTCGAGCCAATATGGATCCACCTAATAATTCCAATCTGTCCAGTAGGTCAGATGGGTTATTATAAAAAAACAACCCCTGAACCTATTTTTTTGTATTTATTACTTGTTCGGTGAATTGGAATATCACTTATCCTGTTCAGGTCATCGAATACCATTTTTGATAATGGTACTTCTTTTTACTGTTGAACCGCTTTGTGAGCAGATCAAGGGTATCAAAGTCCACTTGCTTATCATATACTTTTTTACCATCCTTATGAGTAATTAGTTTAAGCTGGCCATAAAGTTTGGGCACGTCAATTGTTGCATTTCCATAAACACCAGTTTGTGGGTTAACCTTGTAAGCATTCCTCTTTTTTTGTGTATAAATACCCTGACCAGTTTTCAGTGTTTTTGTGCCTTCCTCTACAATACCAATTCGTTGTCTGTATTTTCTTGATATCAATTCCTTCAGTATACTCGGCAATTTCATCCTTATTTTTCTTTCTGTTAGCTTTTGTTGTGCCCAAATGGGCTTTTTGCCGGCCTAATTTCTTATTTATTTCACCGGATTTATCCAGAATTTGTTTTGCATAATTTGGCTCTTTTAAGGTTTGCAAAAAGATGTCAGCTGGTAATGGCAATTGCTGGGTTTGTATGAATGCCAATTCTTCTTGAGTAAATCCTTTATTCATATCAGCTATGATTTTGGGTGCCACCTCACCACTTGGGCCTGGTAATGCTAATCTTTGAACTTGTTCACCATATGGGACAACTTATTTATTAATATCTTCTCCCAATTTACTGATCTCCTCTATCTCCTTATCAAACTTTTCAGTTAGAGGTTTCGAGTCTTCAGACGTCTTTTCGTATACATTCTGCTTATTAGTTCGAACTTCCTTTATAACATCCCTAACAACTTCAGTCATTTTTCCTGCTTCAATTTTAGGAATACTGAGTCTCTTAAATCTTTCAATATCCACTATACTATTGTGTTATATAAAACTTATCTTAACTTATCTCAATTTATCTTAAATTATGTAATATAATAGTATAATGGATATTCCAAATTATAATTTCAACGAGGATGAAAATACAAACTTCAAACAGCTGTACAAGTACATGCCCAAGTCCAATTTTAGGATGCTAATATGCGGCAATTCAGGGTCGAGTAAAACAAATCTACTTTACCACATCCTTATGAAACCATTAGTCTACTATGACCAGATCCATTTATACGGTAAAAACTTGGAACAGGAAAAGTATCGACACATGATAGAAACAATGAATGACATTAGTAGCCAGGTTGGATATGACATAATGCATTGCAATAATGATGACATTAAACCTGTAAATAGTCTGGAGAGCGATGCCCAGAAAATCGTAACATTTGATGACTTCATTTGTGATAAAAGCCACAAGCCGCTTATCGATTATTTCATTCAAGGCCGTCATACGAACTGCAGTGTTTTTTACCTTTCGCAATCATTTTATGAAACTCCAAAAGATATCAGACTAAGCTGCAGTCATTATGTAATTTATGATTTCCCTAGCAGTAATGAGAGAAATATGATTTCTAGAGAGTTGAATGTAACAAAGGATCAGTATATTAAGGCCACTAAACAGCCGTACTCATTTCTGTATGTTGATAAACCAATGAAGACTGTCAAAAGAAACTTTTATGGAAATATCTAGTATAATAATATAGATGGGAATATTTAATCAGCAACCTAGCTATAACCAATCATACTCAAAAGGAAAACGCGGTATTACTGGCCCTCAAGGACCTCCTGGCCCGCCTGGCCCGTCTGGCCCCGCTGGTGCTCAGGGTGTCCCTGGACCTACTGGCCCTAAAGGTGCTACTGGTCCTACTGGCCCTAAAGGTGCTACTGGAGCATCAGGCACTGATTTTAATCTCACATCAGATGGGAATTATGATATGACAAAGGTGGCTAAAGGAACTGATACTAATGACGCAGTAATAAAACAGCAACTTGCTACTAATCTATCACTTTCTGGTGGATTAATGACCGGCAATTTGTATATGAATAGCAATAGGATATACAATGTAGCACAAACAGATGGTGATAGTCAACCAGCCACAAAAATTTGGTCAGAAAATAAATTCCTGGACAAATCCAGTGGAGTTATGGCTGGACCACTAAACATGTCCAATAATAAAATTACTCATCTTGCTAATCCCACAGACGATAAGGATGCTATATCCCGTGTTTTCGGTGATGGACGGTATGTTAAAAAAAGTGGAGATACAATGACTGGTGATTTAGCATTGGGTGACAATTATATAACCGGATTGAAATCAAAACAAACAGATTATGCTACAAATCAACCCGATCTACGACAAGAAACCATTGATTGGAAAAATGCTAAATGGGAAGATAGAACAGACAATATATTTTTTGAGGCTTATGATAAATGGATAACATGTGATGACTATGCCACGCCATTTTATTTTATAAAGTACCTACAATTGTTTTGGCAGTTGTACAGTGATGGAGATTATGTTGCAATAAACACTTTTCAGGTATTGACTAATAAATCGAGACAAACACCACCATCTGACTCCCAAACAGGCAATAAATATTTTAACCTATTTGGCATGATTGCCACAAATATGAAAGATCCAAATGATGCTACAGTATTTGGAAAAATCTCATGTTAAACCCAGCCATTATAATAATGAATTTTAGTACTTGATGACTAATAAATTAGCATGGACTGATCTCGAACCGAATAACATCGATAGTTTTGATATTACTAAAATTGATAATTAATGCCCCAAGAAGGTAACTACCATCAATACAGCCATAAAGTTATATATACAACCATTATAAAAGATAAGCAAGCAGGATACTCTTATAAAATGGGAATCAATTGTTATCAACTTGATAATGTATTGAAATCCTCAATTCAGATTACCAATTATGGCATAAATCAATTGCTACAATTGATAAAACCACATCAAAGGGGGTATCAGTTGCTGGTTTTACGGTACAAACGTTTTCTCACCGGTACACAAATAGTAGTGGGAACACTGCATATATGTATTATATCAAAATAATTGTAAACTTTCACAAAATTGTATCAGGTACATTTTACAGTCTGGATCTTTATGTTATTATACCCCAAAAGGGCATTGATCTCAACACCTACCAAAAAAGTTGGACAAATAACTGGATGATTGCTTATGGTGTTTTCGGAAAAGTGTCATCGATTGATCCCCAAAATCGTACGATTATCATACGGCATTTGATATTAAGCCGACTGAAGTTGTTTACACTGTTGATCTGGATATGAACAGAAAGAAGATATTAAACATTGCGCCAGATAAAGCGAAGAATAATTCAGCTGCTACTGTGAAGATAGTCAAGGATTTGGAAACAAAATTGAGCCCTTATACAACAAATAATGTGTATAGGGAAATATTTGAGGAATTTTATGATTTAAGCGATGCTAGTATCTATGAAATACAAACAAGACCATCAGGTGTCGTATTTATAGGTTTACTTGCTAACATATATTTTGCGCGTATGTTTATTGCCAATATTGAGGAAGGAGGCGTGAGGATACAAAATAAACCAATAAGTTTAAGATTATTCGGTAAAAGGAGCTTTACTCTTTGTGTTGTTATGCAGCTGTGGCTGAACAGAAACATGTACATTAAAACGTTCATGAGAGATGGAGCTGATGAAAAACCACACTTGATTTATGACAAAACAACACAGAAATTAAAACTGCAAATAGGTCAACTAATGAAACTTCTATCACGTTACTAAACAGTTTCAATGGTAAACGTGTTGTGTTTTGGCTGACTAAAAAAGGGACAGGGGGCGACTTCACAGTAAAAGCTTCGATCTCAAATTATAGTGGAACACTAACAATAACTTCAGAATTAGCATCTCAAAGTAACTACACATTTAGAATATCCTCAGAAGATGCAACAATCTATAGAATTATGTATTCTCCAAACTTTTACGACTTCGATTCTCACGAATTTCATACAATACAAGACGCTGTGTGAGCGTATATTTGGGCGTGGTCGTACTACGGGTACGATACTTTGAACATGCCTTATTGCAGCTAAAGAACTGTCATCATATCTTACCAGAGAAGACAAATCGTTTACTCCACTTCTTTGCTGAACCACACAGCTTATACAGTATGTCCCAATCCACAACAAAAATAGTGTCACTTCACGACAATGTTTGAAAGCACATCTTCAATGCAGACATGCTTGAAGCCAAATTACAACATAGGACATAAGTGGTTACAGCCCAGAGAGTAAGGTTTTCTCAGCTCCACTGATACTGACAGATTTGTTTTCACACCCATCACTTTGTACAGTGTATTCCGGTTACTAACAAAGGCAAATAAAGTTCCTTAAGTCCAGTATCCACAAGGATTAATAAGAGAGTAACACATTGCATAAACTGCTATAGGGCAGCACTGTTTACAGGAACATTGGTAACTATTAACATTTGATATACTACAATTTTCAACATTGCTTGAGAAAAGATGAGGTTCAAAGGTGGCAATATGTACACCTTTAAGTTCATATATATATATCCTCATTCCTATGTAGAGTCTGAAAATACTGTGCTAATTTATGCATGGATGGTATTTCCAACAATACACATGTTCTTTCACTATGACTGTTATGATACATATCTCTAGCATGAGAATCAAATACATTATATCCCCCAGCCTCAGTGCTGTAGATACCAAGACCAATAATTGCCACCATTAAAATGAATGAGTTGTAGTTCAGTGCCAAGAGTTTTTCAAATGCTGTAACCTGTGAGTGGCATATACAGTAGTGATGGATGTTACAAGTATAACTGTCACTGTATTCAAGGTGAAAAAATTGCTCAAACACTGTAATCATTCCTGGCAATTCTGTTAACATTGACATAGATTGTCTTGCAAGCAGTGACAGACAAGAATATAATTGAATACCAACAATCATTATTTGAGTCATATCATCAACTGAAGTAATCTTTATATCTTACTGTAAATTAAAGCGCACAGACTCATTGCGACGCATCGTTGTCCACCATTTTCCCCAAATCCTGTAACATTTCCTTGACAGTATGGAGCATTAATTGTTTTTGCAGCATCTACATAAACTGAAGGTCCTGGATTCTTCTCTATATCAGTACAAAGCTTAAATTGGCCAAAATTAACCCGGTGATTCAAACTGTTTTAAGCAGTATAAGATGGATATTATTACATGTACAGAGGGGCAAATTCTTACTTAGAAGCCTATTTGGATATCTCATTCCACCTAAATCGCCTGTGCTCTGATGCTTGAACGACAGATACACCTTCCCTCGTTTACGAACCTAAGTTTTGGAGTTGCCCCTTAAGTAAAAACCCCACACTGTTGACAGTTACCTGTTTAAGAGTAAACCTTTTGTACTTTTAACGTAACAATGAATTTCAGACGACAATGGTGTATTTTTCCGAATACTCTTCCATACAAAAAGTGTCACTTTCCGTGTTTTCTGTAACAGATTTTAATTTGTTCATTAGTAGTCTGCCAGGGGCGTGACGGTAACCGGTCATTTCGTTCCGTGGTCAGATCGTTGACATCGTTCCAAGTCAGATCGTTCCAATCAATAGTCAGATCGTGCCATAAAATAGTCAGTTCGTTCCACAAAAAAGTCAGTTCGTTCCACATATGAAAAGTCAAGAAAATCTTTGTAAATTTGTTGAGTGAACTTTATCGAAAAGAAAAACGTTTCGTTCATACCAGAAGCTGATAAAATAATAATCGATCCAAAGTCGATAATCGTTTGAAAACAAAAAAGAGACGATTTCAACCAGCCACGGGCTTTAACACTTAAACCGCTGCTTTGAGAGTTTTTGAGCTAGAATTGATCGATAGTTTTGAAAGATATAGCACAACAAGTAGAAGCTAAGCCGTTCTGAAGGTACAGTATTTCGAAGCGCTTGTAACCTAAATATTTCTTTGCAGCGCCCGATTTATGCAAATTTTGAAAACAACGCGAGTTTCGAATTACAATCTCGATTTTATGGTTATTTGTCATGCCGAAAATATAATGGACTAACCTGAGCTGATTTAAACCAATGAAATCGTAAGTTCTGTTATAAATAAATTTCGCACGACGAGAACTCAATTCAACTTCTTTTATTTCCTCCACAACACAATTTTCCTTCTGCACAACTAGCTCATTACCTTCTCTTGTAGTCACCTCGCTGCCATCAAAACACTCTAACACAAAACTTGCTGATAATGCAAAATCCCGACGTACAGCATCGTATGAAAAAACACAACACGTAATACAAAAACAAATACATTAACCGTCACCCTGCTAAACAAAATTGAAGAAGAATTGTTGCAGTTATCACAGTAGTTCCAAAAGAAGCCTCTGTCCCTTTTGGTTTCAATTGTTGACCATCGTCTCTTCCTTCATCGGAACAGATTTTTATCACAGGCAACTCGCTGTGTTCCGCAATGCAAAATCAAAATCACTATTGTCACACTGATAACCAGCTACACAAATCTTGCGACTCTCAAACTTGTTCAACATTCCTCTATTCAAACTCTTATCCACTTTACACGTACACTCCTGATATTCCGATTTGTTATTACGTCTATGGGGTCCATGAGTCTTTGATGTCATTGAATGTCTCGATAATTTCCTTTGGTTTTCCTTGAGTTCGCGGACCAGCCCATTCCGAAAACACTCAGTGTTACTTTTTAGTGCGGGCCTACCGCGAACAGTGTGTGCATTTGTAAGTTTCACCCGGAATAACATGATTGAACAATTATATTAACACGTTCCTCGAAACGCCGCGACCAAATGTTATCTAAACTGCTTCTCACTGCTTCTTCGGAAAATTTCGGATCAAACGATATCCAAATCGCCCCTCATTGGATTATCCACTCGACCTAACAAAATCGACCAATCACAAAAAATGGACATAAAATAAAGAAAAGAGCAAATTCAGATGACCTCTTAGGAAACATGAAATTAAAACTGTCTTTCGATGATTGGTGCATTTCGATCCTCTCGTCAAAAAATGTCAGACGTCAATCATCTTAGCGGACCTCTTAGGAAACGAAAGTTTTCTTTAACGGGTTCAAAAGGTCATTGTTTATGGTTTGTGATTGGTGGATTTCGATCCGTTTTTTGAGTTTCTGTGTTTCAAGGTTCGTTGCTTGTGATCACCAAAACCCGACGTTAATATTCCAAATACTTGTGATAGATTTCATCCCTGGACTTCAGACTTCCAAATTTCGATGAGGCAAAAATACTGAAGATTCAGATTAAATTTTGAGATCGTAAAAGTGCGATTAACTGCCGCGTGCAAGCAGAGCTTTCTTTCCCACATGCCTCTTACCTTGTACAAGACGTTCGCATGACAGACATTCGCCTCGCTTCGCTTGTTTACTTACCTTGTTTACGTTAGCACGTATTGCATGCCTATTGCACATGTCCGTTTAGATTACTCTATTTGGGCCACGCCCAAATAATTAGTACAGGAAAAATTGAGCGGTTCTTATATTCTGTAATTTGTCTAAACCAATAATATAATGAGTCAAAAAGAAAACATATTTCGCTTTAATCAGATCGATAAAAGCAAAACAAACGAGGAGATACAGGAAATCAAAGAACTATATAAGTATTATCATTTCAAGTTCTGAGTTTATCAAAAAGCCTATAAACACTTTAAGAAGCTAAATATCCTATTGCATATAGCATCAACTGGCCTTATAGTAGTTGGGACAGTTGTTGGCGGTTTGACAACCAGCCCAGCCATTCTAGGAAGCATATCAGGAGCTGGTTTAGTTCTAAAAACATTCTCTGAGGGAAAAAACTATAAAAGAAAAATTGAGATGGCTCAGTTTGCTTACACTTCTTACGATAAGACATTAGCTAGTCTAAGGACTTCACTACGTGGGGCTACCTTTAACAAAGACGACTTCTTGAAGGAGATGACAGTATTGGATGAAACAATTGTGGATTTTGTTCCATTGGCGATAAAATTGGAAAAGCAGTAAGCTGAAAAGTTCCTCTTCTGTCCAACAGAAACTGTAAAACAAAATGGCGGAGAGTTTGAGACAACAACCTCGTCCCAGGGCCTCTCGCTCAATGAGTAAATCTATTTCCGGTTAGGGGCTTTCCCTCTACTTCCTGTCTGAATTCTGAGAAACCAGACGGCTAATATCGGCCTTGATTAAGGAGTAAACTCTCTCCCACCAATTTTCATAATATCGTAGTGAATGTTTTGACTGAGTAATAGGAATAATCTTGTATTCTACTCCTAAAATGTCAAATAGTCGTTTTATAATAAAATTTACACTAATAAGCCGTCTTCTGCGAAAATTATTGACTTGCGGTATAACTCGGTCAATCAACTGAAATATTCTCAGAATCTTCTCTCTATTATAATAACCAACTTGTATATTATTATTGTGTGCAATATCATTGATGACATTCAAAATATGATATTTTCTGTGGTATACAGACTTTCTTTTTATCCTGTATCTATTCTCATAAAAGTCAATATACTCGTGTGCTGTTAAATAATCATGCACTTGGCCACAATTAATACACACGAGATAACCATCCTTAACCAATTTCATATTACTACAACAAAAATATCTCTTTGGTTTACCCGGGTCTTGAATCTGCTGACAACAAAAAATGCAATTAATAGCATTCTCTTCCTGGATCAACATTTGGTGAATTTCTTCAGTACACATTACTATATACTATATGGAGATTTTTATTTATATATAATATTTACCCTCACTGAGACTGCGCAGAGTAAGGGGACATAAATTACATCCCACAATGATGACAATAATAAATTAGACTCATACATAAGGCTCATTTGAAGTAGCAATAAAATGTAACTGTAAGAACGCCACGACACAGTTACGACATAACTCACCTAATGACGTAACGACACAGCTGTGGCATGACGTCATAGCCTCCATACTATAATCATTTGACTCATATGAGGCTCACTTGAAGTAATAATAAAGTACAACTGTAAAAAACTTAAATCACCTGATGACGTAACGACACAGCTGTGGCGTGACGTCATATATAAGGCTCAGAGTAATAATAAAGTGTAACTGTGACGTAACGACACTGCTGTGGCGTGACGTTCATAGCCTCTATACCGTTCTAATAATTTGTGTAATTATGTAATGATCCAGGTAAGAAGGGAAGCAATTTCTTTTGTTGTGGCGCAATACGCTTTCCTCACGTAGAAATGTTTTCATTTTTACGCAGAGAATGCATAAACCTACAAAAAGGCAGTTTAGGAAAGAAAATGTATTTAAACGCCACTTTTAAAGGGTGTATTTTTGTGTTAAAACATTTCGACCAATCACAAGAGTTGCAAACAATGGCCAAGAAATGTTCACAATTTTACATGATCCGCACATACGATTTCTGTGTTACTTAGACTCAGACGAGAATTTGTTATAAGGAAGTGGGATAGAAAGAAAAGGGATTAATATACGTGCTGTTTTGCGAAGATTTCATAAAATCTGATGTTTAAACCAATCAGAACCATAGTAGAGACAATAGTAAAGTTAGCACCTTTTTGCATTCCGACGTGTTCACTGCGTTTTAGTCCTTTCCTTCTTATCTGGACCATTACTTATATTGTGATGACTTATTTCCTTGGGAAAGTCCCTATTTGATAGTGACCATATGCATAACTAGTTTTACCATCAGCAAGGATATATCTTTTTATCATCTTTTATCTATGTAACATTTGTTTCCCATTCAATAAGCAATCTTTATAATTGTCATGTGTGATATTCTTTTTGATGACATATTTTCTGACACTCTTAGCAGTCTTTTCATTTTTACCATTGTCTTTCACATAAGAATACATTTTACTTCGAAGACCAATAAATTCTCTGATTGGCATGCCAGCTGCTTCATCTTTAAACTTTCCAATTACCTTCTTATTCTCCTCCTTCGGGTAATCACTATTATCAAATAATTGTTTATCCTCCCATAATTCCTTCTAAATATCCTTTGTCTCAATCTCATAACAAAGACTGTCTGTATCAGTAAACAACAACTTTGCTTTGTTATTGTACCTACTTTTGACATAATTATAATGGAAATCATACATGAGAGTTTTTGACAGATCCAAATTGCACATACCCACATAAGCTGGCCGGTCGAGTGTCAATGTTTCTTTGATCTTATGAACCGCCACAAGGTCCTCACTAAAGATCTTACTGTTAACAAACGTCGGTTTGCTTGCAAGTTTGGATAATTTCTTTTGATCAGTCACTAATCTCACGTCAACGCGCTTTCTTACGTTTTCCATGGTTTTTCCAAATACGGAATTATTTAATAATTTGAAAAAGTCCTTCTCAAATGCATTCTTAGCATTCATCCTCTTTTGGGTGTTAAAATTAATGTACTGTGCGAGCCAGGGAAGACTGGTCAAATTCTAATACCCTGTGTACTTTCTTCAGTTTGAGACCAAGAGACAAATAGAGTTGTAGATTTCTGTAGTGTAACACATAATTCTTTTTACTAGATAGTGTTGGAATTAGCTTAGCAACCTGGCCAATACTTATTCCAAACTGCTCCTGAATATTTTTGCAATAAGGAGAAAGCATTTCTTTGGTAACTTTTATTTTCTCCGCGATTAGAGGATAATCATTATGCAGCTCATGTAATTCTTTAGGATATTCTAAATCGACTTCTAAAATCATGCCCTTTTTTTGTCTTCTGCGCAAGCAGCCATATTAACTTTTTGTATTTGTTTTTCAGTCATCCACCTAAAACCACCTGTTGGTAAATATTGAGACATCGCTCATCCATAAAGGTTATTAGCGTCTAGATACATAATATACTTACTTGGTTTCTCTGAATTATACCCGCTCATATATTTATTATTAGCTTCCCCGTGTCGGTTAGCAATATAAGAAATACCGCCGCGTAATCCCTTTTCTATAAACTGAAACATATCAATATCCGTCATAAGCTCTAATTTTATACCGGTCATTTTCAACATAGCGTCCCAGGATAGCCCAGGAGATGTAAAATAGTGACAGGGATCTAGTTTGTAATACTGATGGCAGGTCTTAAAAAAGTTCTCAAAAACATCAGCTAATAGGAGAATATCAGATTTCAGATACAGATCATGATACTCGCCCATTGTCCTCATATTAAAAGTATTCCAGACTTTTTGGGCATATCGATATTGCGCATCAGAAATACCCTCATCTGTAAGAATACTATAAAATTGCTCTTTTGGGGGTAGTTGCTGGTCACCAAACTTCTGAAAACTGTCCATGTAATCATAAGGATACACTCCTTTCTGTTTCCTCAGTGCTAACTTCTCATCTTGGAACACCTGACTGGTATACTTAAACGCATCGGTGGGTAAATTAGCAGCTAATCTCTCCAAACTGCTGGCCATAAACTGAAAACTATCCAAAAATACTAAGTGTTTACCCAGCATAAAAGCCATATACTTTTCGATATTATTCGGAATACAATTAATGCTCAAATTATTACTTTTTCCGATTGATCCAATTTCTTGCATTATAAAATGGGAATCATACCCTTGCAGATTATGAAAAATGACTGGCACCTTAAATTTACTTGGGTCAAACTTTCGCTTCAAATTACAGTCCTGGTGTGCTGATCCCCTATACTGACCAGTAATGTGACAATGCATAACAGGCCAGAGCACCGATTTTAAGTACTAGGCGACTTTGAAAGACGCGTGCTTCACATATTTGTGGCGGATTAGAATGCCAGCTTGGTCAGAGGCCCTTTGTTTAAAACATGGCGGGATACTCGCAGCTTAAGGCAAGCGTGTGCCTTGTAGCTGTCAACATAATGCTTTTTAATTACATTCTGTCATAATTAACAAGACCCGATCCATGTTTGATTGAAAGTAATTGTACAAATCTGGTACCAGACAAACCGCTTTTAAAAAACAAAAACACAAAACTAGTTTATGGTTATTTCTCATTGATTTCACTTATCAAAACAAATATTTACTTTTATCAGTTTTCCCGTTTCTTTCAAAACATCCTTCATTTCCGGGCGTTTCACTGTAGTCAATGAAAGACGCGTTTTATCAGTCTTCTTTTTGGCGGGAATATCAAAATTTCCATCTTTCAAAACGCGATGAACCAAAGCTTGCAGGATACCAAAGCGCCAAAGGCGCACGATGCAGTCCCGGTATTTTGTGAGCACCCGTTAAAAATATAGGAGCCAAAAATTAGTGCATGGGCAGGCTATCGAAAGAAAATAAAAGGGATGGTTGCCCAATGGATAGCAGGCCTAACTACGAAAAATAAATGTCTCACTGCATCCTTGTCTGCGAGGTTAGGACTAAATTTACACTCTAGAATACATTACACAACTCAATCAGCAACACTTTGCAAGTAGAATTGGTGATCAGTGTGGCCAATTTATATTTCTAAGGGACGTCCGTCGCACAAAGGCTTAACGCGCGGGGGTTTTTAGTCAATGACTGACATAACAGTTTCCTCACAATCGACCCAGTTAAAATGCGATAATGTGCGCGTGAACTTTGCCTACAACTGGCAATAAGCTGAATAAACCGGAAGCTGAACACCATGAATAAGTTACTAAATTACATCGCTCAGGTTCTTTTTCTTTTTTTTGAAGTACCGGAGAGGTTTTTCGTGCATTCTGTTGCGCAGTTTGACAGTAATATACCGAGCATCAGACAGGTAACTCACCGAAGCCACCATTTTACTCTTCTTCTACCAAAAAGTTTTCCTGCAATGGTTTTAGTGCTGGTCCCGTTACCGAAACCTTGCACGAGCAAGATACGGTAATCGAGAGTCGAGAATCGAGAATCGATATTGTACTCGGGACAAGAAAAGGTCGCCGTCCAAGGTACAACTGATGCAATGCAAGAGCTTCAAGCTGCTGAGAATCGCCAATTCTGGATTATAAGCCGTGAAGGAACTCCTGAGAAGCGTCCAAATAATAAAGGAACTTCGGAGGCCAGTCAGCCATTGTCATTGTCGCACCACGCATAAAGTAGAATAAATTTGTTAGCCTGGTCTTGTCTTTGCCACAAATCACGTAAAACTATAAAGAAGGTACCACTATGAACTCTGGAAAATGAAAATTCAATAATACTATGGTTGACGACTGACAGTTTAAAAGAGAGACAACCTTCACCTCAGAATCTTGGGCGCGCCGCCTGTAAGCTCTGAGGGAGAGGGAAGCCCCATAATTTGGCCTGTTTCAAAAATAAATGACACTACAAAAATAACCTACAATAAGAATTTGGATAAATGACCGACATTTTAAAGAGAGACTACCATCACCTCAGAAACTTGGGCGCACCGCCTGTAAGCTCTGAGGGAGAGGGTAGCCCCATATTTTGGCCTATCTCAGAAACGAATGACAATACAAAAATAACCTACAATAATAATTTGGATAAATGATCGACATTTTAAAAGAGAGACTACCTTCACCTCAGAATCTTGGGCTCGCCGCCTGTAAGCTCTGAGGGAGAGGGTAGCCCCATAATTTGGCCTATCTCAGAAACGAATGACAATACAAAAATAACCTACAATAATAATTTGGATAAATGATCGACATTTTAAAAGAGAGACTACCTTCACCTCAGAATCTTGGGCTCGCCGCCTGTAAGCTCTGAGGGAGAGGGTAGCCCCACAATTAATTTGGCCTATTTCAAAAATAAATGACACTACAAAAATAACCTACAATGATAATTTGGATAAATGACCGACATTTCAAAAGAGAGACTACCTTCACCTCAGAATCTTGGGCGCGCCGCCTGTAAGCTCTGAGGGAGAGGGAAGCCCCATAATTAATTTGGCCTATTTCAAAAATAAATGACACTACAAAAATTACCTACAATAATAATTTGGATAAATGACCAACATTTTAAAAGAGAGACTACCATCACCTCAGAATCTTGGGCGCGCCGCCTGTAAGCTCTGAGGGAGAGGGTAGCCCCATAATTTGGCCTATTTCAAAACAAATGACAAAACAAAGATGACCTACAATAATAATTTGGATAATGACCGACACTTCAAAAGAGAGACTACCATCACCTCAGAATCTTGGGCGCGCCGCCTGTAAGCTCTGAGGGAGAGGGTAGCCCCATGATTAATTTGGCCTATTTCAAAAATAAATGACACTACAAAAATTACCTACAATAATAATTTGGATAAATGACCGACATTTTAAAAGAGAGACTACCATCACCTTAGAATCTTGGGCGCGCCGCCTGTAAGCTCTGAAGGAGAGGGTAGCCCCATAATTTGGCCTATTTCAAAACAAATGACGAAACAAAGATGACCTACAGTAATAATTTGGATAATGAGCGACATTTCAAAAGAGAGACTACCATCACCTCAGAATCTTGGGCGCGCCGCCTGTAAGCTCTGAGGGAGAGGGTAGCCCCATAATTTGGTCTATTTAGTAAAAAGCAAGTAACAATACAAAGGTAACCTGAAATAATAATTTTTGGATTATGATTGACATTTCAAGGAGGCTAAAATGACTGATATAGAAACCATACTGTATCTGTGACGTTGATTATACAGATCGCCCAAGCGAACACGAAGATGTTGAAGTGGAAGCTAGAATATCTGGAGTAATCCAGTGTCTGAAGCTCCTTCCAGCGAATAAGGTTTTGGCGGGATTTCGACAGTGCTTGGCGGGCTTTTTGGAGAGTGATTTGTCACTGGAGGCACATCGACGCTTACATCGTCTTAAGCCAGCGAAAAAAGACTTGAATCCTTCGCCGTTTGATCAAAAAGGTCGTCCATTGAATCAGATAATCGGTCTTGCTGTTCCTCAAGGAGATGTGAAGTAGAGCTCGAGCTCTCGCTTTCGTTTTCTCCGGCGACTATAAAAAGTGCATTGTTGACGGCTTTTCTCAAACTTTCAAATAGAGAAGATTTAAAAATTTCTTTGGTCAGGGTCTTTTCCACGCCGAGTTCCTTCCAAACAGGAGAAAGATGTGCCAGCAGAGAGTGTATTCCTACTTGTGGGTCCACAGTAAAAACTTGATACGCCGACTCGCTGTTTTCGCTTCGAAGGTCACCAATGTTGACACGGCATACTACTCTTGACAGAAGTTAAATAAGCCATCGGAGCACTATTTTCTTAAAAGAAAGCACTTGAAAAACCGTTGAAAGCGTATCAAGCCTATTTGAATCCAAAATGCGGCTAGAAAACTGTAGTTATCAATTGCGAAGCCAGAGTCGCGAAGATCGACTTCCAAATTTTCAATCGACCGTGAAATGAATTTATAATACCCAAATAGTCTGATCAAATTTCGCGTTTCGTTGAGATGTCTGGTTCGTTTAATCAGAAGTACAAAGTTCCTTGACAGGCAATGTGTCCGGCGCTCTCCAAAGGTGTCTGGAGGAATGCTTAAAACTAATTACCTTCTCTGTTATTGGAAACCGATTTGTGGTGGTTGCTGTGGAGATTAGGCCTCCTCCTGCGCGCACTAAAATCGGGCCTCTGGCCTGTTATGTCTCTGACTTTACTTCATTATCTAAATATTTCTTCCCACAAATATGACATTCCCCGGCAACCTTGAATAATTCTTCCTCCTCGTCCGTCATCTGGGGTGGTGTTTGGAACTCAGTAGCAATCATTGTTTGGCAATATTCTACTTCCGAGAGCATATCCAATATGAAGTAGCTAATAGATTTCTCCCCTCGATAAATTTTCACTGGTTTTGAATATTTGTCATCATAACAACAGACTACTTTATAACCATAACTACAGCCAGTGTGCATTTGGTACTTATCAGTATAAGATTTAACACCATCTGGTTGACATCCAGATACTTTCTCTGTAATTGCCTCGAAATCTGCATAAATTACAAAAGGTGCTGGCATCTGCTTATGATAGTTCTGGAATTGGACCGTACTGCCCTCCTCGGGCATCCTTATTGCCTGTTCCCATTTACTACCATGCAATTGCTCTTATGTTTTGCTAGTATCTCATCAGTGCTAAAAAACTGGAGACAAAACATACAAAAATGTTTACGGTGTTGGTGTTTAGTCTTATTGTACATCATCTTATTAAAATCCTTAATAAAGACATAATGTTGCTTCTCGCCCTGTGTAATCAACAGCAGGTTCAATACTTTCTCGTTTTTATGCTTTGAGACATGAATTGGATAAAATTGCTCATTCTCATAACCAAACACATTAATATTAATGCTATTTTGCTCTTCTATTTTACCATAATGTTTAGCAGTGACAGGGAATTCCACTCCTTTTTCTACCATTTTTCTGTCAATCTTTTTGATCCGCTGGGGATCCTTTTCTTGCGGATTTAAATATCGTATATGACACCAGCGAAAGCATTCATTATCCTTATTTTGAAGATTAATTAGCCCCTTAGCCGAATTCTGTAAATTTACCGGTAGAGAAATATAGGAATTACCTCTCATCGGCTCATACACTACTGTATTTATATAATGTTCCTTAACACTACTAACAGTCCAACCACTGCCCTCTGACAACCAAACACCAATACCGTTTAATATTTGTTGCTGTGATAACTGCAAGCTTGACAAAAAATCATTAGGATTAATTGCTATTTGCGCTTTACTATTGAAATAAGCTGGCTTATAAATATTATCATCATCCTTTCTCTTCACAAATGTTACTTTTAACGTCTCCACAAATTTGAAACCTTCTGTATTATTAAGTATAGTGTTAAATAATCTATTAATTGCTAGTCTCGTATTTTGAAGCTGCACCAAAGCATCTCAATATCTTCAAACCGATCTCATATGATTTAGTGAAGCCCTTAAAGAGCCTTCCGTTTTCACCAATTTTTGTCCGTGTTACTGCTATTGGCTGCTGTTTCTTTGTTCTGGGAGCTGAAATCGGTCTATATGGTGGGGTGGGATTATTCTCAAAATATCGGATTAATTGTTGTACATTCCTTCTTGGCTTTGGAATTGGAGTCCTTCTAATTGCCTGCGTGGCAGGCGTTTGAAAGGGAAGGGAAAGGGGCTTTGGGGCGCGAGGGAAACGCGAGGGGCGCGCGAGGAGGGAGGGAAAGAAACGCCTGCCAGGAAACCATTGTTTTCGCCATCCCGCCTACTAATTATGTATGCAAAAATAACACAACTGTGAATGACTAGCTGTCAAATAAGTCTGGCCACGATGCGCTTATTCAAGTCGTATTTCCCCTACTGTTTTTCTTTTGTTTTCCTAAAACAAGAAATCTGAAGTGAAGGTACTATTAAAAAAAAGTATAAAATGCGGTCGTCTGTTGAAGGAAGAAAGTCGCAACCAACGTGGCTTGTTATATAAAATCCAGCATAAATCTATTACGTTTTTGCTGAAGGTATGGTTTTGGATTTTCCCAACTTGCATGCAATGTTTGTCGGAGAAATTAATTACAAACACTTTGCTGACTCTCGAACTGGATCCAGCGGAGCATACAAAAGCAGCAAAAGAACGCTGGTAGCAGGAAAAGAAGAGCTGATCTTCAAAGATCTATAAGGCTAATTCTGCAAACATTATAATGTCTATTATTAAAGTAAGTTCCTGGCGGCTTTATAACGTCTATAACCAGCAAGAAGAAGTCCTCAAACCAAACATCGTGAAGGATTATTAATCGCTTCGTCTTCAACAATCTGGTCGCTGATAAAGCGTAGCCTGCGTGGTAGGCGTTTGATGTCAAACAGCAGATAACAAGCACACAGGCAGCATGATTTTTCCTTTCTTTCTTCGAGTGAGTAAAACAAGCTTTTGGGAGACAAGCCTTCTCAAAACCACTGAGCAAAACTCATCTAGCTGACAGGTCTTTTCCTTCATACGAGTCTTTTAACTGTTTTTTTTCTATTCCCCTTTCAAGCTGAAATTGATGCCTTCAGTTTCTAATCGTTCTAAAACGAGGAATTCCATACAGAAATCTCATCACGCCTCACTAACAGCATATTTTTAAATGATTACTGAAAGATCGATTATTTAAGTTACTCAGCAGCGTGATGTTGATTTTAGCCAATCGGATTAAGGTATTAAGGCTGTGATTGACATGTTTTGAAGACGGACCAATTAGGATTTTAACATTCGCCTGGTGGATGTTAAAAACGAGAAAAACAATGGTCTCCTGGCAGGCGTTTCCTTCCCCCCTCCTCGCGCGCCCCTCGCGTTTCTCTCGCACCTTAAACTCCCTTTCCCTTCCCTTTCAAACGCCTGCCACGCTGGCTATCCTTCTAACAGAAATAGGGTGGGCTTCTTCCCTCACTCGTACTAAATTCTCGAGCTCACTATCTGTAAGCCCAGATAACAATCTTCTTATAAGTTCATTACGATTAGTCTTCATATTATTACTATATATTATATTATTTTTATTTGAACGCACCATCTGCATACTAGTATGTGGCGCTATCTCTTTAAGTCTCGACAAACCGCCCAAAACCGGTTTAAACCGGATTCCCAAGGCTAAGTCCAAAATATATAACATGCGAAGACGATTTGAGATCTAGAATTTTCGGAACATTTGTTGTAAAATTTCTTGCTTGCTTGCCTCTCCTAAGATTTTCGAACATCTAAAAAATGGTATATTTGCCCATTTTTAACAGATTTTTACCTTAAAAAGATCACCTAGAATTTTCGGGAGCCCTTTTTCAGGCTGAAATTTTGGAAAAGGTAATTTTAATCCCTATAATTTTCGGATCACTAGACTTTCAGCTAGGAAATCCGAACAGATGAAAAATTTCTAGGGGATAAGAATATGCCTATATCTACCGTTAAAATAATAAAATAGATTTAACAGTGCTATGTTTAAGTGGTTTTGAACTATATTCTCGTTGGTTGCCCCTGATGTCTGTTTACAGGGAGTCAACAAAAAGGAGTAAAAAAGGCAGGGACGACTCTTGGTGTCAGTTTTAGCCAGGTGCCCGTGTTATAGAAGTGCCCATTAAGGGAGAGTTTACTGTACGCAGGAGCGTTTTTTTTTTACTTGAGAGGAAAGAATGTGGTTATAATATATAGTCGTGCATTGTATGGCCTTAAGGCGGGATTCCACTTCAAGCTGTAATTCTTTGATTCATTGCCTTTAGCTATTTAGCAACAAACTGTTATCTAAATTGCTTTAGTTCTGTCAAAATCACCCATAACTGTTACTTATGTTCTATTCCTACAGTTGTCATCCGACCGTGTTATCTGTTATGACATCTATTTAGTTTCTATGGTCGCAAAACTCTCGGATGGTCTGAAAACGTTATGTTAATGATAGCTGTAGAAGCTGCGACAATAGTTGTTTTTGTTTTGATTGACCCATTAATTGTTTTTTTTCGAAAGCAAAAGTCTTCCACAGTGACTCTTTTTTTTGGTATTTTACTGGAAAATATGTAAGAAGTGAATGGGTAACAGTTTCAAATTTCAACATAGATTGTTTTCAAATTCGTGTCATTTCCAGCATCGGGTAGAGTTGTTTCAAAAAACGTTAAATACTAATCGGAAGAAGGAGTATAACCATCTGACATACCCTTAATACCATTAGTTTCCATTCTTATTCTCATCCATTTCATTAAACAGATTACTCAAACGCCCAGAGCTCCTCAGAAGCAAACAACAGGACTTCTCAGCAGACAGAAGGCCCGACTGAGCACCATGGGGGTATTCATGATCAGCTTTAGAGACAATTAAATAAATTATAATAAATGTAAATTTACGGGAAAGGATTGTTTTACAGTTCATAACACTGGTTTATATAGTTTGAATATGGAAGTACTTCAAAGGTTATCTCTTGAGGGCATAATTAAGTGTACCATAGAACGTTGAAAACAAATGTTAATCCAATGTAGAGGGAACTTGTTTTTGCTTTTCCTAAAATGGAGGTGAATTCTCCCCACGATCCACTCCTCCGTAAGACCATAACGAGTAAAACTGCCACGTTTGTTTACCGCATGCATAGGTAGACAGATCTTTTCAACGAGAAGGAGGCAGTGAAGAATTTCGCTCTTCGCGTTTTTCACCACGCTCATTTTTCCCCTTCCTCCCTCTGACTTTCGAACGCTTGCCATGCGGGCAACAGTTTTGGAGCGCGTAAGGAATTTTTTTAAAGCAAAAGTTGACTTCCTTTACTAACATATTGAATAACTAATGAATATAATTTAAAACAAACCAAATTAAATGCGGCTTTTATTTTTTCCTAGGTCTAGGTGTGCCATACCCAACCGATGTCATAGGAAAGATCCGTCAGTTCTACAAAACACGTGAACGACGCCTTCTGCCCGTCCCTTGGTTGGACGAGTTTAGCTTTCATATCAATGATATTTTTACCAGATTAAAAATCTTGGGCAAAGAAAAAACCCAAGGAGTACTTATTGACGATATAACCAATATGACTGCTATCTTTAAGCTGCACGAAGAGTGCCAAAAGCCGCGAACAGTCTTGATTTAAGGAGATCCTGGTATGGGAAAAACCACTTACTGTCAAAAGCTGGCGTATGATTGGGCAACTAAGCAGGACAAATGGGACCCGTCTTTTCCAGAGATTGAAGTGTTACTGCTTCTCAAATGTCACGAAATTAAATCTGACATCTGGGAAGCTATTGATGATCAAATTCTCCCCGAGGAAATGGGCACTCAAGCTAAGGAATACTTCTTTAAATTCATTCGTGAAAATCAGTCCAAGGTTCTTTTAGTTCTCGATGGACTAGACGAAGCGGATACTATTAAACTCAAAATGTTCTCTAACCTCATTGAAAGTAAAGAACTCTCAGGTTGTTACATTGTTCTCGCCTCTCGTCATGAGGCTGGAAGGTATGCAAGGCGAGACTGTGACACTCTGTGGGAGATTGTAGGATTTACCCGCAAAGATGCAGAAAGCTTTATTCATAAATACTTTGAAAACGTCAACAAAGAGCATTTGGCCTGGCAGCTTGTAGAAATGCTATGGCCTTTCTCTTGCCTCTGGTTATTTGAGTCAGAACAAGCTAAAGATCTGTGCGATTTGACAAAAAATCCTTTAAACGCTGCTTTACTTTGTGTTATCTGGGAAGATTTCAAGGGCGTGCTTCCAACGGACAAAACTCAATTGTACATTGAGATTGTTCTTTGTGTTTTGAGAAGATATGAACAAAAGCAGAGACTATCGAGCGAGAATGAAGACCTCTTGTCCGTTTACCATGAAGACTTGTTATATCTCGGAAGAATGGCGTTGGAGTCTCTTCGAAACGGAGAGTTGTATTTTGAAGAACATAAATCAGGCGGTCGCTGCATCGTCTTATCCAAGTTCGGATTCCTTTCACTTCAGCCTGCTGTCAGCAAGAGGAGAGTTCGTGCGCGTTACGTATTTCTTCATAAGAGCTTTCAAGAATTCTTTTCTGGTTTCTTTCTTGCTTGCCAACTTATTGAAGGCGAAATTAGCTGCGAGTCAGTAGTGACTGAAGAAAGATATGAGAGTGAACTAGATCAAGTATTTGTATTCTTGATTGGGATACTAGTGTCAAAAAGTATGAAAATGGCAGAATCTCTGGTTAAAAGCGTGGCTGCAAATATCAATTTCACAAGTCTTAAGTTAGACAAAGACGCAACAAAAGACGTTTCAAAACGTTCATTATTTGCTCTAAGTAGTTTATCGGAGCACGCAAGTTTACTTCAAACCTTAGGAGAGCACCTTAACCTTACTCAATTAAATTTGAGGGAGAGCCTGATTGGCGATTCTGGTGCTGTGGCCCTTTCTCAGGCTTTTGCGGTCAACTCCTCCTTAACTCAGCTGGAGTTGAGTAAGAACGGCATTGGTAATTCTGGTGCTGCATCTCTTTCCCAGGCTGTTGCAGTCAACTCGTCGTTAACTAAGCTGGATTTGAGTAAGAACGGCATTGGTGATTCTGGTGCTGCATCTCTTTTCCAGGCTCTTGCAGTCAATTCGTCCTTAACTAAGCTGGATTTGAGTTCCAACTGCATTGGTGATTCTGGTGCTGCATCTCTTTCCCAGGCTCTTGCAGTGAACTCGTCCTTAACTAAGCTGGATTTGAGTTCCAACTGCATTGGTGATTCTGGTGCTGCATCTCTTTCCCAGGCTCTTGCAGTGAACTCGTCCTTAACTAAGCTGGATTTGAGTTCCAACTGCATTCGTTATTCTGGTGCTGCACCTCTTTCCCAGGCTCTTGCAGTCAATTCGTCCTTGACTAAGCTGGATTTGAGTTCCAACCGCATTGGTAATTCTAGTGCTGCATCTCTTTCCCAGGCTCTTGCAGTTAACTCGTCCTTAACTAAGCTGTATTTGAGTTCCAACTGCATTGGTGATTCTGGTGCTGCATCTCTTTCCCAGGCTCTTGCAGTCAACTCGTCGTTAACTAAGCTGGATTTGAGTTCCAAGAGCATTCGTTATTCTGGTGCTGGACCTCTTTCCCAGGCTCTTGCAGTCAATTCGTCCTTAACTAAGCTGGATTTGAGTTCCAACCGCATTGGTAATTCTAGTGCTGCATCTCTTTCACAGGCTCTTGCAGTCAACTCGTCCTTAACTAAGCTGGATTTGAGTTCCAACTGCATTCGTTATTCTGGTGCTGCATCTCTTTCACAGGCTCTTGCAGTCAACTCTTCCTTAACTGAGCTGGATTTGAGTTCCAACAACATTGGTGATTCTGGTGCTGCATCTCTTTCACAGGCTCTTGCAGGCAACTCGTCCTTAACTAAGCTGGATTTGAGTTCCAACTTCATTGGTTATTCTGGTGCTGCACCTCTGTCACAGGCTGTTGCAGTCAATTCGTCTTTAACTAAGCTGGATTTGAGTTCCAACAGCATTGGTGATTCTGGTGCTGCATCTCTTTCCCAGGCTCTTGCAGACAACTCCTCCTTACCTAAACTGAATTTGAGTAAGAACGGCATTGGTGCTTCTGGTGCTGCATTTCTTTCCCAGGCTCTTGCAGCCAATTCCTCCTTAACTGAGCTGGAATTGAGGTTGAACATTATTGGTGATTCTGGTGCCGCATCTCTTTCACAGGCTGTTGCAGTCAACTCGTCCTTAACTAAGCTGGATTTGAGTGAAAACAGCATTGGTGATTCTGGTGCTGAATCTCTTTCTCAGGCTCTTGCAGCCAACTCCTCCTTAACTTATTTGGATTTGAGTATGAACTTGATTGGTAATTCTGGTGCTGCATCTCTTTCCCAGGCTCTTTCAGTCAACTCCTCCTTAACTTATTTGGGTTTGATTATGAACTTGTTTGATGATTCTGGTGCTGCATCTCTTTCTCAGGCCGTTGCTGTCAACTCCTCCTTAACTAAGCTGGATTTGAGGTTGGAGAGAATTAGTGATTCTGGTGTTCCCTTTCGTTTCTTCCGAGGTCTTCGAGCCAGCTGCACCTTAACTTAGCTGAACTTGAGTAGGGGCGATATTGGTGATTCTGGTGCTGCAGAACTTTCCAGTGTGTGCAAGGTAAATACAACTGCTAAACTGTTTTGGTAGAGCATGATTATGATGATGAATTGACTATCAGGATGATTATAATAATGATGCGAAGGAGGAGCAAGACAAAGACAAGTATTTAAATAAGTAATGTTAAAATGACGTAAATCGTAATGATAACAGTTGTTAGTGAAGGACAGTCAAATGGATCATCTTCGGAGAACTATTTGTGAATCTCCAATAGAACCTTAAAGTTTGTAATTCGTATTCTAATTGCTCCGAGGTTGTCATGTTACATTTATCATAAAATTGAGAGCAAAGTTACTCAACTCTGATTTGTTAGCGGTATTGAGGACATATTTCCCCCACAATTTTAGCAAGGAACGAGACACAATTATTCAATGATGCAAGCATTGAAATTTCTCGCATCTGATTGCTTAAGTAAGTGCTTCGTTCACGCCGTAAGTTTGATTTGCGGGGTTTTGAATAAAAATTGCAAAAGAACGAAGTGCCAGAGCATAATTTCATAGAAAATAGCTGGAAATTATTTGATCCTGAAGCTAAAAGGAGGTATCCTGGTTTGAGCGTCTTACGCTTAAAAGAACAAGGTTATAATTTGTTTATTTGTGTATTGTGTTTTTAAGACAAAAGGAAACGGAGTAATATTTTGAATTAGAAGAAATGTGTTTTAATTTTGCCTAGCCTCAATCGATGACAATTAACACATTCAGTTTTTTCAAGTTTATCTTACAAACAGTCGATCGTCGATCAAGCAGTCACTGCGATTTCGGGGAAGGGACAATTGGCCTCTTAATTGAGGTCTGGCTTCCAGTGATTTATTTATTGACTCTTTTGATGACTTGCCGTTAAGTTCAGGAAGGCTGTTTGATATAGTTTCCACTGTACATTACATGTAGCGTAGTCTTTGTGTGATCTCTAGTTTGCATCCTTTGGCAGTCATTTAAAGAATCAGAACTTTACTGGAAGCTACTGGATGTCAATGCAATAACTGCATTTGATATTTTTTGTAATTAATTGTGATTGACTGTGTATATTTTTTTAGTATTTCAAAGATAGTTAGGAATTTTTCATTTGTATTTTGAATTAGCCTTCCATTGTTAGCTATTTATCTATATATCAATATTCGGCATTGATTCTACTTAACCTGTTTTAGATTTTTAGGCTTCTTAGTTCTTAGTTTTTAACTGAGGCGCGGATCTAGGATAAATACTGACCGATTTTCTAGACAAGAGCCGAAGGCGCAAGCTTCTCGGGGGTCCGCGGGCATGCTCCCCAGGAATGTTTTTAGATTTTAACTTCCTTAAGTCCTCTTTCCTGCGTTCCTGAGTCATTCAGACAGGATAAAAGCCAGTTCCTTTACCTTGGACGCAGCTTTGCAACCTGGACTGTTTTTTTCTATATTAAAAATATATATCTATTATGAAAAATCTGACCGATTTCCGTAAAACGGTGGAAACCGGTGTGGATCCGCGCCTGAATCACTTTGAACAGGAGCCCCCGGCTCGGGAGACTGGGTAACCACTCCCTGTGTATTTGACGTTTAAGAAATTATCTTATCTTATATGTTACTTAGTACCGACTGCTCTTACACCCACACGTGTTAATTAAAACTATTGTTTTATCGTAATTGTTGTTGTCGTTGGTTTTCGTAGTCAGCTGATAGTATTTGTGTCCTTATCTCTGCCCAGGTGCCAAAAAGACTGACGTCATTGCAAATGAGTAGTAGCAATGTCACTCCCAACAACTATGCTCAGCTAATGTGGGCCGCCTGTGGCTCGTATTGAGCTGGGTTTCTGGGTATTTTAATCCATTTACTCTATTTATATCGGTTAATTTACAATCTCTGAAAGAGATTCTGAGTCCTGCGTGAGTCAGTAACAGAAAGACGAGCTGGAGTGTCAGGTATCTGCCTATTGACAAAGTGTGCACATTTTCGACCCGCGACCATGCCCAAACAAGAGAAATTGTCACGTGGTGCGCCAACGCGAAACGGGTGCTTACATGGTAAAACCGAAAAATTTCATTTGAAAAGTCGAATGTTCCTCCCATTCTGTTAAGTTAGTAAATTCTAGAAAATATGGTTTGTCGTCTTATTCGGTAACGCGATTTCTATGCTCTTTTTAGACTCTCCAGCTGATTTGAACGTACTTTTTAGCTAGTCCTTCAGCCACAAGCTCAAATTTAATTATTGTTCAATGTACGTTGTGCCCAAGAATTTCGATCAGGCGGAATATTTGTGTCAACGTACGTTAGGACCCCTGATCTCCTGGTCGCAGATCACCTCCGTAGGTCACACGAATTACCCAGAAAAAAAACCCGATCTAAATAAACGTTGAATAAGTCAGCTGTAGTGGCGTATTGTTTTTCTGTCGACTAAGGAATGTGATTTTGTTTAATCCCTTCGTTGCGCACTTAAAATCCCTTAGCTTATAATAACTTAGAATCGCTTTACAAAGAAAGGAGGCTCCCTGGTTTCCCTGTGCAGCATGATCTACTGACCTGTTGCTACACTCGCTAAGTAACTTCAAATGCTTTTTTTTAATCAGTTGTAGTCTTAGCAATGCGCTTAACTTTGGTGATTATTATTAATTACATCTTTGCTCATGTATTATTTACTTTTTAATATTTCGAAACTGTTTCTGCATATCTTATTAACTAGAGAATCCTTAAGGGTGTAAAATAGGAACTGGGAAGGGCATGTGTTTAACTGTGGGAACATTGGATTTGGGTCATGGAACGTGGACTTGCTCACTAGAAAATGGAAACAAAGTTTACGAAGACTTGGAGGTGCTAAAACCTCTTTAACTTTCCTACAGTATCTATTTAAATACAGTCAAAAGGTCCTTATTGTGACTTTTGTACTTGAGAATTGTAACTTTAAGGTAAATCTCAGTTTCTTACCTTTGTGTCATCATTGGTTATTTCTTAGAAAATGTAAGAGAAAACAGTTGGTTTGTATAAAGCTGAGATCGTTTTGTGAATTATTTCTGCTTGAGAGAATGGGAACTGGTGATTTGAAGAAAATTTGGCTTCTCACTATAGGACATTTTTCCTGATTATAATCACGTGACTGTAGCTTGCCAAGAGAGGATAAAGGGGACAGAGAAGGCATCCCCCATACACACCCTATTCCATAGGTAATTCGTCTCGATTTATTTTTAGAATTGGGATAAAATTACCTCGCGCGCTGCGTGGATGTTTCGTGGAGGTTTCGCATGACTAAACGCCGTGCAAAACATGTCGGGCGAAAGGCAATGAAAGCGTAAAGAGCTCGAGAGCACTCCTAAATATTGAAGCGAAATGAGTCGGCGCTCACCTGGGAAAAGGAAATCGCTTTTCGCTGAACTCTTTGACAACCCGTGAAATCAGTTTAACTCGAAGTTGTCGTAACCTCAGTGCTTTAAAAAAATGAGAAATTTCGCCGGTCTATTGAAACGGGTAGTTTGTACAATAAAGCAAGTACGACGCCAAGTGTTATTTTTGTTGAATAATAAAAGACTAATAAAAGAATAAATATCAAACCGGAAATTGCTTTCTTCAAACTGTAAATTATAAATGATCCTGAGATAATATTCAGTGTGTTAAGGATTTAGCTGCAGTACTGTTACCTCTATACAAGAGAGGAAGGGCCATTCTTTTTTAATTTCCGTTTCGCTGACACAGCTTTAGCAGAAATCTCTCTTTAGTCGTTTTCGTGGACAAAACGAATAGCAATATCGCTCTCCGCGTCTTCCGCCGTTTTTTTTTTCAGCGTCAATTCGTGAAGGACGCGTGGCTCTGAGCGTGGGTCATCCACGCGGAACACATTCGCGCTGTGATTGGCTGTTGTCGAATCTCCCATCGGGATCTGTGGTCTTAAAAATAACTCGAGACGAATTACCTATGGAATAGGGTGTGTATGGGGGATGCCTTCTCTGTCCCCTTTATCCTCTCTTATAGCCAACTTAATTTGTTTGTAACTTTACCTTTATTATCGTTGGTGATGTTGTCCAACATAACTGGACCAGATCGTTTCTGCATTTTAAAAATTCCGATCGACGTTACGCCATAGAGCACATGCCTTTTGAAAAATGTTGAAGGCTTAAAAGACAAACTCTGGAATTAAAGTTTCTCGCTTGAAGTGATGCTGATTATGCAGGTATCAAAGATAAATTTGGATGAATTGCAACAAAGGGTGTGACAAGAATTTGTGCCATGTTGTTATGGAAAACATTGATTTTTAGGGCCTGTTTACATGGAGTGGGGGACCCCGGTCTAGTGGGGTTGGTTTCTTTAGTTTTCACGCTCTGGGGAAAACAAAACAAAAGAAACCTACCCCACTAGACCGGGGTCCCCCACTCCATGTAAACAGGGTCTTAGCCTGCGAGCAAGCTCTCAGGGAGGCTCTGTTGACGCCATTTTTGTGTTTGACTTTATTAAAGTGCGCGCGAACATAACGTCATCGCTTGTTTCAATATTCAATCATATTTATTTAACCACGTAACACGTGCTCGTTAAAACGTGTACGAGTGGAATAAAATAAATGTAAAAAAATAAAAGTAATCAATAAAAACTAATCAGTTAAGTAATTCACGGGACGAAAAGTTGGATTTACTGCACTTTTGACACGCGTCAAAAGTTAAGTCAAATATGGTATTGGCTTTGACTTCACCTTTGACGCGCGTCAAAGATGTCGCCAAATATATAACCTCTTTGCTTACTCCTTTGACCTCGGCAAAGGTGAAGTCAAATTGGTAACAACTTTGACTTCTCCTTTGACGCGCGTCAAAGATGAAGTCAAATGAATCAATGCTTTGCTATTCCTTTAACCCTTATCAAAGTCGTTGTCAAATATGCTGGTAACTTAAGAATTTGTTCATGCTTAGCGTGCGTATATCGAGTTATGGATGCACTTGGGAAGTTTGGAGAGCACGAAAGATGCGTAAGAGTTGCACGAGGCGATAGCCGAGTGCAACTCTAGCTTCTTGAGTGCTCTCCAAACTTCCCAAGTGCATCCATAACTCGATATACGCACAGCTAAAAGCATGAGCAAATTCTTTTATAACATAGCTGACAAAAATGCTTGCCTTTTGATTAACTGCAAAATTCTCGTACACAATAACAAACAACACACAATAACACAATAACAAACGGTTCTATTGGCTGATTACGAACACGCCACAATCGTCTACTTTGAATGAAAATATTCTTTCTGTAACAGTGAGAAAGAAAATTTGCTTCTTTATTCGTTAACGATCAATGGAAACTAAGCAGAAACAAAGGTAAAAGAGTCGTAAAGTTCACCTAAAGTTGAAATCCTTCTTGATATGTTCGTGAGAAGTCGTGGAGTATGGTTTGGATTTGCTAAAAAGATGTTTACGTTTCGCTCGGCGAAATCCAGAAAACATGTTTTTAGCGAAGACGACTGTCATCCTTGTTTAAACTTATATTCATTTACGAACATTGGCTAGTCATTACGGCTTCTTGAGAAGACCTGGCAGCAGTTGTTTTTGTGAGTAATAAATTTATGTCTTCTTGTGTAATTTGTGTTGTTATTGCGAGGGAAATTTTCCTGCTTCAGTCGGATTGTCCGGAGATAACAAAGTGCATAACAAATTTAAAAACAACAATAAAAACGGAAATTTTGCCTTTAAATGTTGTTGATGACCAGTTGGTGTCTGTTCTGTTCCCATTGAATGTCTTTCGGCCAAAATTTGCTGCAGCTGGTCTTCGACAAATTTGCAAAACGCGCAACTTGCGAGTTTTTTTTAAATTCGGCTTTATTTTTGCTGCTTGTTGGATCAGGACCTAAAAGGTCAATGCCGATAGAAAAATTGAGCAGTTTTTCGCTGGTTTCTTCCATATTTTAAAGACAAGGAAAAGTGTACTGCAGCTTAAAAGACGACAACTTTGCAGCCAGGTAAAAAAAAAATGCTTACGTCGAAACTGATATTAAGAAAGGAAATTAAAACGAAAATACCGAACACGGGCGGGTAATCATTGTAATTGCTGTTTTATAATTATTTTTGAAAATGTTCTAGAATATGTACTTTTTCGAAGTGATTTTCTTTTTTGTCTTTTCTTGAGTGGATCATTTTCTCCTTGATTGATCAATATATATATCTGTCTGATTTTGTAAAAAGGTACCCTACAACAGAAGAGGGTCTGTAACAAATGTGTGTCTTTTCTGTGGTTTCAATATTGACTTAACTTCTAAATTACCAAAAAGGCCTTAGAGTGGCCAAGCTTCTTTCAAGTATGGTAGAAATTGGCTAATGAGCCACACCCCTTCTCCCCCTATTCCCCTCACCCCTGCATCCGAGGCCCTTGTCCTAACAGCTTATATGGGCCGGAGCAGAAAAACAATAAACTAACAGCGTGCAATGACTTCAATGCTTGCGTGCATGACCACTACTGTATAACGGAACGTTAGATAGCTACTCTAGCCAATAGTTGGAACTCTGAGAAAGGTGCCCTTTTCTAAAATCAGACAGAAAATTAATATGTGGTAATTTCCCAAATGACTTTCTCCACTGGCCAGCTATCTGCTGCAGTAAGTATTCAAGCGGTACACAAATCATTACTTATCCAGTTACAGTGAATAATATGTGGTAATTTCCTAATGACAAGGTAACTGCACCAATATAAATGTACTCAACAGCTTTCTCTAATAGCCAGCTATCTGCTGCAGTGAATATTGAAGCAGTACACAAATCATTGCTTATCTGTTAGGGTGAATTAATACGTGGTAATTTCCCAAATGACCATGCAGCTAACTGCACCAATGAATACTCATCCACTTTCTCTAATGGCCACCTATCTGCTGCAGTGAATATTGAAGCAGTACACACATCATTGCTTATCTGTTAGGGTTATCTGTCTGATTTTGGAAAAAGGTACCCTACAACAGAAGAGGCTCTGTAACAAATGGATGTCTTTTCTGTGGTCTCCAAAATTGACTTAACTTCTGAATTACCAAAAAGGCCTTAGAGTGGCTAAGCTTCGTTCAAGTGTGGTAGAGGTTGGCCAGCGAATCACGCCCCTTTCCCCTCAAACCCCCCCCCCCCCCCCCCCCCACCCCCCACCTCCACCTGCTTCCGAGGCCCTTGCCCCAACAACTAATATGGGAGGAGTATAACAAACAAAAAGTATGCACTGATTTCTACGCTCTAAAGAGTACTTTTATACAGAACAAGAACACTGAAAAAAGTGAACAAATTTCTTAAGAAAACACGATCCGAACAAATCTCGGATTACGCCGTTTTACGCTATTTAGAAAAAGACGGACAATTATTTTGCGCGCCCTTCAATAGAGAGGGCCTGGGCTCCACCAGAGTCGACGCAGTAAGAGACAAAACTGCGGAATCCAACTTCGCTTGAATTGGAAATATCATTAGTCGCCTCCATACGAATTTGACAAAAGAAAAGCTTAGGAGAAACATGTCCTCTACGGCGGGGTAAGTTACCATGATAACTGAGTTAGCGGGTGGCTGATCGATCCAGGGTGTGGTGGATAATTTCTTCTCCTTCTTCGGACATTGACAAGTGAATTCAACTCATCAGAAACAACGACAACAACAACAGCTTTATTTCAGTATTCCCACGTGAGTGCATGGTATTACCTACATTATTCGTTACAAATCTGAAATCAAAACAAAGGCTATGATATGAAAGAACAAGTTTTTGTCTATATTCCATACATGACTGCATGTAAGGAGATGAAAGTCTGCAGATATCAGGATCGACATTGTCAAATACGAAGAGGGTTTTTTCATTGTTGTCAAAATTCTTAAAAAGGGGATGTCCAATCCTAATGTCTCGGTAAAAGTTAGATCGAAGACTATGGAAGGGGCAAATGCGAAAATTTTCTAGAGTTTTCGGTACTGGGGGGACTTATGTTGATTATGCTCAAGCAATGATGCACTTTTGTGACAGTCAATTTTGAATACTGAGTAAAATTTTAGTTTCTTGTTACTTCGTATTAGATTATATTGGTGTGAGGTCAGTTCTTCACGTATAGTTAATTGGACATTTTTCATATCTGTTGAGGAGTTGTTATCATTTGAATACAACAACAACAACAACAACAACAAGTTCAGCCAGTATTACCATTTTGTACAGGTGTTACCGATTAAAATAACAGTAATAAACAGCTAAGTTTAAGGGAATGCAGATATGATGGAACGGTAGAATTAACTATGTTTCTTTCGTCTTTCAAATGCTTGAAAGACCAAATTAGCAGCTAGCCTGCTGATATGTGAATCAGTATTGTTAAAAAGAAAACAGACTTTATCATGGATATTGTAATGTGTAAATAGTGTATTTCGGTCGTTGATTTGAAGAAAAAGAGTCTTTCTCAAATCATGGTATTGATCACAGTGAAATAATATATGTGCAGTTCATTTTCAACCGAATTTTGGTGGCAATGATCACAGATTCTAAGGTCTTCAGGAGTTTTGGGGATTGTAAGTCTTCCGGTTTCTATTTTTAAATTGTGATTTCCTATCCTAAATTTGGAAGCTACACGCCTATGTTCAGGATTCCGGATATGATTGATGAATTCAGAGTGATTTGTTTCATTTTTAAAGACGGAGTAGAATTTTAGTTTTTTATTTGTTCTTATCAAATTTAGCTGGTGGTTTTTCAGATGTTTTGACAAATAATTATTCTCAGCTTTGGATAGGAAAGTAGAAGGGTTTTTATGTCAGGGATTGATTTTCAAGCTGAATCCAGATTGTAAATGGTTGCTGTCCTCCAAACGCTTTTTATCGTTTAACATGTGTATTTGAAATGCCGATAATGTATTGGGATCAGGTGCTGAGTGTATCGTTTTAAAATGATCGTAAAGTTTATTGGTCGGGTTTTCGTTATATTATTATAAGACAAGCTGTTTTCGTTCATTGACTTTAGAGTATCCCAAAATTTGCGGTCATTTTCATTACTAATCAACTCATTTATTTTAGAGTCAACAAATTGCTGTTGTTTTTTTTTGTTTGATAAGTTTTTTAAAGGTTCTATTTTGAACATGATATTCTTTTCTGAGTTCGGTATCCAGAGGATTGCGGTTTTTTTTTGGTTAGATAACTTTTTAAGTGAAGATCTTAAAGTTTTGCAATCATAATCAAACCACTTCTTAGTAATTGGCTTTCTTTTAGATTTCTTTTGGCTACTTAATTTGACTGAACGTTTTGCTGCCTCCGTCATAATGTTTGTGAATTGATTGGTAGCATTTTCAACATCTGTACTGCTTAAATCGAAGTTTGTACTTTCGAAGAGATGTAATAGAGACAGAATATCGTTGGAACGAAAGTGCAGCAGTGAATTTTGCTGCAGACGTTTCGTCCCAGACATATTGTTGTGGAAGCTAGGGGTTAGCGTGTTCCCAAAAATGTAATGTCTGCAACAATTTTGTGTAATGTCCGCAACGCAAACGTCTGCTTGTAGAATCACTGGACCAAGGTTGCATGGAATTTTTTTCTGACAGTTGAAAAATCTAATATTATTATTGTTATGTTTTGAAGGCACAATTAAGGTTAAAAATTCACAGGAAAATCTCTGTAAAAGAACATTACCTTAAAAAGTGTTTGTTTAAACTGTGATGCCCGAAACACACCTTCTTCAACTCATACCTTCAAGGTCTTAAGAGCTAACCAAAGCATGTTTTTATTAGGTACAAAGGGGACACTAAAAAATACTTTCTACATACGTTTGAACACCGGTAATGAACATTTTGACATCTAAATTGGGGTTTAATAATTTATATTAATTTTAGTATCTGAACGTAATGTCTGCAACATGGAATCACCCCTAAAGGAGCTTTGTCTTCTTAGATTTGATTAGCTTTTTGTAGTTTTTTTTGCGGGTTGTGTGATAGTTATGCCTTATAGTTTCATCAAGAGGAAATTGCTATGTTAACTTTCTTGTTAGAGAGTTCCGTTAAAATCTTTTTCCAAGCGAAACACTCATTATTGAACCATCTTTCTTAATGTTTCTTTTTGTTGCTTTCTTCTGGCCTGTTTAGTTTCAGTGTAGATTGTCGATATCAGATATAACCCCCAAACTGAAAACAGACCATTGCCAAAAAACAGATCTACCTGTCCTTCCCCTCTGCACAAACAATGTGCTGCCGCCCGCCTGACAAGCCTCCCTGATTACTTTGCGACGCGCGAAAGGACTTAAGGAACCTGCGGCCTCGACCTCAACAGTTTGCCGTCTCCAACCGGCCAGTGGTCTACGAACGACAGCCTGTCAAAGTTGCAACTTCCCATTTGTCTCTCGTGGTACAACTTGAGAGCATTTGTTCAACTTTCCTCAAAAAGATCATTCCATTACTTCTCACTACCTCTTCTCTCGACTGCCTATTGACATTGTCAGCAGAAATTTTGTGTTGTTGAAAATCTCAATAATGATAATGATAATGATAAATAAATAATATTTAATAAATCACTCCAATTATAGTTTAAAAAACATTTCGGAGGTGGTCTTGTAGATGACGATGAGGCCCGCGTCTCTTGATGAAAAAACAATACATATAGCCAACATTTCAACTGAGTTTACTTCTTTAAATGGGTGGAAGAGGAGTCTGGAGTTTTTGACACTTGAATTGACCTTACGTAATGTCCGCAACAAAAATTCAATGTCAATTTTCTTAGGAAAGTGCCAGTAGCCGGATAATATTTTATAGCCTAATGATAGTGTAAGGCACAGATTATAATACACACATACTTTTATGTTAACTGTATGTTTTCTTAGATGTTAAAACTTTAAAATTTCCTTCCAAAAATTCCAAGATTCAAATTCTCTGTATTTCATGCCTTCTCACATTAGGCACATGGACAAGATGAACAAGATCTCAGTAATTTCAAACAGCCCATTGTTTCAGCTTTCTGTTGGTTAAGTTTCATTGTGCAAAATTTTATTTGAAAAAATTCAAAATGTCATTGTCTTGCATGGAATTGCCCTTCTGTTCATTAAAAGAAATAAAAGTGGTTTCCCATGAATTTTCACACAACCCAAAAAATTGTTATCCATGAGATTTGAAATCATAGGGCTTAAAACCAAATTTCACCTGTATATCCTTTACGACTAAAGTGTTTCATGCGGCAAAAAAGTAAATATATCGCGTTGCCATTTCATTTAAGGGTGCTGTCAACTAATCTGACTTGTGTCGAGGTGTTTGCTCAAAGCAACCGTACACAGAGCTGTACAGTTTTCTTCACCATGGTACGTATGAGAGGGTGCATTGATTTAATTATTGCTGTACTATCTTATTTCCTTCTTTCACATTTCTTGTATTACATGTGAAATTGAGCCTCCATCACCTTTTGGAGCACCAGCCTTAACTTACTGCAGCGGATCGCATGCTTATCTGCTGTTGTGGTTCCATTTTATCCTTGGTTTTTATTTTGGTACTCCTTTGTATTTTCCTTTCTACTTGACCAAGGGGACACAGATCACATAGTTCTACCAAATAATAGATCACATCTAAGCTGTCTACTATATGCAGATGATTTAGTTTTGATGTCCCAGTCAGAGCAAGGACTAGAAAATGCTCTCTCCATCCTTTCAGAGTATTGTGCACATTGGCTTTCATCGTTGAATCCAAAGAAGACTAAAATTATGATTTGCAAGAAGAAATATAGGAAGTTGACCCTTAATAAACATTGTTTTCATATCAGTAGGCTCAACATAAGAAATTGTTGTTGTTTTGGTGGTATTTGGGTACATCTCTGATAATGAGCTTAGAACAAAGGAAAATTAAATTTATACCAAGGACAAAATTGAACCAGTCACAGCCACATGAGGATTTGGGCTGGTACTCTCAAGAAATGTTAGGACCTCTCTAATTCTGTAGCAATTTATTGACCACAATTTGTGTTAGTCTTAGAACTAGGCATTTCCTTCATGAATGTGTTTTTCCTTGACAACGTAGAATATCTTGTGAGGATCTTTGTAAGGTATCACGCTCAAGAGGGTGACTTTGTGGTCAAGTTACCTTATGTTAACTTAATAATTACTTTTGTTGATCCTCTCACAGCTCACATCCACTTTAGCCTGGTTCAAATGAAGTTGATCAGATTGCTATAGTCATTGCTGTTCTTGATGTTGGAAGTTACATAGGTGAGTGAGTATACAACCATGTTCATGACAGTACATTACGCGCGCAGGGGTCCTAGGTTCATGGGGCTACCAACACAACAGTCCGCCGTTCGCTCTTGACCTGCGGTAAAGAAATGACGGCCATTAGAAAATTTTAACTCCGTGAATAATTATCAAATCAACCCTTGACATTAATTGGTCATTTGGAGCCGTGTGTACGCAACATTTCAGGAAATTTATAATCAATTGGATTAGTTGTTATATGCTCGAAAAGTGTAGGAATTCAGTGTGTAGCTTCAGATTCAGGTCTTAGCAACTTTCATAGTTTAAATCTGTGTCAACAAATAAGCAAAATTCTCTCTTTTCTTCAGTTGCCACAGGGTTAGATGCGACTGCCGCTGCTGTTGTTGTGAGTTGTGCTCTAGCTGTCAAGTGCATCGATCAAGGATGGATCAGGGATAAAGGGCGAATTTTACAACCACCAAAACAACAATGAGTATTATTTTTTAAGTACAATTTGTGATGTAATATGTCGTGAACTATGTGAAATTTTAGTGCAAATTTACATTTTATCTGTCTTTAAGTCAGACTGAATGACAAAAAATGATAATTTTAGTAGCTAAATCAGTTTTGGGAAAAAAATATAATCTCCTCACTACTGAAAGGGTTTTTTTCCTCACAACATTTACTTGAGATGTGACGAAATTAATTTGGAAATTATTTTAAGGATTCATTATAGCAGAAAAAAAATCTGACTGGTATTGCTTCACACTAGGTCAGCAGGAGATTATATAATATTCTAATAGAACATAAATAAAGTAAATGATCATTTCACAGCTTCATGTTTAGACAAGTAACTACAGGAAAAATTGACATAGCCACAGTCAGCAACACCGATAAGAAAAGTGAATGATAACAAATGTGTTTCCCAAAAATAATGTAATGTCTGCGACATTTTTCAGTTATGTCTGCTACGCAAACTTTTGTTTGTAGAATCATTGGAATAAGGTTGCGTGGAATTTGTTTTGGACAGTTGAAAAATTTAATTATTACCATGGTTTGAAGGCATTCCACGGCTTCTTCTGAATTTATATCATGCACTTGTTAGTCCTTATTTAAGGTCTCGGTAAAGGAAAACGAGGTGCCCAAAGGCTACAAAGGCAAGTTATATATCAAATTAAAGCTAAAAGACTAAATTACCTTATGAAAGATTTTATTTCATCCAATTTCAAAAGGCGCTTAAGATTTTTGCTCTCGAACTCAGAGGTATTGAGTTTACTGCTGAAGCTCCAGCCCTTTCGCGTTGTTAAATATTCACTTCCTTTTTATTGTATCTGATTGACAGATAAAAGACCTAAAAAAGGGTGTGAGGAAATTTGCATATGTCTCGTATTAGCGGAATTATTGCATTTCAAACTAAAAAGTCGAATCTCGAGCGTGATTTACGCAAAGAAACTGACATAAAATGAGTTACAAAGGGAAATCGGAAAATTCCTCACAGTCTTCCTTTACAGCCTTTTTTCTTTCAACAACCAAGCTATTTCTTGTATAACGTCCACACTAAGACAGCTCCAAAAGTCCCCTCAATAAGTTTGCGAAACTCAGCACAAAACATCACTATAAAACGCGATTATCTGCCAAGGAGTGTTTCTCTATTTCTCTACAACCTAGAAAATGAACCATTGTAATTTTAGTCTATTTTTTCTAATAACAAAACCCCTATGCTTGAGTTTGTGTGAGGGGTTTTTCTTTTTTGCTTTTCCTTTTTTCTTAATATGCTAATTTAATAACGCCTTTATTTATAATGTTTGTTCTGCCTAGATTAGCACTATGGCTACTTGCAGGGCATAAAATATTGTAAGCTTATGGATCTTAAATAAAATACATTGTTGTTGGTGATCATGAAAAAGGTACCGTTTATTGTAACGGTAAACTCGTAGAAAGTGAAAAATTTCTGTGTAACAGGGGCACCCAACGAGAATATAGTTCAAAACCACTTAAACATAGCATTGTTAAACGTGTTTTAGTATTTAAACGGTGGATATAGGCATATTTTTATCCCCTATAAATTTTCCATCTGTTCGGATTTCCTAGCTGAAAGTCTAGAGATCCGAAAATTTTAGGGATCAAAACTTACCTGTTTAAAAATTTCAGCCAGAAAAAGCCTCCCGAAAATTCTAGGTGACCTTTTTAGGGTAAAAATCCGTTGAAAATGGGCAATTTTACCATTTTTTAGATGTTCGAAAATCCTAAGAGGCAGGCAAGCAAGAAATTTTACAACAAATGTTCCGAAAATTCTAGACCTCAAATCGTCTTCCGAACAGATATTTTTCCGAAAATTGTCGTTGGGTGCCCCTCGTGTAACTCGATGTAAAAGCAGTCTAGAAGTGTTGAGACTACCAAGAATGTCTTCATTGCTTGAAAAATTTAAAAAGGGTATTTTCCGCGATGTTTACATTCTGCGGGTTCCCCACCCCCGTCACACCCCCCTCTTGAGCCAATCAAAGAGCGCTTTCTGCGACATGTACCGCGGACCAAATATCGCTGTCACTACAATATGGCTGCTAGCTTCCTGGTAATTTCTACTCTTTCAATTATTGAAATAATGCTCCTGGAACGAAATGTAGACTCATTCACAGATTTGAATCAAGCCTTCTTTTGTGCGAGGAAGTTTTTGAACTGAATGAATGGAATCGGAACCGGAATTGATGCAATTCCCAATGGTAAGAGCTGTAAATTTCCGCTTCACGGAGCGTTAACAAATGGCACTACATTGTATCACTTTAATAAGACGGTTATTGGCAGCTAGAGATCTAACTACCTTTACAATCATTGCTAACTTTTACACTG